>SKCR01030646.1:0-661118 GCA_019454045.1 Zanthoxylum bungeanum | reverse complement strand
CTAGGACGTTGAACCTGCAGACCAGAAAAAGTTGCGGAGCTTTTACCCCCTTTCGATCTTCGTGGAACGTGAGTCCGAGAGACGGCTTAAAAGTTAGACCTGAGGGTATCTTTCACATTTATTCTCATTTTACTTTCCGGTCATTTATTTTGATTATATTTTCTGTATTTGTGGTTCCATTGTGTGTATGACGTGTGTTGTGGGTATTGGATGAATGAGAGAGGTGTCAACTCTCGCGGTATATATCAGATGGAAACCCGGACATAAATTTCATAGCCGATTCCGAATGGACGGTAATATGATCTGTACTCGGGCCACAATTCCACGTACCGCTTGGGTAAACGACACCATCTTTCATTTGTTGTGTTGCTCTTGTTTATTTAGTTTGTTTTACCTAACTCAATATGTCGTTAGTTATGCATGATTCAACCAAGCGCATGGGCTTAGTGAGTTAGTCCAAAGGTCCTCCATTTAGGAGACAAAGAGCCGAAAAGGCCACCTTCGTGACACTACTTCGCCGCGTCGGTTGATGTATGTTCGGTTGGACGCGAGATACGTTCAATCGGGCATACTTAGTTTGATATTGTTATCTTTATTTTCGTATGTATAAGTCAATCGAGCGCATGGGCTTAGTAAGTGTGCTGTGAGATCCCCTACGGGGAGGGGCTAAAAGCCCTTTACCACGATGCTTTGCCGCGCCGGTTGATGTGTGTTCAGATTGGATGTGAGATATGTTCAATCGGGCATACTTGGATGATATGATTGGTTCTATCCTTGTATGTGTGATGTGACGCGCATGAGCTTAGTATGTTGGTCTAAAGGTCCTCTCTTTGAGAGATCAAGAGCCCCAAAAGGTCACCTTTACGGCAGTGCTTCGCCGCGCCCTTTTATTTTCTGTATTGCATCATATTTCATGCATCACGTCCGTGTCCGTTCGAACGCGTTTGCAAACGCAACTCGAACGTGCATACATTTTGCCTTATCATGCATCAGGTCTCCTTTCCGTTCGAACGCGTTTACGAACGCTACTCGAACGTGAGTATTCTGTTTCATTTCCGTTCGAACGCGTTAACAAAGCCATACGAACGTGAGCATTCTGTTTCATTTCCGTTCGAACGCGTTTACGAACGCTACTCGAACGTGAACATTCTGTTTCATTTCCGTTCGAACGCGTTTACGAACGCTACTCGAACGTGAGCATTCTGTTTCATTTCCGTTCGAACGCGTTTACGAACGCTACACGAACGTGCACACACTGAACTGAGTCTGTCTTATTATATTCATGCAATTGCCTATCGGTTGATCTTTCTTATGCAAATGTGTCAATGTATTACCATTCATATGCTCGTGTCATGATAACATTTGAGTATTATTTCCTGCGGTATATCGGATGGAACCCAGACGTAAATTCCGTAGCCGATTCCGAATGGACGGTAGTGCGGTCTGTACTTGGGCTACAATTCCACGTACCACTTGGAAAAATGCTCATATGTGTGCTTGTATGGTTAATATGTGCGCTTGTGTTTTCCTGAATATGATATGCAAGTAAAGATGTATGTTAGCTGCTATCTTGATATATGTTAAGCATGCAATCTTATATATGAAATACATGTATTTTAGGCGCATATTTTATTTTATAAATGTGAATTTAGAAGCATGATACCTCTAGAAATAATTGTTACTTCAGCTTGTTTAAATTATTATATAAATCCTTTCATTACAAGTGACATAAGTAAGGGACCATTCCGAACCCAACGGTTTGAGGTCTTCCCTTGCGAGGGGTGAGTGCGGCCTTAAATCTTTGTCCCGGTTCACACCGGGTGGCGACTCCATGTTATGTAATCCTTCCCAACTAGGCCGTGAGCATAGGAACGGCGTCGCTCAGTTTTCTGTGTCCCACATTACCCAACTATAAAATAATCCCTTATAAACCGGTGATATTAAAAGTCATCACAACCCCTAATTAACTAACACATAACTAGGACTATAAAAATAAAATACATAAAATAAAAATACTGAAAAGTAAAATAAAATAAAATAAAATAAAATGCTAAGGTAAAAGGAATTACTTTTACTACTACTAATTTAGATATCTCCCATAAAATAATATATAAACTTGTGAGATTATTACCAACCGACCAGTCTGGCGGTATCCTGATTAAGTCAAATTAAGTCCAACCAGCCATTAAGGCGGAACCAAAAATAAATTTACCAACCGACCAGTCTGGCGGTATCCTTGATTAGTCAGGTTTAAAACAGATTAAAATTAAATTACCAACCGACCAATATAGCGGTATTCCTTATTAAGTCAATATTTTAAATAGTGAATATATTATTTTTAAGGGAGATTAATCTAAATAGTAACAGTAAAAGAATTACCTTTCACCCTAGCTGAGGAAGTTACAACATCATGGTGAATAGTAAAAACTGTAAAAAGTAAAAAGTAAAAATTAAATTACTATTATTACAAAAAGTAATTAAAATTATTTACAAAACTAAAAATAAATAATAAAAATAAAAATTCTAGAGAGAGAAATTCTCTCTAGAGAGAGAAATTAAGAGAGAGAGGAGTGTGTATAATTCTGAAATTCGCACAGTATTTATAGAAATATTTTTCACTGTTCGGGCGTCGCGACGCCAAGGAACTCAGCATCGCGACGCTGAATTCGTCGACGTGGCACGCTGAGGAGACGACACGTAGCAAGGCGGCTGACTGTTCACGCGACACGTGTCAAGGCAGCTAAGACTCAATGATTGTGATGACGTCATTGATGACGTCATGCTGACGCGGCGACGACGTGGCATGACGTGGCGTGGCGGCTGACTGTTCACTTGTCGGCACAATAGGATTGCGACACGTGGCGACACGTGTCAAGTTATGATTGGCTGAGGCTGACGTGGCATGTTGACTCGGTTGACATGCTGACGTGGACGATGATGTGGCATGACACGTGGCAATATTGACTTATTGACCGATGATGTGGCTGATGACGAGGCGACACGTGTCAAGTCTGAGTGTCGGCAGCATATGATGATGACACGTGGCACGGCGCATGTTAGCAGATCGGCTGTGATGGTGACACGTGGCACGGCGCATTTTAGCAAAGTCAAAACTTCTCAAATGGTTGACCGTTGACCAGGCGCATGTTAGCAGATTCGGCTCACGCTGGGCGTCGCGGCGCGCAGTGTTTCAGCGTCGCGACGCGGAAAAGACAGAAATATCCCTGTTGACGCATTTTTGTCCGGTTTTGCCCTAAATTGCCTCCAGTGCTGTCCAAACTTTATTTATCTGCAAAATAACAATAAAACACATCAAAATGTTCACAAGACTCAAGAAACTATACAAAATATAAGGTTAAATGAGTGGGAAATAGTGATATAAATACCACTCATCACACCCCCAAACCTAACATTTTGCTAGTCCTCGAGCAAAATACAAAATAAAATAACATAATAAAATTTATCTAAGTCACTTTCGTAGGGATCATGGTTGCATTTAGCATATGCAACAAGCCTTTAAACCCCTAGGTGTCCCCAGTGGACGAGTGTAGTCTCGTGAGGGTTTATAGCAATGATACCCACAAACATTTTACAAAAGTAAAAAGTTAGTAAAACTAATGCACACAAAAGCAAAAAGACAAACGAAAAGAGAATAAAGAAGTTAGTGACTAATCAGGTGAAAATTCTACTCCAAGTTATTAGTTGTTTTGTTTCTTTCTAAATTATCGAATAAGTAAATTCTCCGATTATTTTTACCATTCTCCATATATACAGCCAACAAAATATTAATCAACTCATTTTTGCCCACAACAGTCATAAGTGCAGTTGATAAGAGAGTAATATTTTTGTCCTAAAGTTCTATCAAATTTCACACCTTTTTGTAGCAATGGAATAATTTTCTGATTTTTCTGATTTTTTTCTTTGATTTTTCTCTATTTTTTATTTATATACAATACCTTCCGTCTATGTAGCGAGCTTTGGGTCGGTGGCTCCCAAACCAGTTGGCTTTAGGGCACCAGGTGTTAAGACACCCCTACGAACTTAATTACTCAGACTTCAGATATATATATATTTTTGCAGCATCTTCGATCCATGTAACGAGCTTTGGGCCAATGACTCCCAAACCAGTTGGTTTCAGGGCACTAGGTATTAAAACACCCTTACAGACTTAATAACTCGGATCTCGGACGTTTTTTTTTTTTTTTTTACTCCATCACTTTTTAGAGATGCTTCCTCCAATTAAACTAGAGCACTGAATATTACAAACTTTTCAATTTTAGCTCATGTCCGTATGTTTCCATGTAAGTTCATAATACCTGTCAACTGAACATATGAAGATCCAATTTAGTCAGTGTTAAGGAGAATTCACAAATTAAATAATTCAAAATGAAATAAACAAAAATTAACTTATTTCGAAATAGGTTTGAGATACGTATCAGGAGTGAAAACTCCTTACTCGGCTATCTTTTACCAATTTCACCTTTTTAGTCAAAACAGAAATACGAAAATGCAAAATAATTTTGTAATTTTTGAAAATTTTTCAATTTTTTTGTATTTTTCGAAAAATTTGGACTAAAAATAAAAACAACATACAAACTAAAAACAATGTACTAATCAACTAAATCCCTCCCCCAAACCTAAATGAGACATTGTCCCCAATGTCTTAAAATGTAGAAGAAGAACTTAGAAGATAATACCTGGTCAGCTGAAATTTTACAGGAAAAATTACCGATAAGAAAAATTACCGATTAAGATTTATGTCCAAATTACGATTCTTACCACGATTGTTATTTGACCATTTTTCATTAAAAATTTTGGCAGAATCACCTCTAAAAACTCAAAATTTCCCCAAAATTCACCCTAAAAAATTATCACCAATCAAATCCCAACTTTGGTATTTTTCAGAAAAATTCGACAGAGTCTCCCCTGAATTTTTGATTATCCAACACAACCTAAATCTATCAAATGCCACAAACACCCCAATTCAACTCTTCGCCCCCACAATCTACGAATTAAATTAATCCACAATCCAACACTTCGCAATTGAAAATTCCCAAATCAAACACACCACAATTCAATCCTAATTACCAAATCAATTTACCATTTACCAAATCAAATTTTATCAAATTATTACCGTTAATCTCAAATTCTGATTTTGGCAGTGGTGGGTTCTCTCGGTTCTGTTGGTTTTGGATTGGGTTTCTGGTAGGCCGGCTCGGTGATGGAGAGACACGGCAGTGGCTTGGTGCGGTTGATGGGTCGTAGTTGGCTTGGCAGTGGTGGGTTCGCGGCTAGTGGTGTCTCGGTTGGTCTGGGTTTCTCGGCGATGGTGGCTGGACATGGCAAGGGTGGTTGGTTCAGTTCTGGTTGCTCACGGTGTGGATCTTGGTTGGCTAAGACTCGGTCACGGTGATGAAGGTAATGGCTCGGTCACGGCAAGGGTGGTTCGTGGTGGTTCTGGGTTTGCCTTGGCTTGTTCTCAGTTTGGTAGATCTCGGCTTGTGGCGGCTGGACCTTGGTTGGTGAAGACTCTTGCGGTTTTGGTGATGGTGGATGGACGGCAGTGATGGCTGGTACAGGTGCGGCGAATGGTGGATGGTTCGATGAAGGCTTGGTGTTGTGTTGCTCGGATTGTGACTTGGCCGAATGAGTGGCTGACAGTGGTGGTACTCAGTCAAAGGCTCGGTGGTTGAGGATGAAGAAGATGAAGAGTGAAAGGAGATGGTTGCAATGCCTCTGCTTATGTCTCTGATTTCGAGTGTCAGCGTCGCGACGCTGAATTTTTTTTTTTTTTTTTTTTTTTGGCAAAATCATGTCTTGTGACGGATAAATCCATAAGGACGCGTCTCAAAAGATGTCTCCTTACTTGGTCGTCTCCTGGATCAACTTTGTATCTTCGTGATTTTGTCAAATTTTATTTTAAAAAATCCCGCTTGTACTGGCCTCTTTTGTCCTGAAAAATTCCGTTTTTAATTTTTCCTGCAAAACTAACACACAAAATTAAAAAGTTCACACAAAATATAATTCAAAAAAATTGCATGGGTTGCCTCCCTGCTAGCGCTAAATTTTTCGTCTTCAGCCAGACGTGAATGAAATCCATATGTCAAGGAGGTTTCAATGTCGTTTTGGATGTCCGATTAAAGACAATCCCGTGAGCGTTGCTTTTGAAGGGTCTCTTCCAACGGTAAAGTGGCAGAAAGAATTTTGTCTTATTCAGTGCTCGTGCCACCTTTTTAACTTTTGTTGCTCCAGTGGTACCTGAAAAGAAAGAAAGAAAATTAGGAGGTCTCGTATGGTGTTTGACTTGGAATGGAAGTTCCATTCTGTCAAGCTTCTGGGTGATATCTTTGATTTGTTCTCCCCAAAACAGCGATGTTTTTCCTGAATGCTCTGGATTTTTATTAAGGTCAGACAATTGATCCTCCACTTGCTCTGTTTCTTGCTCCACCTGAGGATGAAAAGATGAGTCAGACATTAGGTCTTCATCCTCTGATTCGGGTGAAATGATTGGCTCAAGTTGATCTTCTTCAAACATTTGTGAAATGGAATCTCCAAGATCTTCGTTTTGAGGATACAGAATTCCATCCTCAACTTTTGATGCAGTTGGTACAAATATTTCAGCTTTCTCCTCGTCAGAGTCAGAATAATAAAAATCAAATCGAGACTTTGCCGGTTCAAGTTCCTGAACTGATACATCTGGTTGTTGATACTGCTCAGCCTCCTCCTCTGTTGAAGTGTCATTTTGAAATGATTGGTATTCGAAGGCTTCATCAGTGTCATCTGGAATTTGTTCTTGAGGTATATAGTTCTGGTTTTCTGTTAATTGTCTGATCTGATCTGTCATTCTCTGTATGGATTCTGTTTGACTCTGAAATTGTGCATCAAATTGAGCTATCTGTTCTTTGAACATGTGAATCAATTGATCTTCCTTTGATGATTCTGGTTGTTGATAAGGATCGAAGGAAGATGGTGGATAAGATGAAAAATGTGGTTCTGTGAAATGTGATGGCTCGTCATACCATGAAGGATCTTGATAGTTCTGCCACCCTGGATGGTAGTTGTATTCGCAATAATCGCTTGGGTGGTTACCATTACATATGTCACATCTCCACATTGAATTCTGTTGAGCAAATGTAGTATTGTTTGATTCTGACATCCAGTGATAATTGTTGGGCTGGACAACAGGCCTCAGAAAACTGGACTGTTGCTCCCAGATTTGCTCCCAGATTTGGGGTGTGTCATCTTGTAAAGCACGTAATCTTTCAATCTCCCAGTAATGTTCCATTTTTAAGTCACCTGAAATCAAAAGAAAGAAATAAAAATTACAGATAAAAATAAAGAAAATTAGATACAAGTAAATTAGATAGCTTCAAAATTAACAACTCAAGAAATATAAGTCCCCGGCAACGGCGCCAAAAACTTGACCGGCGTAAACACACACGTATAACGCAAGCGCACGTATCGTTCAAGTAGTATAAAAATATCGACCCCACGAGGACTTAATTCCTACTGTTGTTATTAATTGTTGAATCTATTTATTTACAAATATCTAATTATAGGGAGAAGAGAATGATTGTTTGATTGGTTGAAAGTGGTTTTACAAAATAAATAAATAAATAAAAAGACAAAAGAAAATACTAAGGAAAATAACAAAAGACACAAAGATCTAAGGCTGTGATTTCTTTTAATATCATTTAAAAGATGAAGTGATTATTTTATGTTTGTGTAATAAATCGGTTTACTAACCTGGAACACTAAATTATGTGTAAGCCTCTGTCGAAGGTCAGACACAAATACGCAGTTTAACCCAATTGAACCATATGTCTATGTCAACCAAATTATATGGATTCATTAAGTTTAAGCTCCAATTATGGCTACCCCCGCCCGACAGGTATATTCCTATCCTGTATGGAAATCTATTAAAGGGTTATCTATCCTCAAGGAAGATCGTGGGCTATTAAGTCTAAGGCTGAAATCTAAAATCCCTATGTCTAGTTCATTTTAGATTTACCATATCAATCTTATTGGTGATCAGACAACAATAAGCATTAAGCTTAAGATTTAATAAATAAACCTTTAAATTACCCAACTATAAAATAATCCCTTATAAACCGGTGATATTAAAAGTCATCACAACCCCTAATTAACTAACACATAACTAGGACTATAAAAATAAAATACATAAAATAAAAATACTGAAAAGTAAAATAAAATAAAATAAAATAAAATGCTAAGGTAAAAGGAATTACTTTTACTACTACTAATTTAGATATCTCCCATAAAATAATATATAAACTTGTGAGATTATTACCAACCGACCAGTCTGGCGGTATCCTGATTAAGTCAAATTAAGTCCAACCAGCCATTAAGGCGGAACCAAAAATAATTTACCAACCGACCAGTCTGGCGGTATCCTTGATTAGTCAGGTTTTAAACAGATTAAAATTAAATTACCAACCGACCAATATAGCGGTATTCCTTATTAAGTCAATATTTTAAATAGTGAATATATTATTTTTAAGGGAGATTAATCTAAATAGTAACAGTAAAAGAATTACCTTTCACCCTAGCTGAGGAAGTTACAACATCATGGTGAATAGTAAAAACTGTAAAAAGTAAAAAGTAAAAATTAAATTACTATTATTACAAAAAGTAATTAAAATTATTTACAAAACTAAAAATAAATAAAAAAAATAAAAATTCTAGAGAGAGAAATTCTCTCTAGAGAGAGAAATTAAGAGAGAGAGGAGTGTGTATAATTCTGAAATTCGCACAGTATTTATAGAAATATTTTTCACTGTTCGGGCGTCGCGACGCCAAGGAACTCAACGTCGCGACGCTGAATTCGTCGACGTGGCACGCTGAGGAGACGACACGTAGCAAGGCGGCTGACTGTTCACGCGACACGTGTCAAGGCAGCTAAGACTCAATGATTGTGATGACGTCATTGATGACGTCATGCTGACGCGGCGACGACGTGGCATGACGTGGCGTGGCGGCTGACTGTTCACTTGTCGGCACAATAGGATTGCGACACGTGGCGACACGTGTCAAGTTATGATTGGCTGAGGCTGACGTGGCATGTTGACTCGGTTGACATGCTGACGTGGACGATGATGTGGCATGACACGTGGCAATATTGACTTATTGACCGATGATGTGGCTGATGACGAGGCGACACGTGTCAAGTCTGAGTGTCGGCAGCATATGATGATGACACGTGGCACGGCGCATGTTAGCAGATCGGCTGTGATGGTGACACGTGGCACGGCGCATTTTAGCAAAGTCAAAACTTCTCAAATGGTTGACCGTTGACCAGGCGCATGTTAGCAGATTCGGCTCACGCTGGGCGTCGCGGCGCGCAGTGTTTCAGCGTCGCGACGCGGAAAAGACGGAAATATCCCTATTGACGCATTTTTGTCCGGTTTTGCCCTAAATTGCCTCCAGTGCTGTCCAAACTTTATTTATCTGCAAAATAACAATAAAACACATCAAAATGTTCACAAGACTCAAGAAACTATACAAAATATAAGGTTAAATGAGTGGGAAATAGTGATATAAATACCACTCATCACCCACCACCTAGGGTAAACACTAATCCAGATTTTGATTTCCTAGAATCGACATCTGTCTGAAAATCAGATCCGTATACCCCCTCAAGATCATATCCTCACTGGAATATACAAGCATATAATCTCTCGTTCTCTTAAGATACTTGGGAATATATTTCACAACCACCCAGTGATCCAATACTGGGTTCGACTGAAACATACTGACTACTCCCACTGCAAAACAGATGTCTGGTCTCGTGCATAACATATCATACATGAGACTACCAATTGCTGAGGCATATGGGATATGTCTCATTTCCTCAACATCTTGAGGCGTCTTAGGAGACTGTTCCTTTGACAAATGAATTCCATCCCGATAAGGCAGATTGCCTTTCTTGGAATTCTGCATCCTAAATCGCACAAGGATCTTGTCGATTAGAATGCCTGAGACATAGTTAACAGTCGTTTCTTACGATCCCGAAGTATCTGAATCCCAAGAACATAATTGGCCTCTCCCAAATCTTTCATTTGGAATTGGTTAGCTAGCCAGGTTTTCACGTCCGATAATATCTTTACATCATTCCCAATGAGTAAAATATCATTGACGTAGAAAATAAGAAAAACCATCTTCCTGTCAATGACGCGCTTGTATACACAAAGCTCATCAACATTTTGCTCAAAATCATAAGACTTGATCTTGGTATCAAATCTTATATTCTAAGATCAAGATGATTTCTTAAGTCCATAAATGGACCTTTGCAGCTTGCAAACTTTTTGCTCTTGACCTTGGGCTATGAACCCCTCTAGTTGTACCATATAGATACTCTCATCAAGATTGCCATTCAAAAATACAGTCTTGACGTCCATTTGCCAAAATTCATAGTCATAATATGCGGCAATGGATAGAAGAGTGCGAATGGATTTGAGCATGGCTACTGGTGAGAAAGTTTCCTCATAGTCAACTCCATCTTTCTGGGTATAACCCTTGGCCACTAGTCTAGCCTTGAAGGTCTGTACCTTCCCATCTGCCCCATATTTCTCTTGTAGATCCACTTGAAACCTATGGGTTTCATCCCATCAGGTTGGTCTACAAGTTCCCAGACTGAGTTGGAGTACATGGACTCTATCTCTAGGTTCATAGCTTTGAGCCATTCCTCTTTGTCACAATCATCCATTGCACTACGATAGGTCAATGGATCATCTATACCATCGCTGGATGCGACAGCTTGTGCCTCTCCAACCCCAAGGTAGTGATCAGGTTGTCGTACAACCCTCTCACTACGTCTACATGGTAGATCATTCTAACTAACTTGCATCTGACGCTCAGATGTCGAAGGTGCTATGTATTTGTCAACTGTCGTTGACGATGGTGTGCTGGTCGAACCAGTAAGTAACTCCTCGAGTAACACTTTACTTCGAGGCTTGAACTCCCTCATATAGTCCTCTTCTAGAAGCATAGCATTTGTTGATATAAACACTTTGTTATCATCAGGACTATAGAAGAATCCACCCCTAGTCTCCTTAGGATAGCCTACAAATAGGCACACCTTAGAACGTGGCTCCAACTTTGTAGTCTTATTCTTCAGCACATGTGCTGGACACCCCCATATGCGAAAATGTCGTAAACTAGTTTTACGACCATTCCAGAACTCTAAGGGAGTCTTAGGAATAGACATAGATGGAACTATATTAAGGATATGCATTACAGTTTGTAGTGCATATCCCCATAACGAACTAGGTAGTGAAATATAACTAAACATAGATCTCATCATGTCTAGTAAGGTCCGATTTCTCCTCTCTGCCACACCATTTTGCTGTGGTGTTCTAGGTGCTGTGAGCTGAGATACTATCTCATGATCAACTAAGAATTCCTCGAAATCTCTGTCAAGGTATTCTCCTCCATGATCTGATCGTAGAGTTTTGATTGTTTTACCCAACTGGTTCTCAACCTCAGCACGATACTCTTTTAACTTTTTAAAAGTATCTGACTTGTGCTGCATTAGGTAAATATACCCATATCTAGAATAATTGTCAATAAATGTGACGAAGTATTCATAACCACCTCGGGCTTTTACATTCATCGGTCCGCAAACATCCGAATATATTAGCTCAAATGGTTGACTAGCTTTTATACCTTTTTCCAGTAAAAGGTCTCTTGGTCATTTTTCCTTCTAAATAGGATTCGCAGACTGGTAAAGTTCCGAGCTTTAACTGGTTTAAGGCTCCGTTCTTTATCAATCTGTCTATCCGTTCAAGGTTAAAATGACCAAGTCTAAGATGTCATAAATATGTGTCATCGTTAGAAATCTTTTGCCATTTAGTTTTAGGTTTCTCAACCTTAAACATTTTAGCATTGAACAGTGACCTATGTGATAACGGTCTTAACACATACAAGTTATTTTCTGAGTTTCCTGTGCATATGGTTAATCAATTTCAACCAATAAAAACTAAATTGCTATTAAAAGAAACTGAATAACCATCATCAAAAAGTTTAGAAACAGAAATCAAATTCCTGTGAAAACCAGGAATGAATAACACATTGTTCAAAATTAAATAACTATTATTTCTAAAATTTAAACTAGAAACTCTCACTGCTCTTGCTGAAATGCCATCCCCTGTCTCGACCCTCATGGTGTAGTCACCTTCAGCAAGGTTCCTCCATGAGTCAAGTAGCTTTATCATTTTTCTCTTTTAGCTCACCAAGGTATTTAGGACAATTCTTTTTCTAATGCTCTGTCTTGTTGCAGTGGAAACACTTTCCCTTGGGCTTGGCATCCTTGGAGCCTTTCTTGTTCTTCTTCTTCATGGGCTTAGCCTTAGCCTTCCCAGTGTTATTCTTCTTCATTTTTGCAGATTTAGAAGACTCGGCAACATTTGCCTTAGCACTGGACTTACGAGGATCCACAAGCATAGACTCGTAGTGGGTGAGCTCATTAAGCAGTTGGGTCAAAGTAAAAGTCAACTTGTTCATAACATAGTTGTTTTTAACTGCAGGAAACTCTTTGGCAGAGTTTCCATAATCATGGTCAACTGGCTACGCTCGTCAATACGAGCTCCATGGGTTTCAGCAGTGTTGAGATAGGTCATCATCCTCAAGACGTACTATCGGACTAATGTCCCATCCTTCATCCTAGCAGTCATCGCTGAGACCATGGCCTCATGACGTTGACGTTCCGAAGGCTGCTCGAACATGCCCTGAAATGACTCCATCATCTGAGATGTTGAAGCCATAGGTTCATGTTTTGCAGCAAGAACCTTAGACATCCCTGCTAGTAAGTAGCAGCGGGCTTTCTCATTTGCTGCAACCCATTTCTGGTAGGTATCGTGCACAGCTTGGCTAGCATTTCTGGCCGGCTCAGGAGGACACTCCTCCATCAGGACAAACTTTAGGTCTTCGCATATCAGGATAGCGTTCATGTTACTTTTCCACTTAACATAATTTTCTCCCGTTAATTTATCATTTGAGAGTGTTGAAATAATTGGAGAAACTATGGCTGAAAAATGAAATAAACATGCATTTAACATTCATCGCATATTAAAATCATCAAACAATTTTGGCATAAAATTAAACATGATGCATAAACCATGATAACGAATTAGAAACCTAAGAGAATTACTATGCCACGGAAATCGATCATCCCACAAGTAAGTGTCGTCGTCGGGTAGGATAGATCGAGACAATCTCAGTCGATTAATATATGTGGGAATAACTCTTATTCCTATATTAAACAAGTACACTTTGATTCGATCAAGGAATTTTATTAACAGTTAATTATTCCTTTGTGAGTGTGACCCACCGTTTCGGGATTCTTGGACTTAATGAGTGAAGTGTCACCGTAGGGTAGGTCAGTTCACAAGATACATCTAGAATCCCTATCCTCTCGGAATCGAAACCTGATATTGACCCAAAATGGACACCATCCGTATGGGGACGAAAGCAAAACCGTCTCAAGGAGCCATTTGAATCTCACGTTTTCGGACTAACAACGGAGATCGCGGGATATACTGTCTTATATCCCTCTCCCACTCATTATTTTAAGTTTAAGGTTTCTATTTATAAAATATCTAATATTTTAATTTAACTAGTGTGAATAAATTTATGGCGGCTAAAACATAACTCTTATTTACACTAGTACACTATTAGTGACCTAACCAATTTTAACTCTTAAAATTTGTATAACTAATTTCCATTAGTCTCTACAAATTATATTACTCAATTAAACTAATTTAATTAAAGTGGTATTGGTGACCTATTATATTTTAACCTTTTAAAACACTAGAACACTAATAGGTTTAAAATTTTAGAATCCTAAAATGGTCAAGATTTGTATTAAACTATTTAATTAATCTTAGTGCGTTATAAAATCCAATGGTACGTGGAATTTTATCCCGAGTGCGGACCATATTATCGTCCATTCGGATTTGGCTATGGAATTTATGTCCGGGTTTCCATCCTATAGACCAATGGAATTTATTATGCACTAATTAAGCCCAATCTATTAGAATTCAAATTTTAAACCTTAAAATAAATTAATCCAATTAATTATTTTTCCATGCATATCATATTCTAATTTAAATATTTTAAATCACATAAAATCATATTTCATGTCTATAATGATAATGCATCTAAAGCATGTTGTGCCTACTCATATAAACATGCATATCAATATTTATAACTCATATAAACATAATAAAAACAGTAACTTTAAATGAAAAAGGGAGAGGTTAAGAACATTTTTCAACCTTGCTCTCGATGCAAATTATAGGAAACGTTTTCCTTGCGCAGCGAAAACGGTATAGGCACACAGATCAGACTTGAAAATTTTTTCTGCCTTTCCCTTGAACTCGCTGAATGTTACTGCCACCACTAATGAAATTGTGATTCATTTTTAGATAAAATTCCAGCCCCGAAACAGCTCCAGAATAGGCCCCGAACAGCCCCGAACAGCCGGATAAAAACTGGATTGTTTTGGACTCGATTCGTGCCCAACGTACTGCAGAAACAACCCCGAAAATGCATGGACAACGACTGTGTTTTGGTTTTGATTTTTCACTTGAAAACAGCCCCAACACAGCCCCAAAACTTCACAAAATTTTCCCCAAAAAAACTGGATTAAAACGAAACCAAACCGAGTTCCGTTTCACCAAGTAAAGGGGCGGCAATGAACAAAAATAATGCTCACTGCCGTGAGCAATAAGAAATAGATGAAGATGAAGTTTTTTTCGACACCACAATGTCTTCCAAACTATATGTCATTACCAATGGAAACTTGTTAGGGCAAGACTCACAAAATAATCCCTAAACGTTTTAGAGATTTAATCACACTTTTATTTTGTTTTGTTTTTCTTTTCTTCTATTGTTTTTATTTTTCTCAACTTTTGAGAGAATGAAGAAGAAGATGAAAGGTGGCTAGGGTTCAAGAATGAAATCTACAAAAAAAAATCACATTTTCCTTTTTATACTTAGGGTTTAATTTTACAAAATAAAACAAATCCTTCCCCCTTTTACACATTGCAATTTTCGGCCATAACATATATTTTCTAATAATTTTGTAACAATTGTATTAACTTTCCATAAAGCAAAAGATGTTACATAATCAAAAACATTAATGCCATTATAGATTTGTAACTTCCAAAAATAAATCAAGGGTTTCCAAAACCCAATAATTAGAAATTACAACTTTAGCCTTATTAAATTATATCAAATATAATTTAATTTAATTCATTTAATAATTATCATGTAATTATTAAAACCATATATTAACTTTTAATATATTGTTCCAAGTGTGACAAATAATATTATTAATCACATTAATAATATTTATACATATGTGAGTATATAATTGGACTATCCAATTATACTAAATCCGCTATAGTATATCAAGCTAGCACGGGGACCAAATGGACCTACGATTCCGAGCTCCAATAATCTCGAAATATTAATTAAGCTCTTAATTAAATATTCCGAATTATTAACTCCGGGTTATTCCACTAAAAACCCAAAGTTGCACTCTCGTTGCCGCAGATAATATATTAAGCCGAACCAAGTCAGTGTCCATCGATATAGTCACTACATATAGATTAATCCTTCACGAGTATCTCGTAATTAGAGCCGGGTCATAATGTCCGTTATACCCCTCTAAATATTTTTACCTTAAGTACCATTGATTATCTAATGAATGATTTATTCATAATGATTATGAATTTTAATCTTCATATTCGCAATAGAAAGACTTGAGCGCTCTAACCGTTCAAGTACCGAATCAACCCTTAAGAAAGATACTCCTCTACTTCTCGCAAGAAGGAGTGAACTCCATATGTAAAACGTTCCCAACTACACAACAGACCATGCCCCAAAAGTACGTAGCTATTGGTCGGGACTGCTACACCAACCTCACCTTTGTAAATCAAAGGACATAGCCTGCCATATAGGAGTTCGTAGTACACTCAGGATTAAGATCAATCCATATATGACCATCTAGTAGATCGAAATGAATTTCTTTGTTTAACGGATATTATAAGAATGTCATTTCCATCTAGGTCCAGTCCTATATGATCACACCATACAAGGTGCCTCCATTCTCATGTCTCTACATGGATGATCCCGGATCAAGGTCGCCATACAAATATTGAATGGATCGCAGCTATATATAAACCACAAACAAAATACATTTTTTGTTTGCTCTCTATGGACTACTTAAGATTACTAACTTCAGACTTAAATCCTATTGTGTATGAAACTCATACACTAAGTCTGAAGGCACATAAGTAATCTAGGGTATTCAAAATAATTTATAATATGTGAAAATTAAACAAACACTTTGATAAATGAATAATGCATCATTTTATTTCAAAACAATGGAAGAAGCGGAATGACTTCGAAATTTCCTAGAGGATATTCCAAATCGGCCAAAACCAGTGCCAGCGATAATCATACATTGTGATAGTCAATCGGCTATTGGGAGAGACCAAAATATAATGTATAATGGTAAGTCTCGATGTTGGGATGTATGCCCTGGAGCTACATGTAATGTAAACGAATTTATATATTTTGAAATAAAATGATGCATTATTCATTTATCAAAGTGTTTGTTTAATTTTCGCATATTATAAATTATCTAGAATACCATAGATTACTTATGTGCCTTCAGACTTAGTGTATGAGTGTCATACATAAGAGGATTTAAGTCTGAAGCTAGTAATTGTAGGACACAAAAATCGGCGACGCTATTCTAGGCTCGTGGCCTAGTTGGGAGTACGGAGTAGCCCGCAGGGGAACTAAACTGGAGAAATAACATGGAGTCGCCACCCGGTGTTAACCCGGAAAATGATTTAAGGCCGTACTCACCCCTCGCAAGGGAAGACCTCAAACCGTTGGGTTCAGAATGGTCCCTTACTTATGTCACTTGTAACGATATGATTTATGCAATAAACTAACCGAATCTATACGACATATATGCTCAAAGATGACTTAGATCTAGTTCTCATTCATGAAAGTAAATCCTACGACTAAGTTCGCATGCTTTGAAAATAAGTCATTATAACGGAAAGCATATAATATCACACAACGAGCATGCTGAATCATCCAACGCAAATAAATAATTATTTAAACAAAAGCATAAACTAAATTCCTAATGCGAAATCAAAGAACTAAATCATGCTTAAATAAATAACATAATCATACTTAAAAATAAACAATAAACTAGGCTAAATCATGCTTAAATAATAAATAATCCACTAACTACATCATGCTCAAATACAAGTTTGGATGAAACGAAATACGGGTCTCTCAAGCGGTACGTGGCATTGTGTCCCGAGTGCAAACCGCAATACCGTCCATTCGGAATTGGTTACGGAATTTACATCCGAGTTTCCATCCGATATACCACAACAGAGAACACGCATTCTGTTCATCCGGAATTCACATCATGCCTCGATAAATGACTCTCATGCGATAATATAATAAAATAAGTAAAAGAAACAAAAGATAATATATAAAGAAGGTGCCCTCAGGTCTAACCTCTTTCGTCTTCTCTCGAAAGCGCGTTACACGGCCGTCGGAAGGGTTGATGTTCCGCAACTTTTCTGGTTCACTAATCCAACATTTTTCCTCGCTGTTTGGGCTGTTGTTTTCACTCTGTTTCGCTGCTGTTTTTGTTGTATTTTCTGGTCACTATTTTTGGTAATTAGGGGACTGTTTTGTGGGTTATTTGGACTGGTTTGGGGGCAGTTTTCGTCACTGTTTTGGGCAGTTTTTGGACTATTTTTCAGTGCAGTTTTGTGATGATTTCTAGGCACTTTTTAGGCAGTTTTTGGTGCAATTTTAAGGTTAATTCGGGGACTGTTTTGGGTAGTTTGTGAACGGTTTATTTATGGCAGTCTATGGGTGCAATACTGGGCAGTTTGTTATCTAGTTAGGGGGCTAGACGTGAAGGATGAGGGGGGTTTATTTGCGGCAGTCTATGGGAGCAATATTGGGCAGTTTGTTAGCTAATTAGGGGGCTAGGCGTGAAGGATGAGGGGGGTTTATTTGCGGCGGTCTATGGGTACAATATTGGGCAGTTTTGTTAGCTAGTTAGGGCTGGTGGCGTTGATTTTGAGGGGGATTCGAGGACGTGTTGTTGAGTGACGAAGGGGTAGGCTTTGAAGGCTTGTACGTGTGGTGTTTGTGGAGGGTTCGGCTGAGTGTTGAAGGCAGGCTTGCATGATGAAGGGCAGGTTTTGTGTGTGGTTAGCGTGAAAGGGAGAGGCTGTTGGCTTCGTTGAAGTGTGAAGGGCAGTGGTGTTGAGTGGGCTTTAGGTGATGCGTGAGTGGGTAGGCTGATTGGTGAGGCTTATTTGTGTGAGAGGGTGATGTGTTAATGGAAGGGTGAAGGCAGGTTAGGCGTGTGGAGGGTGCATGTCAGTGGCGTGAGTAAGGAAAGAAAGAGAGAGAGGTTGTATTCTTTGGTTATTTGTGTGAATGAGCCAGGGTCTCTAAGGTTTGGTTAAAGGTTCTTTTTATAGGCAAAGGGATGGGGGCTTTCCTTGTTTAAGAATGAGAAGGATTTTTGCATTTAAAGGGAATATCTTTTAAATTAGTATGTGATAAGGAAAATCTTTTAATTAGGGAAGTGATTTGATTTAATTTGATTTATTCTTTTTTAGTGAGGGATATGATTTGTTTTAATTAGGTAAGGGATCCATGGGATTTCTTTTATTTAGGAAAGGGATTTGGCTTGATTTATGCATGTGTTAAATGTGATTTTTGTTATTTAGGGTGGCTATGGGCGTGTGGCTTAGGGTGATTTGGGCGTGTGGGCTTGGTCCATTTGGTGGGCTTGGGTGTTTGGTTTAGTGATGTGTGGGCTTGGGTGTTTTGGGCTAAGGATGTGTTTTAAAACGGAGGTACAACAAGCGAACCCGCAGCTACTCTAGCGAATTAAATCTAACAATGTTTCAATTCTTGACTCTTCCCTTCCAACGTCTGTTTCCCGCGACTTCCACAACAAAAAGAGGTAGTGTCTCCATACGAGACTCATCATCGGGACTTATATGCAAAAATGCAGTGCCTACAGTCACCCCCACTTTGATGGGACTTGTGCAGTGTGTGACATTGACAATCCTATCAAAGTTTATGCAATGCATTTTTACTTACCTGGCTCGCCAGCTGCGACTTGACTAGCCTGTTGCTTTGAATTGAGTTGATGAGAAGTGGTCCATTCTCGAACCGAGTTGATAAAGTGGGCCTCGGCCCTTGGATTCATTCCCAAAACTGCTAGTGAAGTGGGCCTCGATTCTAGGATTCATTCCTGGATTCATTCCAAAACTCTGACGACATGGGCCTTGACCCTATTATTCATTCCTGGATTCATTCCAAAACTCTGCTGATGTGGGCCTCGACCTTAGGATTCATTCTCAGATTCATTCCAAAACTCTGACTGATGTGGGCCTCGACCCTGGGATTCATTCCAAAACTCTGATGATGTGGGCCTCGACCCTGAGATTCATTTCCGGATTCATTCCAAAACTCTGACAATGTGGGCCTCGACCCTGGGATTCATTCCAAAACTCTGACTGATGTGGGCCTCGACCTTGGGACGTATCCCCAAAACTGATGCTGATGTGAGGTGGTTCATTCCCAAACCGTTACTTGAGGTGGTCCATTCCCGAACTGTGCTGTATGAGAGGTGGTCCATTTTCGAACTGAGTTGATAAAGTGGGCCTCGACCCTGGGATTCATTCCCAAAACTGCTGGTGAAGTGGGCCTCGACCAAAGGATTCATTCCCGTAACTGTTGGTGAAGTGGGCCTCGACCCTGGGACTCATTCCCGGATTTTTTCCGATGTGGGCCTCGACCCTGGGATTCATTCCAAAACTAAGATTCATTCCCGGATTCATTCCAAAACTGAGATTCATTCCCGGATTCATTCCAAAACTGAGATTCATTCTCGGATTCATTCCAAAATTGAGATTCATTCCCGGATTCATTCCAAAACTGAGATTCATTCCCGGATTCATTCCAAAATGGGATTCATTCTCGGATTCGTTCCAAAACTTGGATTCATTCCCGGATTCGTTCCAAAATTGAGATTCATTCCCGGATTCGTTCCAAAACTGAGATTCATTCCCGGATTCGTTCCAAAACTGAGATTCATTCCCGGATTTGTTCCAAAACTGAGATTCATTCCAAAACTGGGATTCATTCTCGGATTCATTCCAAAACTGGGATTCATTCCCGGATTCATTCCAAAACTGAGATTCATTCCCGGATTCATTCCAAAACTGAGATTCATTCACGGATTCATTCCAAAACTGAGATTCATTCTCGGATTCATTCCAAAACTGAGATTCATTCCCGGATTCATTCCAAAACTGAGATACATTCCCGGATTCATTCCAAAACTGAGATTCATTCCCGGATTCATTCCAAAACTGAGATTCATTCCCTGATTCATTCAAAAATTGAGATTCATTCTCGGATTCATTCCAAAACTCTGATGATGTGGGCATCGACCCTCGGATTCATTCCCGAATTTGATATCGAGGCTGATGTGGGCCTCGCCCCCGGGACTCATCCCCAAAACTGATACTGACGACGCGAGCCTCAATCTTAGGACTCATCCCCAAAACTGATACTGATGTCTCCATACCTGAAGTGCCATACCCGGCAAAATTGAAACTGATGTCTCCATACCCGGAGCGCCATACCCGGCAAAACTTATACTGATAATGATGTGGGCCTCGCCCCCAGTGTGCCATACACGACAAAACTGATACTGATAATGATGTGGGCCTCGCCCCCAGAGTGCCATACCCGGCCAGACTTGATACTGATGCTGATGTTCCATTTCAACATATTGTATTGCCTCTTCTCGAGATAATCCTGATAGGTAGACATATTTTCGTCCTCAATGAATGCTTCGCGTCGAAACCTGAGAACCTTCAAAGTACTTGATACACTCAATTCCGATCGTCTGAATAAGTGATCTGAACTAGACTCTTAGTGTGTGTGTGCCACGGCTCTTTCGCAGCTTAATCCTTAAGTAGGCCAACTTGATGATTTCGTCTCAGAGAATCGGACTAATGGGTCTAACCAATCTAGATGTCTTGATCACACTCTGTGATTACTTCGTCATACTCAACATGATATGGTCTTTTTTTTTCTTGTCTCTTTCTTTTCATTTTGAACTTTCTTTTTTTCTTTTTCTTTTCATTCTTTTTCTATTTTATTTCTTTTTCTTTCTTTGACACACCTACTCGCCCATGGGTAGCTTCACGCTTATCGGTTATAGGCGGTCTATTTTTCTTTTTCTTTTCATTGCAGAGACTTTTTCTTTATTTCCAACCATATCATATATCGTTGCATAAGTAAACCAGGATGGACATCCAGAAAAACGGTCATTCACTGATCCACCCTCTCTTCGACTAGTCATCTCGCCAACTACTCAGGCTTATACTGTTGAGATCTTGTAATTAAGTGCTCGTGAGTCTAACCAAGATCAATCCATTCAGAATACCGGATGAGAGCACATCTTGCACTTATCGTTTCTAAGGTTCCTCCCTACAACAAACAATATCATCACCGGACATAAGCTTAACCATCAAAGACTTATCTTTTTTTTTTTCACTCACTCCACGAAATTCTTCCTTTCTACTGCTGATAATGTAGGCTTCGCCCCATGGGATCCATTCCTGAAACTTATACTGATATGGGCCTTAACCCTGTGATTCCTTCCTGAGACTAATACTGATGCGGGCCTCAACCCGGTGATTCATTCTTGAAACTGTCGTGGGCCTCAACCCCATGATTCATTCTTAAAACTGATGACACTGTACTGTTGTTGCTTCTGGTTGGCTTGTATTTGCCGCTTTCTCTTTTTTCTCCATTGAAACCTTTGAATACAAACAAAACAAAACACAAAAAGAATGCAAGTGCGTTACATGTATGCATGCATGCATGAATGAATTTCCTATTCCGTTGGTTTAGGTCTTCCACCAATTCTCTTGGTGACTGCTCGATCTTCCCTTCCTCAAGCAAAGTACTTTTTCAATCTGTCTATATTGATTGGCTCGGTGAACTCATTCCCTTCTAAATCTGACAGTCTCACTGCCCCATTTCTCATTACTTAATGGCTAGCCTGTCTTTTATGCTTGATTCTTTCGAGGATTCCTCGTGTTCTAAACATCGCTGAGTATTATAGTACTAGTGTTGAATGATTTTGTCAAATATACTCGTGCCTAAGGCGGGGGAAGTTGTCAGTTTTGTGACCATTGTTTTGGTGGAAGTAACAGTATAAGTTCAAGTCAAGGTAATGTGGCACATGGTTTGGAAGTGGTTTAGGTTCTAAGGGTTTTAGGAGCCCTTGCATCTTCAGCTTTTCGAACACCCTTGAAAGAGGCTTACCAAGGTTGGAAAATCGCCTATTTTTAATGGCAGTGACCTCAGTGGTAGCGGGCATAGTCCCTGAAGGTCCCCCAATATTCCTTCTATTCTGGCCATAGAACTTTCTGTTTTCAGCCTCTTCCTCTTCAATATCCATAACTGTCTCCGTCAACTGTCGAAAATCACCAATCATAGATGTCATCCTCCTCAGCTTACCATAAATTGAGGGCTTAGTACCCTTGATAATCATCTTTATATGGTCCTTCTCCGAAGGCCGAGTCTACATCTTCAGAAGTTGGCTCCTCCAGCGATCTACATACTCCTTGAAGCTCTCTTCCGGCTTCTGCTTGGTATTCTCCAAATTGCGGAGTGACAAATCAATCTCCAAGTTTGTAACATACTTTTTCAGAAATGCATCTGCCAATTCCTTCCAATCTTCCTTGACCCTCCTCTCGAGGCTATGATACCACACTACTGGCGCCCCTTCAAGTGACATCCCAAACATTTTCTGAACTTGGCGTTGTGACATGCCCACTAAACTCATAACTTGGCTATATGGACCCTGGGATCCCCATTCCCGTTGAACTTTGCTATATCCGGCATTTTAAACTGAGCTAGCAACTGTTCCTCAAACGTCATTGCCTCATAATCTAACAGGTCTTCATGCTTGCCCCTCATCTTACGGGTAACTGATTATACCTGATCTCGGAGCTTCTGTAATTCGGCATGTGACCCGACTATTCTTCCCGTGGCTTATTCGGCCATATCATCATCAAAACCCGGGATATCATTATTCAATCTAATTGGAGGGCTCTTACGCCTCTCATTTTCAGATCCTCCCGCGGTGCAGGGCACGACCATATTAGACATGGCGGCAGTCAAAGCTTGCAGTTGTTCAGTCATTTTGGTGAGGTTAGCTTCAATCTGATCCATTTGAGACCCCTCGTTGACTGATTCACTCATATTCACTGATGGACTTTTTGATTAGTCTCTCATCTTCCCTCACCCAACGGGAATCTATGGTGTCTTTTAAGATCGTGTGTCAGTGTGTATGCGTGTAATGCATGTAATGCATAAATTCATAAAAATTCTATACTAATTGGCCCATTATCATTCTAAAGTGTTCAATCACATTATTGCGCGGCGCAAACTTGTCCCAGTTGAAAGGGCCCAACAGGTTTACACTTTGCGATAACATGGCTAAACAACTTCAAATGATAAGAAGCCCACACATAAAGTGGCCAATCGGCATTTTAGAAGCTTTTGGCCCAACTGTCAAAGGACACGAACTCGTCCCAGTTTGAATGGCCCAACAAGTTCACATCTTCTGACAAAAGGTCCAACTAGATCCAAATGACGACGTTCCAAAACATAAACACAAAATAAATAATTTCTATTAGTTCTACGATTAAGGTTCTCATTGGGTTTACATGAGTGTGGAAAAAGGCTCTCGTTGACGAAGGATTGCCCACAACTAGGACTCCACACTCAAGGGTTCAAGCGACCAAGTGAGCACACCTTTTTTATACCTTACTGTATGTGCCAACGAGTTAAGGTGCGTGACTGACTGTCAAATGGATTTCCCATTGTAGATTCCCCAGAGGGAGGGTGGAGCGAACTCTCTTAAATACCCAAGCCTCTTAGGCTCTTATCGCTTGGTGACAGGAATAAAAAACAAGTCCTCCAAATTAGTCAGTCACAGTAAGCTACGAGTACATGATTATCTAGCTGCCTTCACAGCTTTTCCTCATAGAAAGGTAGTGAATGAAGGAAGACACCAAACCATTACCAAGCTTTAATAATGGCTTTGATTAAACCCCTTTCAACCCACTATAGACACGGTTAACTAAAGCACAAATCATAAACATCACAAGACATGATTTCAGGGCCAATTCTTTATCCTCAGTGGAGTCGCCAGACTGTAGGACACAGAAATCGACGACGCTGTTCTAGGCTCGTGGCCTAGTTGGGAGTACGGAGTAGCCCGCGGGGGAACTAAACCGGAGAAATAACATGGAGTCGCCACCCGGTGTGAACCGGGAAAATGATTTAAGGCCGCACTCACCCCTCGCAAGGGAAGACCTCAAACCATTGGGTTCGGAATGGTCCCTTACTTATGTCACTTGTAACGATATGATTTATGCAATAAACTAACCGAATCTATACGACATATATGCTCAAAGATGACTTAGATCTAGTTCTCATTCATGAAAGTAAATCCTACGACTAAGTTCGCATGCTTTGAAAATAAGTCATTATAACGAAAAGCATATAATATCACACAACGAGCATGCTGAATCATCCAACGCAAATAAATAATTATTTAAACAAAAGCATAAACTAAATTCCTAATGCGAAATCAAAGAACTAAATCATGCTTAAATAAATAACATAATCATACTTAAAAATAAACAATAAACTAGCTAAATCATGCTTAAATAATAAATAATCCACTAACTACATCATGCTCAAATACAAGTTTGGATAAAACGAAATACGTGTCTCTCAAGCGGTACGTGGTATTGTGTCTTGAGTGCAAACTGCAATACCGTCCATTCGGAATCGGTTACGGAATTTACGTCTGAGTTTCCATCCGATATACCACAAAAGAAAACACGCATTCCATTCATCCGGAATTCACATCATGCCTCAATAAACGACTCTCATGCGATAATATATTAAAATAAGTAAAAGAAACGAAAGATAATAAATAAAGAAGGTGCCCTCAGCTCTAACCTCTTTCGTCGTCTCTCGAAAGCGCGTTACACGGCCGTTGGAAAGGTTGATGTTCCGTAACTTTTCTGGTTCACTAATCCAACATTTTTCCTCACTGTTTCACTGTTTGGGCTGCTGTTTTCACTCCGTTTCACTGTTGTTTTTGTTGTATTTTCTGGTCACTGTTTTTGGTAATTAGGGGACAGTTTTGTGGGTTATTTGGACTGGTTTGGAGGCAGTTTTCGTCACTGTATTGGGAAGTTTTGGGACTATTTTTGGGCAGTTTTTAGACCATTTTTGGTGCAGGTTTTGGGTTAATTCGGGGACTTTTTTGGGTAGTTTGTGAAGGGTTTATTTGCGGCAGTCTATGGGTGCAATACTGGGCAGTTTGTTATCTAGTTAGGGGGCTAGGCGTGAAGGATGAGGGGGGTTTATTTGCGGCAGTCTATGGGTGCAATATTGGGCAGTTTGTTAGCTAATTAGGGGGCTAGGCGTGAAGGATGAGGGGGGTTTATTTACGACGGTCTATGGGTGCAATATTGGGCAATTTTGTTAGCTAGTTAGGGGCTGGTGGCGTTGATTCTGAGGGGGATTTGAGGACGTGTTGTTGAGTGATGAAGGGGCAGGCTTTGAAGGCTTGTACGTGTGGTGTTTGTGGAGGGTTCAGCTGAGTGTTGAAGGCAGGCTTGCGTGATGAAAGACAGGTTTTGTGTGTGGTTAGCGTGAAATGGAGGGGCTGGTGGCTTTGTTGAAGTGTGAAGGGCAGTGGCGTTGAGTGGGCTTTAGGTGATGTGTGAGTGGGTAGGCTGATTGGTGAGGCTTATTTGTGTGAGAGGGTGATGTGTTAATGGAAGGGTGAAGGCAGGTTAGGCGTGTGGAGGGTGCATGCCAGTGGCGTGAGTAAGGAAAGAAAGAGAGAGAGGTTGTTTTTTTGGTTATTTGTGTGAATGAGCCAGGGTCTCTAAGGTTTGGTTAAGGGTTCTTTTTATAGGCAAAGGGATGGGGGCTTTCCTTGTTTGAGAATGAGAAGGATTTGTGCATTTAAAGGGAATATCTTTTAAATTAGTATGTGATAAGGAAAATCTTTTAATTAGGGAAGTGATTTGATTTAATTTAATTTATTCTTTTTTAGTGAGGGATATGATTTGTTTTAATTAGGCAAGGGATCCATGGGATTTTTTTAATTTAGGAAGGGGATTTGGCTTGATTTATGCATGTGTTAAATGTGATTTTTGTTATTTAGGGTGGCTATGGGCGTGTGGCTTAGGGTGATTTGGGCGTGTGGGCTTGGTCCATTTGGTGGGCTTGGATGTTTGGTTTAGTGATGTGTGAGTTTGGGTGTTTTGGGCTAAGGATGTGTTTTAAAACGGAGGTCCAACAAGCGAACCCGCAGCTACTCCAGTGAATTAAATCTAACAATGTGTTAATTCTTGACTCTTCCCTTCCAACGTTTGTTTCCCGCGACTTCCACAACAAAAAGAGGTAGTGTCTCCATATGAGACTCATCATCGGGACTTTTATGCAAAAATGCAGTGCCTACAGTAATCTTAAATAGTCCATAGAGAGCAAACAAAACGGGTACTTTGTTTGTGGTTTATCTATAGCTGTGGTCCATTCTATATTTGTATGGCGACCTTGATCTGGGATCGTCGATGTAGAGACATGAGAATGAAGGCACCTTGTATGATGTGATCATATAGGACTTGACCCAAATGAAAATGACTTTCTTATAATATTCGTTAAGCAAAGAAATTCAGTTCGATCTACTAAATGGTTATATATGGATTGATCTTCATCCTGAGTGTTCTACGAACTCCTGTATGGCAGGCTATGTCTTTTGATTTACAAAGGTGAGGTTGGTGTAACAGTCCCGACCAATAGCTACATACTTTGGGGCATGGTCTGTTGTGTAGCTGGGAACGTTTTACATAGATATGGAGTTCACTCCTTCTTACGAGAAGTAGTGAAGTATCTTTCTTAAGGGTTGATTCGGTACTTAAACGGTTTGAGCGCTCAAGTCTTTATACTACGTATAGAAAGATTAAAATTCATAATGGTTATGAATAAATCGTTCATTAGAGAATCAATGACACTTAAGGTATAAATAATTAGAGGGATATAACAGACATTATGACCCGGTTCTAATTACGAGATACTCGTGAAGGGTCAATTCGTATATAGTGACTATATCGATGGACATCGACTTGGTTCGGCTTAATATATCATCTGCGACAACGAGAGTGCAACTTCAGGTTTTTAGTGGAATAACGCGGAGTTAATAATTCAGAATAATTAATTAAGAGCTTAATTAATATTTTGAGATTATTGGAGCTCGGAACCGTATGTCCATTTGGTACCTTTGCTAGCTCGATACACAATAGCGGATTTAGTATAATTGGATAGTCCAATTATATACTCACAAAAGTATAAATATTATTAACATGATTAATAATATTATTTTGTCAGACTTGAAACTTTAAATTAAAAGTTAATATATGGTTTTATTAAATATATGACATTTAAACACATGATATTTAATTATATTAGATATAATTAAATGAAAGGCTAAGGTTGTAATTTCTAATTATTGGGTTTTGGAAACCCTTGATTTAATTTTGGAAGTTACAATTTTATAATGGCATTAATCTCTTTGTTTTTGCAACATATTTGGCTTTATGGAAAGTCGATTTTGTTGTTACAAAATTTAATGAGAAAAAATAAAATTAATCCTTATTTGATAAGGCTTGGCCGAATTCTTGGATGGTGGGAGGGGAAAGGATTTGTTTTATTTTGTAAAATTAAACCCTAAGTATAAAAAGGAAAATATGATTTTTCTTTTGATAAGCCTCTAATTCTAACCCTCGCCTCCATCTTCTTCTTCTTCATTCTCTCTCAAAAAGTTGAGACAAACCAAAAGAAAGAAAAAGAAGAAATTAAAAAACAAATACCAAGTGTGCTTAAATCTCTAAAACGTTTAGGGATTATTTTGTGAGTCTTGCCCACACAAGTTTCCATTGGTTACGAGATATAGATCGGAAGACTTTCTGGTGTCGAACAAATCATCTTCTTCATCTGATTATTGTTGTATTCGGCAGTGAGGCTTTTTTTTGCTCACTGCCGCCCCTATACTTGGTGAAACGGAACTCGGTTTGGTTTCATTTTAATCCAGTTTTTTTTGGAAAAAATTTATGGTGTTTTGAGGCTGTGTTGGGGTTGTTTTCAAGTGAAAAATCAAAAGTGAAACACAGCCATAGTCCACGCATTTCAGGGGCTGTTTCCGCAGTGCGTTGGGCGTGAATCGAGTCCAAAACAGTCCAGTTTTTATCCGACTGTTTGGGGCTATTCGGGGACTGTTCCGGTGCAGTTTCGGGGTTGGAATTTTTTCTAAAATTGAAGCGAAATTTCAGTGGTGGTGGCAGTAACATTCGACTGTTCAAGGGAAGGGCAGAAAAAATTTTCAAGTCCGATCCGTGTGCCTAAACTGTTTCCGCTGCGCAAGGAAAGCATTTCCTACAATTGGCATCAAGAGTAAGGTTGAAAAGTGTTCTTAACCGTTCTATTTTTCATTTAAAGTTATTGTTTTTAATATGTTTATATAAGATATAAATATCAATATGCATGTTTAGATGAGTATGCACAAAATAATATTCATATGATGAATGGTTATTGTTTTTCATGTGATGAATGGATTTTGCATTGATTATAAATTTTTTTGGCTTTTATTTTCATGTTGGTTTTGATTTTGGGATGAAGGCCATTGTTTACAATTATTGTAATTTTTATTTTCCAATGTAAAATTTCAATAGTTGTAATTTGGAGCACCAAAGTCGTAAAAGGAGCCAACACCACCTTGGAGCGTGATTTGAAGACCAATGGATGCCTTTGGTATTTTTTGTACTAATTAGATTAGTATAGGGAAAAATAAGAGCCGGGTCAATGTAAAATATTTTTTATGTTATATGTATGTTTAATTCGAATTGTTTGAATAACATTTCATATAGCTTAGGGTGCTTACTCTTGAATTTCACATGCCATAACATGCTTTAGATGCATTATCATTATAGACATGAAATATGATTTTATGTGATTTAAAATGTTTAAATTAGAATATGATATACATGGAAAAATGATTAATTGGTTTTAAAGTTTAAGATTTGAATTCTAATATATTGGGCTTAATAAGTGTATAATAAATTCCATTGGTATATAGGATGGAAACTCGGACATAAATTCCATAGTCGAATCCGAATGGATGGTAATGTGGTCTGCACTCGGGATACAATTCCACATACCATTGGATTTTATAACGCACTAAAATTAATTAAATAGTTTAATATAAATCTTGACCATTTTAGGATTCTAAAATTTTAAACCAATTAGTGTTCTAGTATTTTAAAAGTTAAAATATAATAGGCCACTAATACCACTCTAATTAAATTGGTTTAATTGAGTAATATAATTAGTAGAGACTAATGGAATTTAGTGATACAATTTTTAAGAGTTAAAATTAGTTAGTTCACTAATATTGTACTAGTGTAAATAAGAGTTATGATTTAGCCGCCATATATTTATTCACACTAGTTATATTAAAATATTAGATATTTTATAAATAGAAACCTTAATTTTAAAATAGTGAGTGGGAGAGAGATATACAAAAGTATATCCCGCGATCTCCGTTGTTAGTCCGAAAACGTGAATAAATCGATATTCACGTTTGTTGTGTAGCTGTGAACGTTTTACATAGATATGAAGTTCACTCCTTCTTGTGAGAAGTATATGAGTATCTTTCTTAAGGATTGATTCAGTACTTGGACGGTTTGAGCGCTCAAGTCTTTCTATTACGAATAGAAAGATTAAAATTTATAATGGTTATAAATAAATCGTTCATTAGAGAATCAATTGCACTTAAGGTATAAATAATTAGAGGGGTAAAACAGACATTATGACCCGGCTCTAATTACGAGATAGTCGTGAAGGGTCAATTCGTAGGTAGTGACTATATCGATGGACGCCGACTTGATTCAGCTTAATATATCATCTGCGGCAACGAGAGTGCAACTTCGGGTTTTTAGTGGAATAACCCGGAGTTAATAATTCAGAATACTTAATTAAGAGCTTAATTAATATTTCGAGATTATTGGAGCTCAGAATCGTTGGTCCATTTGATCCCCGTGCTAGCTCGATATATTATAGCGGATTTAGTATAATTAGATAGTCCAATTATATACTCACAAAGGTATAAATATTATTAACATGATTTATAATATTATTTTGTCAGACTTGAAACTTTATATTAAAAGTTAATATATGGTTTTATTAAATATATGATATTTAAACACATGTTATTTAATTATATTAGATATAATTAAATGAAAGGCTAAAGTTGTAATTTCCAATTATTAGGTTTTGGAAACCCTTGATTTAATTTTGGAAGTTAAAATTTTATAATGGCATTAATCTTTTTTTTTTTTTGTAACATCTTTGGCTTTATGGAAAGTCATTTTATTGTTACAAAAAATAATGAGAAAAAATAAAATTAATCCTTATTTGATAAGGCTTGGCCGAATTCTTGGATGGTGGGAGGGGAAATGAATTTTTTTATTTTATAAGATTAAACCGTAAGTATAAAAAGGAAAATATGATATTTCTTTTGATAAGCCTCTCATTCTAACCCTAGCCTCCATCTTCGTCTTCTTCTTCATACGCTCTCAAAAAGTTGAGACAAACCAAAAGAAAGAAAAAAAAGAAATTAAAAAATAAATACCAAGTGTGCTTAAATATCTAAAAAATTTCAGGATTATTTTGTGAGTCTTGCTGTAGGACATAGAAATCGACGACGCTGTTCCAAGCTCGCGGCCCGGTCGGGAGTACGGAGTAGCCCGCGAGGGACTAAACTGGAGAATAATGGAGTCGCCACCCAGTGAGAAATGGGAAATGGTTTAAGGCCGCACTCACCCCTCGCAAGGGAAGACCTCAAACCGTTGGGTTCAGAATGGTCCCTTACTTATGCCTCTTGAAATGAACGGATTTAAGCGATAATATAACCAAGTCTACGCAACATACATACGCAAGAATAACCTACATCTAGGTTTGCATACAGCTTATATCTAAGCTCACATACAACCTATATCTAAGTTTGCATGCATAAAAGTAAATCGATATAACGGTAAGCACACAATTTCATGAACACATGCATGAACGTTTCCTCAAGTGGTACGTGGAGTTCTATCCCATGTACAGACCGCACTACCGTCCATTCGGATTCGGCTACAGAATTTACGTTTGGGTTTCCATCCGATATACCACGAGAGACAACACTCAATTACTAACCCAATATTGACATACATGAAACATGAAAATTCATATAATCATAAATAACCAAAGAGAGAAACATGCGAAACAATGAAGAAAGATAAATAACACAAATTAAATGCGGAACAATGAAACAATAATAAACATAAATTAAATACGAAATAATAAAAGACTATTAATACGAAATAAATACGGAATAATAAATATGTGACCAAGGAATTTGGCCGTTTTCAATGTAGGACTTCACATGCCCGGTTGAACGTATTACACGTCAACCAAGCATGCCGTGTCTGGGATAACAAAATAAAATATAACAAAGGGTGCCATCAGGTCTTACCTTTTAAGTCACTTCTCGGGAGTGCGTTGGGACATCGCAGGATGGATTAATATTTCTGCTATTTTTCTGGTTCACTGGTTTGCTGTTTCCGCTCGCTGTTTTCTTTGTTTTCTTCACTGTTTTGGATGATTTTTGCTGCTGTTTCAGGAGGTTGTTTTTGGTTATTATTTGCGGTATTTATGAGGGTTTCAGGGGCTGTTATAGGAGTACGGTTTTTGGTATTTTGGGGGGGCTGATTTAGGACTATTTTGGAGTGTATTTTGGGTGGTTTTTGGGACTGTTTTGTTCACTGTTTTGAGGGCTATTTTTTTGTTTGTTTGTGGACTGTTTGGATTGCTTTCGTTGTTTGTTTCTAGTCGGTCAGATGGTTGCAGCTTTGGTCTGTGGGCAGTATATGCGTGTTTTTGCAAGAGAGTCGGTTGGTCGTGTGTATGTAAGGTGTAAGGGCTGTCGGTTCACTCGGTGGAGGGCTGCTGTTTACGTGGCTTTTTTTGTGTGGGGGAAGTGTTCGTGGTTATCGGTCTGGTGGCTGATGAGGGTTATTGTGGTTCGTGGGGCAGTTTGTATGTGTTTTGTGAGAGATTAGGGTTTTTTGTGTTACGTGAAAGATGAGAGAAAATGAGGCGTGAATGAGGCTTAAGGGCTGCTTTGCCGAGTGAGCAGTTCATGTGTGACGAGTGAGTGGACCTGGCTTTAGGGTTTTGTCATTACTTGTTGTTTTGTTCGGCTGAGGGGTTGTTGAGAGAGATGAGAGGTGTTGAAGGTTTATTTTTTTTGTTTGGTTTTTGAGAGAGGGGGGACCGAGAGATTGTGAGTATTGTTTCTTTGTTTTTAGGTTGTATTACCGTGAGAATGTCTAGCCCTTTAAGACTTGGTTTATGTCTCTTTTTATAGGAGAGGGTTGGGGTTATCCTTATTCGGGTATGAAAGAAATATTGTGTAATTTTGGGGAATATCTCTTAATTAATGTGTTACAAGGAAAATATCCATTCAATTAGGAAGGTTATTTGTTTTAGTTTAGGAAATGGATATGTGGGATTTATTTGATTTATTTAGTTTAGGAAGGCGATTTATTTAGATTTATTTAAATTGGGAAGATGATTTATTTAGATTTATTTAATTTGGGAAGGTGATTTATTTAGATTTTAACATGTGTTTAATTATTTTGGATTAGGCTTTGAGGCTTGGGCGTGTGGCTTGGCCTTTTTTGGTGGGCTTGGGCGTGTGATTGGTGATGTGTGGGCTTGGTATGGGTTGCGGGGTTTTGGGCCAAGGTTGAATTTTAAAACAGAGATCCAACGAGCGAACCTGAAGCTAAGCAAGCGAATTAAGTCCAACAAGGTATTGATTTCTGAATTTTCCCTTCCGACGTCCGTTTCCCGCGAATTTCGCAACTTAAAGGGTATTGCCTTCATACGAGGCTCATCATCGGGACTTATATGTAAAAATGCAGTGCCTACAGTCGCCCCCACTGTGATGGGACTTGTGCAGTGTGTGATAATGACAATCTTATCAAAGTTATGCATGCATTTTTACATACCTAGCTCGCCAACTGCTGCTTGACTTGCCTGCTGCTTCGAACTGAGTTGATCTGGTGGTGAGGTGCTGCGACTCCTAAGGTTCATCCCTGCAAGATGCTGCGATCTCTAGGAATCACTACCAAACTAAACTGATGAGAGGTGGTCTATTTCCGAACCGTTATTGAGTTGAGATTGTGGTCTATTTCCGGAGCGCCATTTCCGGCATGCTAAACCTCATTCCCAAGGCGTCGCGGTTGTGATAGTTGTGGTCCACTTCCGAACCTTGCTCTATTTCCGGAGTGCCATTTCCATCATGCTAAACCTCATTTCCGAGGCTTCATGGTTGTGATAGTTGTGGTCCCCTTGCGAACCGTGCTCCATTTCCGGAGTGCCATTTCCGGCATGTTAAACCTTATTTCCGAGGCGTCGCTGATGTGATAGTTGTGGTCCATTTCCAAACCGTGCTCCATTTCTGGAGTGCCATTTCCGGCATGCTAAACCTCATTTCTGACGCGTCGCTGATGTGATAGTGGTCCATTTTCGAACCGTGCTCCATCTCCAGAGTGCCATTTCCGGCATGCTAAACCTCATTTCTGAGGCGTCGCTGATGTGATAATGGTCCATTTCTGAACCGTGGTGCATTTCCGGAGTGCCATTTCCGGCATGCTAAACCTCATTTTTGAGGCGTCGCTGATGTGATAGTGGTCAATTTCCGAACCGTGCTCCATTTCCGGAGTGCCATTTCCGGTATTTGATGTGGACCTTGACCCTGGGACTAATCCCAAAAACTACTGATGATGTGTGGGCCTCGACTCTGGGACTCATCCCCAAAAATACTAATGATGTGTGGGCCTCGACCCTGGGACACATCCCCAAAACTGCTAATGATGTGTGGGCCTCGACCCTGGGATTCATTCCCCAAACTGCTTGTCTTTGCCATTTTTTTCCTTTTCTTCAAAACCTACGAACAAAATAAAAAAATGCATGTATGTGACGTGTATGCATGTATGCATGGATGTATTTCCTATTTCGATGGGTTAGGTCTTCTTTGTGCTCCTCGGTGTTTCTCGCCTATGAAAGTCTTTGATCGCCCCATGGGTCGGCTTACAATTTCCTTCTGCAAGTTCTTCTCTGGTGATTGCTCAGTTTTCTTTTGTCTCATGGATCAAGTTCCTGTTATATCCCTTATTCGCGGGTTGGTAGACTGGTCGCCCCCAGACTTGGTTTAGCTTTTTATTCTTCATTGCTTGCACTAGGTCAAGGTGAACCACATGATGTGGCATTCCATATCAACATACCCCATTACAGGCTACGAAACAGTCCCAATATTTATACATATCATTGTCCTCAAAGAATGCTCAGTAATGAGACCAGAGAACCTTCAAAACACTCGATGCAACTCAAATCCAAGTCTTTGAATAAATGATCTAAGCCAGACCCAAAGTGCGTGTGTGCAAAGGTTTCTTTGCAGATTCATCCCCAGGTAAGCCAACTCAATGATTTCGTCAAAAAAATAGGATTGATGGGTCAAACCAACCTAGATGTCTCAATTATGCTTGCAGTTGCTTTTCTGTGCTCAATATGATAAGATTTTCTTTCTCTTTTGTCTCTTTCTTTCCTTTTCATTTTGAACTTCTTCTTTTTTCTTTTTCTTTCTTTCTTTCTTTTTTTTTTTAACACACCTACCCTTTAAGGTAGCATTTCTCCTCATGGTGGTCCTAATACTCGCCCATGGGTAGCTTCACGCTTATTAGTTATAGGTGGTTCAATTCTTTTCTTTAGAGACTTTTCTTTTATTTTCAACCATACCACACATCATAACATAAGCAAATCAGGATATACATTTAGGCGAACGGTCATTCACCGACCTACAATTTCTTCAACTAGTCACTTTGCTAACTACTCAGGTTTTCACTGCTAAGAACCATAATCAAGTGCTTACGAGTCTAACATAGATCAATTACCCAAAGTATCAGATAAAAGCACATCAAGAGTTTATCGTTTCTAAGATTTCACTCTAAAGCAAACGATTTCATCATTGGACTCATGTCTAACTATTAAGGACTAAAAACAAACAATATTTTTTTCTCTTTTTTTTTTCTTTTTTTCTTTTTTTTTTCTTTTTCTTTTTTTTTTTTGCTGAAGGCCCCCCAATGGTCTTTCTATCATTTCCATAAAGTTTTATGTTTCTCGGCTTCTTTTTCCCCGACATCCAGGTTTGCTAAACTCTTATTGATAAGTATTTCTTGTCTAACCCAACAGATATCTATGATGGCTTTTAAGACACAAGGTTAACATGATGCGTGTATGCACGATATGCATGAAATGCGTACGATGCATGAGATATAATATGCATGTGTTTATCAAAAGCATAAAGTGGCAACTTCTATGAGATATATGACTATGGTTCATATGCGGGTTTATAGGAGTATAGACAAAGGTCAGTGAAGGATTTCCCACAACTAGGTCTCCCCACTCAAGGGTTCGGACGACCAAGTGAGCGCACCTTTTTTATACGCTAAGGTACGTGCCAACGAGTGATGATACATGACTGACTGTCAAATGGATTTCTTATTGAAGATTCCCCAGATGGAGGGTGAAGCGGACTCTCTTAAATACCCAAGCCTCTTAGGCTCTTATCGCCTTGGTGACAGGAATAAACAATAGGTCCTCCAAATTAGTCCATCACGGTAAGCTTCGAGTAAATGATTATCTAGGTGCCTTCACAGCTTTTCCTTATAGAAAGGTAGTGAATGAAGGAAGACACCAAACCATTACCTAGATCTAATAGTGCCTTTGATTAAACCCCTTCAACCCACTGTAGACACGGTTAACTAAAACAAAAATCACGAACATTACAAGGCATTATTTTGGGGCCGATTCTCTATCCCCAGTGGAGTCACCAGACTGTAGGACACAGAAATCGGTGACGCTGTTCCAGGCTCGCGGCCTGGTCGAGAGTACGGAGTAGCCCGCGAGGGACTAAACTGGAGAATAATGGAGTCGTCACCCAGTGTGAATTGGGAAATGATTTAAGGCCGCACTCACCCCTCGCAAGGGAAGACCTCAAATCATTGGGTTCAGAATGGTCCCTTACTTATGCCTATTGTAATGAACGGATTTAAGCGATAATATAACCAAGTCTACGCAACATACATACGCAAGAATAACCTATATCTAGGTTTGCATACAACCTATATCTAAGCTCACATACAACCTATATCTAAGTTTGCATGCATAAAAGTAAATCGATATAACGATAAGCACAAAATTTCATGAACACATGCGTGAATATTTCCTCAAGCGGTACGTGGAGTTGTATCCCATGTACAGACCGCACTACCATCCATTCGGATTCGGATACGAAATTTACGTCTGGGTTTCCATCCGATATACCACGAGAGGCAACACTCAATTACTAACCCAATATTGACATACATGAAACATGATAATGCATATAATCATAAATAACTAAAGAGAGAAACATGCGAAACAATGAAGAAAGATAAATAACAAAAAATAAATGCGGAACAATGAAACATTAATAAACATAAATTAAATGCGAAATAATAAAAGACTAATAATACGAAATAAATATGGAATAATAAATATGTGACCAAAGAATTTGGCCGTTTTCAATGTAGGACTTCACATGCCCGGTTGAATGTATTCCACGTCCAACCAAGTATGCCGTGTCCGAGATAACAAAAGAAAATATAACAAAGGGTTCCCTCAGGTCTTACCTTTTAAGTCGCTTCTCGAGAGTGCGTTGGGACATCGCCGAAAGGATTAACATTTCTGCTGTTTTTCTGGTTCGCTGTTTCCGCTCGCTGTTTTCTTCACTATTTTGGATGATTTTTACTACTGTTTTAGGTGGTTGTTTTTTGTTATTGTTTACGGTATTTATGGGGTTTCAGGGGCTATTTTAGGAGTGCAGTTTTGGGTATTTTGGGGGGCTGATTTAGGACTATTTTGGGGTGTATTTTGGGTGGTTTTTGGGACTGTTTTGTTAACTGTTTTGAGGGCTATTTTTTTGTTTGTTTGTGGACTGTTTGGATTTCTTTCGTTGTTTATTTCTAGTCGGTCAGATGGTTGCAGCTTTGGTCTGTGGGCAGTATGTGCGTGTCTTTGCAAGAGAGTCGGTTGGCCGTGTGTATTTAAAGTGTAAGGGCTGTCGGTTCACTCAGTGGAGGGATGCTGTTTACGTGGCTTTGTTTTTATGGGGGAAGTGTTCGTGGTTATCGGTCTGGTGGCTGATGAGGGTAATGGTGGTTCGTGGGCCAGTTTGTATGTGTTTTGTGAGAGATTAGGGTTTTGTGTGTTACGTGAAGGATGAGAGAAGATGAGGCGTGAGGGAGGCTTAAGGGCTGCTTTGCCGAGTGAGCAGTTCATGTGTGACGAGTGAGTGGACAGTTCGTGTGTGACGAGTGGGTGAACCTGACTTTAGGGTTTTGTCATTACTTGTTGTTTTGCTCGGCTGGGGGGTTGTTTAGAGAGATGAGAGGCGTTGAAGGTTTATTTTTTTTTGTTTGGTTTTTGAGAGAGGGGGACCGAGAGCTTGTGAGTAGGGTTTCTTTGTTTTTAGGTTGTATTACCGTGAGAATGTCTAGCCCTTTAAGACTTGGTTTATGTCTCTTTTTATAGGAGAGGGTTGGGGTTATACTTATTCGGATAGGAAAGAAATATTGTGTAATTATGAGGAATATCTCTTAATTAATGTGTTACAAGGAAAATATCTTTTCAATTAGGAAGGTGATTTGTTTTAGTTTAGGAAAGGGATTTATGGGATTTGATTTGATTTATTTAGTTTTTGAAGGTGATTTATTTAGATTTATTTAAATTGGGAAGATGATTTATTTAGATTTATTTAATTTTGGAAGGTGATTTATTTAGATTTTAACATGTGTTTAATTATTTTGGATTGGGCTTGGAGGTTTGGGCATGTGGCTTGGCCTTTTTTGGTGGGCTTGGGCGTGTGATTGGTGATGTGTGGGCTTGGTATGTGTTGCGGGGTTTTGGGCCAAGAATGAATTTTAAAACAGAGATCCAACGAGTGAACCCGAAGCTAAGCAAGCGAATTAAGTCCAATAAGGTATTGATTTCTGAATTTTCCCTTCCGACGTTCGTTTCCCATGACTTCCGCAACTTAAAGGGTAGTGCCTCCATACGAGGCTCATCATCAGGACTTAAATGCAAAAATGCAATGCCTACACTTGCCCACACAAGTTCCTGTTGGTAACGAGATATAGTTCGTAAGACTTTGTGGTGTCGAACAAATCATATTCTTCATCTCATTCTTGTTGTATTCGGCAGTGAGGCTTTGTTTTGCTCACTGCCGCCCTATACTTGGTGAAACGGAACTCGGTTTGGTTTCGTTTTAATCCTATTTTTTTGGGGAACATTTTATGGTGTTTTGGGGCTCTGTTGGAGCTGCTTTCAAGTGAAAAATCAGAACTGAAACACAGCCATAGTCCAAGCATTTCAGGGGTTGTTTCTGCAGTGCGTTGGGCACGAATCGAGTCTAAAACAGTCCAGTTTTTATCTGACTATTCGGGCTATTCGGGGACTATTCCGGGGCTGTTTCGTGGCTGGAATTTTGTCTAAAATTGAAGTAAAATTTCAGTGGTGGTGACAGAAACATTCGGCAGTTCAAGGGATGGGCATAAAATTTTTTCAAGTCCAATCTGTGTGCCTAAACAGTTTCCGCTACGCAAGAAAAGCCTTTCCTACACTCGACACATACGTCGCACACATAATACCATACGCCAAATGCTCTGAAGTGGCATAATTTCGATAGATTATGTCAAATCAAAGGAAAACCTAGCAGATCCACTTACTAAAGGTTTACCTATGTTGGAGTTCTACGGCCCCGAGGATCGAATAACAAGCATAAAACACATGTGCGAATACAACGAGGGAGTTGCGGAATACTCACATCGATCGGTTGAGTGACACGGCCATGAACAAAAATTTTCTGCCTCCTCTTTACTGCTCACGGCAGTGGGCTATTACAGTCCTCCAAGAATCGGCCATTGTTGGTCCTTCGTCAAGCTCCAAGCTTCGCGAAATGATTCCAAGCTCATGGGTGGACTTCCCTATCACCTTCGCATGTCTCTCGGAGTGCTAGCTCTTGATGATTTTGCCACAAAATCACCACACTTTGCTTCCCTATGGCTCTCGGCATTTTAGGCAAAAACCTGTGAAGAACCTAGCCCCTTGGGCGTGTTTGAGAGGAAGAAGAAAGAGAGGAGAAAGAGTTGGAAATGTGTTATGTTAAATTGATTTATAAAATCAATAAATAAAACATATACCAAATTTTTTGAAAAAACTTTCAAAAAGTCAACACAAATTTGGCTCCAAATTTGGCATTAAATGCTATCCACCAACTCACATCAATCACAAGTGACATGTTATCAATCACTCAAAGTGACTTATGATTTGACGCTTGATGCGACTAGCGATTTGACGGTTGATTTGACTTGCGTGCCGCACTCGAATTCGAAATGCGAATGCCCTCGCAAACAATCCCGGGCTCGGGTTTGCTAATTCCAAATTAACGAATTTTCCGTTGCGACGTAATTAAATGATTTTGCCTAGCGAAATCACTATTCACATCGCAAACGAATTAATTCTAAAGTAACTCGTTCGCCCGAATTAAAATCTAATTTTAATTCCGTGACGAAATCCAATTTCGTTTAATATATCGAATATATTAATTAATCGATTAATTCCAAATTAATCGTTATCTCTTTAAATGATATTTTATCCCAGATAAAATATCTCCGTAATTAATCCCAGATTAATTAAAGTGCAAGTCATACGTCATCGGTGAATCTTCGGGAAGCGACTCATGAGATCCCCGGATATGTTGGCAGTAAATACGGTCGTTGGACTATCCGAACACGTAAGTACCTAGTACTACGTTTATACCGATTTACAAGACAAGGTTGGCTTCTAGCAAAGCGCCATGCCTACCCAATTCTCCAGAAATATCCTTACAGGAATAAAGTATCTATATCAGGCGTAGTATACGTAGTATTGCTTATTTCGATCCAATATCAGATGATCACATGCAAGGACTAGGGCTAGTACAATGTCTGCCCCGTACGAAGCATATATTTGATTACGAGCAACTAGTATCTTTAATATCGGATAATCATGACCAAGTAATATTATCCCGACTGTTGCAACCTTCTTAGAGAACCAGTTCTGTATCCCTACGCGATCATCGTCTCCATATGAATGGAGTGATACTTCCGTCTTGACATCACACCCAACACACTATGATTCTCAATATACCCAGCAGAGGCGTACACAGAACCTGTTAAAGCCCTGGACGACCAAAACCAAAGTATATTGATTGTCGCAAGTATTAGCGGTGCAAGTCTCAGGTTAAGACCAAATACACCTACCCTGATTTCGGACTTCCATAGACACATAGTCATACTACCAATGGAATTCCGAGGGGGTCTATCCAGAGCGAAGCTGTTTCCCGTACCATCGGTAAACACAACCTCCTATTACACTTGCATGAGTATCCTATACCCAAATATATGAGAACTATACCGTTTGTGCCCTCACAACGCGCACAAGTGTAATACTAGTCTTTTACATATTTATTGATGTCCAATCTCGATAATACTCTGACTAGGGATATTTAATGATTTATCCTTCGTGGATTGATACTGTCTCATATCATTCTTAATCCAGGAACAAATCATAAGGACCTCCTATCATTTATACATCTTGTTGATCTAATCACAAATGATAAGAGAACAATCTCCTTTGTCACATAGTTAATTTGTACAACAACACCATGATCTGTACAAATAGTGACGCTATGGGTCATAATTGTCCAACAATCTCCCACTTGGCCTATAGCTAGTCACTCGAGTGTCTAACACCCGAACTATGTACGGTTGGCTCAAACTGATGAGAAAAGACTTTCGTCAGTAGATTTGCATGATTATCATCTGATGCGATTTATTCGATCATCACATCGCCACGATGTATGATCCGAACGAATCAGATGAATATCGAAGTTTGTATCTGGATCGTTGATGAGACCATTAATCCTTTAGCCTGTGCTGACGCCTAGCTCAGCTGCTAACAGAACTATATCTAATCTAATTAGATTTATTATCGATCCAAATTGCTTCTATTGCTGCCTCAGCTGCAGCAATAACCCACATTTGTTGTTTATTCGGTAACAGTATCTTGCTTGGAAGATTTCCAGCTCACTATTCCATTATTCAAACTGTATAGTACCATTTGCGACTTATAGTCATTTTATCGGTTTAGGAAACTTGCAGTAGTGATCCCAGTCACTTCAAGTTCTCCTTCTCCATAGTTTAAGACAGCATCCTTAGTTCTCTAAGAGCTAAATGATGTTCTTAATTTCAATCCAGTGACTATCACTTGGATTGGCCTGTTTGTGACTGCATATGCTCAAAGCGTATGAGACACCAGGTAGCATATATTTTTCAATGTACGATTTCTCGGAGATTTTTCATGAAAGCCAAACTTTCACCAATTGTATTATGGGAATATTATTTCCAAGAAATGACATATTATCATTATTTATTGGACAGTATTGTCAGTGCACTCTCACTAACCCTCTTATATATACAAGAATCATTTCGTTTTGAATTAAACCATAAACTATTATGATTACATCAAAACGAAAATTCCAAGAACCAAATGCTTGCTTCAATCCAAACATGGATCGAATAACTTGCAAACCTTGTTTGCTAGTTTTGGTACGACAAAACCGACAGGATGTTGTAAACATCATCCTAAAGGTTTCCTTTTCAGGAAAGCGAATTTCCCCGTTTAGCTGACATATTTCATAAATGAAGCATGCAGTATTAGCAAGCATTATCCAAATGGTTTTACCATGGAAACAGTTAAAAGGTTGAATCGTAATCGACACAATGTTGATAACGATACCTTTCCGCTAAAAGCCTAGTTTTATACGTTGGTATGTTGCCATCCATGTATGTCTTCCTTGAAGACTCATATAGTACCAATAGGCACAATGCCTTGTGGTACAACAACTATTGTCTAAACTAAGTTGTTATACATGGAATCCATTTTGGACTCATGGCACTTTGCCATAATTGGGACTCGATACCTTGTATCACTTCCTCATACGTAGTAAGTTGGTATTCCTCAATAAGATTGACATCTTTATGAGGTGAGATCAGAAACCCATACCCCAGGTTGTTTTCTGACTCTCTCCGACTTACGCGGTTCTTATGTATTCGAAGATTACTGGTATAGTTTCACCCTTGATGAACTATTTGTGTTCCATTAAGGATTCGATGCCTGGAACAGTATTACTCCGATTTTCATCGAGTTTTACTATCCTCCCACTTACCACTGCATATCGGTATTCCTCTTAGGAAAACCGCATGGTGAGCAACAATTACATTGTTCTCTCGTGAGTTGTATAAGTACTATACTTTGGTATCTCTAGGATAACCTACAACTTGGCACTTATCCAATTTGGGTTTTAGTTTGGTATCATCCAAACATATGCCTAGCATTCCCAAATCATTAGGAATGAGAAACCCGGTTTCTTTCCTGTTCATATCTAATATGAAATCTGTCAAACAGACTTTTATGGAACCTTATTCTAAATAAGTTCTGCACTGTATATGCTTATCCATTGAAGGAAATTGTAGCTCAGAGCGACTCATGATTAACTTTATCATGTCCAACAAAATTCGGTTACTCATTTCGGACACACCGTCAGGATGACGTGTTTCGAGAGGAGTCCTCATCGAAAGAATACTATACTCTTTCAAGTATATTAGAAACTTATTGCTTAAGTATTTTCATCATGGTCTAACCGTGACGATATAATACTTTAGCCGATCTGTTTGTCTACTTCGTATCGAAACTTAAAAGTTTCCGATTTGTGTTTCAAAAGAAACATATAACCATAACGCGATGCCACATCCGTAAAGGTCACGAAATATTCATATCCACCTCTAACCTAGCTAGACATGGGCCCACTTGCTTCACTATGAACTATGGCTAACAGATCGGTGGCATTTTCACTTTTATCAAGTAAAGGTGTTATAGACACTTTGCCTAATAAACTAGATTCGTAGACTTTATTTGAGTAGAATCAAATCAGTCCGAGTACCCACTCTTCGAAAGTGTGGATATACAAGTCTTGTTTAATTGTGTCCCAGACAACAATGCCACAAATTAGTTTCTTCTGATCAAATCAGTTTGAGCTGTTTGTTTGTCATGTTATATGTATGAGATTCATTTACATTCAAAATATAAATGCTGTTATTCACATCTAATGTGTTTATCTCAATATCATCTTTATAAAATAAAACACTTTAGTGTTCTAGAATATAAAGGTAAATCCGTAGCGGATTAAACACTGATATAAAGATAATCTTTCTAGTCAAACTAGTTACATTATAACAGTTTCCAAATTTAGGTACAAACCCGAAGGGTAGTTCCTAAATATAGGTACCTACGATTAAAACAACGACTTTCGTCCCTTTTTCGATTCGCAGATTAATCTCAATTGATGTCAGTATCCTGCTCATAGCAGATTCTGAACATCCGTATATTTTTATGTACCACACTAAGTATCTAAAATCCAATTTTAATACTAGTACTGAACATATTTATGACAAACATATTTGAAGTCAGAGCCTTGCTCGTCTTCAATTCCTTCATGTCTGCTTTGTCCAAACGGCAGTCACGCTTCAGTGATCCCGTTAGCCACAATTTAAGCAGACATTTTGGGATATGTCCTTTATCTTCCCAGAAGATTATAATGATTTTGCCTTTGCCCTTTTCCACATTCGAGAAGCCTTTCGGCCTAGCCTTGGCATTCTGGAATGTCGAAGTAAGGTGCGCCTTGCGAGGGTTTTTCGCGTGCAAATTGGCAACCAATTTATTATCTTTGTTAAGGTCTCATCATCATACACCCTTAAACATGCATTCTAAATACATAATAAAGCGCGTATAATAAAATAATAATGATATGCGGATGGATACTTTACACAATGATCCTAGATCAAATCTCTCACTTTCTCTCTCCCGCTAGCACATGTATTTGCTTCTACCCATTACACTACACATCTAAAGAAACCTCATTTACATTGAGGGGAATAGGTGAGAAGAGAATACAAAGAATAAAGAGGTAATAAGGCTGGACAAGCAGGTCCAATTTAATAAATTCCAAATTTATTACAACAATTTCTAAAATTGCCCCACCCATCTAATATCCATCTGATATACATTATTCATGCATCGCAACCATGTATTCACACAAGCATGTTATCAATCAATCTAATCAAATTAATTAATCTGATAATTAATGACCATCCAATGTTCAAACAACGATTTGATTTTGCGCGAGTCAAACTCGTTTTGCGAATAAGTACTCAAAGTACGAATTCTCGAATTAAATTAAATTACATAATTAAATCCAATCCAATTTGTATTTAATGCTAATTCGCTATTTAATTCCAAATTAAATACTACACTTTTTTAACGAACCTTTACGACTTAAATTCCAAATTTAATCGTTACGGGTCTCAAAGCCCGATTAACGTCCAACGTCAATTTAATTAAAGTCCAATGGGCTTTTAATTAATTTCTTAAGGCGTGGACTTTTGGTCAACTCGGGTCAAACCCAATAACCAAAGTCCAATCAAGGAGTAACCCCATAAGCCCATAAATCAATTTAGGCCCATTAGGCCAATTTAAACTTTAAAGGTCCATTTGTCGCATTTGGGCTTTATGGAAGCGGTTTTGGGCCCAATTGGATCCAACCAATTTAGCCTAAACCCAACTTAGTACAACCAAGCCCAATAAGCCCATCAACAACTTTACAAGCCCAATTTCCAAAATTAACCCAATTCAATTAAATTACAAAATCCAATTTCACAATTTAATTACCTAAAGTGTATAACATAATTAATTACACAAATCAATATTTCCAAAACACCAATTAGGCTAATTAATCATGCTCAATTACGTCAATTAGTGTCCAACACATTTTGATCAAAAAATCAAACCCAAACTTGCTCAAAGTGCTCTCGGCAATGGGGATTTATATGTCCAATTTTTAAATCCAATCCAAGTGAATCCAATTAAACATTAAATCATCATTCCCAATTGTTTTTCAAGGCATCCAATGAATCAAAAAACAAAAATCACCAAGACCACAATTTAGGGTACCATTCGGCCAAGCCAAGAAATTTGGGGAAATTTGTTCCAAACAATTTTTCTTGAAATTTGATCAAATCAATCTTAAATTAAACATGTATTAAACATACTCAAACATCCAATTTAATCAAATCATGCTCAAATACATTTTACCCAAATTTTAAGCCCTATTACGATTTCATGCTTTTAATCGCTCTAATACCATTGTTGGAGTTCTACGGCCTCGAGGATCGAATAACAAGCATAAAACACATGTGCGAATACAAAGAGGGAGTTGCGGAATACTCACATCGATTGGTTGAGCGACGCGACAATCAACAAAAATTTTCTACCTCCTCTTTACTTCTCACGATAGTGGGCTGTTACAGTCCTCCAAGAATCGGCCATTGTTGGTCCTTCGTCAAGCTCCAAGCTTCGCAAAATGATTCCAAGCTCATGGGTGGACTTCCCTATCACCTTCGCATGTCTCTCGGAGTGCTAGCTCTTGATGATTTTGCCACAAAATCACCACACTTTGCTTCCCTATGGCTCTCGGCATTTTGGGCAGAAACCAGTGAAGAACACAGCCCCTTGGGCGTGTTTGAGAGGAAGAAGAAAGAGAGGAGAGAGAGTTTGAAATGTGTTATGTTAAATTGATTTCCAAAATCAATAAATAAAACTTATACCAAATTTTGTGAAAAGGCTTTCAAAAAGTCAACACAAATTTGGCTCCAAATTTGGCATTAAATGCTATCCACCAACTCACATCAATCACAAGTGACATGTTTTCAATCACTCAAAGTGACTTATGATTTGACGCTTGATACGACTAGTAATTTGACGCTTGATTTGACTTGCGTGCCGCACTCGAATTTGAAATGCGAATGCGCTCGTAAACAATCCCGGGCTCGGGTTTGCTAATTCCAAATTAACGAATTTTTCGTTGTGACGTAATTAAATGATTTTGCCTAGCGAAATCATTATTCACGTCGCAAACGAATTAATTCTAAATTAACTCGTTCGCCTGAATTAAAATCTAATTTTAATTCCGCATCGAAATCCAATTTCGTTTAATATATCGAATATATTAATTAATCGATTAATTCCAAATTAATCGTTATCTCTCTTTAAATGATATTTTATCCCAGATAAAATATCTCTGTAATTAATCCCAGATTAATTAAAGTGCGAGTTATACGTCATCGGTGAATCTTCGGGAAGCAACCCATGAGATCCTCGGATATGTTGGCAGTAAATACGGTCGTCGGACTATCCGAACACGTAAGTACCTAGTACTACGATTATACCGATTTACAAGACAAGGTTGGCTTCTAGCAAAGCGCCATGCCTACCCAATTCTCCATAAATATCCTTAGAGGAATAAAAGATATATATCAGGCGTAGTATACGTAGTATTGCGTATTTCGATCCAGTATCGGATGATCACATGCAAGGCCTGGGGCTGGTACAGTGTCTGCCCCGTACGAAGCATATATCGGATTACGAGCAACTAGTCTATTTATTATCGGATAATCATGACCAAGTCATATTATCCCGATGGTTGCAACCCTTTAGAGAACCAGTTCTGTATCCCTACGCGATCATCATCTCCATATGACTGGAGTGATACTTTCGTCTTGACATCACACCCAACACACTACGATTCTCAATATACCCAGCAAAGGCGTACACAGAACCTGTTAAAGCCCTGGACGACCAAAACCAAAGTATATTGATTGTCGCAAGTATTAGCGTTGCAAGTCTCAGGTTAAGACCAAACACACCTACCCTGATTTCGGACTTCCATAGACACATAATCATACTACCAATGGAATTCCGATGGGGTCTATCCAGAGCGAAGCTGTTTCCCGTACCATCGGTAAACACAACCTCCTATTACACTTGCATGAGTATCCTATACCCAAATATATGATAACTATGCCGTTTGTGCCCTCACAACGCGCACAAGTGTAATACTAGTCTTTTACGTATTTATCGATGTCCAATCTCGATAATACTCTGACTAGGGATATTTAATGATTTATCCTTCGTGGATTGATACTGTCTCATATCATTCTTAATCCAGGAACAAATCATAAGGACCTCCTATCATTTATACATCTTGGTGATCTAATCACAAATGATAAGAGAGCAATCTCCTTTGTCACATAGTTAATTTGTACAACAACACCATGATCTGTACAAATAGTGACGCTATGGGTCATAATTGTCCAACAACCTAGAGAGCAAGTTGAGAAGTCATCGAGGGGAATGAGCTTGAAACTTATAAATTAGGAATTGTCATTGTGGAAACCAACCTAGCTGACTGGAGATCCCAATATCTAGGTTCAAAAGGGACAACTGAACTTTGTGAAATTCAAAACAAGCACTGTAGAATTTTATACTCTTTCCCATTTCTGTAATGACGCAAAGTGATTTATGTCAATGTTAGGATAAACTAAGACTTTTAATGATCACTATATTAGGAGAAGAGTCCTAATGGAGGTTAAGGGAAATTACATTTTTATAGTAGATCACCTATTTCAAGTAAGAAGTGAGGCCGCTTCCATGAGAGTTTTTAAAGGATGAATTCCCTAAAGTACTTGATGAATCCATGACCAATGTTCATGGCCGAAATGAACACAACCGTAGAACGAGAAATGGTCAAAGTAAAGCTGTGTGTTGGCAATTGTCTTGGTTTACACCAATGGCGGAACAGTTCAAGACTATGGGCCACTGCTTTGCCAAGTAAATCTGATTGTTATTCACTAGGAAAGGTTGAAGGTGAAAGGTACCAATTGTTGGACAATTATGACCCATAACGTCACTATTTGTAAAAGACATTGTGGTTTTTGTACAAATTAACTATGTGAAAATGGAAATTGCATTTTATCATTTTGTAATTTGATTACTTAAATATATAAATGATAAAAGTCCTTATGATTAGTTCCAGATTATTAGATATGAGACAATATCAATCCATAAAGGATTAATCATTAAATATCCCTAGTCGTTGTATTATCGAGACTGGACATCGATAATGCGAAATAGACTAGTATTGCACTTGTGCGTGTTATGGAAGCGTAACAACATAGTTCTCATATATTTAAGTATTGGATACTTATGCAAGTGTGATAGGAGGTTGTGTTTACCGATGGTACGGAAATAGCTTCGCTCCGGATAGACCCCGCAGAATCCCATTGGTAGTATGACTATGTGTCTATGAGAATCCGCATCAGGGTAGGTGTATTTGGTCTTAACCTGAGACTTGCATCGCTAGTACTTGCGACAATCAATACGCTTTGGTTTTGGTCGTCCAGGACTTTAACAGGTTCTGTGTACACCTCTTCTGGGTTTATTGAGAATCGTAGTGTATTGGGTGTGATGTCAAGATGAAAGTATCACTTCAGTCATATGGAGATGATGATCACGCAGGGATACAGAACTGGTACTCTAATTGGTTGCAACCATCGGGATAATATAACAAGGTCATGATTATCGATTAAAAAGACTAGTTGCTTGTGATCCGATATATGCTTCGTACGGGATAGACACTATTCCAGCCCCAGGCCTTGCATGTGACATCCGATACTAGATCGAAATATGCAATACTACGTATACTACGTCTGACATAGATTATATATTCCGTTAAGAATATTTCTGGAGAATTGGGTAGGCACAGTGTTTTGCTAGAAGCCAACCATGTCTTGTAAATCGGTAAAAACGTAGTAAGAGGTACTCACGTGTTCGGATAGTCCGACGACCGGATTTACTGCCAACATATCCAGGGATCTCATGGGTCGCTTCCCGAAGATTCACCGATGACGTATGATTCGAACATAATTAATCTAGGATTAATTACGGTGAGAATTTATTTGGGATAAAATTCTATTGAAGAGAGAGAACTATTAATTTGGAATTAATTGATAAAATAATATATTCGATATATTAAACGAAATTAGATTTCGACGCGGAATTAAAATTGAATTTTAATTCGGGCTAATGAATTAATTTAGAATTAATTCACGAGCGACGTGAATAGTAATTTTGTTAGGCATAATTATTTAATTAAATTTGATTTAATTACGTCGCAATGGAAAATTCGTTAATTCGGAATTAGCGAACCCGAGTCCAGAATGTGTTTGCGGGCCTACTCGGATTTTAAATTAAAGTGGGGACCACAAGTCACATCGCAAGTCACATCGCCTGTCACTTTAGTGATGAAAGTCATGTCACCTTTTTGTGATTGACATCCAGTCACTATTCATGATGGGAGTAGATGGAGGCATTGAATGCCAATTTTCCATCCAATTTGCTTTATGCTTTTTGGAAAAGCATATACCAAATGTTGTGAAAGACTTTTGTATTAAGTTTTTAGAAAACAAAAACAAAAGAAATTGAAAACTCTCTCTCTCTCTCTCTCTCCTTTAGCTCCTTTGTCGTGAGCTTCTCATTGAACAAGGGAAAATTGTTTTTCTTTCTTTCAAGCTAGCACTTACAAGGAATCATATCAAGGTGTTAGGGAAACCAATCCTAGAGCTTAGAATCCTTTCAAAGCTTGGAGCTTTATTCATCCACTTCAAAGAGGAGATCTTGGAGGACTTCTCAAAGACAAAGTTTTGTTATCAACACCTTCAAAATCCAATCAAAGTGAGTATTATTCCGCAAATTCTTCTTTGAGTATTCACATGTTTCATTGCTTTATATGATCTTGGGAATGCCTTAGAAACCCAATAAATGGTATTAGAGCCTATTTGAGCATGAAATATGATTAGGGTTTATATACTAAAATTTGGGTATTTTTGATTTGAGCATGTTTTAATCAAATTGTTTGTTTGATTATGCTTGAATGTTGGTAACTTGGAGTTATGCATGATCAATTTGAAGAAAATTGAATTGGATTAATTTTCCCCAAATGCTATGTGTTGGCCGAATGTATATGTTCCCTAAAGTCATGGTATTTTTTTGTTTTTTGATCATTGGATGAGTTGAAAGACATGTATATATTGAGTTGAGATTTAATCGGATTGAAATCGGAATCAGATATTAAATCCCTACAAATGTCGTGAGCTTCAAAGCATGGAATGAGATGACTTTTTGTTTCAATAATGTTGGACATGTATTGATGATGAATAAGCATGATTAATTGATTAAATTGATATTTTGGAAATGTTAATTTAGATAATTAATTAATGTAATACACTTTAATTAATTAAATTATGAAATTTGGAATTTTAGAATTTGATTAATTAGGCTTAATTTAGAATTGGTCTTACAATGTTGTATTTAGGCCTAATGGGCTTGGTTTGGCCAAGTTGGTTTAGGTCAATTGGATTGGATCCAAATTGGGCCTAAACTATTCCATTAAGTCCAAATATAACAAATGGGCCTTTTATGTTTAATTGGGCCTAATGGGCCGAAATTTATTTCTTGGCAAATATGGTGATTCCTTAATTAGGCTTTGGTATTTGGGTTTGACCCATATTGACCAAAGTCCATGCCTTAAGAAATTAATTGAAAGCCCATTGGACTTTAATTAAATGACATTGGATGTTAATTGGGCTATGAGACCCATTTAGATTAGATTTGGAATCTAAGTCGTAAAGGCACATTTAAAAATGTAATTATTTAATTTGGAATTAAATATAGAATTATTATTGAATACGAATTAAATTAGATTTAAATTGTAGTTCGATATAATTCAAGAATTCGTACTTTGAGTACTTATTCTTAAACGAGTTGGACTCGCGCAAATCAAATCGTTGTTTGAACATTGGATGATCATTTTATTTAAAGATTAATTAATTGGATTAGATTGATTGAATAACATGCTTTGTGTGAATACATGGATGTGTTGAATGAATAATGTATATCAGATGGATATTAGAAGGGAAATGACAATTTTGGAAATTATTGTAAATTTAGAATTTATTAAATTGGACATGCGTGTCCAGCCTTATCTCTCGATTATTTGTAATTCTCTTCTCACCTAATTCCCCTCAATGTTTATGAGGTTTCTCTAATTGTATTATGTAATTGGGTAGAAGTTAGAATAGTGCTAGCCGGGGAGAGGAAATAGAGTGATTTGTTCTAGGAACAATCTATGAGATATCCATCCGCATATCATTATTAATTTATTTATAGCGCCTTATTATGCTTTTAGAATGCATGTTTAAGGGTGTATGATGAGGTCTAATCAAAGATAATAAATTGGTTGCCAATTTACGCGAAAAACCCTCAACAAATATTAAGTGTTTTCCTTCTATTGAGTGATTCTTACTCAAGAACCAAGATTGGCACTGGTTTGTTGGCCAAAGTCAAGACCTTTGTCCATCACAGATGTGTTTGAATCATGAAGGCTTTGTTCCATATCGTATGTCTTGTCCAAGTTGTGATTTGTTGGCCAAAGTCAAGATCACTTCTTGTCCATCGACATCGATTACGAAGCTTTCCAAAGTCAATGGGTTCCGCTTAACTGGAATCATTAAGCTTGTTGTGCCAAAGCCAAGGCTTAGTTGATTCAGAGGAAAAGGTTAGGAAAATATATTGGCATATATATTGTATATATGTTTCGGACTTGGAGGTCCACCTACCGGATCTAGGAATTGGATGAGATCCAATTGATCTTAGAGATCTACCTAGTTAAATATCATACATCTTGTTGGCCAAAGTCAAGGTTATGTGTTATTTAACGGGATCCTAGCCCACTAGGAAACTAGGTTTCCCGAGTACTCAACAGAGGGTTAGAGGCTCGTCGAAGAATAGTGGGAGGCTAGTATTGAATTTGCAATTTCGTTCAAATACTTAGCTTTACGCGCTTTCAAATTATTTCATCAATTTTATTTATTAGTTGGATTAATATTTTATTATTTTTCTTGTAACAGTTAGACTGTACCCTACATCATTAATTGAATAGTTGGACTATTGCGATTAAGATGACAAGAAAGTTAAGCATTAGAGATATTGTTATGGGTGATAATGTCTTTAATGGCACAAACTTTCAAGACTGGGATATGAATCTCATGATTTTCCTGGGATCCGAGAAGATGCTCTACACTATAGAGAGACCTCTTGGGCCTAAGCCCCGACCTGATCAGTTGCTTGAGCTAGAGCTTTGGAAGACTCATAGCGATGACAACTCGACTGCTCAATCGGTAATGCTTGCTGCTATGACTCCGCAATTCCATCGTCAGAACAAGGGATTGGATCCCTATGAGATGATGGCGAAGTTGCATGATCTTCACCGATCTAATCTTAGATCGCTAAGATATGAGTTGCAGAAGAAGCTATTCTGCGCTCGCATGTCAGAGGGTACGTCTGTTGAACACCATGTGTCACAGATGATTGCTGACATTGAGCAGCTGGGACAGATGGGCATTGTCTTCGAGGCTGAGACTTCAATATATTTGATCTTACGGTCTCTCCTCGACACTTGGAGTGGGTTCATCATGAACTACAATATGATGAACCAAGAACAAACTCTTGGAGAGTTGATGTCCACACTGCGCGAAGCAGAAAAAGAGCTCCTAAAGGGCAAGAAGCGCGAGGCGCACTTCGCTTCAACATCTCAGACTCCGAGGGCTTGGCCCAAGGCAACTGAAGGTATAAAGAAGAAGAAGAAGAAAGGCAAGGCCAAATCGTCAAAACCTTCTGGGAAGGGTAAGGACAAATCCCAAGATGTATGTCTGCAGTGTGGGAAGCGGGGTTACTGGAAGCGTGACTGCCGCGAGTACAAGGCACACATGAAGGAAATCAAAACGGGTAAGGCACCGGCTTCAGGTATGTTTGTTGTAGAAATAAACATGTCTACTATTAGTTTTAAAAATTAGATTTTTGATTATGGTTGCAGTACTTATATATGTACTGATGTGCAAGATCTACAGATTAGCAGGAGACTGGCCTTAGGAGAGACTGACCTCCGAGTTGGAAATGGGACACGAGTCGACATTTTGGCCGTTGGCACTTTTGTTTTGGAACTGCCCCCGGGGCATGTACTTAAACTTACAGATTGTTATTATGTACCTAGTTTGACTATGAATATTATTTATGTATCTATGTTAGCCCAATGTGGGTATACTTTTGTATTTAGAAACACTGGGTGTTTTATGTATAAAAATGATATGGAAATTTGCACTGCTGATGTAAATAATGGTCTTTATATTTTGAATATAAATCAATCTCAAACATATAATGTAACAAACAAAAGGCTTAAACTAAGTAACAAAGATGAAACTTACATGTGGCATTGTCGTCTGAGACACATAAACAAGACACATATATCCACACTTTCGAAGAGTGGGTAATTGGACGGATTTGATCCAAATTCATATGACGTCTGCAAATCTTGTTTATTAGGCAAGATGCCTAAATCACCTTTTAGCGGAAAGGGTGCACGTGCCACCGAACTGTTAGCCCTCATTCATAGTGATGTTTGTGGGCCCATTTCTAGCCAGGCTAGAGGTGGATATGAATATTTCGTAACCTTTATGGATGATGCATCGCGTTATGGTTATGTGTATCTTATGAGACATAAGTCGGAAACCTTAGAGAAATTCAAAGAGTTTCGACACGAAGTAGAAAAACAGACCGGCAAAAGTATTAAGACATTACGGTCGGACCATAGTGGTGAATACTTAAGCAATGAGTTTCTTGATTACTTGAAAGAATATGGTATTCTTTCATAGTGGACTCCTCCCGGAACACCGCAATTAAACGGTGTGTCCGAAAGGAGAAACCAAACTTTGTTAGACATGTTAAGGTCTATGATGAGTCGCACAGAGCTACCTATTTCCTTCTAGGGATATGCATTGAACAATGCAATACTTATTTTGAATAAGTTTCCGTCAAAGTCTGTCAACAGACTCCGTATGAAATATGGACAGGAAAAAATCGGGTTTCTCATTCTGAAGATTTGGGGTTGCTGGGCATACGTCAAACGTTTGGAAGGTACCAAACTAGAACCCAAATCGGATAAATGCCTATTTGTAGGATATCCTAGGGAAACCAAGGATATTACTTCTATCACCCACAAGAGAAAAAGTATTTGTTGCTCTACAATGCGGTTTTCCTTGAGAAGGAATTCCTAATGCAGTTATAAGTGGGAGGAAAGTAGAACTCGATGAAAATCGAAGTGATACTGTTCCTGGCACAGAATCCTTAATGGAACATGAACAGTCAATTAGGGATAAGACTGTAGCACAATCTTCGAATACACAAGAACCGCGTAGGTCGGAGAGAGTCAGAAAACAACCTGAGAGGTATGGGTTTCTGATCTCACCTCATGTGAATATTAATCTTATTGAGGAAGACGAGCCGGCTACGTATGAGGAAGCGATACAAGATATCGACTCCGGTTTATGGAAAGATGCCATGAATTCTGAAATGGATTCCATGTACACCAACCAAGTTTGGACACTGGTTGATGCACCAGAAGGCGTAAAGCCTATTGGTTGCAAATGGGTCTTCAAGAAGAAGACTGACATGGATGGCAATGTACAAACGTACAAAGCTAGGCTTGTAGCGAAAGGGTATCGTCAACGACATGGTGTCGATTACGATGAAACTTTTTCACTCATTTCCATGATTAAATCCATTAGGATAATGCTTGCTATTGCTGCATATTTCGATTACGAGATATGACAGATGGACGTCAAAACCACTTTCCTTAACGGAAACCTTTTGGAGGATGTTTATATGCAACAGCCTGACGGTTTTGTCGTACCAAGACTTGCAAACAAGGTTTGTAAGTTAAATCGATCCATTTATGGATTGAAGCAAACATCGCATTATTGGAACCAACGTTTTGATGAGATCATAAAAGGATATGATTTCGTTCAAAACGAGGATGATCCTTGTGTATATAAGAAGGTTAGTGGGAGCACATTGACATTAATTGTCCTTTACGTTGATGATGTATTGCTTATTGGCAATGACATTCCCATGTTAACGTCGGTGAAAGCTTGGCTTTCATTAAAATTCTCCATAAAGGATTTGGGAGAAGCAACATTTATTCTATGAATAAAGATCTACCGGGATAGATCTAGAAAGCTGCTTGGACTCTCCCAGAGCACGTACATTGATAAAGTGTTGAAGAGATTCAACATGGATCAGTCCAAGAGGGGACTGTTGCCAGTGTCACATGATGTCACTCTATCTAAGGACATGTGTCCTAAAACTCAAGATGAGAGAGACAACATGAGTCGGATACCGTTCGCCTCGGCAGTCGGATCGATCATGTATGCCATGATATGTACGCGACCTGATGTCTCGTATGCTTTGAGCATGTGTAGTCGCTATCAGGCCGATCTAGGTGATGGTCACTGAATGGCGGTTAAGAATATCCTTAAGTATCTTAGACGAACTAATGATGTTTTCTTAATCTATGGAGATGGAGAACTTGAGGTAACTGGGTATACCGATGCAAGTTTCCAAACCGATAAAGACGACTGCAAGTCACAATCCGGGTACATATTTTGTTTGAATAACGGAGCAGTAAGCTGGAAATGTTCCAAGCAATAGACTGTTGTCGATTCAACAACATAAGCAGAGTATATTACTGCAGCTGAAGCAGCAAAGAGGCAGTTTGGATCCGTAAATTCCTAATTGGATTAGGAGTAGTTCCGTTAGCAGCTGAGCCCGTTCCATTGTATTGTGACAATAACGGGGCTATAGCGCAGGCTAAGGAACCGCGGTCTCATCAATGATCCAAGCATGTTCTTCGACGTTTCCATCTTATTCGTGAGATCATACATCATGGCTATATGAAGATCGAGAAGGTCGCATCAGAGGACAACATTGCAGATCCGCTGACGAAAGCTATTCCTCAGCAAAAGTTTGAGCGACATGTACATAGTTCATGTGTTAGATGCTTGAGTGACTAGCTATTGGCCAAGTGGGAGATTGTTGGACAATTATGACCCATAGCGTCACTATTTGTAAAATACATTGTGGTTTTTGTAAAAATTAATTATGTGACAATGGAAATTACATTTTATCATTTGGTAATTTGATTACTTAAATATATAAATGATAAAAGTCCTTATGATTAGTTCCGGATTATTAGATATGAGACAATATCAATCCATAAAGGTTTAATCATTAAATATCCCTAGTCGTTGTATTATCGAGACTGGACATCGATAATGCGGAATAGACTAGTATGCACTTGTGCGTGTTATGGAAGCGTAACAACATAGTTCTCATATATTTAAGTATTGGATACTTATGCAAGTGTGATAGGAGGTTGTGTTTACCGATGGTACGGAAATAGCTTCGCTCCGGATAGACCCCGCAGAATCTCATTGGTAGTATGACTATGTGTCTATGAGAATCCGCATCAGGGTAGGTGTATTTGGTCTTAACCTGAGACTTGCATCGCTAGTACTTGCGACAATCAATACGCTTTGGTTTTGGTCGTCCAGGACTTTAACAGGTTCTGTGTACGCCTCTTCTGGGTTTATTGAGAATCGTAGTGTATTGGGTGTGATGTCAAGACGGAAGTATCACTTCAGTCATATGAAGATGATGATCACGCAGGGATACAAAACTGGTACTCTAATTGGTTGCAACCATCAGGATAATATGACGAGGTCATGATTATCTGATTAAAGAGACTAATTGCTTGTGATCTGATATATGCTTCGTACGGGGCAGACACTATTCCAGCCCCAGGCCTTGCATGTGACATCCGATACTAGATCGAAATACGCAATACTACGTATACTACGCCTGACATAGATTATATATTCCTTTAATAATATTTCTGGAGAATTGGGTAGGCACAATGTTTTGCTAGAAGCCAACAATGTCTTGTAAATCGGTAAAAACGTAGTACGAGGTACTCACGTGTTCAGATAGTCCGACGATCAGATTTACTGCCAACATATTCAGGGATCTCATGGGTCGCTTCTCGAAGATTCACCGATGACGTATGATTCGAACATAATTAATCTAGGATTAATTACGGCGAGAATTTATCTGGGGTAAAATTCTATTGAAGAGAGAGAACGATTAATTTGGAATTAATCGATAAAATAATATATTCGATATATTAAACGAAATTAGATTTCGACGGGCTAACGAATTAATTTAGAATTAATTCGCGAGCGATGTGAATAGTAATTTTGCTAGGCATAATTATTTAATTAAATTTGATTTAATTACGTCGCAACGGAAAATTCGTTAATTCGAAATTAGTGAACCCGAGCCCGGAATGTGTTTACGGGCCCACTCAGATTTTGAATTAAAGTGGGGCCCACAAGTCACATCGCAAGTCACATCGCCTGTCACTTTAGTGATGGAAGTCATGTCACATTTTTGTTATTGACATCCAGTCACTATTCATGATGGGAGCAGATGGAGGCATTGAATGCCAATTTTCCCTCCAATTTTCTTTATGCCTTTTGGAAAAGCATATACCAAATGTTGTGAAAGACTTTTGTATTAAGTTTTTAGAAAACAAAAACAAAAGAAATTGAAAACTCTCTCTCTCTCTCCTTTAGCTCATTTGCCGTGAGCTTCTCATTGAACAAGGGAAAATTGTTTTTCTTTCTTTCAAGCTAGCACTTACAAGGAATCATATCAAAGTGTTAGGGAAACCAATCCTAGAGCTTGGAATCCTTTCAAAGCTTGGAGCTTGTTCATCTACTTCAAAGAGGAGATCTTGGAGGACTTCTCAAAGACAAAGTTTTGTTATCAACACCTTCAAAATCCAATCAAAGTGAGTATTATTCCGCAAATTCTTCTTTGAGTATTCACATGTTTCATTACTTTATATGATCTTGGGAATGCCTTAGAAACCCAACACCTATTTCGATGCATTTTTATTTCACGGAAACTCTCTTAAGTGTATGCATTAATATTTAGAGAATTGTGGAGGATTGTTGTAAATTCTCTAAATATTTATAGTATAAATAGGAGAGACATGTCCCTTAAGTAGTGTCTTATGGGAAAGACACAAGGATGAAGGGGCATGTCCTCTAAATTGGAAGGATGAGTCTCTAGACTTCAAAAGGCATAAGGGAAGGGGTATAACCCTTAGGAGGGTTACACCCCAAACCAAAGGGTGCCCTCAAAGACACCCTTCCATGCCTATATAAAGGGGTCTTGGGTTCATTCTTAATATCTAGATAATCATATAAGTCTTTCATAGTCTAGAGAGTCATCTTGAAAGAGTGAGTTTTCTCCATTTTCCTTGTTCAAGTTCTTGTGGAAAGGAATGCCCCTTCTACAAGAAGCAATCAAGTAATCCTAGGAGAACGTTAGCAATAAAACCATTCGTAGAGCACCGAGGTGGGACTAATAAGTTCTTAAAGACAGAGACAACTCGACTTGATTTTTTGCTCATCATCTTCAACACACTTCCAAGTTTTTCTTACTTTTTAAATTCCATGTTTATATTTCATTAGTTGAAATTTGATAGTATAATGCATGTTTAGTTTGGTTTATAACACATAATCTCCAACACATATAAGGTTACAACAGGCGTCGGCAGTTTATAATGATCTTTTGTTAATGTAATAGAACACAAATGGTTATTTGTTTGATCGCTCTGCTTGCTGCAGAATTCTCTTTTCCTTAAAGTTATGTGAGTTTGTTTCATGTTTTATTGTTTTATTGTTTTATTGTTTTATTGTTTTCTTGGGACAGAGAGCATGACCTCATTCCTTGCTGAAAATTCTTGTAAAACAAACTGTCTCGCATGTTTTGCCTAAATAACAGGGTTTATATATATATATTTGTTACAAGTTTTTCAATTGCCGCCAATGCTTTTGAGGAGATAGGGAAGCTCGTTTATTGCTCAAATTCCACTTAAATATAAAGTTCATTTTTCTTTTGTTTCCTAATTTATTTATTTGTATCTATTTGATGACTGACGGGAAGGATCAGTCTTACGGGTGTTCGCGGTACGGTTCAGATCGATTTTTTTATTTTACACTTCAAACTGCACAAGCTGACGGTTTGGAAAATTAGAAACCCAAACCGCAAATTTGATAAGGAAAACTGTGACGGTTTAGGTAAGTGGTTCAGCGGTTTGGGAGGTTCGGGTCGACGGTTTGGATTTAAAATTTTTTAAAGAAAATTTTGGGTGTTTTCACATAATAATTGAAGAGAAAAAAATACATAATTTTCATTTATATATTGCATATTATAATATGATCATTAAATATCTTAAATTTCATTATTAAAGAAGAAGAAAAATATAAAATAATGTCTAATTTGAACGCGGGTCGGTGATTTAGGCGATTCGGGTCGCGGGTCGGGTCAAAATTTACGGTTTATGCGATTCGGATCGTAATTTGAGTCAAAACCGCGCATCGACCTGAAATTCGCGATTCGGTTCAGGTTGACCCGAAATCATTTTCAATATTTTTCCAAACTGCACGGTTCAGTTCGGGTTGGTGCGGTTCGGGTCGGGTTGCTGTTTGAACCGAAACCTTGAACACCCCTAAAATAACAATGGCCGAAAATAAAAGGAAAATAAAATTAGTTGAAATTTGTGTCGTGTCTTAATCATGCATGTCAAATTTAAGTAAATATGAACACTAATTAATAATTGTGTCAAAATCTTTGAACACGAATATAACTCGTATGATAAACAGATTGATACGATACGAAATATTAACATAATTAATAAACAAGCCATTTTTGTTTTTGACATGATTACATGATTAGTGATACGACTATCCGATTAATATAGTTAGCCAATTAATAAACGTACCGTGAATGAGTACTTGTGTCGTAAATTGAAATTTGTGTCATGTTCACACGATTACATGAATATTATTTATATCATAAATGGATAAATATATTGAGATAGTATAATACGAACACGACATGATTAATAAATGATTGACACGACACAATATAATATAATTATTAATCAACAAAAATTCGCATAGTTTCCCCTATATTAAAATCATATCATGATCAATATTAACACCTCTAGCTACTCTTACTGTGTGTTACCCACAACTGCCTCAAAACCTGAAAAAGATATAAACATAAAAACCTGAAAAGATGTAAACATAAAAAATAGAACCAAGTGCAAGACAAGGAATATTGGCAAAGCAAGAAAGAAAGGTTAATGGTCAAGGCTAAACTTTGCAGTTTGCATTACAAAGGAATCAAGATCTTGAAAAAACAATAAGCAATAACAACTGAATCACAAATCACAAAAATGTATTGTATTGATTGATTGATTCACCCACGTAACATGTATGGATATTTACAACAATGGGCAAAAATTACATTATTTAATTGTTGAAATTACAATTTAACCATCTTTAAATTCCCTACCAAAATAGGAAATATAGATAAAAAGCAAATGTTATTGAAAATACTGAATATCCTCGTATTCCCCCATTTTATTTATTTTTAATCCATCAAATTAACTAATAAGTTAACCACCATTTTTTCTTTTCTTTCCAACAAAGTGGAAAAAAAAAATAAGGTTCTTTGTTTTCTGAATTTCTCTTCTATCCCCTAACATAGAGACGTCTGTTGGAAGATTCCATTCGGTTTGGATTTGCTTTCCTCGGTTCGCTCTTTTGGGGTTCGTTTTTTATTTTATTTTTTATTATTATTTGTAACTCTGTTTCAGATTTGATTATTTCTATCTCAATTTAGTTTAAAAGGATAAAAAAATGCTTGGGCGATAAGAATTGTATGTTTCGAAACCCTAGCTCCTGTTTGGTTGCTGAGAAAACTGGTTGAACCAGAAAAAAAACGAGATTCCTTTTCTTTTTTTCTTTTTTTTTTTAAAAAAATAATAAATTCTGATGTGCTTTCTTTGTGAATTCTGAGAAAATGATGAATTAAATTCAATTCAACTGAGTCAAGTAGTTGTATTAGGTAAAATCGAGTTCGAGCTTTAGTCAAGAGATCTCTTACAGCATTGAGAATTAGGAAAATTTCTTTTGTGTGCAACTGTTTGTTATTTTGGTAATTGTTAACAGCTTCTGCTGTATGTTTTAGAATTTGAATATGTTATATAATTAGGGTTTTGTAGGGACATTTGGATTCGGAATTTCCATTTTATCACAATTGCCTTATTTATTCTTGCAGTGGTCAGATCAGCTGTGAATGAATTAAGTGTTAGGATTCTAGATTTATGAATTTGGCTGATATACATTATGACTATATTGAAATGTTAAGTTTTCTTGATTTTTTTTCTCTAAAGCTGAAGTTTTTTCACTAGCAGGTTGTGGCATTTCAGCTTTGTAACAGGTTGAAGGTCAAAAAGAGTAATCTTTATGATGTGAGTCATGTGAGAAGCTCGAGATCATGTGTTTACTGTTCTTGTGATTGTGATGTCTTCAAAATGCAGACGGAGTCACAGTTGTCCTTAGACTCTGTGGTGCATCTTCATCCTGGGAGTACTCCAGTTCAGGATGAAGTTTCTTTCGTAGCCTCATCTGCCCTTTATAATGTTTTGCTGCAGAAGTCTGGTATATTATTCTGCATTTAACTTCTATGTTCTGGTTTTCTTACTCTTAAGTTCTTTTGTGAATGTGCTCTTGTAAATATCAAATGCTGCAAAAAGGCCTAAACGGAAATGGGCTGCTTGGACACGGAAAGAGGAGGAAAGTTTTTTCACTGCATTGCGACAAGTTGGCAAGTCATGTTATTGTAAACAATCATTTTGGTATCATATTTTCTCTTCTTTTATGATTTTCCCTAACTCCTCTTGATTGTAGAATTTTGAGAGGATAACTCATCGAGTCCGAAGCAAAAACAAGGATCAGGTGATTTTCCATGAGATATGAGAGCCCTCATTTGATGGTCGGTTATTGTTGAGTATTTCCTTTCTTGCTAACATTTTGAACTTTGTTTCTGTTTCTGTTATTTTTAGGTCCGACATTATTATTATCGTCTTGTGAGTCGGATGAACAAGCTGCTGGGTCCAGGATTATGTCTGGATGCGAAAAACTCCAAAGATACCAATGCTGCAATGCTTTGATGGTAATGTTAATACAACTAGATTGACCTTTTATCTTAAGGTTCATTCATTTTATACACATATAACACTGTGGGAACATATATTTTGAATCTGGAAGCTCCATATGTACGATAGAATCTATTATGAATGGTGATTTTATATGCCAATTTAGATGCATTGCAGCTCTCGGTATACAAGTTAAGCGCATCATGAGGAAAACTTGTATCCTTCTCTAGTAATGATAAGTATGCAAGGGTTTTTAAAAGTAATGTATTTTAGGGGAATGCATCGTCTCGACTGATCAATGATGGTAGATTTTTTTTGGGATTTTGAAATAATAATCCTATGACTTGTCTTGCAGGTGGTCTTTACTGGAAAAGTATAGCTGGAATGCCTCAAAGCTTCACCTAAAGCTCCGAAGGTTCAAGATCTTTGTAGAAGCCTTGGTTAGTCTCAAGATTGTCAATTATCTATCCTTGAATGTTTTCACATGTATAAAATTTGGCTTTCTTGTTTGTGTGCTTAAAATATCCTTATTTAAACTTATTATTGAATCTTACTCGTGTTATGCTTCACAATGCGAGTGGATAACTGAATTTCTTTTAAAGAAAGAAATTTAGTCTTTGGACCTGTTGACCATCTCTTTATCATGGATGATCTCACCTGTTTGGCCCCTTCTCTTACTTATCAACAATTAGCTTTATTCCACACTAAAATGGGGAAAAAGACTGGTTTTGTTGGTGAACAATTATCTTAATTCCACACTTGCCATTTTCTGAATTTGTAATTTTTGTCATGTATGTTTTAGGGAGATGACAGATTAAGCAGTCGTACTGCACTCTCAGCGAGGGTGTGGGAGGATAGTCTGACCAATATAAGTGTTGGAGATCTGCTCTCAGATGTGCCTCATGATGTGGATGCTCCATCTGTTGCTGAGAGTTCTCAATTTCTTCAGCAAATCCCATTCAGCTGTGATTCATTTGATGCTGCCATCGCTGCCCATATATCTAGACAACAAAACAAGATGGGAACTGTATCGACCTTGGCATCCCATGCTTCCTCCATCTGGGATGCTGAAGAAACACGTGATGCATTCTCATTTCAAAAGCACCTAGTTCTTTGTCATGAGGTTTCCAGATTTCCTGACATTGCTGCTCCAGCAGGCTGCAAACAGATTGCAATAACAAACTCGGTGTGCTCTGGTGGCTTTGTTGAGTTACCGTTTGCATTCAAGTTCTATTATGGAAATTTTATTGCTTAGGAGAAGAAATTTCATCGTACAAAGCATAATCATACATAAATTTTGCAACTCTCTTTGCAGGAGTTACCTGATGCTGAGGAGCCTACTGGCTACCCTGCTCATGAAGACCCTATGGATGAGTGTCTACGTGATCCTCATACTCTGGACAATTCTCTAAAGGATTTCAATGGCCTAACAGATATATATTGGGTATGTATTATTTCTATTTCTAGCATATTTTTGTTGCATTTTGCAATTATGTCATATTCTTTTCTACCAAAAAGATAAGTTTTCTTTTTTCTTTTTTAATTTTATTTAAACCTTGTAACTTCAAATTTCACCTAAGAAGCATTGCTTTGATAATGCCTGGCAATAGGAGTTAGGGAAATCATAAACTGTGAGCCATGATTGATAAGAATTTTTAGATATATATTTTGAGCAGCATTTTATTGATAGTTGATCTTTGTTTCTTGTTCTCTCTTTCTGCAGCCCGACTCTTTAGGACCATTAGATTTGGACATACGATCCTCTAAATATTGTGGTGAAGATATAATTCTTAGTGATAGTCTTGGAGGTCTGAACCTGATAGCCAACAGTCTGGATGCATTTCTAAATTGCTCCTTTGGGTTAGACAAGAAAGAGCCAACACCGGCAGTTGAAACTCGAGAAACTGCCTCCCTTTTAGATTTTAAAATCGGCGCTCAGGGTTGAGATTCCTGCCAAATTAGATTTTCTGAATTTAAAGAAAAATTTAATCGCCGGTGTCATGTAGCAATAATCATGTCCTAGTTTAGCTCACTCGAAGGTGCTCACTAAGGGGCCAGTGCAAGGCTAGTTGAGTCTCTGTATTGTGCTTGTGCTCTTTCTAATTTTTTTTCTTTTGTATTTCCCTGTATACACGCGCGTGTTTATAGTTCTTATTACATGAAGACGTCCAATCGAATTTTTCATGCCGACTCTATGCACTGCACTGTGTGTATATATATAATGCCGTATGTCCGCAAGAAAATTCAAGTAGACGCCCGCACTCGAATATATATATGTTTCTTCTAGAATTAATGTGAGGAAATGTGCAATTCCAAATCCAACAGATAAAAATAGCTTTTTTTTTCCTGACATTTTTTGTATGGTTTCTTCAAATATCTGTTAATGTGTTCAGTATTCAGTGTTTTCTGATTTCCCTATATAAAATGATTGGTTTAGGGAAATTATCATCCAACTAAAATTTTCTACAAAATTTTGGAAGGTTGGCAAATATATCTAACCTTTTTGAAATGTACAAACATCTCAGTTTAGAGTGCATAGATTTTGATACGATCCGCTGGCCTAATATAATTTGCATGGTTTTTGAAAACAAATTTTTTTTTTTGGATAAATCCTATTTGAACCGTATGGACGGGTCGGATTTTCTGAAAATCGGATTAATCTGACCTGATCTTAAATTATATACATTTATGAATTTATCTACATATTCAAGTCCTGTCTAATGGTTTAGTTGATTGGAATAATTGATCAATCGATTATTCCTGATCGATTGGAACAGTGTAAAAATTCAAATTTTGAATTTCTGCAATCCTTTGATCTCAATTTAGAATTATTTGAAATTTTGAAAAATCCCAACATATCCAAATCATATATAGGGTTTTGTTAACACACTTCTTTTGATAATTTCAAGCTACCAATTTGATCATTTCCTTTAAGCATCTCAGAGCTCATTTGTGTCTATTCTTCATAGAATATTAATCTGCAGTTTTACCTGAGAATAAATATGGTTTTGACCTTTTATACACTTATGAGGGAAATAGGTGTAAAACTGTAGAAATTAAAGTAATTTTATCTAAGACAAGTCCAGTTAGAGTTTATATGGCTAAAGCAAGCAACCTTGCAAGCAATCTTAAATCTAATTAATTGTCACATTCTTAACTTATGCCACTTGACTCTTGGTCCAGTGGTGAACTAATGCACTCCCAAAGTGGAAAGCACGTGTTCAAGTTTCTCTAGGCGCAGTGACTCAATTCTCCCAATTTTGGGAGTAGATTTCTCCTCATATTTGAGTGAGAGTAGATATCTCGTTTTTAGGTAAACCTAGAATTCTAGGTGTACTATAAATATTTGTATTCACTATCCCATTAGATATTTCAGATTGTATATATGTAAACTTGTATTGTAAGGAAAAAATCTATGCAATAAATAAACAAACACAAAGTAAATAATTGAGAGTAAAAAGAGACAACAATTTGTTTACGAAGTAAAAATTTTTTGTAGAGAAAAACCACTCTATATATAGGCTACCAATCAAATTCTCTATAAGAAAAAATTTGCAGAAACGGTAAAAAGACATGAATCAATAAGTTTCTTGACTCAATTACCTCTATTGTAATAACCCAAAAAACTCTTCTAGTCTGCCCCAAACAGCCTTATTTAGAATCTTTGAAGTCTTAATGAATCAACTCCGTGAACTCACGATGTCGAAACTCCGACTATCAATCTCGACCTTATAATAACTCTGAACATTTAAGATATTGGCTAGGTTTGTTTTTGTCGATGTCCAGCAAAATGGTACTAGGCTTCTTTTGCCACTGGCACAAGAATCCTGTTGCAGTTTGTAAGCTCATCCAACAGATGTTTGAATATTTGTGATTGGATTGCTTCAATGTATATTATTGTTTTATTGTTTCAGTCTTTTGATATATAACATTGTAAGAATTAATATCATTTGCAATTTAATTATATCTTACTCATGCTAGTCTTGACAAAAAAAGATTGATAGTTTATGTTCAATAACATATCATGTTAGAATATCACTAGTTTGTAATAAATATCTGTTCCATTTTTATAAGATTTATTACTCAAATCACATGTGTGAACTACCTCAGTCGCAATTCTCCTTTTTTTTTTTTTTTTCAAGTGACTGAGATGGTTCAATTACGAATGAGCACTACAAGAATTAGACCATTTAGCGTCGAATTGTTTCGACGCCATAAGTGACAATTTCGACGCAAATTATATTTAGCGTCGAAAATATTAGACGCAAAAAATGGACGATAAAATGTCGACGAAAACCACTTTTAGCGTCGAAATAATTAAATGCGACGCTAAAAAACAGTATTCTGCGTCCAATTGATTTCGACGCTAAAGTAAACTTTTCGACGCTATATTGTATATTTGGCGACGAAATATATCGACGCAAAAATTCAAACTTTTAGCGTCGAAAGGTTTCGACGCTAAAGTATATTAAAAAAGTATTATATGTAAGCTTATAGCGACCATGTTTTTTACTATTAGCGTCGATATTTGTCGACGCTAAAAGTAACCTTTAGCGTCGAAACTAGTCGACGCTAACATATATTTAAAAAGAAATATATGTACGCTTACAGCGGCCATTTTGTATACTATTAGCGTCGAAATATTCGACGCTAAAGTAAATAATTTATTTTTTTTAAAAATTAGTAATTTACTTATTTTTTGGTCTAAAATATTTAATTTAGTTGAAAAAAAATGTAATTAATGACGAAATATTATATTGAAATTTGTTTTAGAAAAAAGAAATATTATATTAAATCTATTTGTTCAAAATGTTTATACAAAACTAAATATAAAATTAATAACTACTGTGATGGGGGGACGCTCGAGCCCGATGCACCATGACTCATTGAGGCCTCGAACATCTGACGGAAAGCCAGCAGTTGCTGTTCCAACTGCTCCATCTTCTTCTCGTGGTCCATCATCTTCTTCTCGTGGTCCACCGTGACCTGTTGTAGCTTCTCCTTAGTCTGCTGCAGCTCGTCTTTGGTGGTGACTAACTCGTCTCGAAGAGAGACATTGTCCGAATTACCATTATTGCGTGCAGATGACGTTGGCTTCTTACGAGTGCCAAGACCAACGTTGTAAGCTGTCTGATTCTTGAAAACCATTTGCGACAGCTGCTCATCTGGTATGGGGTCGGTCCCTGTCTCCTGAGTTTGATGTTGGAGTTCCGTCATTTCGTTCTGTTTCAAAAAATAAGTTAATATTAGAATTTGAGAAAAAAATTTAACATATATAATATTAATTATTTTATTTTAAAAACTGAAACTTACATAGCAGCGTTTATCACATCGAATGCTCACTTTCGTAACTTAACAAAAGCGCTTAACAAAAGCGCTTACATACATATCCATACAAGTCAATACAACTTAACAAAAGCGCTTATCACATCGAATGCTCACTTTCGTAACTTTCGAAATTCCAAAACACATACAAACATTCCAAAACACATACAAACATTCCAAAACATTCCAAAACACATACTATATATACTATATGAACTTTCGAATTCCAAAACACATACAAACATTCCAAAACACATACTATACTATACGAAGTTTCGAATTCCAAAACACATACTGTACTAAATGGACGACGAAGTTAAACGGAAAACCATCGGGGGCTGCCTGTTCTGCCCAGAATTCTGGGCAGAACACAGCAGCTGTTCTGCCCAGAATTCTGCCGTCCCCGTCCCTTTAATTCGTCGATCATCATCCTTCATTCAATATCATATTCGTCCCTCTAATTTCGACAAAATCATCATCAACCATCAACAATAATCATCAACAAAATCACAAACAATCATCAACAACAATCATTGTCATCAACAACCATCAACAACAAGCATCATCATAAACAATAATCATCATCATTCATCATCAACAAGCATCATCAACAATAATCATCATCATTCATCATCAACAATAATCATCATCATTCATCATCATCAACATTCATCATCATCAAGCATCAAATAAAAATCAAAAAGTGAGACTCACCTTAAATTTGTTGCTTGCAATGAGTATAAGCCGAGAATTGCAGGAGAATGCAAGGTTGGGCGAATTTGGGTCGTTTGCGCAGAAGAGAAGAGGTCTCTGGTTTTAGGGATTTGGACGACATTTAGCGTCGAATTTACAGTCTTTTAGCGTCGAAAAATTCGACGCTAATAATTAGGCGGTCATTTAAAATTTAGGGTTATTTTCCCGGGAAATTAAATTTTTCATATTTAGCATCGAATAACAACATTCGAAGCTAATATCACCTTTAGCGTCAAAATAAATTCATTTTAGCGTCCATAATTTCGACGCTAAAAAATTGGCGGTTTATTAAAAATTTTGGGTTTTTTTCCGGGAAATTTAAGACATATAGCGTCGAAGAATTGCGACGCCAAATGTAAACAATTTCGACGCTAAATGTGTATCATTAAAAATAATAATATTTTCGACGCCAAATGTAAACAATTTCGACGCTAAATGTGTATCATTAAAAATAATAATTGAAAACAAATATATTGTGGACGCAGATTTAGATCAAGGCCACAATCGAGATTTTCTTTCTGTAGGGCGCGATTGAATCCTGCAAAATAAATAAAGCGAATAAGGAGTGATCTGCCCACCGGTGTGGTGGGGACCGTGTGCACTCCGACGCTCAAGTTAGCCTATGTAGTGATGAAGTAAGATAAATAAATCAAGGTCTAATATATACCTTAATCTAGGTTTGTGGGCCGTGAGGGCGGTCAATCGTAGAAATGTCTAGATATTCGATGTCTAATGCTTTTCGATTCCTCTCCCTTTTTTGTCTTTCCTTTCTTCTTTTATAGGCTTCTCCCCGCGAATCTGCCCGTTGGAGTCGACTTTATTGAGGGTTTAATTCAGATATTTCATGATAGATAACTGAAGATCTCTTCTTCTTCCCATAACTCTCGATCTTAATGGCTACATTTATGTGTCTGTTTCTTTTATATTAGCTTTGTAACTGGTGTCCGTTGATATGCATAACATCTTTAGGTATGGGCTCGATCGGTTGATGGGCTTTTGGCTTCGTCGTGAGATGTCGTTTTTGCCCTTTGGTCAATTTTGGCCCAAACAGTTTGTCCCCTACTCTCCAAGTCTGGTAGTCCTAGGCTTGAAGAGTATCCGTCATGTCGTATGAATCTTTATGAGTAGCTTTATACGTCTGTACCACGATGATTTAGGAATAAATTTGATTTGGGTGTCGCAGAGTGCAAATGAAATGCCATGGGTTTATCCTTGATTTGGGGTAAACCCCAAATCCATATTAAGCATGATTGAATCCACTTTTTAATATGTCGTGTGAATTGGGAATGCCCTTCGTTCTGTCGAGGAAGATGGGGGTCTCTGGTTGACCAAACTGTATAATTGGGAGGAGCTTTATTTGACACACTCGTATGAGATGTGGTTATCATATTCTGATCTGGAATTGACACAAATTCTATGGGGATGACCCCTCAGGCTTTTACCCGACTTGGTCGTATGAAGAGTGGATATCAGTGCCTATATTTGACTCGACGTGAGTTAAACGGGTATGTCCTGTTGGCTTAGTCCGTAAGACTTCAACTTTTGACTCTACATGAATCGAACTGGGGGGATGTCCCCTGTCGACTGAAACGAGAAATTGTTCAGGGGCAATTTTCACCCGACATTGTCGTGTGAAAAGAGTAAATAACACAATACCATCTGACTCGACATTTGTTATCTGGATTCATCCCGTTGACTGTCAAACTGGGGGATGTCCCCTGTCCACTGAACCGAAAAATGGTTCAGGGGCAATTATCACTCGACATGTCGTATGAGAAGAGCGAATTGCACAATTCATTTGACTCGTCACGAGTCAATCTGGGGGATGTCCCCTGTCGACTGAACCGGGAAGTGGTTCAGGGGCGATTTTCACTCGACATTGTCGTATGAGAAGAGTGAGTAGCAAATTTCATCTGACTCGTCATGAGTCAATCTGGGGGATGTCCCCTGTCGACTGAACCAGGAAGTGGTTCAGGGGCGATTTTCACTCGACATTGTCGTATGAGAAGAGTGAGTAGCAAATTTCATCTGACTCGTCATGAGTCAATCTGGGGGATGTCCCCTGTCGACTGAACCAGGAAGTGGTTCAGGGGCGATTTTCACTCGACATTGTCGTATGAGAAGAGTGAGTAGCAAATTTCATCTGACTCGTCATGAGTCAATCTGGGGGATGTCCCCTGTCGACTGAACCAGGAAGTGGTTCAGGGGCGATTTTCACTCGACATTGTCGTATGAGAAGAGTGAGTAGCAAATTTCATCTGACTCGTCATGAGTCAATCTGGGGGATGTCCCCTGTCGACTGAACCAGGAAGTGGTTCAGGGGCGATTTTCACTCGACATTGTCGTATGAGAAGAGTGAGTAGCAAATTTTATCTGACTCGTCATGAGTCAATCTGGGGGATGTCCCCTGTCGACTGAACCAGGAAGTGATTCAGGGGCGATTTTCACTCGACATTGTCGTATGAGAAGAGTGAGTAGCAAATTCATCTGACTCGTCATGAGTCAATCTGGGGGATGTCCCCTGTCGACTGAACCAGGAAGTGGTTCAGGGGCGATTTTCACTCGACATTGTCGTATGAGAAGAGTGAGTAGCAAATTTCATCTGACTCGTCATGAGTCAATCTGGGGGATGTCCCCTGTCGACTGAACCAGGAAGTGGTTCAGGGGCGATTTTCACTCGACATAGTCGTATGAGAAGAGTGAGTAGCAATTTTATCTGACTCGTCATGAGTCAATCTGGGGGATGTCCCCTGTCGACTGAACCAGGAAGTGATTCAGGGGCGATTTTCACTCGACATTGTCGTATGAGAAGAGTGAGTAGCAAATTTCATCTGACTCGTCATGAGTCAATCTGGGGGATGTCCCCTGTCGACTGAACCAGGAAGTGGTTCAGGGGCGATTTTCACTCGATATTGTCGTATGAGAAGAGTGAGTAGCAAATTTTATCTGACTCGTCATGAGTCAATCTGGGGGATGTCCCCTGTCGACTGAACCAGGAAGTGATTCAGGGGCGATTTTCACTCGACATTGTCGTATGAGAAGAGTGAGTAGAAAATTTCATCTGACTCGTCATGAGTCAATCTGGGGGATGTCCCCTGTCGACTGAACCAAGAAGTGATTCAGGGGCGATTTTCACTCGACATTGTCGTATGAGAAGAGTGAGTAGCAATAACTTAATCTTACTCGACAGAAATTAATCTGGGGGGATATCTCCTGTTGACGTCCAACGCTCTGTTTTTTATACCTAGTCTATTAAGGTTGATTAGCTGCAAACCCTAGCACGTTTTACGAGGAGTTTTTGGCGGGAATATTGGCGCCAAATTTTTCAGGTGTGTATAAATATGTTGGAGGAGTCTCATTTCTCCTCATTTGGAAGTCGAGAAAGCTCTCAAGCGTTTTCCTAAGGTATTCTTCAAAACTTCTTCTTGTTCTTCATTTTCCTATAGCACTCATAGTGTAGATTCAAGTTGTTCTTGGGTGATTTTGGTGTTTGATCCTTGGGTTTGTGTGATCTAGTTTTCAAAGTTGTTTACTAGATTTGATCTTTTGGAAGTAGGATTTTAGGGGGTTAATTTGTTTACATGCTTGTCGTCTGGAGAATGTCGAGTGGGGAGTCTTTAGGCAGCTTAGGTGTAAAAATTGACAGTTACGTCGAGTCGTCAAGCGAAACGGAGGAGGACGTAACACGTCAAGATTGGTCGTACGATAGGTTGATCGAGAGCGGTGTGGTTACCTTGGCTGTGTCTCCCCGTGAGGTTTCTACCGAAGCCATTCCGCTGAGGTCGTTGCCTGCTATAGGTTAGTCGAGTGAATTTCCAAGCACTAGTGAACCTACAAACATACTATCCAAGAATCCTGCCAGTCGTTTGACTGGGAAGATGTTGAGAGAAATTAGCTGTATGTACAGATTTCCTGATTCATTGGAATTGCGGGTACCAGCGCCAACAGAAAGAATTGACCACAAGGTTCCAGGTTGGATAGGGTTTTACATTCGTCCGTTTCAGGTAGGATTGAGGTTTCCTATCCCAAGATTGGTTTGGGAAGTGCTCAATCACTTTGAAATCGCTCCATCCCAACTCATGCCGAATGCATGGAGGATTCTATTGTCGATTGAATGTTTGTCTTTTGAGTTGGGAGTATTATTTGAGGTAAATGACGTCTTAGAGACATACTACCTGAAGGAGCATTTGAAGGAAAAGGGGAGGTACACAATGATCCTTCGACAGAGAAAGAAACACCTTGTTACTGGATTGCCTACCAATGATAGGGGAAGTTGGCAGTCTTATTATTTCTTTGCGAGGGGTGAGGGAATATTTGGATTGATTTGGTTACCTCCACTGCTGGTCTGGCCTTGGAGGTGATGTTGCGGGTCGGATGACAGGTGATCCAACCTTTGCCGTAAACTTTCATTCGAAATTCGCATCGTCGAATTTTCTTCTTCAAGAACTTTGAGTCGTTCTTGGAGTGTGGCTAGTTGTGTCGCCAATTGGTCCGGCATTTGTTCGTTGTTTGAGGCCATTCTTGATTGGTCTGATTGAATGCTTTACTTCTGCGCGATTCGATTGTCGAGCCCCACGGTGGGCGCCAAATTGTGGACGCAGATTTAGATCAAGGCCACAATCGAGATTTTCTTTCTGTAGGGCGCGATTGAATCCTGCAAAATAAATAAAGCGAATAAGGAGTGATCTGCCCACCGGTGTGGTGGGGACCGTGTGCACTCCGACGCTCAAGTTAGCCTATGTAGTGATGAAGTAAGATAAATAAATCAAGGTCTGATATATACCTTAATCTAGGTTTGTGGGCCGTGAGGGCGGTCAATCGTAGAAATGTCTAGATATTCGGTGTCTAATGCTTTTCGATTCCTCTCCCTTTCTTGTCTTTCCTTTCTTCTTTTATAGGCTTCTCCCCGCGAATCTGCCCGTTGGAGTCGACTTTATTGAGGGTTTAATTCAGATATTTCATGATAGATAACTGAAGATCTCATCTTCTTCCCATAACTCTCGATCTTAATGGCTACATTTATGTGTCTGTTTCTTTTATATTAGCTTTGTAACTGGTGTCCGTTGATATGCATAACATCTTTAGGTATGGGCTCGATCGGTTGATGGGCTTTTGGCTTCGTCGTGAGATGTCGTTTTTGCCCTTGGGTCAATTTTGGCCCAAACATATATCATAGTTATACTATTAATCATTACGTTAATATTTCAATCATATCTAAAGCGTAATTAAAATCAACAACCATACATTAATCCATATAAATTATTCATCCATTACAAAATACTGTAACTTCATAATTAATCACTATTATCGTCGGTATTTGAGGATTCGTGACTGGAATCGAAGTCATCTTCAGTGTCAAATTGTTCTTCACTTGCTACTTCAACGCTCACTTCAGAATGAGGAATTAGCTCAACGTCTGTACTAGCTCGAGTTAATGTGATATTTTCAGGAACGTTGACAGTTGGTCAACAAATATCTGTTCAGGAACTTCAAAATTGCCTGAGACTTCTTGTGTTTCATCTGATATGTCAACTCTATCTTTCTCCTGCGTGTCCCAAATGGCCCTATGTTGTAACTTTTCTACCACCATCCATCCAGTTCCTAACTTAGGATCAGGTATATATATCACTGAACGTGCTTGGGTACAAAAAATGTATGGATCATTCTTGTACCAACAACGTTGAACATTAATTGACGTGAGATGATTACTAACTTGAATTCTCCTCTTTCTGGCATTAGTGTCAAACCACTTACATTGGAATAGCACAGTATGTCGTCTGGGTCGATATATGAACTCAATGACCGATTGCAATACGCCGTAGAAGTCAATTACATCTGAGCCGTGTTCTCCTTGGACTACAATTCCAGAATTTTGAGTCACATGATTAACATCTCGCTGTTCGGTATGAAATCTAACTCCGTTGACAATACATCCACTGTACTCATACGCCTGCATTTGAGGCCCATAAGCCAAAGAAACCAACGAGGATTGCGAGTCCAATTGACCATTTTCCACTTGATTAATAATCTGACAATGAAATATATGTGTTAATATAACAAACTGAAATGTCTAATGTTATGATCAAAATAAATATAAAATATTATAACTTACAGTTGTCTCAAACCATTTAGGAAATTCTTTTTTGTGGGTTTCATCAACATTATGGTCACCAGCAATTTGTAGCATTGTTAGATGTTGCCTACAATAAATTATCACGGTTAATGTATGGAAAAAATTCAGTAATGATGCACCAGAAAAACTTACATTAAATATGGTTGCACTTCATCACAATTACTCAATATAACCAATGCGCACGTTGAACTTCCTGACGGGTTAGTAATTTGACACCTACTGCCCCAAATGGTCTGTAATTTTGACGGAACACTGTGATCTCTTGGCTATTACTTGCATCTCCATCATAATTTCGTGGCCGACGATTGAAATGAGTTTCAATATTCTGCATGTACATCGAACAAAATGTTATTGCTTCATTTATTATAACAGCTTCAGCTATTGAACCTTCAGGTCGTGCCTTATTTTTGACATATTGTTTGTAATCTCCCAAAGCTCTGCAGATATGACAACAAGTTTGCATTAACACTAAATTCTATGCACAAAAAAACGGTTACAAATTTTCTTATATAAAACTGTATATATATATATATATATATAATACCTCTCAATGGGATACATCCATCTGTAATGGACAGGACCTCCCTTTCTAGCTTCATCCGGTAAATGCACAGCCAGATGTACCATGACATCAAAGAAAGCGGGTGGCAAAATTCGCTCCAGCTTGCATAGGATTATCACGATTCCTTGCTCAAGGTCGTCAATAACAGATGTGCTTAATGTCCTCTGACACAATTGTTTAAAGAAGCCACATAGATCAAGTACGGCGTCACATACATTCGGGGGGAGATAAGGTCGAATGCCAACAGGAAGGAGAATCTCGAGCAGCACATGACAATCGTGACTCTTTAATCCCGTTATTGTATCATCTCTGACCCAACGCCCAATATTGGATGCATAATTATCAGGGAATTTAACCATTTTCAGCCAATCACAGAATGATTTTCTCTCCGATTGATTGAGCACATAACTAGCAGGAGGCTTAATAAAACCTCGAGAGGAGTCTTGTAAATGCAATTCACTGCGAATTCTAAGATCTTGTAGGTCCAATCTAGCATTTACAGTGTCTTTTGTCTTACCCGGAATATTGAATAGTGTACCCACTAAACTCTCACAAAAATTTTTCTCTATATGCATTACATCCAAATTATGTCGCAAACTCAGAGTCCCCCAATATTCTAAATCAAAGAAAATACTTTTTCCTGTCCAATTCAACTCTTCAGGTAACCGTTTTCGATTTTTATCTCTATTATTAGGATGTTTACCTGGTGTGCTGTCTTTCAGATGTTGATGTTGGCAAAGTATGTCAAATGCAGACAATCGATTGGGCTTACTCTGAGGTTCATGTTGCCCGTTAAATAATTTACTCCTCCGCCAAGGATGACTCGACTCAAGAAATCTCCTGTGGCCCGTGTATCCGATTTTATTCCGTAATCGTTGCGAAGGTGTATGATCCGCACAAACTGGACATGCCATGTATCCCTTAGTGCTCCATCCAGATAATGAACCATAGGCTGGAAAATCATTAATGGTCCATAATAATGCGGCATGCATCTGAAAATACTGCTCTGAAGCTGCATCATAGGTATGCACACCCACATTCCATAATGTTTGTAACTCCTCGATCAATGGTCTCAAGTAAATATTTATATCTTTACCAGGTGAACGTGGACCAGGGATAAGCAATGACATAAACATGAACGGATCCTTCATACATTTCCATGGAGGTAAGTTATATGGAATGACAATAACGGGCCAGATGCTATAAGAGTTGTACATATTCCCAAATGGGTTAAAACCATCAGAGGCAATACCTAACCTGACATTACGGGGGTCCTCTGCGAAACGAGGGTACATGTCATCAAATTCCTTCCATTCGGTTCCGTCCGCAGGATGTCTAAGTATGCCCTCCGCACCGATCCTCTTTTCATGATGCCACATCATATCAGTCGCTGTGTGTCGTGACATGAACAATCTCTGCAGCCTGGGCGTTAAAGGGAAATATCGCAATATCTTTTGAGGCACTTTCTTCCCCATACCACGGACTTTGTACCGACTTTCACCACATATTGGACAATGTTCAAGTGATTCATACTCGGCACGAAATAATACACAATCAAACTTACAAGCATGAATGGATTCATACCCCATTCCCAGATCACGCAACATTTTCTTTGCCTCGTAGTACGACTTAGGCAATTCGCTTCCAACCGGTAACATTTGGGCCAGTAACTCTAACATCATATCGATACTTTTGTTGGTCATTCTGTTGATCACTTTAATGTGTAATAATTTCACAACGAAATTCAAGATCGACATTCCAGCACCTTCGAATGGAATTTTTTTTGCCTCATCAAGTAGTTCACTAAATAAATTTTGATCATTTCCACTTAACACTGGCATGTCGCCACTAACACTATGACCAAGTTGTGGACCTTGTAAGTCATGCAAAATATCGGCGATCTCATCGTTTGCAGGTTGATTGTAACTACTGCTCCCTTCACCGACATCATAAAACCGTGACTGAGAATTATACTGCTCACCGTGATAAATCCACGTACGGTAAGTTGGTGATATTCCTGGCATGTATAAATGATTATGAACTTCATCTAACCGCTTCCTTTTCCTATTCAAACAATTTGCACATGGACAACGAACACGACCTTCTGCATCAATGTGTTGCTTTGCGACTTCCATAAACTCAGACACTCCATTACGATATTCAACACTCAATCTATCCAGAGAGCTCATCCAATTTCTATCCATTTCAGCAGAATACCTAAATATAATAATATAATCATTAGATATCATTTTACAGTAATCAACATTACTAATTCAGTAATACTTAATTTAAGCATATATATATATATATTTGGTTGATAAATTAAATAGTTTACAAAAAATTTATATTTTATTAATTAATATACTTACTCTACATATATGAATCATAAATCACTAACAAACAGCATATAAACAACATATATAATCATAAAAATTGAAAATAATAAAGAAATATGAAACAAGAATTACCTTATCGGAAATTGATTACAATTTTATTGAAAATTTTTAGGAGAGATGTGAGGATGTAGAGGAGAAATTCTGAGATTTCAGAGGATGAAAATGAAGAGAATGAGAGAAAAAACAGAGGGGGAGAAGGGTTGGTGACCTTCTGCATTTTAATCTATCTTTAGCGTCGAATACGGAAATTCGACGCTAAATGTTACAGTTTTTAGCGTCGAATACGTTATGTCGACGCTAATTGTTGATATTTAGCGTCGAATTTAATTTAGACGCGAAAGAATCAAGGATCTGTCGGTGGAAATTTCATAACTATTCAGCGTCGCAAATATTTTCGACGCTAAAAGTATTATTTTTGGCGTCGACTATACATAATCGACGCTAATTGTGTTCGTTTTTAGCGTCGAAAAGGTTTTTTCGACGCTAAAATTATACTTTTAGCGTCGAATTTAATTTAGACGCTAAAGAGTCAGGGGTTTGTCGGTGGAAACTTTATAAACCTTTAGCGACTATATTTGTTCGACGCTAAAAGTATAATTTTGGCGTCGACACGTTTTTGCGACGCTAAAAGTGTAATATTTGGCGCCAAAAATTATTGCAATAATATAATTATTCAGCGTCGAATACTATTCGACGCTAAAGTTCTGTATTTAGCGTCGAAAATAGTTTTCGACGCTAAAACATTAATATTCTGCGTCGAAAATTTATTCCGTCGCTAAATATTTGACATATAGCGTCGAAAATGATTTTCGACGCTAAATATCACTTTTAGCGTCGAAAACACATTCGACGCTAAATAGTTGGACGCTAAAAGCCATAATTCTTGTAGTGGAGGCTGAATAATTTTTACAAAATTTTGTTATTCAGGTCAGTCACATGCAAATTAATGCAGATTTTTGTATTAAAAAACTATCTCAAAACACAAATAAATATCAATTTTTTTTTCGTATAACTTACTATTGCGATTTTTGCTTCTTTAGCTGTTGTATTTCGAGCTTTTCAATCGCTGTTATCCCAATTTGTTGGGGTTATTCGCTACGGAAGCGCGGTTCGGACGAAATCGTAATTTTAAAATTTTTAAAGTTATCGAATAAATTATTCGATATCATATATGTATAATTTATTCAAATTTCACCAAACATATTATTTGATATTATATAGTGACATAATTAACTATGAAAATACCGCGAAATGTTTACGAAAATGATTTTTCGCAAAATGTCATAAAACATATTTTCGGCTGAACGGACCAACCGAAACCACACGGGACTGCCCAGGTCGGCCCTGATAGTATTCGGTCAATCCATGGGCTGCCCAAACAGTGACGAATTCACTGTTGGACAGTCTTTACCCAGTTAGCCCGAATTTCGTCTAGTATCACCGTTTTTCATCGTTTTCGGGTATTTTTCACTCCGAAATAATTTCCGGAAATTATCCCAACTCCCAATACACATCCAGCACATCCAAATGACATATTTTTCATCAATAAATTCCCAGAATTTCCAGGTCTAAAATAGTGAGCAAAGTTATCATTTTTCATGTTTTAAATTCAATTTTCTCATGACTAATCAAAATAATCTTGCACCAAATCAAAGTCATCACTAATAAAGAACTCTAGAAGAATTCTAGGCATAAAAAGATGTAGGAAATGTTTTCCCTCACATAGCGGAAGCGGCTTTAGACATCGGGATCGATCTTCAAATTTTTTTCTCCCTTCCCTTTGCAGTATGGAGTCATAAGCCAACTAGTGTCCTTTTGTAAAATCTTATTTTTCATGTGACTACGGGAATTCTAGCATTATGCAGACGTGCGCACATGAACAGCACAACACTTAGCCTTTCATTTTAATCACGAAAGTAAATGCACACATGAACAACATAATAGTTGGCCTATCCTTTAGATCACCAAAATATATGCGCATATGCTCAGCATAATACTTGGCCTTTCATTTTGATCACAAAAGTATATGCGCATATGCTGAACATAATTTTTGGCCTCCACTCATGATAATTGCTTCTATTTCATGTCCAGAATTTATCAACATCATCATATTTCAAAAATAAATATTTCAATTAATGAATCTGTGACTTGCGCACTCCATCAAATTTAATGATGATCAAAGCTTTTGACGTTTGCTTTGGTTGCTGCTACATTCTCAAATCCTGCATGTCCAATTTGTATTTTTTGCTTGCATTCAAACAACAAATACCCGCCACCATTGTTTGTTGCTGCCGTGAGTTTATAACGATCAAGGATCGCATCTATCACTCAATCTTTCATGTTATGACTCACCACTAAAATCCGTGAGGATGAGCTCGAATCAACTCACTTGATGAAATTTTTCTTAAATTTTTTTCCCCTTTTGTTTTATCTCTTTTTTTATTTCATTAAGAATGAGAAAGTAGCTAGGGATAGGTTTACAAAAGAAAAACTTCATATTTATATTTAGGGTTTAGGTTAAAAATGTGTTTGTATAAAATTAACTCTAACCCTAATATAAATATTAGTATTTGACAAGGGCCCTTTTGTCATTATAAAATTATTAATTTCAAAAATTAAATATGATATCAAATATCATTTAATTTGAAATTAAAATTTAACATGTAACTTATATCATGATATAAATTACATATTTGATTTTGAATTAAATCAAATTTAATTTAAAAATCAAATCCTATATTAAATGATTATCTAATAATCATTAATATAAGAATTATATATTAAACATTTTAATATATAATTACAAAGTGTGACATTATATAATTATTAATCAAATTAATAATTATATCAATAAACAATTCTCAATTATTTAATATTTTTCAAGTGAGTTCATAATTGGACTATCCAATTATTCCATGGATTTCTATAGTGTAACGAGCTAACATGGGGACCAAATGGACATACATTTCCGAGCTTCAATAATATCGAAATATTAATTAAAACTATTTAATTAAATATTCAGAATTATTAACTTTAGGTTATTCCACCAAAAACCTAAAGCTGCATTCTCATTACTGCTGACATATTTTATATCGAAACTCATCGGCGTCCATCGATATAATCACTGCATACATATTGACCCTCCACGAGTATCTCATAATTAGAGTCGGGTCATAATGTCTGTTATACCCCTCTAATTATTTTGTGCAACAAGTACCATTGATTCTCTAATGAACGACATATTCATAACCATTATGAATATTAATATTTCTATTTGTAATATAAATACTTGAACGCTCTAACCATTCAAGTACCGAATCAACCCTTAAGGAAGATACTAATTTACTTCTCGCAAGAAGAAATGATTTCATATCTATGTAAAACGTCTACAATGAGAAACCAAATCATGTCCCTAAAATATGTAGCAATTGATCAGGATTTCTTCACCAACCTCACCTTTGTAAATCAAAGGACATAGCCTACTATGCAGGAGTTTATAGTACACTCAGGATTCAGATCAACCCATATATGATCATTTATTAGACTGATATGAATTTCTTTGTTTAACGGATATTAAAAGAAAATTTACTTCTGTCTTGGTTTAGTCTTATATGATCGCATCAAACCGAATTTAGTTTCAATATAATCAAATTAGATCGAATATATATAAAAGACAAGAGGTACTACCATAAATACGTAATATTATGTAAAAGGAAATTGTTCGTATTCATGAACCGGACATAAATACGATCCGGATTGGCGCTACAAGCACCAACCCTAATACAATTATCACAAAGTGCATCCCCGTGGCACACACAATATTTTTCCAAACTTAGATCATTGATGAACACTAAAAAATGCTCATTATTAAAAGAAAAATGAATCATTTTACACTTTTAGTTTCATTAATCCCCTTAAATTAGCATATTTGTGAAATAATAACTAAATTTATGTTTTGTATATTTTTATTGTGTAGGTAAAATGCTGTTTTGGAAGCTCAAAAGGAAAAATGGATATGACATCAGAATTCCAGGACCCAAGAAACCAAATAGAGTATGACAGCTAAATTCAAATCGGATTTGGAAAATATTCACCGTATTTAGATTGATAATAAAATGAACTTATGTTTATTTACCTACATATGTATTGTATCATAATAATAATAATAATAATAATAATAATAATAATAATAATAATAATTATTATTATTATTATTATTATTATTATTATTATTATTATTATATTATTATTATTATTATTATTATTATTATTAATATTTTGGAGATCCCACCGAGATTATATATATTATTTTGGAGGTCCCACCAAAATTGTATATATATAATATATTATTATATAATATTATATAACTAAAAAATAATATATATATATATATATATATATATATATATATTTATATATATGCAATTGTATTTGTAATTTGGTGTCGAGACCTCCTATAAAAAGAGGTGCTCGGCACCTTAGTGAGGAGGGGGAGAAAATGGAGGCCTCCCTAATTACGCCCAAAAAGTACTTACGGTTATCGCAGTATAGTTGGGGTATCGATCCTCAGAGAGATGGTTACAAAGGAACTAAAAAACGTTAGCAATAACTTAATTAAAAAAAGATTTAATTGGCAAATTAAAATAAAAATTATGAAAAATTCGTAAGGATTATCAATAGAAAAAGGCAATAAAGTGTCAGGAATCCCTCTTGTATTATGTTTCTATATTTAATATTTGCTTCCATTTATTACTCAATTGAGGGTTTCACTTCTCAAACCAACAACCAGAAAATAAATCAATTTAAAACATATTAAATCATAAGGTAATTGGCATAATATTTTCTCTGTATTAATATGAACTATCTGAGCCACTTTCATAATCCCTAGCCATTCAAGCGCAAAAAGAAAATATGAACTAAACTAAATTAAAAACAAATAAGATAAATAAAAACTATCTGAGCCTCTTTCATATGGATTACAATTGCATTTAGCGTATGCAATAAGCCCTTAAACCCCTAGGCAGCCTTAGTGGACAAGTTATAGTCTCGTGAGGGCTTATAGCGACGACACCCACAAACGTCATTCAAAACAAAAATTAAAGACAACAAAAACACAAGAATTAATGATGTAAATAAAAACAAATGTGTCTTAGTCAAATTTACACAATATTATCCTCAAAGATTACTCAAATGGCATGGCTCAAAGAGACGCTCAAAATATTATCTAGGTCGCCACTTTCTCGAAGAGATAAGCTTATCATGAGCATATCTGTGTGTGTGTGAATCAATTCTAACAAATTTCATTCCTCAAATCATCAATCTTAACAATGTCAAATCAAAAGTTCAACCGAATGGGTCTAACCAACCTATTATCTTAAAATCTCCATAAATTAGTCTTTTTTTTTAAAACTCAAGTAATTTAGTTTTTATTATTTATTTTTTCCCCTTTCATTAGTTATGAGCTTTCACACTACCTGTTAAGGTAGCCCTCTTCTCACGGTAGATCTTCCTCGACATACTGGTGGTACATAGGCCCAGATTACTCATGGATAGCTTCACACTTAACAGTTATAGGTAGCTATTTCTAACCAACTAGCCTGTGGATACTACGTTAGAGAAAGATTTCTAGGCATGTGGTCATACACTCGATCGAACAATCTCAATTATATTGTCTCAATATCAAACCTGATGGCTGAATTATGTTAGAATCGATACGTGCTTAAATTTAAACATACTCAAGATAAAACCCAACTAAACGATTCAGCATTGACTGAAATAGAGTTTATCTGTTTCTAAGAGCCATGCCCTAAAGTAAATCAGTAATTGCATCTTTTATCATTGGACTATGTATATCCAATTAAGACAAAGCTCTTTTTTTTTTTAATAAAGATAAAAAGAAACATGAATAACATATGAACAACCAGATAAAACATATGATATTATCACCCCTAATTTAAATCAAACATTGTCTTCAATGTTAATAACAAGAAAGATGTTAGAAATTGAAGGAGGTCATCTGATAAGAAAAAGCGTGAACCTGGGTGAAAAATGGTGTCTTCCTGAAAAGAATCAAGAAACGAAACAAAACAAAACAAAACAAACAAAAGGAAAAAGACAGAAAGAAAATAAATAAATAAATAAACTCAAAAAAATACAAACAATAAGGAGGTGAAGATGAATCCTTATAAGCCGGGTCAGCAAGAGGAGCATCCTCCGCTGCATGGATCCTATTATCAAAGAACAATTTTAATCTTTGTCCATTAACTTTGAAAACTCTATCGTCCATGGGGTTTTCCACCTCCACAGCTACATGTGGGAAAACTGGCTTCACAAAAAAAATGCCGGTCCATCTAGATCGTAACTTGCCTGAGTGGAGATGGAGTCTGAAGTCATAAAGGTAGACCTTTTGGTTTGGCTCAAAGTTCTTCCTCATGATCTTTCTGTCATGGGAAACTTTCATATTTACTTTGTAGATGCAGGAGTTGTCATAAGCATCATTCCTCAATTCTTCAAGTTCTGTCAGATGGAGCTTTCGCTGTGTGCCTAAGATAAGTAGAATTTTTGACTCAGTTTTAACTACAAATTGAGTATCTAAAATCAGAAAATCAACAAAATAGTAGAATTTATCGATTTGTAGTAAAACATCATCAACTAATCCCGCAGTGTTCTGATAGAGCGATCGGCTAACTGTAAAATAACAAATATAGGTTTAACCTCTCCAAGTCCTAGCTGCATATAGATAGAATATGACATAAGATTAACACTAGCACCTAAATCTAATAAATCTTGTCCAAACTCAGATGTGCCAATATGGCAAGTAATAGTGGGGCATCCTGGATCTTTGTATTTTAGTGGAGCCCTCTACTAAATTACTGCACTTGCTTGTTGATGAATACTAAAAAGTGCATATTTATTATACGATAAGTCAATCATTTTACACTTATAGTTTCCCTAATCCCTTAAATTGACAAATTTGTGAAATAATATTTTAAGTTATGTTTTGAGTATTTTTATTGTGTTATTTTATGTTATTTGATAGGTAAAATACTGCTCGGAAGGTCGACATAACAAACCAGACTTGAAAAACGGCAAAAATGGAAATTCAGCTTTCGCATCGCGACACGGAAATGACGGCGCATCGCGATGCGCCTAATAAAACAAAGACACCGCTGAATGAGCTATTCTCTCAACACGTGTCCCCATAGTGGCACTCGCGTCGCGACACGTGGAAGCCTTGGCGTCGCAATGCGCCGACCAAAATTTGCCAATAATTGAAGCGTCCAGCAGAAGATATTTTCATACTTTCTTTCCTGATTCCTCTATAGATCTTGGAGAGAGAGTGTCTTGTGTGTTTATTTACTTAAAGTTTTTTTTTGTAATGTCTTTTTCTTTCAGTAATAAAATTACGAGTATGTTTAATTACAAAATGTGTAGCTAATTTCTTTTCTGCTGGGGTAAGAGTGAAGCTTTTATAATGAAAACTTAGGTTAAACACGCTTCTATTATAATAAATAAATTGAAATCTAATGATTAAAACTGGATTTAGATCTAGATTAATTATTGACAATCTTTCTACCTCCTTTATGGCTGGTTTTATCATGCTACCGCCTATATGACTGATTTTATCTTTCTACCGTCTTTTTGGCTGGTTTTATCTTGCTACCACATATATGGATGGTTTTATACATTTTTGGCATAATTAAGTACCTTGGTAGGACTTGTTAGACAAACGGTATCACCGCCTTTATGGCTGGTTTTATGTTCTTGGCATACTTAGTACCTTGGCAGGACTTGTTATTGACAAAAAAATGACTACCGCCTTTATGGCTGGTTTTATATATTGGCATAATTAATAAAGGTGCTTGCTATTTATCAAAGAATTTTTTGAACCATCCCCATGTAGAGATGCTCTCATAAAGCTTCACGAAAACATAATTCAAGACATTGAGAAATTTGAACGAGAAATTCAATTGAGATCGGAATTAACAAGGGTTAGAGGACATTTTTAGATCTAAATCATTGCATCTGTATTCCCTTTATTTGTTCTTTTCATCTTGTCAATTTAATTTCCCTTTTAAGTATTATTTTTGCAATTTCATATTGTTGCATATATTTTGTCTTTAAGTTGCATGAAATACTGGTCTCGAACATCTAGCGGTAGATTAAAAAGAGAGTTTTCATCACCTTCATTGTTTTTCGGAATGGCTGAAAACCAAATTGAAAATCCACCTGCCCGAGTTGAAAACCCAGTTAATTAGGAAGAAAACGAGTCTGAGCATGAAGATCCTAATCATCATAGGACACTAAGATAATTCATGAATCCCACTAGGACAAGATCACCGTATTGCATTGTTTTTCCTCTAGAAGCAGCACGTTTCAATTTTAAATCAAGTGTCATCAATCTTTTACCGACGTTCCACGGTCTAGAATCAGAAAACCCTTATCAGCACCTAAGAGAGTTCGAAGAGTTATGCAACACTTGCACATATCAAAATTGTAGTATGAATATAATTCGGTTAAAGTTTTTTCCCTTTGCTTTAAAGGATAAAGCTAAAATTTGGCTACAAAACCTTAGGTCATGATCTATTAGAACATGAGATGATTTACAAAAGCAGTTTCTTAAGAAGTTCTTTCCCCCTCACAGGACAAATTCCTTTAAAAGAAGAATCACAACATTCACACAAGAGTTGGGGGAAACACTTTACCAATTTTGGGAGAGGTATAAAGAGATGTTAAATATTTTCCCGCATCATGGGTTTGAAACATAGAGGTTAGTTGCCCACTTCTACAAGGGTTTAACACCCCAAGGTAGATAAGTAGTGGAGATGATGTGTAACGACGTGTTCAGGGACAAAGATCACGAAGATGCACTAGATTACTTAGAGCACATAGCATAGAACACACAACAATGGGATGCAATTGGTATATATGACTCATCTGTTAAACCACAACCATCTGGTAGATGTATGTTTAACCTTAGGAAAGACCATGACCTTGTTGCCAAGTATGCATCTCTGTCTAAAAAAATTGAGGCTTTAGAAACAGGGAAGAATGATCATTTCAAGTCAATTTAGGAAGTCATATGTCAAATCTGTAGTTCAAATGAACATGTCACAAAAGTTTGCCCGTCCTTACCAGCCCTGAAAGAATGTCTCTATGACCAAGTCAGTTCCATAAACACATTCAATAGACCAAATCCAAACCCATACTCATAGACCTACAATTCTGATTGGAGAATCCATCCAAATTTCAATTGGAGGAATGATAACCAAGTGCAATCCTCACAACAACCTCCCTAAGTTCACCAGAATTTCTGAAATTCCCATAATTATGCACTATATGTCCCACAACCTAGGAAAACCATTGAAGATAACTTGAATGCATTCATGGAAAAATAAGAAACCATAAATAACCAAAATGCACAAATGATGAATGATTTGAAAGAAAATTTTGATAAAATCACATCTACTTTGGCCATTAATGAGAAAAGAAAGTTTCCTGCACAACCACAGTCAAATCCCAAGAGTCATCAAAACCCTCATGAGGGTAGTTCTGGAAATCAACACTTTGACCAAGTCAAATATGTTATTATTCTTCGTAGTGGTAAGAACATCCATAGAACTATTCTTGAACCTCGCGAAACTGAGAATAAATCAGAATCAGAGGGTAAGAAAGGGGATGATGAGCCATTACCCGTCGTCGATAATAACAGTTTTTCTCATGCACCTCCATTTCCTCAGGCATAAAAATAAAGAAATTGAACCATTCCCCCAGAGATTTGTGAAATATTCAAACAAGTAAAGGCCAATATCCCTTTGTTAGATGCCATCCAACAGATACCATCTTATGCCAAGTTTCTGAAAGATCTATGCACCGTTAAAAGAAAATATCAAGTAAGAAAGAAAACTTTTCTAGCTGAACAGGTAAGTTCCATCCTTTCAACCAATAATGCATTAAAATACAAAGACCCTGGTTGTCTAAATATTTCTTGTATTATTGGAAATCAAAACATTGAACTGTTGAGTTTCAATCAAGTCCCAAAGATCATAAATCATGCAAAAACGAGTTGAATACATATCATATGAGGTGCGGAAAAGACTCACAATGATCGGTTGGATGCTCCGAAGATGAACCACGAACGCACTGCCTTCTCCTCTTCTGTCATGCTCACGGTAAACCCACTGGTTTGGGCTTCAAGATTCGGTCATGGTGGGTTTGTGGACTCCATCTTCATCTTTGAGCTCCAAGCTTCAACAATGGATTCCAAGCTCATGAAATCACTTCCCTATCACCTTGATATGTCTCCATGAGTGTGCTAGCACTTTTATCTTGCAACAAGATTACTTCTTTTCTCCCTTTACTGCATTCGGTCTTGAACCAAAAAAAAAAAGGAAGGCAGCAGCCCCTTGGGCGTGAGGAAGAAGAGAAGAAAAAGAGGAGGGAAAGGTTTCTAAAACCTAATACCGTAAAAAGAGAGAGAATGAAATTAGAAAATAAAAAATTGTAAAAGGTTTATATAATTTCCAAAAATATTTAATAAACCATTTACTTTTTCTATTTCAAAAAGCAAAGCATTAAATGCTTGTCTATCACCTCAAATCAATTCACATCAATCACTCAAATGTCACATCACTCAAAGTGACATGTGATTTGACGCTTGATGTGACTTGCGATTTTGACGCTTGATTTGACTTGCGTGCCGCACTCGAATTCGAAATGCGAATGCGCTCGCAAACAATCCCGGGCTTGGGTTCGTTAATTCCAAATTAACGAATTTTCGTCGCGTCGTAATTAAATGATTACGCCTAGCGAATTCACTATTCACGTCGCTAATGAATTAATTCTAAATTAATTCGTTCGCCCGAATTAAAATCTAATTTCAATTCCGCGTCGAAATCTAGTTTCGTTATAATATATCGAATATATTAATTTATCGATTAATTCCAAATTAATCGTTCTCTCTCTTTAACGATATTTTATCCGAGATAAAATATCTCCGTAATTAATCCCAGAGATTAATTTTCTCTCTCATCGAATTAATCCCAGATTAATTAAAGTGCGAGTCATACGTCATCGGTGAATCTTCACGAACGACCCATGAGATCTCCGGATATGTTGGCAGTAGTAAGTAAATCGGTCGTTGGACTATCCAACACGTGAGTACCTCGTACTACGTTTATACCGATTTACAAGACAAGTTGGCTTCTAGCAAAACGCCATGCCTACCCAATTCTCCAGAAATATTCTTACAGGAATATATATAGATCTGTATCAAGCGTAGTATACCGTAGTATTGTGCATATCGGCCCAGTATCGGATAGTCACGTGCTAGGGCTGGGGCTGGATAAGTGTCTGCCCCGTCCGAAGCACATGTCGGATGTCTGGTAATTAGTCTCTATAATCGGATATACATGACCTAGTCATAATATCCCGATGGTTACGCAACACTTAAGAGCACTAATACCGTATCCTGCGTGACATCATCTCCACTATGACTGAAGTGATACTTTCGTCTTGACATCAACCCCATACACTACGACTCACTGATAAACCCAGAAGTGGTGTACGCAGAACCGGTTAAAGCCCTGTACCACCAAGACCAAAGTCTATCGATTATCGTAAGTATTAGCGATGTAAGTCTTAGGTTAAGACTATACACACCTACCTTGATTTCGGCCTCCCATAGACACATAGTCATAATACCAATGGGATTCCGAAGGGTCTATCTAGAGCGAAGCTGTTTCCCGTACCATCGGTGAAACACAACCTCCTATCGCACTTGCATAAGTATCCAATACTTATATATATGAGAACTATGCCGTTGTGCCCTCACAACGCGCACAAGTGCAATACTAGCCTATTCCGCATTATCGATGTCCTATCTCGATAATACTCCGGCTAGGGATATTTAATGATTAATCCTTTGTGGACTGATACTGTCTCATATCATTCTCAATCCAGGAACTAATCATAGGGACCTCTCTTCATTTATATATCTATGGTGATCTAATCACAAATGATGAGAGTGTAATTTCCTTGTTACATAGTTAATTTGTACAACAACACCATGATCTGTACAAATAGTGACGCTATGGGTCATATTATCCAACAATCTCCCACTTGGCACATAGCCAGTCACTCAAGTGTCCCACACCCGAACTATGAACGGTTCGCTCAAATTGCTGAGGAAAGGTTTTCGTCAGCGGATTTGTTTATTATCGTCTGACGCGATTTACACGATCATCACATCGCCACGATGTATGATCCGAACGAATCAGATGATATAGAAGTATATATCTGGATCGTCGATGAGACCTTTAATTCCTTAGCATGTGCTGACGCCTAGCTCAGCTGCTAACAGAACTATATCTAATCTAATTAGATTTATTTTCGATCCAAATGGCTTAATCCGCATTTTTGTTTATTCGGCAACAGTTATCTTGCTCGGAATATTTCCAGCTTACTGTCCCGTATTCAACTTTATAGTACCGCAGTATTACCGGTTTGGAGACTTGCAGCAGTGATCCTAGTCACTTCAAGTTCTCCTACTCCATAATTTAAGACATCATCTTTAGTTCTCTAAGATACTAATAGATGTCCTTAACTTCAATCCAATGACTATCACTTGGATTGTCCTGATTGTGACTCCATATGCTCAAAGCGTATGAGACACCATATCAAGTACATTTTAAATGTACAATTTTCCAGAGTGTTAACAACTCCAAATCTATCCCAGTAGATCTTTATTCCTTGAATAAAGGTTGTTACTCCCCATAATTCTACGAAGAATTTCTTATGAAATCCAAGCTTTCACCGATTGCTTTATGGGAATTTCATTATCAATGCTCTCCCACTAACCTCCTTATATACACAAGAATTATTTCGTTTTGAGTCAAATCATAAACCATTATGATTATTTCAAAACGTCAGTTCCAAGAACCTTATGCTTGTTTCAATCCAAACATGGATCGAATAACCCGCAAACCTTGTTTGTCGGTTATACAAAATCGTCAGGATGTTGTAAGCATCCTCCAAAAGGTTTCCTTTTCAGGAAAGCGATTTTGATCTGCAACTGACACATTTCATAAATGAAATATGCAGTTATCAACAAGCATCTTCAAAATGGATTTACCACGGCAACAAGTAAAAGGTTGAACCGTTATTAACACAATGTTGATAACGATACCTTTCCGTCAAAAGCCCAGCTTTGTACGTTGGTATGTTGCCTTCCATGTATGTCTTCCTTGAAGACGTTTAATGTACCAATAGGCACAATGCCTTGTGGTACAACAACTAGTATTCAATAGTTGTTATACATGGAATCCATTTCGGATTCATGGCACTTTGCCATAATAGGGAGTCGATACCTCGTATCACTTCCTCAAAACGTAGTCGGTGGATATACCTTCATAAGATTGACATCTTTATAAGGTTAGATCAGAACCCATACCCTAGGTCGTTTTCTGACTCTATCCGATCTACTCAGTTCTTGTGTATTCGAAGATTAATGGTATAATTCATCATTGATGAACTATATGTGTTCCATTAGGAATAGGTGCCTTGAATAGTATTACTCCGATTTTCATCGAGTTTTACTATCCTCCCACTTACCACTGCATGTCTGTATTCCTCTCAGGAAAACTGCATGGTGAGCAACAATCTAATTGTTCTCTGGTGAGATGTATAAATACAATACTTATGGTATCCCTAGGATAGCCTACAATTGACACTTATCCAATTTGGGTTCTAGTTTGGTATCATCCAAACATATGTCTAGCATCCCAAATGGTCAGGAATGAGAAACCCGGTTTCTTTCCCGTTCATATCTAATATGTAATCTGTCAAACAGATTATTATGGAACCTTATTCTAAATAAGTTATTGCACTGTTTATCTGTATCCATTGAAGGAAATGGTAGCTCAGAGCGACTCATGATTAGCCTTATCATGTCTAACATGATTTGGTTAATCCGTTCGGACACACCGTCACTTTGACGTGTTCCGGGAGGAGTCCTCATTTGAAAGAATACTATACTCTTTCAAGTATATAAGAAACTTATTGCTTAAGTATTTTCCATTACGGTCTTACCGTGACGGTATAATACTATAACCGATCTGTTTGTCTATTTCATGTCGAAACTCTAAAAGTTTCTGATTTGTGTTCTTCAAAAGAAACACATAACCATAACGTGATGCCACATCCGTTTAAGGTCACGAAATATTCATATCTACATCTAGCCTAGCTAGACATGGGCCCACTTACTTCACCATGAATAGGGCTAACAGATCGGTGGCCCTTTTACTATTACCAAGTAAATAGTATTTTAGGTACTTTACCTAATAAACTAGATTCGTAGACCTTCTTTGAATAGTCAAATCAGTCCTAGTACCCACTCTTCAAAAGTGTGGATATACGAGTCTCGTTAAATTGTGTCCTAGACAACAATGCCACAAATAAGTCTCTATTGATCAAATCAATTTGAGCTATTTATTTGTCATTTTATATGTTTGAGATTTTATTTATATTCAAAAATAAATTCTATTATTTACATCTAATGTATTTATCTCAATATCATCTTTATATAATAAACACTTAGTGTTCTATAATATAAAGGTTTTATCCGCAACGGATTAAACACTGATATAGAGATAATGTCTCTAGTCAAACTAGTTACATTATAACAGTCCCTAATTTAAGTATATACCCAAAGGGTAATTCCTAAACTTAGGTATCTACGGTCGAAACAGCGACTTTCGTCCCGTTTTCGTTTCGCAGAGAAATCTCGGCTTGAAGTCAGTATCCAGCTCATAGCGGATTCTGAACATCAATACATATATTTTATGTACCACACTAAGTATTTAAAATCCAATTTCAATACTAGTAGTGAACATAACTTTGACAATTATTTTTAAAGTTAGAGCCTTGCCCTTTCTTTAATTCATTCGTGTCTTCCATATCCAAATGGTAGTCACTTTGGTATATGTCAATTATCTTTTTCAATATTTTAGGAACCTTAGGCCAAGCCTTGGGTTTTTAGAATATCGAAACGATGTGCACCTCGTGCTACATGCCCAATTGCAAACTTTGACTTTATCTCCTCTAGAATAGTCAATTAATTCTCCAAGAATTATAAATTGCAATTTTAATACTTCTTAAATCTAAAATTAGATTTATGACAAGTGTATTAAATTAAGCACTAAAGTCATCATCACATAAATCTTCCAAAGATTTTATGCTCTACTTATTTTGCTTAATTTTGGGCTTAAGGTATAATAAGTTATTTTATCAAATAAAGTAACCTATTATTTATTCCCAATTGAAAATTAAATCATTTAAAATATTTTAATCCCAGATTATATTTTAAATATCCAACTTTTCAATTTTATCTTGATTACAATAGTCCAACTATTTAATCAACGATTAATGGTACTATATATATTATAATGATTATAATAGTCCAACTATATAATCAAATATAATCCAATTAATTAACCTCAATTACATTGATTACTATAATCCAATTATAAAATCAACTGTAAACTGAAATTAATTAATTCAAATATATTGATTAATATAATCCAATTATATATAATCAAATATAATACAGTCCAACTGTTTATTAAAACAACAATTTAAATATTAGTCCAACTAACATTTAATATTACGACGAAATAATTTGAATGAGCGCGTATGGCGAGTAATTGAACGAATATTGCAAATTCAATTCTTGCCTCCCACTATTTTTCGGCGCCTCTAACCCTCTGTCGTTCGAAATGTCGGTCGGGAAACCGTGTTTCCTAGTGGGCTAGAATCCCGTTAAATATCACACAATCTTGACTTTGGCCAACAAATTGTATGATAATTAACTAGGTAGATCTCGAAGATCAATTGGATCTCATCCAACTCCTAGATCCAGTAGGTGGACATCCAAGTCCCAAACATATATCTTATATATGCCTATACATCGAATGTATACCCTAACCTTTTCCTCTGAATCAACTAGGCCTTGGCTTTGGCACAACAAACCTAGTGATCCCAGTCAAGCGCGGACCATTGACATGGAAGCTTCGTAATCAATGTCGTTGGACAAGAAGTGGTCTTGACTTTGGCCAACAAACCACAACTTGGACAAGACACCAATATGGAACAAAGCCTCGTGATTCAAACACATCTTCGACGGATAAGGGCTTGACTTTGGCCAACAACCCATGCCAATCTAGGATCTTGAGCAAGAATCACTCAATGGAAGGAAAAGACGCATGATATTTGTTGAGGGCTTTTCGTGTGCAAATGGGCTACCAATTTAATTATCTTTGTTAAGGTCTCATCATCATACACCCTTAAACATGCATTCTAAACACATAATAAAGCGCATATGATAAAATAATAATGATATGCGGATGGATATTTTACACATTGATCCTAGATCAAATCTCTCACTTTCTCTCTCCGCTAGCACAAATATTTCTTCTACCCATTACACTACACTTCTAAAGAAACCTCATTTACATTGAGGGGAATAAGTGAGAAGAGAATACAAAGAATATGAGGTGATAAGGCTGGACACGCAGGTCCAATTAATAAATCAAATTTATTACAATTTCCAAAATCGCCCCACCCGACTAATATCCATCCGATATACATTATTCAAACATCACAACCATGTATCATACAAGCATGTTATCAATCAATCTAATCAAATTAATTAATCTGATAATTAGTGATCATCCAATGTTCAAACAAAGATTTGATTTTGTTCGAGTCAAACTCGTATTGCAAACAAGTACTTAAAGTACGAATTACCGAATTAAAATTAAATTACATCATTAAATCCATTATTTAATTCTAAATTAAATATTACACTTTATAAAATAAACCTTTACGACTTAAATTCCAAATTTAATCGTTAAGGGTCTCAAAGCCCGATTAATATCCAATATTAATTTAATTAAAGTCTAATGGGCTTTTAATTAATTTCTTGAGGCGTGGACTTTTGGTCAACTCGGGTCAAACCGAATAACCAAAATCCAATCCAGGAGTTACCCCATAAGCCCATAAATTAATTTAGGCCCATTAGGCCCAATTAAACGTTAAAGGTTCATTAGTCGCATTTGGGCCTTTTGGAAGCGGTTTTGGGCCTAATTGGATCCAACCAATTTTGGCCTAAACCAACTTTGTACAACAAAGTCCAATAAACCCAATAACAACTTTAAAAGCCCAAATCCAATTTTAAGCCCAATAATTTAATTCCAAAAATTCCAAATTTCCCAATTAAATTACCTAAAGTGTATAACATTATTAATTACCCAAATCAAAGTTTCCAAAACATCAAATTTGTCCAATTAATCATGCTTAACATCAATGAATCATGTCCAACATAATTTGATCAAAATCAAACCCAATTTCATGCTTCAAGTGTCTCGGCCAAAGAGGGAAATTATGCCCAAATCAAATTCAATCCAATTGAACCAAATTAAAATAAATTCAACATCCCCAAATGATTTGCAAGTCATCCAATGAACAAAAAATCAAAAATCCAAGACATTAGGGCAATTACTAAATTCGGCCAACATTAGCAATTGGGGAAAATTGTTCCAAACACTTTTTCAACAAATTGATCCAATCAATCCTCAATTAAACATACTTTAAGCATTCTAAATCATCCAATTTTATTAAACATGCTCAAAATCAAGTTTACCCAAATTAAAGTTTTGGCCAACAATAAGCAAATTGGGGAAAATCAATCCAATTAATTTTTCTTCAAATTGATTACATATAACTCTAAGTTATTCATATACAAACATTCTAAACAAACAATTTGTCAAAATCATGCTTAAATCAAAAAGCCCCAAATTTTGCTCAAGAACCCTAAAAACGTTTTATGCACAAATGGCTCAAGATACCATTGTTGAGTTTCAATCAAGTCCCAAGGATCATAAATCATGCAAAAACGAGTTGAATACATATCATATGAGGTGCGGAAAAGACTCACAATGATCGGTTGGATGCTCCGAAGATGAACCACGAACACACTGCCTTCTCCTCTTCTGTCATGCTCACGGTAAACCCACTGGTTTGGGCTTCAAGATTCGGTCATGGTGGGTTTGTGGACTCCATCCTCATCTTCGAGCTCCAAGCTTCAACAATGGATTCCAAGCTCATGAAATCACTTCCCTATCACCTTGATATGTCTCCATGAGTGTGCTAGCACTTTTATCTTGCAACAAGATTACTTCTTTTCTCCCTTTACTGCATTCGGTCTTGAACCAAAAAAAAAAAGGAAGGCAGCAGCCCCTTGGGCGTGAGGAAGAAGAGAAGAAGAAAAGAGGAGGGAAAGGTTTCTAAAACCTAATATCGTAAAAAGAGAGAGAATGAAATTAGAAAATAAAAATTGTAAAAGGTTTATATAATTTCCAAAAAATATTTAATAAACCATTTACTTTTTCTATTTCAAAAAGCAAAGCATTAAATGCTTGTCTATCACCTCAAATCAATTCACATCAATCACTCAAATGTCACATCACTCAAAGTGACATGTGATTTGACGCTTGATGTGACTTGCGATTTTGACGCTTGATTTGACTTGCGTGCCGCACTCGAATTCGAAATGCGAATGCGCTCGCAAACAATCCCGGGGTTGGGTTCGTTAATTCCAAATTAACGAATTTTCGTCGCGTCGTAATTAAATGATTACGCCTAGCGAATTCACTATTCACGTCGCTAACGAATTAACTCTAAATTAATTCGTTCGCCCGAATTAAAATCTAATTTCAATTCCGCGTCGAAATCTAATTTCGTTATAATATATCGAATATATTAATTTATCGATTGATTCCAATTAATCGTTCTCTCTCTTTAACGATATTTTATCTGAGATAAAATATCTCCGTAATTAATCCCAGATTAATTTTCTCTCTCATCGAATTAATCCCAGATTAATTAAAGTGCGAGTCATACGTCATCGGTGAATCTTCACACGAACCGACCCATGAGATCTCCGGATATGTTGGCAGTAAATACGGTCGTCGGACTATCCAAACACGTGAGTACCTCGTACTACGTTTATACCGATTTACAAGACAAGGTTGGCTTCTAGCAAAGCGCCATTCCTACCCAATTCTCCAGAAATATTCTTATAGGAATATATATAGATCTGTATCAAGCGTAGTATACCATAGTATTGTGCATATCGGCCCAGTATCGGATAGTCACGTGCTAGGGCTGGGGCTGGATAAGTGTCTGCCCCGTCCGACGCACATATCGGATGTCTGGTAACTAGTCTCTATATTCGGATATACATGACCTAGTCATAATATCCCGATGGTTGCGCAACACTTAAGAGCACTAATACCGTATCCTGCGTGACATCATCTCCACTATGACTGAAGTGATACTTTCGTCTTGACATCACACCCAATACACTACGACTCTCTGATAAACCCAGAAGTGGTGTACGCAGAATCGGTTAAAGCCCTGTACCACCAAGACCAAAGTCTATCGATTATCGTAAGTATTAGCGATGTACTCAGGTTAAGACTATACACACCTACCTTGATTTCGGCCTCCCATAGACACATAGTCATAATACCAATGGGATTCCGAATGGTCTATCCAGAGCGAAGCTGTTTCCTGTACCATCGGTGAAACACAACCTCCTATCGCACTTGCATAAGTATCCAATACTTATATATATGAGAACTATGCCGTTGTGCCCTCACAACGCGCACAAGTGCAATACTAACCTATTCCGCATTATCGATGTCCTATCTCGATAATACTCCGGCTAGGGATATTTAATGATTAATCCTTTGTGGACTGATACTGTCTCATATCATTCTCAATCCAGGAACTAATCATAGGGACCTCTCTTCATTATATATCTATGGTGATCTAATCACAAATGATGAGAGTGCAATTTCCTTGTTACATAGTTAATTTGTACAACAACACCATGATCTGTACAAATAGTGACGCTATGGGTCATATTATCCAACATGAACATGTTTTACTTGATCTTGGAGCTAGTTTAAATTTACTTCCATTTTCGGTTTACCAACAACTTAATATCGGTGAGATGAAACCAACCTCAACTACTCTTTTACTTGCCGATAGATCAGTTGAAGTGCCCAAAGGAATTGTGGAAGATATGTTATTACAAATCGATAAATTCCTATATCCTATGGATTTTAATATTTTAGAAACACAACATGTGGCAAATAGTTATAAGCCAATCCCTGTAATACTTGGTCGCCCATTTTTAGCAACAACTAACGTTTTAATTAATTGCAAGAATGAAATCATGAATATTTCTTTTGGCAACATGACATTAGAGCTAAATATTTTTAACATGTGCAAACAGCCATATGATGAAGATAATGAAAATGAAAGTGTAGAATCAATTGAACCTATTGTGGATGAGCATATTCAGGGGAGTTTATCTAATCACATGGAATTTTTTACTACTAATTTTGTTGAGTCAAGTGCGCAAATAGATTCCGATATTACTAATAATTTTCTATTTGATTCTACACAGGTATTGGAAGACTGTGGAAAGATTCAAAATTTGGAAGAATTGGGAACACTAGAAGAAGGAAAACCCGAAAAAGCACCCAATTTGGAGTTAAAAACTTTTTCAGAAGGACTAAAATATGCATTTCTAGAAGATAATCAAGCTTACCCTGTGTGGTAATTTCTTCTTCTCTCACAAGCGATCAACAAGGTAAACTTTTAAAAGTGTTGAAAGAATATAAACTGGCAATTGGATGGACTTTAAAAGACATAAAAGGTATTAATCCATTAATCTGCACACAACGAATACATTTAGAAGAGAATGCTATGACATATCGTCAACCACAAAGAAGACTAAACCCTCACATGAAAGAATTAGTAAAAACAGAGGTCCTTAAAATTCTTGATGCAAACATTATCTATCATATTTCTGATAGTAAGTGGGTAAGTCCTACACAGGTTGTACCCAAAAAGACTGGAATTACTGTTGTAAGAAATGATAAAGGAGAATTAATCCCAACTCGCATTTCATCTAGTTGGCGCATGTGCATTGATTATAGAAAACTAAATGACACAACTAGAAAAGATCATTTTCCTTTACCATTTCTTGATCAAATTTTGGAAAGAGTAGCTGGACATCCATATTATTGTTTTCTTGATGGTTACTCGAGTTATTACCAGATTCCCATTGCTTTAGAAGACCAGGAAAAAACCACATTCACATGCCCTTTTGGAACATTTGGATTTAGGAAAATGCCTTTTGGACTTTGTAATGCACCTGCAACATTCCAACGATGCATGTTAAGCATATTTAGTGACATGGTTGAACACTGTTTAGAGGTCTTTATGGATGATATAATTGTTTTTGGGAAATCATTTGATAAGTGCTTGAATAATCTGGAAAATGTTTTGAAAAGATGTGAAGAAAAATGACTTGTGTTAAATTGGGAAAAATATCACTTCATGACTAATTCAGGAATTGTTTTGGGACACGTTGTGTCATCTAAAGGTATTGAGGTTGACAATGCAAAAATAGAGGTAATTTCTAAATTACCATCACCAAAAACAGTCAGGGACATTCGTTATTTTTTAGAACATGCATGATTTTATAGGAGGTTCATTAAAAACTTTAGTACCATATCCAGACCCTTATGTGACCTCCTATTAAAAGATGCAACATTTGAATGAACAGAAGAATGTCAAAAATCATTCGAAATAATTATCAGTCTTTTTACTTCTACTCCTATTATGCAATCCCCTGATTGGTTTTTGCCTTTTGAGCTAATGTGTGATGCTAGTAATTATGCAGTTGGTGCAGTGCTAGGACAGAGAAATGAAGGTAAGCCGTATGTAATATATTACGCAAGTAGAACTTTAAACAGTGCACAAATGAATTATACTACCACAGAATAAGAACTACTTGCTGTAATATTTGCATTAGATAAATTTCGATCATATTTAATCGGTTCTTCAACTGTTGTTTACTCTGATCATGCTGTTGTTAGATATTTGATGTCTAAACAGGATGCCAGCCAAGATTAATACGGTGGATTTTATTGCTCCAAAAGTTCAATCTCACAATCAAAGACAAGAAAGGGGCATATAACGTGGTTGCAAATCACTTATCGAGACTCACAAACAAGTCACTAATTGATACCACTCCCATCAATGATTCTTTTCCTGATGAACTCTTATTTTATGTAAACATAATGACTTGGTATGCTAATATTATCAATTTTTACAACAGGAAAGGTACCCATAGACTGGAGCTGACAAGATATGAGGAAATTTTTGACCGAAGTCAAAAGATTCTATTAGGATGATCCATATCTGTTTAAATGTTGCCCTTATCAGATTTTCTGATGATGCATACCTGACAATGAGATAAGTGGTGTCATTCAATTTTATCATTCAGAAGCATGTGGTGGTCATTTCTCATCAAAGAAAACCGCTGCAAAAATCTTGCAGTGTGGATTTTATTGGCCCACCATTTTTAAAGATACACACACTTTCTGCAAAACTTGCGAAAACTGCCAAATGTTGGGATCTATTTCAAAAAAACCATGATGCCTTTAAATCCCATTATTGTCGTTGAAATCTTTGATTGTTGGGGGATAGATTTCATGGGCCCAATTCCACCATCATTTGGATTTTTATATATTTTAATTTGCAGTCGATTATGTCTCAAAATGGGTCGAGGCAATTCCTTGTCGGAATAATGATCACACAACTGTGATCAATTTTTTAAAAGAAAACATGTTGATTCGATTTGGAATTCCTCGGGCCATTATAAGTGATGGAGGTAAACACTCTTGTAATAGACCCTTTGAGTCCTTAATGAAAAAGTATGGAGTCAAACACAAAGTTTTCAGCTCTTATCACCGACAGACAAACGGACAAGTTGAATTAGCAAATAGGGAAATTAAACAAATTTTAGAAAAAACGGTTAACCAAAATCGCAAAGATTGGCCTCTTCGACTAACTGATGCACTCTGGGCATATCGAACAGCTTTCAAAACATCTTTGAGAATGTCCCCTTATCGTTTAATTTATGGAAAACCTTGTCATTTGCATGTAGAACTTGAGCATAAAGCATTTTGGGCTATTAATGCATTTAATTAAAACATTGAAAATACTGGTCATGAACGTAAATTGCAACTAAATGAACTTAAAACTAATGCCTTTCATGATAGTCGAATTTCACGAAAAATATTTGAAGTTGATCAAAAAGGTTTGCTTTATAATTCTCGTCTTCATTTATTTCCTAGAAAATTAAAATCCAAATGGAGTGGCCCATTTATTGTGAAACACGTTTATCAATATGGGGCAATTGACATTGAGAATCCTAGGGATGGTGATGTATTTAATGTAAATGGACAACGTCTGAAATCTCTTTTGGAGTGCTCAAAATTTCAAGAAACATTTTCTGTCAAACCCAGTATACATTGATTGATGTAGTTTCTTTTATTTTCTGTTAATATTTCTCTAATTTTCATTTCTCTTAGTTTTGCAGAATTTTTGTTTTTTATTTTTATCTCACACCCTAGTAAAGAAGCAGATAACGGTACTTTGTGACTCAAATGAATGAGACTTATTATGATTCATGGTATTCCTTGTGATATTCGTTGGGTAATTGAAGAAAGAGTTCGCTTGGCAGGTGAGTCAACTGACTCCTTCATTCCTTACATGTCTAGTTCAGGGAAAAACACCTATTCTAAAAAATGAAGAGCTAAATAATTAACTGTTTGTTATAAGTGTGCACGCTGTATGTGCAACACTCGTTGTCATTCTTTAGGAATGATGTCTGATAATCGCGAAGATAAATTCAATTCATTAGAGATGGACTGAGTAAGGTGCGTTTTGATGATATATCATTGACTCTTGAGACGCATCCTAGTGGATATGTTCATCGTGAAATTCAAAGATTACACACACAATTTCAAAAAGAAAAACAGTATTACAGTCTTGGGAATCTGACTTTAAAGACCCTGTTTGCCAATTTATAAGAAAGTTGGATAGGAAGCCTATCTCCGACCCATAGAGGGCGTTTAAGCCGTTACTGGACGTACAACTATAGGAAGATGTGAGCCACAATCACAACTACCAGTACATATTATTGCGTTGATTTCATTTACTTGAAATTATTGTTTTGATTTACTTTTCGCCTACAGTATCTAACCTTTTTGTTCATGATCTATTTTCCTAATAATTGTCATTTTGTAGGTATTAGTGCATTTATCACTCACCCTTTTCAGGATCTATAAATTTAGCTCGTCACTTCTTTCTCTTCAACACATCTAGCTAAGGGAGATAGCACAAATGGAGACAACTTCAAAATGATGATTCACTAATATCTGTGTGTTTTGTGGAATTAGCTCCGGAACTAAACTAGAATTTGTTGAGGGAGAAGGAGAATTGGGTAGAGTTATGGCAAAGAGAAACATGCACTTAGTATATGGTGGTGGCAATATTGGATTGATGGGGTGTATTTCAAAAGCTGTACTAGAAGGTGGCAGTCAAGTTTTGGGGATCATTCCAAAACCCTTAACAAAGGACAACATCATCGGAAAATCAAATGGAGAAGAATGTATTGTCTCAGGTATGTCTGAAAGACTCACTGAAATGATCAATCATGTTGATGCTTTCATTGCTTTATCAGGTAGGCTAGGAACGTTGGAAGAAAAATTCACAGTTGCGTCATGGAAAACTTGAATATTCACCAAAAACCCATTGGGCTGTTTAATGTTAATGGATTTTTCGATTTTCTTTTTGTATTTCTTGAAGATGCCAAAAGAAATGGGTTTATTTCAAAATCGGTAAGAGATATCTTCCTAACCGTAAGAAAAGTTGATGATTTAATTGACCAACTCTTAGCTTTTGAACCAAGAATTGACCATATTCTTTCCAAGTTGAACTGGTCTGGTAACGATCGTAGCAAAAAGCGCAAAGTAAACCTGGACCTTAATCTGTAATCTTTAGTTGTAGGTGTAACTGTCAATTCCACAATAACCAGGTGATATCTTCTAAACTCTACTTATCTTTCTTTAAACATTGGGGACAGTGTCTCATTTTGATTGGGGGGAGAGGATAATTTACTAGATAATTTTCATGTTTAATTAATCAAAAAAAAGTTTTTAATTTGTTTTTATTTTGTGTGTAAGAATATATATCCATATATACATACACAAACTAACAACAAATTATTTTCTAAAACCAAGTGGAATTGTTGTTCTGAGGTGGCTGTGTAAGGAGTTTTTCACTCATGAGACGCATCTCAATATAATTCGTAATAAGTTATTTATTGTTCCTTTCTTTTTGAATCATTTAAATTTGTGAATTCTCCATAACATTGATTAAATTTGATATTTATATGCTCATTTGACAGTTATTATCAACAACATGGTAGCATATGATCATGGGTGGTAAGTGAAAATTCTGTAATATTCAGTTCTCTAGTCTGTTGGAGGTAACACCTAAAGGCAATGAGATTTATTTCTATAGCAAAAAAAAAGGAGTTTGAATAAAGTTCATTTTCGTAGCCTTTTTAAGTCGAGCAATTAAATCCGTAGGGGTATTTTAACACTTAGTACCCTAAGGACAACTGGTCTGGGAATTACTGGCCCAAAGCTCGTTACCAGGGTTAAAAAGAAAGCTTAAGGGAATCATACACTTTTTTATTTGAGATCCGAGTAATTAAGTCCGTAGGGGTGTCTTAACACCTAGTGCCCTAAATCCAACTGGTTTGGGAGTCACTGGCCCAAAGTTCGATACAAGGATTGAAGATACGTGTTAAAAAGAAAGCTTAAGGGAATCAGACATTTTTTTATCTAAGATCCGAGCAATTAAGTCCGTAGGGGTGTCTTAACACCTAGTGTCTTAAACCAACTGGTTTGGGAGTCACTGGCCCAAAGTTCGATACATGGATGAGAGATATATTTATAAATAAACTTTCACTGCCAAAAATCAGTAAACTCTAATATAATTTTAGGATAAAAATATTACTCTATTTTCAACAAATACTTGTGATATTGTGGGCACAATATATTGATTAATACCCTGTTTTATGAGTATATGGAAAAATGGTAAAAAGTACAGGAGAAGTCATTTATTTGATCATATAGAAAGAAAGAAAATAATTGTTAACTTAGATCAGAATTTTTCTTTTAATATTTCGCTTGAATTACTAGGGACTAGTAATAAGCTGGTTGGGGGGGGAGGGTGTGTTGAATACTAAAAAATACATATTTATTATACGATAAGTCAATCATTTTACATTTATAGTTTCACTAATCCTCTTAAATTGATAAATTTGTGAAATAATATTTTAAGTTATGTTTTTAGTATTTTTATTGTGTTATTTTATGTTATTTGATAGGTAAAATACTGCTCGGAAGCTCGAAAGGAAAAACCAGACTTGAAAAAGGGTAAAAACGAAAATTCAGCTTTCGCGTCACGACACGGAAATGACGGCGCGTAGCGACGCACCTAATAAAACAAAGACACCGCTGAACGAGCTATTCTCTCAACACATGTCCCCATCGTGGCACTCGCGTCGCGATGCATGGAAGCCTTGGCGTTGCGACGCGCCGACCAAAATCTGCCTATAAATTGAAGCATCCAGCAGAAGAAATTTTCATACTTTCTTTCCTGATTCTTCTATAGATCTTGGAGAGAGAGTGTCTTGTGTGTTTATTTACTTAAATTTTATTTGTAATGTCTTTTTCTTTCAGTAATAAAATTACGAGTATGTTTAATTACAAAATGAGTAGCTAATTTCTTTTCTGTTGGGGTAAATGTGAAGCTTTTATAATGAAAACTTAGATTAAACTCGCTTCTCTTATAATAAATAAATTGAAATCTAATGATTAAAATTTGATTTAGATCTAGATTAATTATTAACAATCTTTCTACCGCCTTTATGGCTGGTTTTATCATGCTACCGCCTATATGGCTGGTTTTATCTTTCTACCGCCTTTATGGCTAGTTTTATCTTGCTACCACCTATATGGATGGTTTTATATATTTTTGGCATAATTAAGTACCTTGGTAGGACTTGTTATAGACAAACGGTATCACCGCTTTTATAGCTGGTTTTATGTTTTGGCATACTTAGTACCTTGGCATGACTTGTTATTGACAAAAAATGACTACCGCCTTTATGGCTGGTTTTATATATTGGCATAATTCATTACTGAGATAAATTAATTGGGTAACTAGGGCAATTTATATATTATAATTAAGCTAGATTTCTGAGTTCAAAAGATTAAAAGTGGATCCCCTAACTCCAGTATTTCATTTTATTATTGCATTTTAAATATAAAAGTCTCCAACTACTTCAACAAATCAAACTTTTCTTTTTCGCACTGCTCATCATTTTATTTTGCTAAATCTCTTCCCTGTGGATCGATCCCGCACTTACCGGGTTACTTTATTATTTCGACACTCTTATACTTCGGAGTAAAAGACCACTTTTTTAGCGTGTCACTTGCTCTGTCAGGAATGCAGTCTTCTTCACATGATGCTTTCTCTTCATGATGCATAGATCCTTCAAAACCTTCGCATATGTGGGAACCTGTTTGATCACATGTAACAAATGAAGGTTAATTTTTACTTACTTTAAATGTTCTAGGATCTCACTATTAGGGTCTGTAGCTCTCACAGTAGGTCTAAGAGCTTGAGAGAATGGTACCAGAGCTAGGCTCTGTGCCACTTATTCTTATTAGGGAATGTCTGTACTAATATCTGTAGTGTCACCTATAGTGTTGGAAGTGTCCTGCATGTTCATCTCTTTACCATTCTGAGTGGTTATGACATTAAGACCCTTTACATTGGGTGTTTCATGGTCAACTTATGTCATGTGTTGTCCTCGCGGATTTGGTTGAGCCTGAGATGGAAATTTTCCTAGTTATTGCACACTTAAAATGTTAGTTAATTTAGAGACCTGACTTTTCATTTCCTTACTTTCTTCAACCAAAATGACTCAAACCTTTGATTACTTTTACTCCAGACCTCTACAAATGCTTTCACAGTATCCTCTAAAGAATTTCTAGGAATGGTGGGTGTGTGATACTGAGGAGCAATGTAACCTTTAGTTTGTGGTGTTTGAGTAGGCTGTTGAGGCTCATGTTTCCAATTAAAATTTATATAGTTCCTCCAACTATGATTATAAGTATCTGAATAAGGTGTATAAGACTTCTTGTACATCCCTAAGATATTGCATTGTTCCTCATATATTTCCCTCATCTCATCATATAAAGGACATTCTTGGGCTAGATGGTCAATCCATTTACACTCAAAACACACCCCTTGAGGTTCTAACTAGGCTACCACTTGCATAGTTTTGCTATCTTTGGCATTTAAAGCTCACATCTCTCTAGTTAATAGCTCAACATGTGCTTTAAGACTATCTTCTTCCCTAAAGTGGTGTATGCCTCTGCTAGAAGGAGTGGAACATGTCGTATCAATATTATCTATGGCATTAGGTCTAGTCTAAGTGTGAGCTTTTTTAGCTAGGTCATTTAAATACTCTATTGCTTCTTCAGGGTCCTTCTGTAAAAACTCACCATTATATATCATCTCAACGAATTAGCGCTCTCTAGGGGTTAGGCCCTCATAAAAATAACTCACTATGCGTCGACTATCATACCCATGGTGAGGACAAATAGCTAACATCTCTTTAACCTCTCCCAAGTTTGATAAGGGGTCTCACTATCTTTCTGGGAGAAAGTAGAGATCTGTCTTTTCAAGACATTAGTCTTATGGTATGGGAAGTATTTAGTGAAGAATGCATGTGTCATTTCACCACATGATCCAATGGAACGAGGTCTCAAAGTATACAACCATCTTTTAGCTCTATCGTTGAAGGCAAAAGGAAATAACTTAAGTCTAACCGTGTCTGTAGTCCCAACTTGGTCATGAAAGATTACTACAACCTCTTCAAACTCCCTAATATGCATATAAGAGCTCCCATTCTCCAAACCATGAAAGGTATGAAGAAGTTGTATCATTCCAGGCTTAAAGTCTATATGTGGTGTATTAGAGGGAAACATTATGCATGACGATGTAGCTGTGCGAGTGGGATAGAGGTACTCCTGGAGAGTCCTAATGGGTTGATCCTTATGATCACTCATATTGTGTGTGCTAGATCTAGGTGTTGTGGTAAAAATGTTTTCAAATAAGCTTTCAAAGTCTGAGTCTTCCTCTTTAATTCTCACAAATCTACCCAAATGGTCCCTAGGTCTAGGCATGCACTTAAACACAAATAAAACAAGAAACAAAAATAAAAGGAATAAAACTAAAAATCAAAATTTAAACTACAACTAAAATGAATAAGAGAAATAAATAAAAAGCAAAAAGGAACGAAGTTACCGCTTTTCTATTGACTTAGCAAACCTGCTCTTTTTGATTGTAAACCGTCTCCCCGGCAACAGCGCCAAAATTTGAATACACCCCAAAAGTACTTACAATTATCGCAGTATAGTTGGGGTGTCGATTCTTCAGAGAGATGGTTACATAGGAACTAAAAAACGTTAGCAATAACTTAATTAAAGAAAAGATTTAATTGGCAAATTAAAATAAAATTATGAAAAATACGTAAGGATTATCAATAGAAAAAGAGCAAAGCGTCATGAATTCCCCTTATATTACGTTCCTATATTTAATATTGGATTCCTTTTATTACTCAATTGAGGGTTTCACTTCTCAAACCAACAACCGGAAAATAAATCAATTTAAAACATATTAAATCATAAGGTAATTGGCATAATATTTTCTCTGTATTAAAAGTAAACTACGTTGATTATGACCTATCTAGTGTCGATAATATACCTAAGGGCAATACTGCAGAAGAAGATTAACTCACAAAATAACAATACCAGTCACAACTGGATTCCCCAACCACACATAGAAAAAGCAAGACCATTCATATATGAAAATTAGTAAAAACACAATCTCTGGATTAATTAAAAAAATCAAAAGATAATAGAGAATAATAAAATACTAATTTCATAAACATTAAAGATTATTCATGAATAAAAAATATAAATATAGAAATTTAAACACAAGAATTAATCCATTGCTTTGCCTAAGAGATTAATTCCCACATAAAAGAAATAAACATATCTTGCAAAGAATAAAGCAATATTACTGGACTTGATTTTCTTCTCTGTTCGTGCAGCTGTATCTCCTTGCGGTCTGGTTCTCCAATTTTGAAGCTCTCCAAAAATATATGCCTCATTTCCTCTCATTATGTACCGCTCTTTTATAATGAATGCTCAACCCTAGCGAATTTCTAGTTGAAATTAGGAGGCCCATTCACGTGTTAGCTTGTTGAATTAATTTCGAAATATTTGCTTTGGCTTGTGTGTAGCTACCTCTTTCGGCTTGGCTCACTTTGCTTGCACGTGTTCAAATTTCATCAAGCCACTAAGGCCATGTTTCGTGAATTGATTCTTGAAGCTTTTGAAACAAATCAACTAGGCTGGCTCACATTCTTTTTAATCCAAGAGCATTTGCTTTTTCATCCTGCAAACAAACAAGAAATCAGTAAAATAATTGAAATGGTTAAATATTTCCTAAATTAATATTAAGGTAAAAGTTATATTAAAAATATACAATATGAAACTTAATACTGAACATTAGATCCTTACTAAAGGATGCTCAAAGTACACTTTCATGTACTTTTCACTCCCCTCTAGTCCGGATGCGTTATTTTATTTTCCCCTTTCGAGAGATTTGAATTAAATATCTTCTGTGTTTTATTTTATTTTATTTTTTTTGGAATTTCTTTTTCTCTTATTAATAAAATTATGTGTGTTTTTATTTATATTTTGTTTTGTTAATTTGCATCCTGTTGGGAGTAAAGGGTGAAGCTCTTGATATGAAAATATATGTGATTTTTTATGTATATTATATTTTATAAATTGTGATAATTTTCCAAATAAAATTCATATTATTTCCAGTTTATTGGGGACTATTGACTAGCTGTAGATAGTACCCGATTAGCACATATAATACTTGAAACTTATAAATGAGAGAGAGTGGTCTATTAAAGATATGAATTAATTATAGACAATACGATTCCGTCTATATGGCTGGTTTTATATATTTGGCATAATTGAGTACCTAACTGGACTTGTAATAGATAAATATTATCACTGCCTTTATGGCTGTGTAATATCCCCCTCTCGGAGATGCCACCGGCAGGGAATAGGCTGACCTATCCCCCTGAGCCTCTGACTTTCTGACTATGAACATCACTACCAATACCATCTCAAACATAAACTCATGCATAGGGACCACAGCCCAACTCAACAACATGGAAAACATTTTAATACTCATAATTATATACTCAATATTACTTCTTTTTATAACTCAGTTCATGAAAACTTTTAACACATTAAAAAGACTTATACATTACTAATGACTGACATGTAACATTACTCGACATTGACTGTGCTGAACCTTTGTACTCGATCTAGTGGACTCAAACACCCTAGTGACTACCATCAGTATCCATCTTCTCGAGCTCGTCCTCCGGTAAACCTGCAAAACAGAAACACTGGTAGTGGGGGGTTAGATCGTTTGAATGACCTAGTGAGTGGACAGTTAAAAACGAAAACCGAAATGCTTTTATGAAACATTCATTTTTCTGAAATCAAATTCATCTCAAGAAAACTGATCTTTTCTAAAAACTATTTCTCATATGAAAACACATCTCTTTCTGTAAAATTTTTCTGGAAATCCTTTTTGTCTGTAAAACCCTGAGATCTTCTGTAAAACGGTATTCTTTCACAAAATTGTTCTGCTAAATGTCTTTCATAAAACTGTTCTTTCTGAAACTCTTTTCTAAAACCATCATTTCTGAAAATCATCTTTCTGAGAATTTGTAGAAAACCTGACGTATGGGGGCGTTACGTATCGCCGTCCCCCCATACGCCTAGAAACTCTGTAGAAAAACCTGACGTAAGGGAGTATTATGTATCGCCGTCCCTCCATACACCTATATAGTGGTCTTGGGGTGTTACGTATCACCGTCCCCCAAGCCACTGAACTAAAGCCAGAAGTCTTGATCCATGCTATCATCCTGACCCTGAATCTAGGGTCCGGGGGTATTACGTATCACCGTCCCCCTAGTCCTGCTCTACATGTGCACATGTCTATATCCGTCAATTTCATATGTCACATCTTAGGTGGGGTTTCCCCCATGCCTCTAAAATCAATAAAATCATACTTTAACCTCAAAACTTCTCAAAATATTCTTATTTATGAAATAATTGGAAATCATCTTGGCTAACGCCATAATACATTTAAAAGTAAGTCTCGAATTAAAAATAAATAAGTAATATCAACTTGAAAAGAAAGGTCCACTCACTGATTAATGACTATTGCCAATGATCCTGGATGCGTCTAAAGAGTTTCTTGCGGAAAAGCTAGTCCATCATTATTTGAGTATGGTTAGCATTTGTGTGGGACACAGGACCTGGGCGACGCCGTTCCTAGGCTCGCGGCACTAGTTGGGAAGTACGAAATAACATGGAGTCGCCACCCGGTGTGAACCGGGACAAAGATTTAAGGCCGCACTCACCCCTCGCAAGGGAAGACCTCAAACCGTTGGTTCGGAATGGTCCCTTACTTATGTCACTTGTAATGAAAGGATTTATGTAATAATTCAACCAGGCATAAATAACATTTACTTCCAAAAATATCATGCTTCCAGATTCATATGCATGTATCAACAAGTTCATCACAACATGCAACACCACATGACAATCTCATGAACATATTTCAATCCTATGATATGGAAAACTAAGAACAACATAATCATGCTTGAGTACTATCTCATGAACCTATTAACCAAATAACATGCTAACAGCCTAATCATGCTTGAATACAATCCCAAAAACACATAGAATGGATAAATGCAGGGATACAAATAATACGGTTGGCTATATAACACAAGAAAGATCAACCAAGAGGCAATTATGCATGAATATGATAAGACAGACTCAGTTCAGTGTGTGCGCGTTCGTGTAGCGTTCGTAAACGCGTTCGAACGGTAACAGAAGGTTCGCGTTCGTGTGGCGTTTGATAACGCGTTCGAACGGAAATGAGACAGAATGCTCGCGTTAGTATGGCGTTTGATAACGCGTTCGAACGTAAATGAAACAGAATGGTCGCGTTCGTATAGCATTTGGTAACGCGTTCGAACGGAAATGAGACCTGATGCATGATAAGGCAAAAATGCATGCGCGTTCGAGTTGCGTTTGTAAACGCGTTCGAACGGGAACAGACCTGATGCATGAAATGAGACGCAATACATAAACAACAAAATAAAGGGGCGCGGTGAAGTACTGCCGTAAAGGTGGCCTTTTGGGGCTCTTGATCTCTCAAAGAGATGACATTTAGACCAACATACTAAGCCCATGCGCGTCACATCACATCATGCATATAAACATAAAGACAATCATATTATTCTAAGTATGTCCGATTGAACGTGTCTTGCATCCAACCGAACACACATCAACCGGCGCGGCAAAGCATCGTGGTAAAGGGCTTTAACCCCTCCCCATAGGGGATCTTTCATTCCACTTACTAAGCCCATGCGCTCGATTGAGTCATGCATAAATGAGCAACATGCATAATTTAAATGACGAAAAAATAAACAATAAAAGCAACACAAAACAAGAGAAGGTGCCGTTTACTCAAGTGGTACGTGGAGTTGTATCCCAAGTACAGACCGCACTACCGTCCATTCGGATTCGGCTACGGAATTTACGTCTGGGTTTCCATCCTATATACCACAAGAGACGACACTCTTCCATTTCATTCAAGCCACAACATGCATCCATAAACGACTCTCATGCGAATAGAATTTAATAATAATAAAAAAAATAAATATAAACTAATGAAAAGGTACCCTCAGGTCTAACCTTTTAAATCACCTCTCGGATGTACGGTACACGATCGTCGGAAGGGTGGATGCTCCGCAACTCTCCCCGGTTCACTGGTTCACTGTTCTCGTTCGTTGTCTTGCTGTTTTGAGTCCGTTTTGCTACTGTTTCCTTGTGGTTTCGCTGCCGTTTCCTCTTTATCTTTTGCTTATTGTTTTTGGGTGTCTTCTTCCTGTAATTTTTATGGTGTTGTGTATGAGTTAGGGGCTAGCTAGCTAGGGTTGAGAAGGTTGGTGAAGGGTTCTTTTTATAGGCAAAGGTTGGGCTTGACAAGGAAAGGGATTTGGCTAATTGAAGAGGGATTTGATTTGGTTTGGTTAAGGGAAGTCAAAGATTGAGGGGGGACAAATCTTGGCTAGATAGGGAAGGTTGAATATTTGATTGGCTTGGATTAGGAATACAATATTTTAAGTTTGGGAATAATCTTATTAGATTGGGAATATAATTGGTTTATTGATTTTAATTAGGTATGATTATATTTTGATTTAGTGTGTGATTTGTTTAATTTAGGCATGATTTTAGTTTATGTTGGTAATTGTTTATTTTATGTTTGGTATATGTTTTATTTAATTATTTAATTAATTTAATTATTATCTTATTTAGTTAATGTTTTAATTAATATTTATTTATTTAAATTGGGATGTGTTTTATGGGCTTTGGGGGGCTAATTGGGCTGGATGTGAGGCTAGCAGCAAAACCAGAATTACCGACACCGTTCGAACGCTTCCTCGAACGCGGCACAAACGCTCGCAATCCGTTTGACGTTCGAACGTAAACACGAACGTAGCACGATCGAAAACAGTGAACCTTGTTTATTCTGAATTTCCCCTTCCGATGTCCGTTTCCCGTGACCTCCGTGACTTAAAAGGTAGTGTCTCTAAAATGAGACTCATCATAGGGTTTTATGCGTAAAAATGCAGTGCCTACAGTCGCCCCCACTTTGATGGGACTTGTGTAATGTGCAACAGTGACAATCCTATCAAAGTTATGCAATGCATTTCTACTTACCTGGCTCGCCAGCTGCCACTTGACTTACCATGTGTTGAGTTGCGTTGATTTGGTGGTGAGGTGCTGCGACCCCTGGTTCATTCCCGAACCGTGCTCCATTTTTAGAGTGTCATTCTCGGCCTGTCCTTTCTGAATTGTATTGAGATGAGGCTTTATTCCTCCCGAGCTTTATTCCCGAACTGTTGAGATGAGGCTTTATTCCTCCGAGCTTTATTCCCGAACTGCTTACTGTGTAGAGATAGGGCTTTATTCCATGATTGTTGGGACTGTGGGCTTTATTCCCGAACTGTATTGAGATGAGGCTATATTCCCCTGTACTTTGTTCCCGAACTGTTGCGATGAGGCTTTATTCCTCCCGAGCTTTATTCTCGAACTGTTGAGATGAGGCTTTATTCCTCCCGAGCTTTATTCCCGAACTGTTGAGATAAGGCTCTATCCTCCCGAGCTTTATTCCCGAACTATACCGACATGAGGCTTTCTTCCCCTTGAGCTTTGTTCTCAAACTATACTGATATGAGGCTTTTATTCCCTTGGGCTTTGTTCCCGAACTGTGTTGATATGAGGCTTTATTCCCCTGGGCTTTGTTCTCGAACTGTGTTGATATGAGGCTTTATTCCCCTGGGCTTTATTCCCGAACTGTACTGACATGAGGCTTTCTTCCCCTTGAGCTTTGTTCTCAAACTTATACTGATATGAGGCTTTTATTCCCTTGGGCTTTGTTCCCGAACTGCTTTGATGTGAGGCTTTATTCCCCTGGGCTTTGTTCCCGAACTGTTGCGATATGAGGCTTTATTCCCCTGGGCTTTGTTCCCGAACTGTTGCGATATGAGGCTTTATTCCCCTGGGCTTTATTCCCGAACTGTGTTGATATGAGGCTTTATTCCCCTGGGCTTTATTCCCGAACTGTACTGACATGAGGCTTTCTTCCCCTTGAGCTTTGTTCTCAAACTTATACTGATATGAGGCTTTCTTCCCCTGGCTGATACTGATATGGGCTTCGCCCTCAGACTGATACGGATATGGGCCTCGCCCCCAGACTGATACTGATATGGGCCTCGCCCTCAGACTGATACTGATATGGGCCTCGCCCCCAGACTGATACTGTCATGGGCCTCGCCCCCAGATTGATGCTGATGTGGGCCTCGACCCTCGGGATTCATTCCCTGGATTCATTCCAAAATTCTGCTGATGCGGGCCTCGGCCCTGGGATTCATTCCCTGGATCCATTCCAAAATTCTGCTGATGTGGGCCTCGGCCCTGGGATTCATTCCCTGGATTCATTCCAAAATTCTGCTGATGTGGGCCTCGGCCCTAAACTGATATTGATATGGGCCTCGCCCCCAGACTGATACAGATACGGGCCTCGCCCCTGTGACTCATTTCTGAAATTGCTGACATGGGCCTCAACCCCGGGATTCATTCCAACACTCTGACGATGTGGGCCTCGACCCTGTGATTCATTCCCTGAACTGCTACTCATATGTTGCTGATTCTGGTTGTCTTGTCTTTGCCGCTTTCTCTTTTTCTCTTCTGAAACCTGTTATTACAAAACAGAACAAACACAAAAGGGATGCAAAATGTGTTATGTGTATGCATGCATGCATGATTGGGTTTCCTATCCCATTGAGCTAGGTCTTCTGCCAGTATTCTTGGTGGCTGCTTGGTCTTTTGACAAGTCTGTCATCTTCCCTAACCAACATGCATCTATGATGGCTTTTAAATCAAAAGGGAGTTAACATGGTGCATGTATGCATGAGGTGCATGTGATACATGTGATGCATGTGATACAAGAAATATATCAACTCTTTAAAATTTGCACACAAATCGGCCCATCATCATTTTAGAAGTTTTTGGGCTAACTGCCATAGGAGTGGACTCGTCCCAGTTTAAATGGCCCAACGAGTTCACATCTCATGACAAGGAGTCCAACTAAATCCAAATGGTAATGTTCCGAACACAAGCACAAAGAAAGATAATGCAAACATACAACAATAATTTCTACAATGGCTCATCAACATTTCAGAAGCTTTTGGCCTAATAGTCATAAGGTACGAACTTGCCCCAGTTTAAATGGCCCAACAAGCCCGCATTTCTGACAATAGTCCAACTGCATCCAAATGAGGATGGTCCACAAGCACATATTCAAGGAAATAATTGCTACTTTAGCCAACCCGGTCTATGGGTGGGTTAGTAAGAGTATAGACAAAGGCTCTCACCGGCGAAGGATGGCCCACAACTAGGTCTCCCCACTCAAGGGTTCGAGCAACCAAGTGAGCGCACCCCTTTTTATACACTAAGGTACGTGCCAATGAGCTATGGTGTGTGACGGAGTGTCAAATGGATTTCCCGTTGTAGATCCCCCAGAGGGAAGGTGGAGCGAGGCTCACTTAAATACCCAAGCCTCTTAGGCTCTTATCGCTTGTTGTCAGGAATAAACAACGAGTCCTCCAAATTAGTCCATCACAAAGGCTACGAGTAGATGGTCATATAGGTGTCCTCACAGCTTTTCCTTCTAGAAAGGTAGTGAATGAAGGAAGACACCAAACCATTACCTAGCCAAAAAATCCCTTTGATTAAACCCTTACTTTATCCACTATAGACACGGTCAATTAAAACACAAATCCAAACATCACAAGTCAATATTTCGGGGCCAATTCTCTTATCCCCAGTGGAGTCGCCAGACTGTGGGACACAGGACCTGGGCGACGCCGTTCCTAGGCTCGCGGCACTAGTTGGGAAGTACGAAATAACATGGAGTCGCCACCCGGTGTGAACCGGGACAAAGATTTAAGGCCGCACTCACCCCTCGCAAGGGAAGACCTCAAACCGTTGGGTTCGGAATGGTCCCTTACTTATGTCACTTGTAATGAAAGGATTTATGTAATAATTCAACCAGGCATAAATAACATTTACTTCCAAAAATATCATGCTTCCAGATTCATATGCATGTATCAACAAGTTCATCACAACATGCAACACCACATGACAATCTCATGAACATATTTCAATCCTATGATATGGAAAACTAAGAACAACATAATCATGCTTGAGTACTATCTCATGAACCTATTAACCAAATAACATGCTAACAGCCTAATCATGCTTGAATACAATCCCAAAAACACATAGAATGGATAAATGCAGGGATACAAATAATACGGTTGGCTATATAACACAAGAAAGATCAACCAAGAGGCAATTATGCATGAATATGATAAGACAGACTCAGTTCAGTGTGTGCGCGTTCGTGTAGCGTTCGTAAACGCGTTCGAACGGTAAACAGAAGGTTCGCGTTCGTGTGGCGTTTGATAACGCGTTCGAACGGAAATGAGACAGAATGCTCACGTTCGTATGGCGTTTGATAACGCGTTCGAACATAAATGAAACAGAATGCTCGCGTTCGTATAGCGTTTGATAACGCGTTCGAACGGAAATGAGACCTGATGCATGATAAGGCAAAAATGCATGCGCGTTCGAGTTGCGTTTGTAAACGCGTTCGAACGGGAACAGACCTGATGCATGAAATGAGACGCAATACATAAACAACAAAATAAAGGGGCGCGGCGAAGTACTGCCGTAAAGGTGGCCTTTTGGGGCTCTTGATCTCTCAAAGAGATGACCTTTAGACCAACATACTAAGCCCATGCGCGTCACATCACATCATGCATATAAACATAAAGACAATCATATTATTCTAAGTATGTCCGATTGAACGTGTCTTGCATCCAACCGAACACACATCAACCGGCGCGGCAAAGCATCGTGGTAAAGGGCTTTAACCCCTCCCCATAGGGGATCTTTCATTCCACTTACTAAGCCCATGCGCTCGATTGAGTCATGCATAAATGAGCAACATGCATAATTTAAATGACGAAAAAATAAACAAATAAAAGCAACACAAAACAAGAGAAGGTGCCGTTTACTCAAGTGGTACGTGGAGTTGTATCCCAAGTACAGACCGCACTACCGTCCATTCGGATTCGGCTACGGAATTTACGTCTGGGTTTCCATCCTATATACCACAAGAGACGACACTCTTCCATTTCATTCAAGCCACAACATGCATCCATAAACGACTCTCATGCGAATAGAATTAATAATAATAAAAAAAATAAATATAAACTAATGAAAAGGTACCCTCAGGTCTAACCTTTTAAATCACCTCTCGGATGTACGGTACACGATCGTCGAAAGGGTGGATGCTCCGCAACTCTCCCCCGGTTCACTGGTTCACTGTTCTCGTTCGTTGTCTTGCTGTTTTGAGTCAGTTTTGCTACTGTTTCCTTGTGGTTTCGCTGCCGTTTCCTCTTTATCTTTTGCTTATTGTTTTTGGGTGTCTTCTTCCTGTAATTTTTATGTGTGTTGTGTATGAGTTAGGGGCTAGCTAACTAGGGTTGAGAAGGTTGGTGAAGGGTTCTTTTTATAGGCAAAGGGTTGGGCTTGACAAGGAAAGGGATTTGGCTAATTGAAGAGGGATTGATTTGGTTTGGTTAAGGGAAGTCAAAGATTGAGGGGGGACAAATCTTGGCTAGATAGGGAAGGTTGAATATTTGATTGGCTTGGATTAGGAATACAATATTTTAAGTTTGGGAATAATCTTATTAGATGGGAATATAATTGGTTTATTGATTTTAATTAGGCATTATTATATTTGATTTAGTGTGTGATTTGTTTAATTTAGGCATGATTTTAGTTTATGTTGGTAATTGTTTATTTTATGTTTGGTATATGTTTTATTTAATTATTTAATTAATTTAATTATTATCTTATTTAGTTAATGTTTTAATTAATATTTATTTATTTAAATTGGGATGTGTTTTATGGGCTTTGGGGGGCTAATTGGGCTGGATGTAAGGCTAGCAGCAAAACCAGAATTACCGACACCGTTCGAACGCTTCCTCGAACGCGGCACGAACGCTCGCAATCCGTTTGACGTTCGAACGTAAACACGAACGTAGCACGAACGAAAACAGTGAACCTTGTTTATTCTGAATTTCCCCTTCCGATGTCCGTTTCCCGTGACCTCCGTGACTTAAAAGGTAGTGTCTCTAAAATGAGACTCATCATAGGGTTTTATGCGTAAAAATGCAGTGCCTACAATTTGTAAACTAGAAGCTAATAATGGTCATGTATTGTAACATCCACCTCCTCGGAGATGCTACCGACAGAGAATAGGCCACCATATCCCCATATGCCTCTAACTGTTTGACTATGATCAACGCTACTAACTCATCTCAAACTTAAACTCATGCATATGGATCATTGCCCAACTCAATAACATGGAATACATCTCAAATACTTATACTATGTACTCATTAGTACTTCACGTCACAACTCTGATAATGGACACATTAGCATGTTACAATGACTTATACAATACATTGTATGACATGCAACTTTTACTTTGACACTGACAATGTTGAAACTCTATACACAATCTGGTTGACTCAAACACCATAGTGACTGCCATCAGTATCTAACCAATGAACTCGTCCTTTGGGTATACCTGTAAAACAGAAACACTGGAAGTGGGGGGTAGATCGTTTGAACGACCTAGTGGGAGGACAGTTTAAAATGAAACTGAAATAATTTATGGAAATTCATGGTTTTGAATCAAAAACATCTCGACGAAAACAGTTTTCTGAAAAACTCATTCTTATAAAAAAACACACCTTTTTTCTGGAAAAACTTTCTGAAAATCATTTATATCTGTAAAACTCTGAAGTTATCTGTAAAACTGATTTCTTCTAAAACGTTTTCCTGAAACTGTATCTCTTGAAAACCTTTTCTTAAAACTCATTATTTTCTGAAAACCATGTCTCTGAAAAAGTGTCTATGTGAAAAAATTTGACGCATGGGGGCATTACGTCTCACCGTCCCCCCTTATGCCTAAACTGGTGGTCTTGGGACGTTATGTATTGCCGTCCCCCAAGCCACTAAATTGAAGCCGGGGGTGTTGATCCATGCTACCCTCCTGACTCAGAATCTAGGGTCTAGGGGCATTACGTCTTGCCATCCCCCTAACCCTAAATCTGAATATAGGATCTAGGGGCATCTATCATCCCTAATCCTGAATTACGTGTGCACACGTTCTCTGTCCATCAATTCCATAAGTTACATACTGCGGTGGGTTTTTCCCCCATGCCTCCAAAATCATAAAACTCATGCTTTTAATCTCAAAATTTTTCAAAACATTTTCTTTTATGGAATAACTGTAATTCATATTGGCTAACGTCCTAAAACACTTAAAAGTAAGTCTCATGTCAAAACAAATAAGTAAATAACAACTTGAAATGAAAAAGAGTCCACTCACTGATTCAGAACTTGCTACTGACGTCTTGTGATGGTGGCGGAACCGCATCTTCTGGTGATAATCATCTTGAATCTACCACTTGGCATGAAAAATGGAAGTCTTTAACAAGCAAGAATGGAGTAAAGAGAAACTCCTCCATTTTCTTTCTTTCTTCACGTTTTTTGGCTTGAAATAGATGGGTGAATAATTCCTTATTTATAGACGAAGGTTGATTTTTTTTGTAGTAAGATGAGTGGCTAAGATTGTGCTACATCACCCAATTCTAGTCTATTCCCGAAATTCACTGTAGTAGCCACGATAATCATAATTTTGACTCGTTTATGATTCAAATACGGAAAAAAATCTTACACGGAAGTTGTAGGTCTCGGTTTTAGATTTCCGACAACAAACAATTCATAAAAATCGTAGATCGTATGAAGAGGTTATGGCTTAATTACTAAGGACTGTTTGGAGTGGCACCGAAAATACATTTCGTATCGAAACTACAAGGGATTTACTGAATGTCCGCAAAGCAATTTCACAAGCACATACATGCTTGAACATAATTTATATTATATATTATGCCATCTTTAACATATTAGTCATCAGAATTATCGGGGTGTTATACTCCCCCCTAAATAGGATTCGTCATCGAATCCCATTTAAGGTTCAAACTCCATGATTATGCTGTTTCCTTGGCCACCAATTTCAACTTACTGTATTCTCATAAAACCACTTGCCATGCTTGCACATACTGCACCAAAGTCTGTGAGCTTTAGTGAATAATCCCTTAAATTCTTATCTGAGAGATAATTCATCGTTCTCATTCCATGAACTTCTGCTGAGTACTCTACACTTACCGTGATGCTACAACTATCTCCATGCATCAAAGAAACCTCATTTCTAGACCTCTAGTTGTACTCAACATCCTCTAATTCGACTATCTGCGTGAGCTATATGTTCTAAAATTGGTACTATATTCGTGGCCTGTCGTTCCACACATCTTAGTTCCAATCTTGTTTGAAATGTCTTATACCTCTTGCCATGACAAGATCGATTCTCAAATATCACCTGAACTTTTGTTACCCTTCAGGTTTAACATATCACTATTTTACTCTGTATTACAACCATGAACCTTCATTTTTCTTGACTCTGAGTATACTTCAGATTCTTCACCTTCTTCTTATGATATAGACCCTTTAATGTAGTGTCTAATAAGTAACGTTATATGCGTTTGGTCAAATGTCATGGTTCTTCACTATTTTTTTGAATCTACCGTAGAAACTTTGGTATTAGTCATAAACCTCGATTACAGGAAAACTACTGTAGTACTAACTTCCTCAGAGGATTGTGTTGCTTAAAATGAATTACTTGTAATAATGCCTGCAAATAATGTCCTACTACACACATCTTTCTCACCCATCTTATCTTATTTTCTGATTCCTGGTACTTCCGAGTCTTTACATATAATTGTATTCTCTATGGTTATGCTTTTTCATAGCCTGCATCAATTGTGGGTGTAAGTGTAGGAACCATTTTCCTAGCGCAACGGAAACACGTTAGGTACCCGGGATCGGACTAGAAATTTTTTTCTACCATTCTCTCCTCTTAGCCAAACGTTACTAACACCAAAGCTGGAGTTTTTCTTCAGTTGTGGACAAAATATCAGGCCCAGAACAGCCCCAAACCATCCTCGAATAGTCCCCGAACAACGGCATAAAAACTGGATTGTTTTGGACCCGATTCGCGCCCAGTTCACTGCCCAAACAACCCCTATTTGCGTGAATCACTGCTGTGTTTCAGATCTGATTTTCACTCAAAACCAGACCCAACATAGCCCCAAAATAACTCTATGTGTTCCCCAAAAATTCTGGATTAAAAACAAAACAAATTGAGCTCTGTTTCACCAACAGTGTGCGCGACAGTGAGCAAAAACTATGCTCACTATCGTAGGTCTAAGGAAAAGGAAGGAGATGGATTTTGGTTCAACACCAAAATGACTTTCGTGCTATGTCTCGCAACCAACATAAATTAATGTGGGCTAGACTCACAAAACTAATCCCTAAACACTTTAGAGATTCAAGTCACACAAGGTTTTTCTTTTTAATTTTTTCTTTTGTTATTCTTTTGTATTTCTCAACACTTGAGAGAATTGTTGGATGAAGAAAAAGGTGGCTAGGGTTAGAATGAGAGGTTTAGGAAAAAAAGAAAAAGAAAACTCTTTTTATACCTAGGGTTTTTCAAAAAAATTTATAACATCTTATTTAATTACCATAATCAAAGATATGTTACAAAATTAAAAGTGTAATTACCTTTCAAAAAGTGTAACCACCAAAATAAAACCAAGGGTTTCCAAAACCAAAAATTTGGAAATTCTAAATTTGACCTTATTAAATTATATCACATATAATTTAATTTAATGTATTTAATAATTATCATATAATTATTAAAACCATATATTAAATTTTAATATATAGTTTCAAGTGTTAAAAAAATAATATTATTAATCATATTAATAATATTTTCATATGTGAGTATATAATTGGACTTTCCAGTTATATTTAATCTACTACAGTATATCGAGCTAGCACGGGGACCAAATGGACCTACGGTTCCGAGCTCTAATAATATCAAAATATTAATTAAGCTCTTAATTAAATATTCTGAATTATTAACTCTTGATTATTCCACTAAAAACCCTGAAACTACACTCTCGTTACCGAAGATAGATAAATTAAGCTAAAACACGTCGGTGTCCATCGATATAGTCATTACATACAGATTAACCATTCACGAGTATCTCATAATTAGAACGGGGTTATAATATCCCTTATACCCCTCTAATTAATTTTACCTTAAGTATCATTGATTCTCTAATGAACGATTTATTCATAACCATTATGAATGTTAATCTTTCTACTAGCATTGGTCTGATATAAGGGCTCTTACTAGTATTGTGGACTTGCTCATCTTGGCTTGGGTCGGGTTCTTTCTTGTCTGGCCTTAGAAGCCTCATTGGTCTCTTTCTGGGTGAACCATATCTCAAAGTTCGCTACCTATTTCTTAAAATATAACACTACGGGCACTGGGCTTTCGTACGGTTATCTTTGTCCATACTGGTAAAGGCTGGGACATATATTTACATCACAATAGATGTCGCCATCCTTGTTTTGGTACTCCGTGTCCTGGTAGAGTCTATTACTCATGTTGGATAGGTATCAGATAGACTCCGTCAGAACAACTTCCTTATCCGGTATCACTGAGAGGTTCTACATATGGGTAGTTTAGGGCCTTATCTATATCGAATTTCTTAGCTAAGGTAACTAGTTAGTTTTCCTGACGGCATTCACTTTATCTGCTTACGAGCCTGGGTTTGGGTGTCCAGAATCTCCATTCCCTTTGTGGCATCTCATGTCTATTGAAAACTTCCACGACTAATCCTGATTTCTTGTTTATTTTATCTTTCTGACTACCCTTCGTTATTCATGGAGCTTTCTATCTATACGAGATACTCTAAGGCTATTGGATCTCCTTGTAAGAATTTTCTGAGGAGAGAAAGAATCTTACAAGAATGGAAGGAACCTTACTTAGGTCTACTTGATGTTTTACTCTTACTTAGGTTTACTATGTTTTTCTTACTTCTATAAGTTCTGGCATTTTCATATTATCTCATTCTGTATCTCTATCTCTTATTGTCTCTAGTTGCTTTAAGCATATGTACATCATTCTTTAATTTTCTTATAGCTTTCTCTTCCAACTCTCTTAAGTGAATATCCTTAGATCCTTACTATATATTCTCATAACTTATCTTGAATTTCTGATAATAAGCCAAGATAACTATAGAAGGATTCTTAATTTGAAAAAAAGTATAATTGCTTTCAAATGAAAGAATATTTGGATAACTTGGGAAGTCTTACTAAACTGTCTATAAGACTTGAGGACGTACTCAAGGATCCGATACTGAAGAGGTAGAATCTTGCATACTAGTATCCCGAGCATACTACGTATACAAGACCCCAACACTATACCACTGTAGTAACTGACTCCCTATACCATGCTTTGATACCATCTTCGTAACATCCTCATCCTCAGAGATTCTACCGGTAGGGAATAGGCCACCCTATCCCCCTTAGCCTCTAACTGCCTGACTATGATCAATGCTACTAACTCATCTCAAACTTAAACTCATGCATAAGGACCATTGCCCAACTCAATAACATGGAATGCATCTCAAATACTCATATTATGAACTCATTAGTACTTCACATCACAACTCTGATAATGGACACATTAACATGTTACAATGACTTATACAATATAATGTATGACATGCAACTTTTACTTTGACACTGACAATGCTGAAACTCTATACATAATCTGGTGGACTCAAACACCCTAGGGAGTGCCATCAATATCCATCGCCTCGAGCTCGTCCTATGGGTATACTTGTAAAATAGAAACACTGGAAGTGGGGAGGGTTAGATCGTTTGAACGACCTAGTGAGTGGACAGTTTAAAACGAAACTGAAATACTTTTTGGAAATTCATGGTTTTGAATCGAAAACATCTCAAGGAAAACAATTTTCCGAAAAACTCATTCTTATCTAAAAACACACTGTATGAGCAAAGCGGGGTTTACCGATATGCATATGATGCTCAGCGATCACGACACTGTTGGGCTCGCAGCCTATAGAGAGTACGGATCAGTCTGCGGGGGACTAAACTAGAGAATAAATGAATCACCACCTATTGTGAACTGGGAAAAGATTTATGGCCGCACTCACCCCTCGCAAGGGAAGACCTCAAACCGTTGGGTTCAGAATGGTCCCTTACTTATGCCAGTATAATGGACGGGTTCACACAATGGTATAGCCAATTCTTATGCAATTCATGTAAAGTAATTCAAATAAACACAAATTTATACACTATAAACATTAATAGAAATAATAAAGGCATATTAATTTAAGAAATACGAGAACGAAAATTAAAATAAATAATAAAAAGTAGGAAAAGCATCAATAAATAAATAGCAAACAAAAGGGAGGGTTAATCACGCATGTATGTATATTTCCCAAGTGGCACGTGGAGTTGTATCCCAAGTACAAACCGCACTACCGTCCATTCGGATTCGGCTACAGAATTTACGTCTGGGTTTCCATCTGATATACCGCAAGGGATAATAACACACATAACTATTAATACAATGTAAATAAAAAAATAGACATGAAATAATATAATAATACATATGTGGATAATCAGCGACATGAACAAATAAAATAAAGGCGAAATAATAAAATAACAAGACAAAAAAATGAATAACAAACTAAATGCGAAATAATAAAATAACGATGAAGGCGAATAAATAAATAAAAAGATAAATAACACTAAATAGATAAAAAAGAAATAATAAAATGCCGAAGAAGAAAAATGATATGACCAGAAATTTGGCCGTATTTGATGTAGGACTTCGCATACCCGGCTGGACGTATTTCACGTCCCGCCAGGCATGAAACGTCCGGAACTATAAAATAAATATGGTAAAGGGTGCCCTCAGGTCTTACCTTTTAAGTTGCTTTCTCGGAAGTGCGTTAGGCCGTCGCCAGAAGGATTGAAGCTTTGCTGTTTCTGGTTCCTATTTTTGCTCACTGTTCCGCTGTTTTTACTCGCTTTTTTGCTGTTTTTGGGCTGCTATTTTTGCTGTTTTAAGCAGCTATTTTTTGGTGTTTTGGGCTGTTGTTTTGGGTGATTTTGGCTCATGTTTTGGTGCTGTTTGTTAGGTAATTGGCTGGTTGTTTTGGGTGATTTTTGGTTGTATTTACTGGCTGTTTTTCTTCTGTTTTTCGTTGTTTTGGTACTGTTTTTGGGTGCTAGTTGGTTCAGTTTTGGGGCTATTTTCTGTGATTTTTTTGGGTGATTTTGGTGGGTTTTTTTGGTGATTCAGGTTGTTTTCTTTGGTGGCTAGCTTCAGTGGTTCAAGTTATTTTCTTTGGTTGTTTTTCAGTTGGTTGTTCTTCTGTTTTGAGGGATTTCACGTCAAAGAAGAAGAAGAAGAAGTAAGGTTGCCGTCCAAGCCTAGGGTTTTTTTTATGATGATTGCCGTGTAGCCTCTCCTTGTGATGATTTGGTGTCCCTTTTATAATGTTTCCAAAGCATCTCCAAATAGGGAAATACATCACATTGATTTGGGGAATATATTATTTTGGGATACAATCTCATATATTTGGTGATGAGAATATCCCAAATCTTTTTAAATTGGATGGGATCCCCAAAATCTCACTAAATTGGAAAGTGTTGATGAGGGAATTTACATATGTGAATTGCATGGGATTTTAGGCATGTGGGGGCCTTGGGCATGTACATGGGTTCATGGGCCTTGGGCGGGTATGGGCTTTGGGCGTGTAGATGGATTGAATGGGTTCATGGGCCATTGTGTGGGTTGCAGGGTAATAGGCCGGTTGTAGGTGTTTGGGGTTGTCCGAGGCTAAGGTTTGAAACAGCGGCTGAGCAAATCTGAGGCTGGCTAGTGAGTCTGAATCCAATGAGGTGCTAATTTTAGAGGTTTTCCTTCATTCCTGCATTCGTTTTTCATAATTTCTGTAACTTTTCAAGTAGTGCCTCCATACGAGGCTCATCATCAGGCTCATGTAAAAATATAGTGTCTATAGTCGCCCCCACTTTGATGGGGCTTATGCAGTGTGTGACAGTGACAACTCTATCAAAGTTGTGCATGTATTTTTACTTACCTGGCTCATCGGCTGTTGTCGGACTTACCTGTTGTTTTGCTACTTTTACGAGATGATTTGATATTTGGGATTCATTACCGAACTGATGGCGAGGTGCTTCGACCTCTGGGATTCATTTATGCGAGATACTTCGATCTCTGGGGTCTATTCCTGAACTATGTTGATTTGATGGCGAAGTGCTTTGACCCCTGAGATTCATCCATGTGAGATGCTTCGATCTCTAGGATTTATTACCGAACTGAGTTGATTTGATGGCGAGGTGCTTCGACCCCTGGGGTTCATCCCCGCGAGATGCTTCGATCTCTAGGATTTATTCCCGAACTGATTTGATTTGATGGCGAGGTGCTTTGACCAATGGGATTCATCCCTGCGAGATGCTTCGATCTCTATGATTTATTTTGGAACTGAGTTAATTTGATGGCGAGGTGCTTCGACCCCTGGGGTTCATCCCTGCGAGATGCTTTGATATCCAGGATTTATTCCCGAACTGAGTTGATTTGATGGCGAGGTGCTTTGACCCATGGTATTCATCCCTGCGAGATGCTTCGATCTCTAGGATTCATTCTCGAACTGAGTTGATTTGATGGTGAGGTGCTTCGACCCTTGGGGTTCATCCCTACGAGATGCTTCAATCTCTGGGCTTCATTCCTGAACTGTGCTGAGTTGATGGCGAGGTGCTTCGACCTCTGGGCTTCATTCCCGAACCATGCTGGGTGTGAGATGCTTCGATCTCTAGGATTTATTCCTAAACTGACAGCGAGGTGCTTCGACCTTTGGGCTTCATTCCTGAACCGTGCTGGGTGTGCGATGCTTCGATCTTTGGGATTTATTTTCGAACTGACGGTGAGTGATGGTGTTTTGGTCCATCTGCATGGCTTTTCGATCCACCGAGGAGTTTTTTTTCTATGATGATGAGGTGCTTCGACCTCTGGGATTCATTCCCAAACTGTTGATAATGTGGGCCGTGAGGCACTTCGCCCCCTACTCATCCTCATTCCTGAGGAGTTTATTGTCCTCATTCCCGAGGTTTTTTTTCTTTCATTCCCGGAGTTTGTTCGTCCTCATTCCCGAGGAGTTCTCCATTCTTGGAGTTGCTCGTCCTCGCCGCTTTTCTTTTTCTTCAAACCCTGCGAACACAAAATAAAAATTGTGTGTATGTGACATGTATGCATGTATGTGTTCCCTATTCCGATGGGTTTTCTTTGTCCTATTGGCTTGATGTCATCATTGGTTAGGCATTCCATGCGCCAGAGGGTTTTCTTCACTCCTTTAGGAATCCTTTTGGCCTATGAAAGGCTTTGGGCGCCCCCTTGGCCTGCTTACAATTTCCTTCTGCCAATTCTCCTCCGGTGATTGTTCATTTCTCTTTGGTCTCATGGATCGAGATCCCGTTATGTCCCTCATTCGCGGGGTGGTAGACTGGTCATCCCTGGACCTGGCTCAACTTTATGCTCTTCGCTACCTGCACCGGGTCAAAGTGGATTACGCCTTTTGAAAACGGCCTCATCCTTTTAGGATACTGAAAATCATGTCTTCCGATTCCCAGATTTCGAAATATGTCATCTCCCTAAGTAGTTTGGTGCCATTCTCGGCTTGCATTTTCTCTTACTACCCTTCTCGGATACTGAAAATCATGTTTTGCGATTCTCGAAGCTTTCTTTAGGATGCGGAGAAGATACTGCCTTGTGCTTCGTCCATTGAGTTGCAGGTCCTTTCTACCTTTTGCCTATGCCGTCCTTTCAGATTTTCAACTTAGCCGATTGCTCTATCTTGCCTGAGTCGCCTTTTCAGGTTTTTAACTCAGCGAGCTGAGAATCTTTTTTTCCTTAAATTTTTAATTTTTATTTTTTTACATCTTTCCTCATTCTCGAGGCTCTTTGCTCATCCTCATTCCCGAGGCTGTTCTATTCCTCTCTATTCTTGGAGTTCTTTGTCCTAGATCTCCCGACCTTGGTCCAACATCTAAGAAACAAAAGACGTGATTTGTAATTACTTGACTCTAATCTTTCACGGTTAGCTGGGGTTTATGCAATTTATGAACATCTTGAACAGTTGTTTCAATAGAGGCGTTTGCATTACTTCTGAGTACATATGTAGGAAATAAACTGCATTGCAAGGATACCTCTGTCGCTAACTGTTCCTCACGGATTTTAGAATTAGCCATTTTTCTTGCTCACTCATGCTCTTTATTTTGATTGGGCTGTCATTTGCAAATTTTCAATCCAACGAGCCTTTCTTTCTATTTTTTTCTTTTTTTATGTAAAGTATTGTTTCAGCCTGTCCACGTTGATGGGCTCGGTGAACTCGTTCCCTTCCAAATCTGACAGTCTCACTGCCCCATTCCCCATCACCTTTTTGACTAGGTAGGGCCCTTCCCAATTGGGCCTCAACTTTCCCCTTGGGTCCATTATCTGTGGCTTCGACTACTTGAGCACTAGATCACCTTCCCTAATTTTGGTAGGACACACCTTCTTATTGAACGCCCTGGTCACCCTTTTCTGGTATAGCTGCATGTGGTACAAGACCTTTATCCTATTCTCGTCCAGTAATACTAACTGTTCGAACCTCTGCAAGGCCCATTCCTGCTCAGGCAATCCTGCCTCTGCTAGTACTTGTATTGACTGTATCTCTATTCCCAATAGTAACACTGCATGTACCATCATCGTCCACAGCGCTTTGGGTTCTATGGCCAAATACAACACCAAGGGCGTGCCCGGGTGGTTTATCCAAGTATTATTTGATTTTGTCAAAAGCTCCTTGAGATTGCCTATTCCACTCCATAGGCTGGTCCTTCCTCAATAGCTTGAAGATAGGCTCACATACTGATGAATCAACTGATATACTAGATTTTCTGGAAAAAAGCTCTAACTTCCTTTCCTTTTTTTCTTTCTTTTTTTTTCGCCTTTTGATAGCGGGCTTCATGCGGAAGCATATTCTTATTGAGGTAGTAAACTGCATGTTCTAACCCTGTCATCTGCCTGTACCCTCATCACCGCCCCCAGCACTTCGGGTTCTTTGGCCAAATACAACACCAAGGACTTGCCCGAGCGGTTTATCCAAGTGTTCTTTGATTTTGTCAAAAGCTTCATGACATTGCCTATTCCACTCCACAGGCTGGTCCTTCCTCAACAGCTTGAAGATGGGCTTACATGAATCGACTGATATATTGGATTTTTTCTGAGAAAAGCTCTAACTTTCTTTTCTGTCTTTGGTGCGAGCATCTCGGTGATTGCCTTGATATTTTCATGGTCCACTTCTATCCATAACCTTTCGGCCCATTCTGGCATCATTCTCATGTTCGGATAAGTTGGTGTCATGAGCTGGGTGTTGGGTTTTCTAGGTCAAACCAAGATCAATTAAGCAATGAAATGTGTGAATACAACAAAGTAAAGTAGCGAAAAATACTCACTTTGATCTGCTAAGTTGATGCGTTGAACAACAAAATTTTGCTCCTTGATGTATTCGGCCAAGCCCTTGTGTTGTGCTCAAAGCTCCTCTTTGAATTTGATCTCTAATCTCCAAGCTTTGAAAGGTTTCCCTATCACCTTTGAATGATCTCTTTAGTGTGCTAGCACTTGGAAAAATTTGCAACAAATTGTTTCCTTATTCTTGTATATGTCTTGGCCAAGCCAAGAATTTAGAGAGGAAAAATGGCACAATGCCGAGAGTGAGGGAGAGAAGAGAGATGAATGTATTGTGTGTTGATTTCAAAAATCAAGTAATGATATACCAAATATTTGGTATTAGTCATTCAATTCTTACACAAATTTGGTGTGTTGGACAAGTTATCACCAACCCACCAAAATCAAATTTAATTAAATAATTATGCCTAGTAAAATTACTATTCACGACGCTAGCGAATTAATTCTAAATTAACTCATTTGCCCGAATTAAAATCCAATTTTAACTCCGCGTCGAAATCTAATTTCGTTTAATATATCGAATATATTATTTTATCGATTAATTCTAAATTAATCGTTCTCTCTCTTCAAATAGTATTTTATCCTAGATAAAATTTCTCCGTAATTAATCCTAGATTAATTTTCTCTCTATGGGTCATAATTGTCCAACAATCTCCCACTTGGCCTATAGCCAATCACTCAAGTGTCCTACACCTGAACTATGTACGGGTCGCTCAAATTTCTGCTGAGAAACTGCTTTCATCAGCGGATTTGCAAAGTTATCATCTGATGCGATTTATTCGATCATCACATCGCCAAGATGTATGATACGAATGAATCAGATGAATAGTTGAAGTATATAATTGGATCGTTAATGACACCATTAATTTTTTATCCTATGCTGTAGCCTAGCTCAGCTGCTAACAGAACTACTCCTAATCCAATTAGGATTATATAGATCCAAAGTGCTTCTATTGCTGCCTCAGCTGCAGCAATATTCTGATTTTGTTGTTTATTCGGCAACAATATATTGCTTGGAAGATTTACAGCTCACTGTTTCGTTATTCAAACTATATAGTACCCTTATTATGACTTATAGTCATTTTTTTCGGTTTGGAAACTTGCAGCGGTGAACCCAGTCACTTCAAGTTCTCATTCTCCATAGCATAAGAAAGCATCCTTAGTTCATCTAAGATACTTAAGGATGTTCTTAACATCAATCCAGTGACTATCACTTGGATTGGCCTGATTGTGACTCCATATGCTCAAAGCATATGAGACACCAGGTCGCGTACATATCTTTCAATATACGAGTTCTCGGAGAGTACCAACAACTTTTAGATCTATCCCAGTAGATCCTTATTCCTAGAATAAAGGTTGTCTCTCCCAAGTATTCTACGGAGAATTTTCTTGAAAGCCAAGCTTTCACCGATTTATTATGGGAATGTCATTTCCAAGAAATGATATGTCATCATTTTATAGGACAATCATTGTCAGTGCACTCCCACTAATCTCCTTATATACACAAGAATCATCTTTATTTTGAATTAAATCATATACCATTATGATTACATCAAAACACTGGTTCCAAGAACGCAATGCTTGCTTCAATCCATAAATGGATCGAATTAACTTGCAAAACTTGTTTGCTTGTTTTGGTATGACAAAACCGTCAGGATGTTGTAAACATCCTCCAAAAGGTTTCTATTTAAGGAAAACGATTTTGACGTTCAGGTGCCATATTTCATAAATGAAACATGCAGTATTAGTAAGTATTATCCAAATGGATTTAACCATGGCAATGAGTAAAAGGTTTCGTCGTAATCAACACAATGTTGATAACGATACCTTTTCGCTACAAGCCTAGCTTTGTACGTTGGTATGTTGCCATCTATGTATGTCTTCCTTGAAGACTCATATAGTACCAATAGGCACAATGCCTTCCGGTACATCAACCAGTGTCTAAACTTGGTTGGTATACATGGAATCCATTTCGGACATAATGGCACCTTGCCGTAATAGGGAGTCGATACCTTGTATCACTTCCTCATACGTAGCCGATTCGTATTCCTCAATAAGATTGATATCTTTACGAGGTGAGATCAGAAACCCATACCTCCCATGTTGTTTTCTGACTCTCTCCAACTTACGTGGTTCTTGTGTATTCGAAGATTGTGGTACAATTTCATCCCTGATGAACTGTTTGTGTTCCATTAAGGAATCGGTACCTGGAAGAGTATTACTCCGATTTTTATCGAGTTTTTACTTTCCTCCCACTTACCACTGCATATAGGTATTCCTCTTAGGAAAAACGCATGGAGAGCAACAATTATATTGTTCTCTTGTGAGTTGTATAAGTACTATACTTTGGTTTCCATAGGATAACCAATTACAAATTAGGCACTTATCCAATTTGGGTTCTAGTTTGGTATCATCCAAACATATGCCCAGCATACCCAAATCTTCAAGAATGAGAAAACCCGGTTTCTTTCCTGTTCATATCTAATATGAACTCTGTCAAACAGATTTTTATGGAACCTTATTCAAAATAAGTGTTGCACTGTTAACTGCGTATCCCTTGAAGGAAAATGGTAGCTTAGAGTGACTTATCAGTAACCCTACTATGTACAACAAGGTTCGGTTTCTCTGTTCGAACACATGTCACAATTGAGATGTTCCGAGAAGAGTCAACATTGAAAGAATACTGTACTCTTTCAAGTATTTGAGAAACTTATTGCTTAAGTATTTTCCATCACGGTCTAACCATGACGGTTTAATACTTTAGCTGATATGTCTGTCTACTTCATGTCGAAACTCTTTGAATTTATCAAACGTTTCCTATTTATGTTTCACAAGAAACACATAACCATAACGCGATGCCACATCCGTAAAGGTTACGAAGTATTCATATCCACCTCTAGCCTAGCAAGACATGGGCCCACTTATGTCACTATGAACGAGGGCTAACAGATCGGTGACACTTGTACTTTTACCAAGTAAAAGGTTTTTAGGCACTTTGGCTAATAAACTAGATTCGTAGACATTATTTGAATAGAATCAAATATGTCCTAGTACCCACTCTTTAAAAGTGTGGATATACGAGTCTTGTTTAATGTGTCCCAGACAACAATGCCACAAATAAGTCTCATATGATTTAATCAGTTTGAGCTATTTGTTTGTCATGTTATACGTTTGAGATTCATTTATATTCAAAATATAAATACTGTTATTTACATCTAAAGTGTTTATCTCAATATCATCTTTATAAAATAAAACACTTAGTGTTCTAGAATATAAAGGTATACCCGCAACGGGTTAAACTTAGATATAGAGATAATATTTCTAGTCAAACTAGGTACATTATAACAGTTCCTAATTTAAGTACATACCCAAAGGGTAGTTCCTAAACTTAGGTTTCTACGGTTAAAACAGCGACTCTCGTCTTGTTTTCGACTCGCAGTTCGATCTCATCTGCAGTCAGTCTCCTGCTAATCAGCAGATCCCGCACATCAGTACATATCTATGTACCACATCTAGTATCAAAATCCAATTTTGAAACTAATAGTGAATATGTTTATGACAAACATACTTGAAGCCAGAGCCTTGCCCCGCTTCATTTCCTTCATGTCTGCCTTGTCCATACGACAGTCACGCATCCAGTGACCTCATTTGCCATAGTTTAGGCAAACATCTTGGGATATGTCCTTTGTCTTCCCAGAAGAATGTAATGATTTTGCCTTTGCCCATTTAGAAGCCCTGGCTCTGCCTCCTAGAGCATAGCCATCTGTTGGAGTTTCTACGGCCCCGAGGATCGATTATCAAGCAAGAAATAAACATGCGAATACATCACGGAGTTGCGGAATACTCACATCGATCGGTTGAGCGACGCAGCTACGAACAAAAATGATTTTCTGCCTCCATGGTGCTCGGCAGTGAGCTGCTACTGCAGTCCCCATTTTCGGCTTTGTGTCTTCAAGAATCCAAGCTCCAAGCTTCGTCAAATGATTCCAAGCTCATGCATGGACTTCCCTATCACCTTCGCATGTCTCTCGGAGTGCTAGCTCTCTTGATTTTTGCCATAAAAATCAAACACTTTGCTTCCCTCATGCTCGGTTTTCTGCCAGAAACAGAAGAGCAAGAACAGCCCCTCCATGGGCGTGAAAGAGGAGAGGAATTGGAGGAGAGAGAGAGATAAATTTGTAATTGTTTTAATTGATTTCCAAAATCACTAACATATACCAAACATTAAAATAATGGTATTAGTCATTCAAGCTTTGAAAAGCTTTTCAACAACTTCCATCAACTCACATCAATCAATCAATCAATGTGACAAGTTGTCTCATCACTCAAAATGACTAATGATTTGACGCTTGATGCGACTAATGATTTGACGCTTGATTTGACTTGCGTGCCGCACTCGAATTCCAAATGCGAATGCGCTCGCAAACAATCTCGGGCTCGGGTTTGCTAATTCCAAATTAATGAATTTTCCATTGCGACGCAATTAAATGATTATGCCTAGCGAAATCACTATTCACGTCGCTAACGAATTAATTCTAAATTAACTCATTCGCCCGAATTAAAATCTAATTTTAATTCCGCATCGAAATCCAATTTCGTATAATATATCAAATATATTATTTTATCGATTAATTCCAAATTAATCGTTTTCTCTCTTTCGATGATATTTTATCTCAGATAAAATATCTCCGCAATTAATCCCAGATTAATTTTCTCTCTCATCTAATAATTCCAGATAATTAAAGTGCGAGTCATACGTCATCGGTGAATCTTCGGGAAGTGACCCATGAGATCCCCGAATATTTTGGCAGTAAATTCGGTCGTCGGACTATCCGAACATGTAAGTACCTAGTACTATGTTTTATTGATTTACAAGACAAGGTTGGCTTCTAGCAAAACGCCATGCCTACCCAATTCTCCAGAAATATCTTTACAGGAATATAAGGATCTATATCAGGCGTAGTATACATAGTATTGCGTATTTCGATCCAGTATCAGATGATCATATGCAAGGCCTGGGGCTGGTACAGTGTCTGCCCCGTACGAAACATATATCAGATTACAAGCAACTAGTCTCTTTATTATCGGATAATCATGACCAAGTCATATTATCCCGACGGTTGCAACCTTTTTAGTGAACCAGTTCTGTATCCCTACGCGATCATCAACTCCATATGACTGGAGTGACACTTCCGTCTCGACATCACACCCAACACACTACGATTCTCAATATACCCAGCAGAGGCGTACACAGAACCTGTTAAAGCCCTGGATGAACAAAACCAAAGTATATTGATTGTCGCAAGTATTAGCGGTGCAAGTCTCAGGTTAAGACCAAATACACCTACCCTGATTTCGGACATCCATAGACACATAGTCATACTACCAATGGAATTCCGAGGGGGTCTATCCAGAGCGAAGCTGTTTCCCATACATCGGTAAAACACAACCTCCTATTACACTTGCATGAGTATCATATACCCAAATATATGATAACTATGCCGTTTGTGCCCTCACAACTTGCACAAGTGTAATACTAGTCTTTTACGTATTTATCGATGTCCGATCTCGATAATACTCTGACTAGGAATATTTAATGATTTATCCTTCGTGGATTGATACTGTCTCATATCATTCTCAATCCAAGAACAAATCATAAGGACCTTCTATCATTTATATATCTTGGTGATCTAATCACAAATGATAAGAGTGCAATCTCATTTGTCACATAGTTAATTTGTACAACAACACCATAATCTGTACAAATAGTGACGCTATGGGTCATAATTGTCCAACAATCTCCCACTTGGCCTATAGCCAGTTACTCGAGTGTCTTACTCCCGAACTATGTACGGTTGGCTCAAACTGCTGAGAAAAGGCTTTCGTCAGCGGATTTGCATGATTATTATCTGATGCTATTTATTCGATCAGTACATCGCCATGATGTATGATCCCAATGAATCAGATGAATATCGAAGTATATATCTGGATCGTTGATGAGACCATTAATTCTTTAGCATGTGCTGACGCCTAGCTCAGCTGCTAACATAATTATATCTAATCTAATTAGATTTAAATCGACCCAGAAGGCATCTATTGATGCCTCAGCTGCAGCAATAACCCGTATCTATTGTTTATTCGGTAACAATATCTTGCTTGGAATATTTCCAGCTCACTGTCCCGTTATTCAAACTTTATAGTATCGTTTGCGACTTATAGTCATTTTTATATCGGTTAGGAAACTTGCTACAGTGATCCCAGTCACTTCAAGTTCTCCTTCTCCATAGTATAAGAGATAGCATCCTTATTTCTCTTAAGAAACTAACTGATGTTCTTACTTTCAATCCAGTGACTATCACTTGGATTGACCTGATTGTGAATCCATATGCTCAAAGCGTATTAGACACCAGGTCGCTTACATTTTTCATGTACGATTTCTCGGAAGTTTTAACAACTTTAAATCTATCCCAGTAGATCTTTATTCCTAGAATAAAGGTTGCTTCTCCCAAGAATTCTACGGAGAATATTTATGAAAGCCAAGCTTTCACCGATTATATTTATGGGAATATCTTTTCCAAGAAATGACATATATTATCATTATTTATAGGACAGCCACTGTCAGTGCGCTCCCACTAACCCTCTTATATACACAAGAATCATTTCGTTTTGAATTAAATCATAAACTTTTATGATTATATCAAAACGATAATTCCAAGAACCTAATGCTTGCTTCAATCCAAACATGGATCGAATAACCCGCAAACCTTGTTTGCTTGTTATGGTACGACAAACCGACAAGATGTTGTAAACATCCTCCAAAAGGTTTCCTTTTCAGGAAAACGATTTTCCCGTATTGCTGTCATATTTCATAAATGAAATACGCAGCTTCAGCAAGCATTATCCAAATGGTTTTACCGTGGCAATAGGTAAAAGGTTTCATCGTAATCAACACAATGTTGATAATGATACCTTTCCGCTAACAGCCTAGCTTTATATGTTGGTACGTTGTCATCCATGTATGTCTTCCTTGAAGACTCATATAGTACCAACAAGCACAATGCCTTGCGGTACATCAACTAGTATCCAAACTTGTTGATTTACATGGAATCCATTTCGAATATCATGGCACTTTGCCATAATTAGGGAGTCGATACCTTGTATCACTTCCTCATACGTAGTCAGTTGGTATTCCTCAATAAGATAGACATCTTTATGAGGTGAGATCAGAAACCCATACCCCATGTTGTTTTCCGACTCTCTCCAACATACGCGGTTCTTGTGTATTCAAAGATTACTGGTATAGTTTCATCCTTGATGAACTATTTGTGTTCCATTAGGAATTGGTGCCTAGAACAGTATTACTACTCCGATTTTCATCGAGTTTTACTATCTTCCCACTTACCACTGCATATAGGTATTCCTCTTAGGAAAACCGCATGGCGAGCAAAAATTTCATTGTTCTCTTGTGAGATTTATAAGTACTATACTTTGGTATCCCTAGGATAACCTACAATTGGCACTTATGCAATTTGGGTTCTAGTTTGGTATCATCCAAACATATGCTTAGCATTCCCAAATTATCAGGATTGAGAAACCCGGTTTCTTTCCTGTTCATATCTAATATGAAATCTGTCAAACATATTTTACGGAACCTTATTCTAAATAAGTTCTGCACTGTTAATGTGATCCGTTGAAGGAAAAGGAGCTCAGAGCGACTCATGATTAACCTATCAGGTCCAACAAAATTCGGTTACTCAGTTCGGACACACCGTCAAATTGATATGTTCCGGGAGGAGTCCTCATTGAAAAAATACTATACTCTTTCAAGTATATTAGAAACCTTTGCTTAAGTATTTTCCATACGGTTTAACCATGACGGTATAATACTTTAGCCGATCTGTTTGTCTATTTCGTGTCGAAACTTTAAAAGTTTCTGATTTGTGTTTCTTAAGAGACACATAACCATAACGCGATGCCACATCCGTAAAGGTCACGAAAGATTCACATCCACCTCTAGCCTAGCTAGACATGGGCCCACTTGCTTCACTATAAACTAGGGCTAACAGATCGGTGGCATTTACACTTTTACCAAGTAAATAATGTTTTAGACACTTTGCCCAATAAACTAGATTCGTAGACTTTATTTGAATATGATCAAATTTATCCTAGTACCCACTCTTCGAAAGTGTGGATATACGATTCTTGTTTATTGTGTCCCAGACAACAATGCCACAATATGTTTCAACTGATCAAATCAGTTTGAGCTATTCGTTTGTCATTTTGTATGTTTGAGATTTATTTATATTCAAAATAATAAATGCGTTATTCACATCTAATGTGTTTATCTCATATCATCTTTATATAATAAAACACTTTAGTGTTCTAGAATATAAAGGTACATCCGCAACGGATTATAGACTGATACAGAGATAATATTTCTAGTCAAACTAGTTACATTATAACAGTTTCCTAATTTAAGTACACACCCGAGGGTAGTTCCTAAACTTAGGTATCTACGGTCAAAACAGTGAATTTCGTCCCGTTTCCAATTCGCAGATAAATCTCATTCTGAAGTCAGTATCCTGCTCATAGCAGATTATGAATATCAGTATATATTTATGTACCACACTAAGTATCTAAAATCCAATTTTAATACTAGTAGTGAACATAATATGACAAACATATTTGAAGTCGGAGCCTTGCACCGTCTTCAATTCCTTCATGTATGTATTATCCAAACGGCAGTCACGTTTCCGCGATCCCGTTTGCCACAATTTAGGCAGACATTTTGGGATATGTCCTTTATCTTCCCAGAAGATTATAATGATTTTGCCTTTGCCATTTTTCAACATTCTAGAAGCCTTTGGCCAAGCCTTGGCCTTCTAGAATATCGAAGTAAGGTGCGCCTTGCGCTCCTTGCCTAATTGCAAACTTTGACTTTATCTCATTGAGAATAGTCATTAACTCTCCAAGAGTTTAGTTTTGCAATTTAGTACTTCTAAAATCTAAGAGTAGATCTATGAAGATCCTTCAATTTCTTTATCATACTTTAAGGATCTAATCCTTAGTTCTGATAAGAAATTAAGCAGTCTACTGCGACAAGCTTAATGGATTAAGCACTTAAGTTATCATCACATAAGTCTTCCAAAGATTATGCTATACTATTTGCTTAACTCCGGGCTTAGGCCTAATATGTTATTTTATCAAATAAAATAACTTATTAGTTTCCAGGACCATCCTGAAATATTATTCCCAATTTGAAAATTAAACCATTTAAATACATTTTCCCTAGGATTATGTATTAAACGTCAATCTTTCAATTTATCTTGATTCTAATAGTCCAACTATTTTAATCAACGATTTTGATACTATTTATTATAATGATTATTATAGTCCAACTATTTAATCAACTATAATTAATTAAATCAAATATATCGATTACTATAATCCAATTACATAACCAACTATAAATGAATTATTTGAATACAGTCTAACTGTTTTATTAAAACAACAATTTAAATATTAGTCCAACTAACATTTAATTATTTGACGAATGATATTTGTTTGAGCGCGTATGGCAAGTAATTAAACGAATAATGCAAATTCAATTCTTGCCTCCCACTATTTTTCGGCGAGCCTCTAACCCTCTGTCATGTACTCGGGAAACCGTGTTTCCTAGTGGGTTAGGATCCCGTTAAATATCACACAATCTTGACTTTGGCCAACAAATTGTATGATAATGAACTAGGTAGATCTCTAAGATCAATTGGATCCAATCCAATTCCTAGATCCAGAAGGGGGACATCTAAGTCCGAAACATATATCCTACATATGCCAATATATCCAATATATTACCTAACCTTTTTCCTCTGAATCAACTAAGCCTTGGCTTTGGCACAACAAACTTAGTGATCCCAGTTAAGCGTGACCCATTGACTATGGAAAGCTTCGTAATCAATGTCGATGGACAAGAAGTGGTCTTGACTTTGGCCAACAAACAACAACTTGGACAAGACACCAATATAGAACAAAGCTCTCGTGATTCAAACACATCCTCGACGGAAAAAGGCCTTGACTTTGGCCAACAAGCCAATGCCAGTCTCGGATCTTGAGTAAGAATCACTCAATGGAAGGAAAAACGCTTAATATTTGTGAGGGTTTTTCGCGTGCAAATTGGCAACCAATTTATTATCTTTGTTAAGGTCTCATCATCATACACCCTTAAACATGCATTCTAAATACATAAAAAAGCGCGTATAAATAAAATAATAATGACATGCGGATGGATACTTTACACATTGATCCTAGATCAAATCTCTCACTTTCTCTCTCTCGCTAGCACATGTATCACTTCTACCCATTACACTACACTTCTAAGAACCTCATTTACATTGAGGGGAATAGGTGAGAAGAGAATACAAAGAATAAGGAGGTAATAAGGCTGGACATGCAGGTCCAATTAATAAATTCCAAATTTATTACAACAATTTCTAAAATTGTCCCACCCATCTAATATCCATCCGATATACATTATTTATGCATCGCAACCATGTATTCACTCAAGCATGTTATCAATCAATCTAATCAAATTAATTAATCTGATAATTAATGATCATCCAATGTTCAAACAACGATTTGATTTTGCTCGAGTCAAACTCGTTTTACGAATAAGTACTCAAAGTACGAATTCTTGAATTAAATTAAATTAAAAAATTAAATCCAATTCAATTTGTATTTAATACTAATTCATCATTTAATTCCAAATTAAATACTACACCTTATTATAAACCTTTACGACTTAAATTCCAAATTTAATCGTTACGGGTCTCAAAGCCCGTTTAACGTCCAACGTTAATTTAATTAAAGTCCAATGGGCTTTTAATTAATTTCTTTAAGGCGTGGACTTTTGGTCAACTCGGGTCAAACCCAATAACCAAAGCCCAATCAAGGAATTACCCCATAAGCCTAGAAATCAATTTAGGCCCATTAGGCCCAATTAAACTTTAAAGGTCCATTAGTCGCATTTGGACTTTATGGAAGCGGTTTTGGGCCCAATTGGATACAACCAATTTAGCCTAAACCCAACTTAGTACAACCAAGCCCAATAAGCCCAATAACAACATTCAAGCCCAATTTTACAAAATAGGCCCAATTAATTAAATTACCAAATTCCAAATTCCCAATTTAATTACACAAAGTGTATAACACAATTAATTACCCAATTAAAATTTCCAAAACATCAATTAGCCTAATTAATCATGCTCAATACATCAATTAGTGTCCAACACATTTTGATCAAAAAATCAAACCCATACATGCTTTATAACTCTCGGCTAAAGGGGATTTTTGTGTCAAATTCAAATTCAATCAATTAAATTCGATTCAACATTAAATCAATATCCCCAACATTATTCTAACTCATCCAATGAATCAAAAAATCAAAAATCACCAAGAATTAGGGCTATGTCATTCTCAGCCAAGCTAAGATATTTGGGCAAATTTGTTCCAAACAGCATTTGATCAAATTGATCCAATCAATCTTCAATTAAATTGATCCAATCAATCTTCAATTAAAACACATTCAAGCATAATAATTCATCCAATTTCATTAAATCATGCTCAAATTCATTTTACCCAAATTTTAAGCCCTAATCAAATTTCATGCTTTTCAATCGCTCTGATACCATTGTTGGAGTTTCTACGTCCCCGAGGATTGATTATCAAGCAAGAAATAAACATGCGAATACATCACGGAGTTGTGGAATACTCACATCGATCGGTTGAGCGACGCGGCGATGAACAAAAATGATTTTCTGCCTCCATGGTGCTCGGCAGTGAGCTGCTACTGCACTCCCCATTTTCGGCTTTGTGTCTTCAAGAATCCAAGCTCCAAGCTTCGTCAAATGATTCCAAGCTCATGGGTGGACTTCCCTATCACCTTCGCATGTCTCTCGAAGTGCTAGCTCTCTTGATTTTTGCCACAAAAATCAAACACTTTGCTTCCATAATGCTCGGTTTTCTGCCAGAAACAGAAGAGCAAGAACAGCCCCTCCATGGGCGTGAGAGAAGAGAGGAATTGGAGGAGCGAGAGAGATAAATGTGTAATTGTTTTAATTGATTTCCAAAATCAATAACATATACCAAACATTAAAATAATGGTATTAGTCATTCAAGCTTTCAAAAGCTTTTCAACAACTTCCATCAACTCACATCAATCAATCAATCAATGTGACAAGTTGTCACATCACTCAAAGTGATTAATGATTTGACGCTTGATTTGACTTGCGTGCCGCACTCAAATTCGAAATGCGAATGCGTTCGCAAACAATCTCGGGCTTGGGTTCGCTAATTCCAAATTAATGAATTTTCCATTGCGACGCAATTAAATGATTATGCATAGCGAAATCACTATTCACATCGCTAACAAATTAATTCTAAATTAACGCGTTCGCCCGAATTAAAATCTAATTTTAATTCCGCATCGAAATCCAATTTCGTATAATATATCAAATATATTATTTTATCGATTAATTCCAAATTAATCGTTTTCTCTCTTTCTATTATATTTTATCCCAGATAAAATATCTCCGCAATTAATCCCAGATTAATTTTCTCTCTCATCTAATTAATCCCAGATTAATTAAAGTGCGAGTAACACGTCATCGGTGAATCTTCGGGAAGCGATCCATGAGATCCACAGATTTGTTGACAGTAAATTCGGTCGTCAGACTATCCGAACACGTAAGTACATAGTACTATGTTTTACCGATTTACAAGACAAGGTTGGCTTCTAGCAAAGCGCCATGCCTACCCAATTCTCCAGAAATATCCTTACAGGAATATAAGGATCTATATCAGGCGTAGTATACATAGTATTACGTATTTCGATCCAGTATCGGATGATCACATGCAAGGCTTGGGGCTGGTACAATGTCTGCCCCGTACGAAGCATATATCAGATTACGAGCAACTAGTCTCTTTATTATCGGATAATCATTAACAAGTCATATTATCCCGATTGTTGCAACCTTTTTAGAGAACCAGTTCTGTATCCCTATGCGATCATCAACTCCATATGACTGGAGTGACACTTCCGTCTCGACATCACACCCAACACACTACGATTCTCAATATACCCAGCTGAGGCGTACACAGAACCTGTTAAAGCCCTGGATGAACAAAACCAAAGTATATTGATTGTCGCAAGTATTAGCGGTGCAAGTCTCAGGTTAAGACCAAATACACCTACCCTGATTTCGGACTTCCATAGACACATAATCATACTACCAATGGAAATCCGAGGGGGTCTATCCAGAGCGAAGCTGTTTCCCGTACCATCGGTAAAACACAACCTCCTATTACACTTGCATGAGTATCCTATACCCAAATATATGAGAACTATGTCGTTTGTGCCCTCACAACGCGTACAAGTGTAATAATAGTCTTTTACGTATTTATCGATGTCCGATCTCCATAATACTTTGACTAGGGATATTTAATGATTTATCCTTCGTGGATTGATACTGTCTCATATCATTCTCAATCCAGGAACAAATCATAAGGACCTCCTCTCATTTATATATCTTGGTGATCTAATAAAAAATGATAAGAGTGCAATCTCATTTGTCACATAGTTAATTTGTACAACAACACCATGATCTGTACAAATAGCGACGCTATGGGTCATAATTGTCCAACACCATCAACTCTCCAAGAGCTTACACTCGGTTCAAAATGAACCTGCCCCAACTTTCGGGTAGAGACTATAAGATCAAATCTTTAGTAGTCTCGGCCACGTAGGTAATGTCCAGCTAACCTAGCTAATCGATGTCAGCAATCATATGGGACACCTAGTGCTCGACAGATGTACCCTCTGACATACACGAGCGAAAGAGCTTCTTTTGCAATTTGTACTTCTAAGATCTAAGAATAGATCTATGAAGATCTTTAATTTCAACATCATGTTATAAAGATCTAATCCTTAATTCTGACGACGGAATTAAAGAGTCATTGCGGTAAGTTTAAAGGATTGAGCACTAAAGTTATCATCACCATGAGTCATCCAAAACTTATGCTCCACTATTTGCTCAACTTCGGGCTTAGGTCCAAGAGGCTGCTCTATCAAATAGAGTAACTTCTTAGTTCCCAGGACTATCCTGAGGTATTATTCCCAATTTGAAAATTAAAGCCGTTTAAAAACATTTTCTCCTAGGATTATGTTTTAAATGCTAATCTTTCAGTTATCTTGATTGCTATAGTCCAACTATCCAATCAACGATTTCGGGTACTACTGAATATAATGATTACTATAGTCTAACTATATAATCAACTATAATTTGATTGGTTAAATTCAAATATATTGATTACTATAATCTAATTATATAATCAACTATAAATTGAAGTAGTTTGAATATAGTCCAACTGTTTAATTTAAAACAACAATTAAATATTAGTCCAACTAATATATTTATTAATAAATAATGACGAAAAATTAAAATGAGCGCGTATTGGTAAGTATCTAAACGAAATTGCAAATTTAATACTTGCCTCCCACTATTTTTCGGCGAGCCTCTAACCCTCTGTTGAGTACTCGGGAAACCTTGTTTCCTAGTGGGCTAGGATCCCGTTAAATAACACACAACCTTGACTTTGGCCAACAAGCTGTATGATATTTAACTAGGTAGATCTCTAAGATCAATTGGATCTCATCCAATTCCTAGATCCAGTAGGTGGATATCCAAGTCCAAAACATATATCTATTATATGCCAATATATCTGATATATTCCCTAACCTTTTTCCTCTGAATCAACTAAGACTTGGCTTTGGCACAACAAACTTAATGATTCCAGTTAGGCGGGAGCCATTGACCTTGGAAAGCTTCGTAATCGATCTCGATGGACAAGAAGTGATCTCGACTTTGGCCAACAAATCACAACTTGGACAAGACATCCGATATGGAACAAAGCCTTCATGATTCAAACACATCCGCGATGGACAAAGGTCTTGACTTTGGCCAACAAACCAGTGCCAATCTTAGATCTTGAGAATGAATCATTCAATGGAAGGAAAACACTTAATATTTATTGAGGGTTTTTCGCGTAATTGGCAACCAATTAATTATCTTTGATTAGGTCTCATCATACACCCTTAAACATGCATTCTAAAAGCATAATAAGGCGCTATAAATAAATTAATAATGATATGCGGATGGATATTTAAAACATTTTGTTCCTAGAACAAATCTCCCACTTTCCTCTCTCCCGCTAGCACAAATCTTACTTCTACCCAATTACATGACACTTCTAAAGAAACCTCATTTACATTGAGGGGAATAGGTGAGAAGAGAAATACAAAGAATCTAGAGGTAATAGGCTGGACACGCAGGTCCAATTTAATAAATTCTAAATTTATTACAACAATTTCCAAAATTACCCTCACCCATCTAATATCCATCCGATATATATTATTCATACATCACATCCATGTATTCACACAAAGCATGTTATCAATCAATCTAATCCAATTAATTAATCTTTGATTAATGACCATCCAATGTTCAAACAACGATTTGATTTGCGCGAGTCCAACTCGTTTAAGAGTAAGTACTCAAAGTACGAATTCTTGAATTATATCAAACTACAATATTAAATCCAATTTAATTTGTATTCAATACTAATTCTTTATTTAATTCCAAATTAAATAATTACACTTTATTAATGAGCCTTTGCGACTTAGATTCTAAATCTAATCTTTATAGGTCTCAAAGCCCAATTAACATCCAATGTAAATTTAATTTGAGTCCAATGGGCTTTCAATTAATTTATAAGGCATGGACTTTGGCAACCAAAGCCCAATAAGGAATCACCCTTTGCCAAAAATCAATTTAGGTCCATTAGGCCCAATTAAAATATTAAAGGCCCATTTAATCATATTTGGACTTTATGGAAATGGTTTTAGGCCCAATTGGATCCAACCAATTAACATAAACCAAAATTGGCCCAACCAAGCCCATTAAGCCCAAATACAACATTTTTAGCCCAATTCCAAAATTAGCCCAACTAATTAAATTCCAATATTCCAAATATCATAATTTAATCAATTAAAGTGTATTAACCATAATTAATTTTTAAAACAACATTTCCAAAATACCAATTTACAAAATTAATCATGCTTTAATTAACCAACTTATGTCCAACACAAATTGAAGCAAAATCAATCCTAACATGCTCTTAAGGCTCTCGGAAATAAGGGAATTTCTATATCAATTTTGATTTCAATCCAATTAAATCACAAATTAATATATGCCATGCATTTTAAACATATCCAATTGTCTAAAATTCAAAATCACCAAGAGCTTAGGGCTCCTACACCATTCGGCCAAGGCACCAAATTTGGGGAAAATTAATCCAATTATTTTTTCTTCAAATTGATCATGCACAACTCAAAGTTAACATATTATAAGCATGCTCAAACAAACAATTTTCCAAAAACATGCTCAAATCAAAAATACCCAAATTAAAGTTAAGAACCATAAATCCAATTTCATGCTTAATAACCGCTCTGATACCATTGTTGGGTTTTCTAGGTCAAACCAAGATCAATTAAGCAATGAAATGTGCGAATACAACAAAGTAAAGTAGCGGAAAATACTCACTTTGATCGGCTAAATGGATGCGTTGAACAACAAAATTTTGCTCCTTGATGTATTCGGCCATGCCCTTGTGTTGTGCTCCAAGCTCCTCTTTGAATTTGATCTCGAAGCTCCAAGCTTTGAAGTTGATTCCAATCTCATGGGAAAGGTTTCCCTATCACCTTTGAATGATCTCTTTAGTGTGCTAGCACTTGGAAAAATTTGCAACAAATTATTTCCTTATTCTTGTATATGTCTCGGTCAAGCCAAGAATTTAGAGAGGAAAAATGGCACAATGCCGAGAGTGAGGGAGAGAAGAGAGATGAGTGTGTTGTGTGTTGATTTCAAAAATCAAGTAATGATATACCAAATATTTGGTATTAGTCATTCAATTCTTACACAAATTTGGTGTGTTGGACAAGTTATCACCAACCCACCAAAATCAAATTTAATTAAATAATTATGCCTAGTAAAATTACTATTCACATCGCTAGCGAATTAATTCTAAATTAACTCTTTTGCCCGAATTAAAATCCAATTTTAACTCCGCGTCGAAATCTAATTTCGTTTAATATATCGAATATATTATTTTATCGATTAATTCCAAATTAATCGTTCTCTCTCTTCAAATAGTATTTTATCCTAGATAAAATTTCTCAGTAATTAATCCTAGATTAATTTTCTCTTTCATCTAATTAATCCTATATTAATTATGTTCGAGTCATACGTCATCGGTGAATCTTCAGGAAGCGACCCATGAGATCCCTAGATATGTTGGCAGTAAATTCGGTCGTCGGACTATCCGAACACGTACGTACCTAGTACTACGTTTTTACTGATTTTCAAGACATGGTTGGCTTCTAGCAAAGCACCGTGCCTACCCAATTCTCCAGAAATATTCTTAAAGGAATATATAATCTATGTCAGGCGCAGTATACATAGTATTACGTATTGCGATCCAGTATCGATTGTCACATGCAAGGCCTGGGGCTGGAATTGTGTCTGCCCCGTACGAAGCATATATCAGATTTCTGGTAACTAGTCTCTATAATCGGATAAACATGACCTAGTCATATTATCCCGATGACTGCAGTACTAAAGAGTACTAGTTCCGTATTCTGCGTGATCATTATCTCCATATAACTGGAGTGATACTTCCATCTTGACATCACACCCAATACACTACGATTCTCAATATACCCAGAAGAGGCGTACACAGAACCTGTTAAAGCCCTGGATGACCAAAACCAAAGTATATTGATTGTCGCAAGTATTAGCGATGCAAGTCTCAGGTTAAGACCAAATACACCTACCCTGATTCGGACTTCCATAGACACATAGTCATAATACCAATGGAATTCCGAGGGGTCTATCCAGAGCGAAGCTATTTCCGTACCATCGGTAAACACAACCTCCTATTACACTTGCATAAGTATCCAATACTTAAATATATGAGAAATATACCGTTATGCTCCCACAACGCGCAAAAGTGCAATACTAGTTTATTCCACATTATCGATGTCCAATCTCGATAATACTACGACTAGGGATATTTTAATGATTAAACCTTAGTGGATTAATACTGTCTCATATCTTATTAATTCAGAACTAATCATATTGACTTTTATCATTTATATATCCCGGTAATCCAATTACAAATGATAAAAGAGCAATTTCCTTTGTCACATAGTTAATTTGTACAACAACACCATGTTCTGTACAAATAGTGATGCTATGGGTCATAATTGTCCAACACTGGGCAATACCCTTGTCTACTCCTGGCATGTCTTCATAGGACCAGGTGAGTACTTTTGCATATTTTATTAATATTTTCTCTAATTTTTTTCCGCTCATCAGAGGTAACCTCACTTGCTATTGAAATTTTCTTGGTGTTTTCACATGTACCAAGATTAAATGCATTTCTATTTGTTGAGTTAATGTCAAATATGCTCATGTCATGCGTGTTATGATGCAGACTAACAGGGAAAGACTCGAACAAGTAAGCAAAATCAATGTCTTTATGATTAATAAATGCAGGATTACAATTAAATAAATCAGGAAAATAAACATAATCGTAATTTGCAGTCTTGTCTTCTTGCTTTCTTCTTTCGTCAGATTCTCCAACTGCAGTAGTTCTTCTTCCCATTTATCTTCCCCTTCGTCCCTGCTGCGAGAAGTTTTCTCAGAAATCTCTTCCATCCTCTGTTTCATCTTCACTGCTGTTATCCCATATCCCCATGTAGGAGACTTGGTGGTGAGAGCTTGAAGGACAAAGCTTTCGGGCATGCTGGAGTTGATCATATAGGTGGGTGGTGGAACAGAGTGGTAGTTAGGTAGAGGGTTTCTGTGTGTGTTGGGTTGTTCTTTTTCTGGGTCGGGTATCTTATAGGTGTCAATGAGGTTTTGGATCTCATGCCTTTTTTTTATGGAAGTGACAATATAGGTTTAGGTCGAGGTGGTGTGGCACAAGGTTTAGAAGTGGTTTGGGTGTCATTGGTTTTAAGAGTCCTTTCCTCTTAAGCTTTTCAAACACCTTTGACAAAGTTCTATCAAAATTGGAGAATCGCTTGTTTCCGATGGCGGCGACCTCAGCAGGAGCAGGCTTGGTCTCTGAAGGCCCCCCAATGGTCTTTCTATTCTGGCCATAAAACTTTCTGTTCTCGGCTTCCTCTTCATCGATATCCATGACAGTTTCTCTTAACTGTCAAAAGTAACTAATCATAGAGATCATCATTCTCAGCTTGTTATAAATGGAGGGCTTGGTGCCATTAATGTTCATTTTAATATGGTCTTTCTCCGAGGGCCGAGTCTGCATCTTCAAGAGCTGGCCTCTCCAGCGATCCACATAATCCTTGAAAGTCTCTTCTGGCTTCTGTTTGGTGTTTTCTAGGTCACGGAGCGACAAGTCTATCTCCAGGTCCGTGACATATTGGTTCAAAAAGGCATCTGCTAGTGCCCTCAAGTCATCTCTTACCTTTTTCTCTAAGCCATGATACCATACTACAGGCGCCTCTTCCAGTGACATCCCAAACATCTTCTACACCTAACGCTTCGATAAACCCACTGAACTCATCACTGAAACATATTATTGGAGATGGACCCTATGAACTCTATTTCCGTTGAACTTAGCAAAGTCAGACATCTTAAACTGGGGAGGCAGCTGTTCCTTGAAAGTCATCGTATCGTAGTCTAACAGATCTTCATGTTTTCCCCTCATCTTGCAGGTAACTGACTCTATTTGTTCTATGAGTTTCTGTAATTCTGCATGGGACCCGGCTATCCTTCCCGCGGCATATTCAGCCATGTCATCATCAAAAACATGGATTTCTTTGGTCACCATATTCGGAGGCTCCTCACGCCTTCCATCCCCGTTGTTTTTTGTTCCCATTGTGCGGGGTACTGTCAGATTGGCCATAAGGTTGGTCAAAGATTGTAGTTGTTTGGTAACTTTGGTGATGTTGGACTCCAATTGATCCATGCGGGAATCTTCACTGCCCGACGCATCCATTTTTTCTAACCTCTTCTTGATAAGTCTTCATTCTTCTCTAAACCAACAGATATCTATGATGGCTTTTAAGACAACGGGGTTAACATGATGCATGTATGTATGTATGAGATGCATGTGGTTATCAAAACAGCATATATCATTCCGACCTTATTCCTCACACACTCGTGGTAAGTCCATTTCTGTCATAGGTATGGCTTATTTTATGCACCAATGTGGAGTACACGAAATCATTCTCTCCTACGCTACAGGGGTGAACCTTGGCTACCTCAGTCCCTTTTCATCAGTAACAGACAAAGACCGCCCATTTACAAAATTGACTAAGCCTATTATGGGGATCGTGCCATTGTCTAGAAATGACGAATTGGGCCCTCAGTAATCACGGTTGTGGCGGGGATGGACTTGGAGATATCTAAAAGTATACAAATAAGCCATAACATGGCATATCCTTCCTGGATGAAAGCTAGTACGGATATCGGACTCATGCATCTGGCATATTCAGATCATGTTTGGATCTTTTAAGCCCATCAAGGTTTTCATACAAGTTGGCCAGTTATCATTTTAAAGCGTTCAATCAGATTATCGCAAGCTGCAAACTTGTCTCAGTTGAAAAGGCCCAACATGTTTAAACTTTTGCGATAAGGTGGCTAAATATCTTCAAATGATAGGGGGCCCAAACACAAGGTGGGCCATCATCATTTTGAAAACTTTTGGCCCAATCATCATAAGATACAAACGCGTCCCAGTTTAAGTGGCCCAACAAGTTCGTATCCTATGACGAGAAGTCCAAATGGATCCAAATGATAATGGTCCTAAACACAAGCATGTAGGGTAGCTTCTATAGGACATATAACTATGGTTCATATGTGGGCTTACAAGGGTATCGATAAAGGCTCTCATCGGTTAAGGTTTGCCTACAACTAGGTCTCCCCACTCAAGGGTTCGAGCGACCAAGTGAGCGAGCCTTTTTTCTACTGGGTACGTGCCAACTAGTGATGGTTATCATCACATAAAGATCCGCCGACTTGAGTGAAAGCGACTTCACAATATATGACGCCATCAGGGTAAAAGGGTATGCAAAATATATGAGACTAGGGTAACCAAAACCAAAGCCATGGACACTATAAGGCATTATTTCGGGGCCGAATCTCTATCCCAAGTGTAGTCGCCATCTGTAGGTGTGAGGAGGGGTTTACCGCTATGCCTATGATGCTCGGCGACCACGACAATGTTGGGCTCGCAGCCTGTAGAGAGTACAGATTAGTCAGTAGGGGACTAAATCGGAGAATAAAGGAGTCGCCACCCAGTGTGAACTGAGAAAAGATTTAAGGCCGGACTCACCCCTCGCAAGGGAAGACCTCAAATAGTTGAGTTTGAAATGGTCCCTTACTTATGCCAATATAATGGACGAGTTCACACAATGATATTGCTAAGTCTTATGCAGTTCATGCAAAGTAATTCAAATAAACACAAATTTGCACACCCATAAACATTAATAGAAATAATAAAGGCATATTAAATTAAGAAATACGAGAACGAAAATTAAAATAAACAATAAAAAGTAGGAAAAGCATCAATAAATAAATAACAAACAAAAGGGGGGGTTAATCACGCATGTATGAATATTTCCCGAGTGGCACGTGGAGTTGTATCCCAAGTACAAACCGCACTACCGTCCATTCAGATTCGGCTACGGAATTTACGTTGGGTTTCCATCCGATATACCGCAAGGAATAATGACGCACATAAACGTTAATGCAATGTACATAAAAAATAGACATAAAATAATATAATAATGCATATGTGGATAATCATCGACATGAACAAATAAAATAAAGGCGAAATAATAAAATACCAATAAATAGACAAAAAAAATGAATAACAAACTAAATACAAAGTAATAAAATAATGATGAAAGCGAATAAATAAATAAAAAGATAAATAACACTAAATAGATAAAAAAAAAATAAATAATAAAACGCCGAAGAAGAAAAATAATGTGACCAGAAATTTGGCCGTCTTTGATGTAGGACTTCTCATACCCGGCTGGACATATTTCATGTCCCGCCAGACATGCAGCGTCTAGAACTATAAAATAAAAATGGTAAAGGTTGCCCTAAGGTCTTACCTTTTAAGTTGCTTTCTCGGAAGTGCGTTAGGCCGTCGCCGGAAAGATTGAAGCTTTGCTGTTTCTGGTTCCTGGTCGCTGTTTTTACTCACTATTCTGCTATTTTTGCTCGCTGCTTTTCTTTTTTTAGGCTACTATTTTTGCTATTTTTGGGCTGCTATTTTGGCTGTTTTTGGGCTGCTATTTTGGCTGTCTTTGGGCTGCTGTTTTTGCTATTTTTGGGATGCTATTTTTTGGTGTTTTGGGCTGCTATTTTTTGGTGTTTTGGGTTGCTGTTTGTTTGGTAATTGGCTGATTGTTTTGGGTGATTTTTGGTTGTATTTGCTGGCCATTTTTCTTCTACTTTTTGGTGGTTTTGGCACTGTTTTTTGGTGCTGGTTGGTTTAGTTTTGGGGCTATTTTCTGCGGGTTTTTTGGGTGATTTTGGTGGGTTTTTTTCGGTGATTCAGGTTGTTTTCTTTGGTGGCTGGCTTCGGTGGTTCAAGTTATTTTCTTTGGTTGTTTTTCGGTTGGTTGTTCTTGGTGGCTGGTTTCGGTGGTTGTTCTTATATTTTGAGGGATTTCACGTCAAAGAAGAAGAAGAAGAAGTAGTAGGGTTGCCGTCCAAGTCTAGGGTTTTTTGATGATGATTGCCATGTAGCCTCTCATTGTGATGATTTGGTGTCCCTTTTATAATGTTTCAAAAGGATCTCCAAATAGGGAAATAAATCACATTGATTTGGGGAATATATTATTTTGGGATACAATCTCATATATTTGGTGATGAGAATATCCTAAATTTTGTTAAATTGGATGGGATCCCCAAAATCTCACTAAACTAGAAAGTGTTGATGATGGAATTTGCATATGTGAATTGCATGGGATTTTGGGCATGTGGGGGCCTTGGACGTGTATATGGGTTCATGGGCCTTGGGCGTGTATGGGCTTTGGGCGTGTGGATGGAATGAATGGGTTCATGGGCCGATTGTGTGGGTTGCAGGGTAATGGGCCGGTTGCAGGTGTTTGGGGCTTGTCCGAGGCTAAGGTTTGAAATAGCGGCTGAGCGAATCCGAGGCTGTCTAGTGAGTCCGAATCCAATAGGGTGCTAATTTTGGAGGTTTTCCTTCATTCTGGCATTCGTTTTTTCACAACTTCCGTAACTTTTCAAGTAGTGCCTCCATACGAGGCTCATCATCGGGCTCATGTAAAAATGCAGTGTCTACACACACCTATTTCTTGAAAACCTTTATGAGAATCTTTTCTATCTGTAAAACTCTGAAGTTTTCTGTAAAAATGATTTCTTCTAAAACCTTTTCATGAAACTATATCTATTGAAAACCTTTTCTTAAAACTCAATATTTTCTGAAAACCATGTCTCTGAAAATTTATCTCTCTAAAAAACTTGACGCATGGGGGCGTTACGTCTCGCCGTCCCCTCATACGCCTAAGTTGGTGGTCTTGGGACGTTACATCTTGTCGTCCCCTAAGCCACTAAACTGGAGCTGGGGGTGCTGATCCATGCTACCCTCTGACTCGGAATCTAAGGTCTATGAACTACGTGTTCACGTATTCTCCGTCCGTCAATTCCATAAGTTACATGTTGCCGTGGGTTTTTCCCTCATGCCTCCAAAATCATAAAACTCATGCTTTTAATCTCAAAACTTTTCAAAATATTTTCATTTATGAAATAACTATAAATCATCTTGGCTAACATCCTAAAACACTTAAAAGTAAATCTCACGTCAAAATAAATAAGTAAATAACAACTTGAAACAAAAAATAGTCCACTCACTGATTCAGAACTTGTTGGTGATGTCTTATGACGATGGCGAAACCGCATCTTCTGGTGATAATCATCTTGAATCTACCACTTGGCATGAAAAATGGAAGCCGTTAACAAGCAAGAATGGAGTACAAATAAACTTCTCTATGTCATACGATCAGACTGAAAAAGAGAGCATTTTTTGTTACACGTCGCGACTCGCACATAATCAGACGTGAGGCAGAGAAATTCTTCTTGCTCTGTGTCATGACGTTGGGTGTTGGGCATCACGACACTCACATAATCAGAACCGAGGCTTCCACATGACCGACCTGAGGCTTCCACACGACCGACCCGAGTCTTCCACACAACCGACCTGAGTCTTCCACATGACTGACCCGAGTCTTCCACACGATCGACTTGAGTCTTCCACACGACCGACCCGAGTCTTCCACATGACTGTCCCGAGTCTTCCATATGACCGACCCGAGGTAGGGAGCATCTTCCTATTACGCGTCGTGATGCTAGCCTATGGATGTCGTGACGCTCTCCCGATTTCAGGGCCAAATACCTGTTCTTAAATGACAATGCCCAAGCGAAACTCAACACCACCATTTAAACTTCAACTCAACTTGACAGAAACCCATTTCATAATATCAACCCAAATACAAACCATTATCTAGTATCATTAAATCACAAAGTAAATTCCCCCAACACATTCATGTTGGGCTATATACCCTAGAGCTTCATGTGTTGTAAAATGAAATTGATTATTGTAATAATTATAAACGCATTATTCATTTATCAAAGTTGTTTGATTTAAATTGCATATTGTCTAATTGTCTTATTTACCTTGATTACTCTTATACTTTCAAACTTAGTGTATGTTTGATACACAAAAGGATTTAAGCCTGAAGTTAGTAATCTAAATAGTACATAGAGAGCAAAAAAAGAGGGTACTTTGTTTGTGGTATATCTATAGTTGCAGTATATTCTATACTTGTATGAAGACCTTGATACGGGATCGTTCATGTAGTGACATGTGAATGGAGGCACCTTGTATGATGAGATCATATAGGACTGGACTCAAATAAATACGAATTTCTTTTAATATCCATTAACCGAAGAAATTCATTTTATCTAATAGATGGTCATATATGTATTCGATTTTAATTCTGAGTGTACTACGAACTCCTGCATGTCAGGCTGTGTCCTTTGATTTACTATAATGAGGTTGGTGTAGCTGTCCCTACCAATAACTACGTATTTTGGGGATATGGTTTGGTGTGTACCTGGGAACGTTTTACATAGATATATAATGCATTCATTTTTTCGAGAAGTTGAAGAATATCTCTTTTAAGAGTTGATTCGGGACTTGAACAATTTTGAGAGCTCAACTTTCTTATTACGAATAGAAAGTAATATATTCGTAATTGTTATGAATTAATTGTTAATTATAGAATCAATGATGCTTAATAGATAAATTATTTAGTGGAGTATAACAGACTTATGACATGGCTCTATTTATGAGATATTCGTGAAGGGCTATATCCAAATGTAGTGACTATATCGATGGACACCGAAGTTGTTCGGCTTATATTTTCCATCTACGGTAACAGGAGTTCAACTTCGAGTTTTTAATGAAATAACACGAAGTTAATAATTCGTAATATTAGATTAAAGGGTTTAATTAATATTTCAGAATTATTGGAGCTCGGAACCGTAGGTCCATTTGGTCCCCGTGTTAGCTTGATTAACTGTAAACCTAATATAATTATATTGTCTAATAATATGCTCAAATTATATTTATATATTATTAATATGATTAATAATTTTTTTTTGTCACAAATGAAAATAATATTAAATAATTAGTTTAATATTATATTTTCTAATATTTTTGATTATGAGATAATCAAATAATAATTATAAGATAATAATTACATCATTAATAATTATGAGATAATTATTACATCATCATTGATAATGCATAATTATGAGATAATTATGACATTCTTATTTGATAATGGTAAATGAATTATCAAGACAAGCCTTAATGGTTTGCCAAATCATCCACCAAGTTTTTCTTAATTAGTTTTGACCTAATTACCTAACTTGTTCCATTATCTAATGGATTTGGTTGACACTCCACTCAAGTGTGTTGGCCATTTACAATTGATAAGATTGAGTGGAAGTTGATGGAATTGATTTAGTTTATATTCTCTACCATTCTCACTCAAAGGTTGGGTAATCAAGTGAAAATCATACTTAGCATTTTGGAAAAAGAAATTCAAGAGAGAGCTAAAACATTCACAAAAGTTGTGAGTATGGTAGAGAGAAAAATCATTTTTCTCAATAGTTGAGATTAGAAAGAAAAACAAAAGTGAACAAGATACTTGATCTTCTTCATCTCATATTTCTAAAGCCAAAATAGTTTGTGACAATATCAATTTCTCTAAAAAGTTTAGAGGTTGATCTTTGTGAGTGAAGCCCACACTTCGGTTTGTTGTTTTCGAGATATAGCTCGGAAGATTGAGTGGTTGATTCTACAGTAGAATCTCAAAGGAAATTAATCAAGAGTTTTGTGGAGTTCGACTTTAACAAAGGAGAAGGCAAAGAAAATTTTAAAGATCCGGTGCCACCACATCCGCAACTTCCGCCGTGCAAAAGGAAACGGTTTCCTTCAATTAGTATTAGAGCTTAAGGTTGAAAAGTGTTATTAACCCTTCTCATTTAAAGTTTCAATTTTAATAACTTATATGCGGTATAGATTATTAGAATGCATGTTGTGATGAGTAGGCACAATTAGATTCATGAGAAGAATGGTTTTTAATGTTCACGTGATGAATGTTTACTTTGATTCATGTGATGAATGTATTGCGTTGATCGTTACTTTTTTCGGCTCTTATTTTTAGTATTGGGAATGTAAGACCATAAGGTCATATTCTTTCAAGTGTTATAAGTTAATTTTCTTTGTAATAAGTCCATTTTGTAACTCAATTTGTAACTTGGAGGAGCCGATGCTGTGTAACATACAATGGAGAAAGATTTGAAGACCAATGGATGCCTTAGATTTATTGTACTAATTAGATTAGTATCAAAAAAATAAGAGCCCGATTAACGCAATTTATGGATGTATGTAAAACTACGTTCCGTTACAAGTCCATAAAAAAAACGGGGACCAAAACGGAGTCCAGAAGCTCCAAAACGGAGTAAATGAAGTTCTAGTGTTCGAACGACTGCCTGAAAATGTTCTAACGCCCGTAAAACACCACACAAACGTTACTCCACTGTCTAAAAATGTTCGAACGCCCTTCAAACGCCACACAAACGTTTTCAGCCCAGACCTGGGAATATATATGTTTTAAATTGTTTATTAACATATCATATAGCCTAGGGTGCCTACTCTTGTATTTTCACATGCCATAACATGTAGATATGCATGATATTCTAGTCATAAAATATGATTTTATGTAAATTTAAAAGTTAAATTAGAATATTAGATGCATGTAAACGGATTAATAAGATTAATTAGTTTAATGGTTTAAAAATTACGAATTCAAGTTTAAGAACAAATGGACATTATGAGTACATAATTTTTCTTGGTATATCGGATGGAAACCCGGATATAAATTCCATAGCCGTTTCTGAATGGACTGTAATTTGGTTTGCACTCGGGATACAATTCCATGTACTTTTGGAGTAAATAATATACTTTTAATCTATTAAATGGTTTAATGACATATAGTCCATTAGTTGAATTCTAAAATTTTAAAACCTATAAGTGAACTAATATTTTAAAAGTTAAAATTGATTAGATCACTTAAGAAAACTTGATTAAATTAGTTTAATTAAGTTAATGATTAGTAGAGACTAATAAGAATTAGTGAATAAAATTTTAAGTGTTAAAATTGGTTAGATCACTAATAATCCACTAGTATTAATGAAGATATGTTTTAGCCGAGCATAATCTTAATACATTGGAAACTAGTGAGATATAAACCTTACACTCCAAAATAGTGAGTGGGAGAGGGGTATACCACAATATATCCCATGATCTCCATTGTTATCCAAAAACGTGAGATTCAATAGGCACCTCGTGGCAGCTTTGTTCCTGTCCCCATGCAGATGGTGTCCTTATTGGGTCAATATCAAGTTTGGATTTCGATAGGATAGGGACTCTAGATGTATTTGGTGATTTGACCTACCCTACGGCGGCATTTCACTAGTTAAGTCCAAGGGTTCCGAAATAATGGGTCACACTCACAAAAGAATGATTAAGTTGTTAATCAAATCTTCATTGATCAAAATAACGGTAGTTGATTAATATAGGAATAAGAGTTATTTCAGATATATTAATCAATTGAGAATGTCTCAATCTATCATGCGAATACTTGACCTACCCTACGGCGGCACTTATTTGTGGGATGATAGATATCCATGACATAATAATTCTTTTAGGTTTCTAATTCAATATACATTGATCATGCATCATGTTTAATTTTATGCCTAAATGTTTGACAATTTTAATATGCGACGAATTAATGTTGAATGCGCGTTTATTATTTTTTTCAGCCATGGCATCTGCAATTATCTCAGTGATCAAACAACAAGAAAAATTAACTGGGGACAATTATGTTAAATGGAAAAGTGACATGAATGCTATCTTGGTCTACGAAGACCTTAAATTTGTCATAATGGAGGAATGTCCTCCTGAGCCAGCATCTAATGCTGGCAGAGCTGCACCTATTGCGTATAATAATTGGATTAAATATGAAGAGAAAGCCCATAGCTATTTGATAGCATCCATGTCTGAGGTTCTTGCTGCACAGCATGAGCCTATGGCGACGACATCAATGATTATGTAGTCATTACAGAACATGTTTGGGCAACTGACCGGTGCGTAATCACACGCGTATAACGTAAGCACACGTATCATTCAAGGAGTATAAAAAATATCGATCCCATGAGGACTTAATATCTAAGCTATTAATTTATGAAACCAAATTCTTACAAGTATCTAATGGATTGATTTTTGTTATTGGAATGGTGACTTTAAATTAAAATAAGTAAATAAAATGGCTCGAAAGTAAATCAAGTGAAATTCAATATTAAGAAACTATCCAGGGTTGTGAATCCTTCCAATATATTTTTAAAGTTGAAGTGGTTATTTTACGTTTGTGTAATATATCAGTTTATTAACCTGGAACACGAAATTATGCAAAAGCCTCTTCCGATGGTCAGATAAAAATACCCAGTGTAACTTAATTAATCATATGTCTATGTCAACCAAGTTACCTGAATTCATTAAGATTAAGTTCCAATTATGGCTACCCCCGCCCGACAGGTATATTCCTATCCTGTAAGGAAATCTATTAAAGGGTTATCTATCGTTAAGGAAAATCGTGGGCTATTGAGTCTAGGGTTTAAACCTTAAATCCCTTTTCCAAGTTCATTTTAAGTTTACCAAATCAATCTTATTAATGGCCAGTTAACAAGAAGCATTAAGCTTAAGACTCAATAAATAAACTTTTATATTACCCAAACTGTAAAATAACCCCTTATTAACAGGTGATATTGGAATTCATCTCAACCTCAGATAACAGGTTTAGTTACAACATATATTTACGGCTAGTAAAAGCTTAAATAAAATAAAAGACATAAAGTAAATGCTGGAAAGTAAATGCTGGAAAAGTAAATGCGGAAAAATAAATGCTGAAAAGTAAATGCTGGAAATTAAAAATGTAAAAGTACAATAAAAGAAAGTGTTGGGGGTTAGAGGATCCACTTTTATTACTTCTATTTAGATATCTATCTTATTATAATATATTAACTTTGCGTGATATTACCAACCGACCATATAGGCGGTAACCTGATTAAGTCAAATTTATAATTAATTACCAACCGACCATACAGGCGGTATCCAGCTTAGTCATGTTAAAACCAATTTCATAATTAAGTCCAACCGACCAATAAGGCGGTATCCTAATTAAGGCAGGTTTTAAATATTTTATATATTATAATTAAGGGAGATTAATCTAAATATTTGTAATAAAAGCTTTACCTTTTACCCTAGCAAGGGGGAATTACCTCCCCATTACTGAAAAATAAAGACTGAAAAGTAAAGAAATGAAAGTATTATTGCGTAAAAGTAAATTGCAGAAAGTAAAGACTGAAAAGTAAAGAAAAGAAAGTGCAAATGCGAAAATTAATTACTGAAAGGTGTAAATAAACAAACAAGAAACAATCTTCTTAGTATTCTTAAAGAATTACATAGAAGAAAGTGTGAAATGAAAATGAAAATTCGGCATGAATTTATAGGCGTCCATAAGCTTTGGCGTCGCGACGTGCACAACCTTGTGCGTCACGACGCGCCGTAGATGTTTGCCACGTGGCGCGGCTTATGTGGAGATGATGACACGTGTCACGCTTCGTCGGTAGCTGAATTATTAGTGTCGACAGCATGGGATGACGACATGTGTCTGGTGCATGTTAGCATGATTTATTGTGGTGTTGACACATGGCAGACGCATTTTAGCAAATGATGATGATTGTCGCCAGCATGTGATGGTGACACGTGTCTGGCGCACGTTAGCAGATGTTGACACGTGGCAGGCGCACGTTAGCAAGTGTGCATTTTACCAAAACTTCTCTGATTGGTCTGGTGTATGTTAGAAATCTCCGGCGCACGTTAGCAAACAACATATTTTAGCATGGTGTATTTTAACAAAACAGCGCATTTTAGCAGGAAATTTACATTTTTGCCCTTTTTGTCCATTTTTCACTGTTTTGGCCCTGAATTGCCTCCAGAGAGTCCCGTTATTTTATTTATCTACAAAATATCACAAAACATATCAAAATATTCACAAAACTCAAGAAACTATATAAAATATTAGGTCAAATGAGTGAGAAATAGTGATCTATTTACCACTCATCAGCAACCTTCAGACCGGCAACAACATGAGACAATTCCCTTTATATTGACCGCTAGAATGAAGGAAGGCATATCAGTCCGAGACCACTTGTTAAGGATGATGGCTCATCTTAATATGGTTAAAACCCTTGGTACACGTATCAATGTGCAAAGCCAGGTGACAATGATCATGGAAACCCTTCCGAAGAGTTTCCTGCAGTTTAAAAACAAATGTTCTACGAATAAGTTGACTTTTACGTTGACTGAACTGCACCAATTACGAGTCCGTTATGAACGGTCCTCGTAGGCCCAATGCCGAGGCAAATATTGTTGAATCTTCTAAATCTGCAAAGAAGAAGAAGAAAGGCAATTGGAAGGCAAAGGCAAAACCAATGAAAAAGAAAAACAACAAATGCTCCAAAGGTACCAATGCTAAAGGAAAATGTTTCCATTGGGAACAACAATGGCATTGGAAAAAGAATTGTCCGAAATACCTTGCTGAGCTTTAAGAGAAGAAAAACTCAAGTAAATATGATTTACTTGTCATTGAGTCTCTTTTAGTGGAGGATGATAAATCCGCTTGGATTGTTGATTCTAGTTCCACTAACCATGTTTGCTGTTCTTTGCAGCTACTTGACTCATTGAGGAACCTTGGTGAAGGTTACTTTACCATGGGAGTTGGGACAGGGGATGCTGTTTTAGCTAAAGCATTGGGAGATTCCAAATTAAACTTTCATAAAAGTTATTTGTGTTTGAATGGTGTGCTATATATTTCAGGTTTTCGCAGGAATTTGATTTCTGTAACAAAACTTATGGAATGTGGTTTTTCAGTTTCATTTAATAATAAGTCAGTTATTATTAGTAGAAATGGATTAAATATATGCACGGGAAACTCCGAAAATAATCTATATTTATTAAGACCGTTAATGCATGATTCATTGCTTAATACTGAAATGTTTAAGATTGAAAGATCTAAAATAAAACGGCAAACGATTTCTCATAATGATACCTATCTATGACACCTTAGACTTGGTCACATTAACCTTGACCGAATTGATAGACTAATTAAGAACGGAGTTTTAAATCAGTTAAAACTCGGTACTTTACATGTATGTGAATCTTGTTTAGAAGGCAAAATGACTAAGAGACCTTTTACTGGAAAATGGATAAGAGCCAAAGAACCACTGGAGCTAATACATTAGGACGTTTGCAGACCGATGAATGTAAAGGCACGAGGTGGTTATGAATCCTTCGTCACTTTCATTGACGATTATTCTATATATGGGTATGTTTATCTAATGCAGCATAAGTTAGATACATTTAAAAAGTTCAAAGAGTATCGTGCTGAGGTTGAGAACCAGTTAGGTAAAAGCATCAAAATTCTACGATCAGATCGTGGAGGTGAATACCTTGATAGAGATTTCGAGGAATGCTTAGTTGAGCATGGAATTATTTCACAGCTCACAGCACCTGAAACACCACAAAAAATTGGTGTTGTAGAAAGGAGAAATCGAACCCTACTAGACATGATAAGATCAATGTTTAGTTATAGCTCTCTACCTAGTTCATTCTAGGGGTATGCATTGGAAACATCAATGTATATCCTGAATGTAATTCATTCTAAGTCTGTTCCTAAGACTCCCTTAGAGTTGTGGAATGGTCTCAAAGCTAGTTTGCGACATTTCCACATATGGGGGTGTCTAGCACATGTGCTAAAGAACAAGACTACTAAGTTGGAACCACGTTCACAAGTGCGTCAATTTGTAGGCTATCCTATGGAAACTAGAAGTGGATTATTTTATAATCCAGAAGATAATAAAGTATTTGTATCGACAAATGCTACATTTCTTGAGGATGATTAAATGAGAGAATTCAAACCTCGAAGTAAAGTGTTACTTGAGGAGTTACTTGGTGGTAGGACCAGTGAACAATTGTCAAATGTTGACAAAGACATAACACCTTCAGCATCTGAAAGTAAGATGCAAGTTTATCAGAATACCATGCCACCTAGACGCAGTGGGAGGGTTGTAAGACAACCTGAACGCTATCTAGGAAATGGTGAGGTGCAAGTTGTTGCATCTTGTGATGGTATAGATGATCCATTGACCTATCGTAGTGCAATGAATGATATTGATAAAGAAGAATGGCTCAAAGCCATGAACCTTGAGATGGAGTCCGTGTACTCTAACTCAGTATTGGAACTTGTGGACCAACCTTATGGAGTAAAACCCATAGGTTGCAAGTGGATCTACAAGAGAAAAAAAGAATAAATGGGAAAGTACGGACTTTCAAGACTAGGCTAGTGGCAAAGGGTTATACCTAAAAGAGAGAGTTGACTATGAAGAAATTTTCTTCCTAGTAGCCATGTTTAAATCCATCAGGATTCTTCTTTCCATTGCCGCATATTATGACTATGAGATTTGGCAAATGGACATCAAGATTGCATTCTTGAATGGAAATCTTGATGAAAGTATCTATATGGTACAACCAGAGGGTTCATAACCCAAGGTCAAGAGAAAAAGGTTTGCAAGTTGCAAAGGTCCATTTATGGGGTTTAAGCAAGCATCTAGATCTTGGAACATAAGATTTGATACTACGATCAAGTCTTATAACTTTGAGTAGAACATCGATGAACCTTGTGTCTACAAGCGCATCATTGATGGGAATTACGTCGATGATATTTTACTCATCAGGAATGATGTAAAGATATTATCAGAAGTGAAAATCTGGCTAGCTAACCAATTCCAAATGAAAGATTTGGGAGAGGCAAGTTATGTACTTGGGATCCAGATCATTCGGGATCGCAAGAAACGACTGTTGGCAATGTCTCAAGCATCCTATATTGACAAGATTCTTGTGCGATTTGGAATGCAGAATTCCAAGAAAGGTAATTTACCTTTCAGACATGGAATTCATTTGTCTAAGGAACAGTCTCATAAGACACCTCAAATAGTTGAGGAGAAGAGACATATTCCATATGCTTCAGCAGTTGGAAGTCTTATGTATGCTATGTTATACACGAGACCAAACATCTGTTTTGCAGTGGGAATACTCCGTAGGTTTCAATCCAACTCAGGATTTGATCATTGGGTGGCGGTGAAACACATTCTCAAGTATCTTCGGAGAACGAGAAATTATATGCTAGTATATTCTGGTGAGAATATGATCCTCAAGGGATATACAGACTCTAATTTTCGGACGGATGTAGATTCTAGGAAATCAACATCCAGATCAGTATTCACCCTAGGTGGTGGAGCTATTGTATGGAGGAGCATAAAGCAATCTTGTATTGCTGACTCTACCATGAAGGCTGAATATGTAGCAGCTTGTGAAACAACTAAAGAACTAGTCAGGCTCCGTAAATTCTTGGAAGATCTGGAAGTTGTTCCAGATATGGATAAACTACTCACACTTTATTGCGATAAAAGTGGAGCAGTGGCGAATTCCAAGGAACCAAGAAGCCACAAGCGGGTTAGCATATTGAGAGAAAATATCACATTATCAGGGAGATAGTGCAGAGAGGAGATGTCATTGTCGCGCAGATTCCATCCACAAACAACCAGGCTGATCCGTTTACAAAGACCTTATCGGTTACAATTTTTGAAGGTCATCTAAAAAGTTTAGGATTACATGACATGTCCCATTTGCTCTGGTTCAAGTGGGAGATTGTTGGGCTATATGCCCTAGAGCTTCATGTGTTGTAAAACGGAATTGATTATTTTAATAATTAGAAACACATTATTCATTTATCGAAGTTGTTTGATTTAAATTACATATTGTCCAATTGTCTTATTTACATTGATTACTCTAATACTTTCGGATTTAGTGTATGTTTGATACCTAAAAGGATTTACGCCTGAAGTTAGTAATCTAATTAGTCTATAAAGAGCAAACAAAGAGGGTGCTTTATTTATGGTATATCTATACCTGCGGTTTATTCTATACTTGTATGACGACCTTGATCCGGGATCATGTAGTGACATGGGAATGAAGGCACATTGTATGATGAGATCATATAGGACTAGAATCAGATAAATACTAATTTCTTTTAATATCCGTTAACCCAAGAAATTCATTTTATCAAATAGATGGTCATATATGGATTCGATCTTAATCCTGAGTGTACTACAAACTCCTACATGTCAGGTTGTGTCCTTTGATTTACTATGGTGAGGTTGGTGTAGCAGTCCCTGCCAATAACTATGTATTTTGGGGATATGGTTTGGTGTGTAGCTGGGAACGTTTTACATAGATATGGAATTCACTCATTCTTTCGAGAAGTAGAAGAATATATCTTTTAAGAGTTTATTTGGGACTTGAACAATTTTGAGCGCTCAAGTTTCCTATTACGAATAGAAAATATTATATTCATAATTGTTATGAATTAATTGTTCATTATAGAATCAATGGTACTTAAGAGATAAAATATTTAGAGGGGTATAACGGACTTATGACCCTACTCTATTTATGAGATATTCGTGAAGGGCTATATCCATATGTAGTGACTATATCGATGGACACCGAAGTTGTTTGGCTTATATTTTCCATCTACGGTAAATGGAGTTCAACTTCGAATTTTTAGTGGAATAACGCGAAGTTAATAATTTGTAATATTTGATTAAAGGGTTTAATTAATATTTCAGAATTATTAGAGCTCGGAACCGTATGTCCATTAGGTCCCCTTGCTAGCTTGATTAACTGTAGCGAACCTAATATAATTAGATTGTCTAATAATATGCTCACATTATATTTATATATTATTAATATGATTAATAATATTTTTTTTTCACATATGAAAATAATATTAAATTAGTTTAATATTATATTTTCTAATATTTTTGATTATGAGATAATCAAATAATAATTATAAGATAATTATTACATCATTAATAATTATGAGATAATTATGACATCAACATTGATAATGCATAATTATGAGATAATTATGACATCATTAATTGATAATGGTAAATGCATTATCAAGACAATCCTTAATGGTTTGCCAAATCATCCACCAAGTTTTTGTTAATTAGTTTTAACCTAATTACCTCACTTGTTCCATTATCTAATGGATTTGGTTGACACTCCACTCAAGTGTGTTGGCCATTTACTATTGATAAGATTGAGTGGATGTTGATGGAATGGCTTTAGTTTATATTCTCTACCATTCCCACTCAAAGGTTGGGTAATCAAGTCAAAATCATACTTAGCATTTTGGAAAAATAAATTCAAGAGAGAGCTAAAACATTCACAAAAGTTGTGAGCATGGTAGAGAGAAAAATCATTTTTCTCAATAGTTGAGATTAGAAAGAAAAACAAAAGTGAACAAGATACTTGATCTTCTTCATGTCATCTTTCTAAAGCCAAAAGAGTTTGTGACAATATCAATTTCTCTAAATAGTTTAGAGGTTGATCTTTATGAGTGAAGCCCACACTTGGGTTTTTGTTGGTTTCGAGATATAGCTCGGAAGATTGAGTGGATGATTCTACAGTAGAATCTCAAAGGAAATTAATCAAGAGTTTTGTGGAGTTCAACTTTAACAAATGAGAAGGCAAAGAAAATTTTAAAGATCTGGTGCCACCACATCCACAACTTCCGCCGCGTAAAAGGAAACGGTTTCCTACAATTCATACACATAAAGACTTCATTCCATGCTAACACTATCTTGATACCCTCTAAAATAGATGCCAGCAACACTATCAACGCCAAAACAATTCCGACCCCAGGTGACAAGTGTAATCACACGCGTATAACGCAAGCGCACGTATCGTTCAAGTAGTATAAAAAGTATCGATCCCACGAAGACTTAATACCTAATCTATTAATTTATGAAGCCAAATTTTTACAAGTATCTAATGGATTGATTATTTGATTGGGTGGTGAATTTAAAATTAAAACAAGTAAATAAAACAGCGGAAAACAGTTTGAGAAAATTCAGTATTTAGAAACTATCTAGGGTTGTGAATCTTTCCAATATCTTTTTAAAAGATGAAGTGGTTATTTTACGTTTGTGTAATATATTAATTTACTAACCTGGAATACGAAATTCTGCAAAAGCATCCGTCGATGGTAAGATGCAAATACCCAGTGTAACCCAATTAATCATATGTCTATTTTAACTAAGTTACTTGAATTCATTAAGTTTAAGTTCCAATTATGGTTACCCCCGGCCGACAGGTATATGTCTATCCTGTAAGGAAATCTATTAAAGGGTTATCTATCCTCAAGGAAGATCGTGGGCTATTAAGTCTAAGGCTGAAACCTAAAATTCCTTTGTCAAGTTTATTTTAAGTTTACCCGATCAATCTTATTAGTGGCCAGTTAACAAGAAGCATTAAGCTTAAGACTTAATAAGTAAACCTTTATATTACCTAAACTATAAAATAACTCCTTATAAACCGGTGATATTGGAATTCATCACAATCCCAGTTAACTGACTTAGTTACGACACATATCTAAGGATAGTAAAAGCTTAAATAAAATAAAAGACATAAAGTAAATGCTGGAAAGTAAATGCGGAAAAATAAATACGGAAAAGTAAAAGCTGGAAATTAAAATTGTAAAAATACAATAAAAGAAAATGCTGTGGTTAAAGGATCCACTTTTATCACTGTTATTTTAGATATCTCCCTTATTATAATATTTAAACTTTGCATGATAATTACCAACCAGCCATATAGGCGGTATCCTGATTAAATCAAATTAATAATTAATTACCAACCGACCAGCCAGGCGGTATCCAGTTTAGTCAAGTTTAAAACCAATTTGAATAATTACCAACTGATCAATAAAGTGGTATCCTCATTAAGTCAAGTTTTAAATAGTTTATATATTATAATTAAGGGAGATTAATCTAAATATTAGTAATAAAAGCTTTACCTTTTGCTCCAGCTGGGGGAGTTACCTCCTCATCTCTGAAAAGACTGAAAAGTAAAGAAAGGAAAGTATTGTGCGTGAAAGTAAATTACAGAATGTAAAGACTTGAAAAGTAAAGAAAAGAAAGTGAAAATGCAGAAATTAATTACTGAAAGCTGTAAATAAACAAACAAGATACAATCTTCTTAGTATTCTTAAGGAATTACATAGAAGAAAGCATGAAATCAAATCTGAAATTTGGCCTTCTATTTATAGGCAAAAATTAACTTCGCACAAGTTTGTTCTTGCGTCGCGACGCGCCGTTGATGAAGGACGAGTGGCACGCCGGTTACGGAGATGGTGACACATGGCAGGCTGAATGATTAACTGAATTATTATGCTGATGTGGTGCTGACGTGGCGATGATGTGGCGATGACATGGCGATGTTGATTTTCGGCAGCATGTGATGGTGACACGTGGCATAAGATGATTGGATGATGATGACGTGGCTGACACGTAGCAAGCTGACTTGGCATGTGACTGATGTGGACACAACGTGGCTGACACATGGACGATACATAGATGACACTTGGCAATGGTGATTGTTGACAGCATATGATGATGACACGTGGCACGTCACACGTTAGCGGATCTGCTCTGATGTTGACACGTAGCAGGCGCACGTTAGTAGATTCGGCGCATGTTAGCATGCCACATGTTAGTAAGGCACATTTTAGCAAATCTTCTTTGATTGTGACACGTGTCCCAGCGCATGTTAGTAGACTTCGACGCACGTTAGCGGTCACGACACCCAAATGACAATTTCGCCCTTTTTGTCCATTTTTCATTGTTTTGGCCCTGATTTGATTCCAGAGAGTCCTGAAACTTTATTGATCTACAAAATAACACAAAACACATCAAAATATTCACAAAACTCAAGAAACTATACAAAATATTAGGTAAAATGAGTGGGAAATAGTGATATATTTACCACTCATCACACCCCCAAACCTAACATTTTGCTAGTCCTCGAGCAAAACAACAAGATAAAATAACATAAACATCTTTAAAATAAAATTAAACTAAGCCACTTTCGTAGAGATCACGGTTGCATTTAGCGTATGAAACAAGCCTTTAAACCTCTAGGTGTCCCTAGTGGACGAGTTGTAGTCTCGTGAGGACTTACAGTAATGATACCCACAAACGTTTTATAAAAACAAAAAGATAATTAAAACTAATGACAAGAGAAAATAGAATAAACAAGTTAGTGACTAATCGGGTGAAACTTCTTATCCAAGTTTAGAGTTGTTTTCTTTTTTTCTAAATTACCGAATAAGTAAATTCTCCGATTATATTTATCATTCTCCATATACACAGCCAACAAAATATTAATCAACTCATTTTTGCCCACAATTGTCACAAGTGTAGTTGAGAAGAGAGTAATTTTTTTGTCCTAAAGTTATATCAGAATTCACATTTTTTTTAAAGCAATGGAATATTTTTCTGATTTTTCTAATATTTTTTATTTATTTATATACAATATCTTCCATCCATGTAACGAGCTTTGGGCCAGTGACTCCCAAACCAGTTGGCTTTAGGGCACCATGTGTTATGACACCTCTACAGACTTAATTACTCAGATTTCAGATATATATTTTTTTTCTCTAACATCTTTGATCTATATAGCGAGCTTTGGGCCAGTGACTCCCAACCAGTTGGTTTTAAGGCACTAGGTGTTAAAACACCCCTACGGACTTAATAACTCGGATCTCAGACTTTTTTTAATCCCATCACTTTTTTAGAAGCTTCCTCCAATTAAACTAGAGCACTGAATATTACAAACTTTTCAATTAAAACTCATGTTCGTATGTTACCATGCAAGTTGATAATACCTGTCAACTAAGCATATGAAGATCCATTTTAGTCAGTTTTATGAAGAATTCACAAATTAAATAATCCAAAAGGAAATAAACAAAAATTAACTTGTTTCTAAATAGGTTGAGATACGTCTCAGGAGTGGAAATTCCTTACACAGCTATCTCATACCGATTTCACCTGATTAATCAAGTTAAAAACACAAAAAACATAAAATATTTTTTTAATTTTTGTAAATTTTTGTAAATTTTTTTGAATTTTTCGAAATTTTTTGACTAAAAATAAAAACAACATAAAAATAAGATACTAGTCAAGTATTCCCCTCCCCCAAACCTAAATGAGACATTGTCCCCAATGTCTTAAAATGTAGAAGATGAGTTTCGAAGTTAATACCTAGTTAGCTGAAATTCTACATCTAAAATGAAAATTAAAGGTTAGGATCCAGATTTATCTGACGCTTTTTACCACGATAATTATCAGACCAGTTAATCTTGGAAAGGATAGAGTCAATTTGTGGTTTAAAGGCTAAGATTTGGTCAATCAAATCTTAGGCAGTTCTGGCAGTGAAGAGGAGATCCTTTAGAGGTTTTGACACCAATCCATTTCTCCGGGCATCATCAAGAAATACACAAAGAAAATCATAAAATCCATCTGCATTGAACAGTCCAATCGATTTCTGGTGTATGTTCAAGTTCGCCCAAGATAGTACTGTAAAAATTTCCTCCATCGTGCCCAAGCCACTTGGCAAAGCAATAAAAGCATCAGCACAGTTAATCATTTCTACTAGTCGTTCAGACATACCTGGTACAATTAGTTCTTCTCCATTTGATGGTCCTATAAGATTCGCCTCCGCCAAAGGTTTTGGGATGATTCCTAAGACTTGACTGCCTCTCTCTTGTACAGCCTTTTAAACAATCCCCATTAGTCCAAGATTACCACCGCCATATACTAAGTGCATATTCCTTTCAGCTATGAATCTACCCAATTCATGTGCTGCTCCAACGTATTATGGCTTAGAACCAACACTAGTACCGTAAAACACACAAATATTTACAACCTGTCTTCTAGAAGTGGCTTCCATTTTTATGTATTTTTTTTCAGCTGGATGCCTTCAAAAGTGCAATGATGAGTTAGATTTATAGAACCTGAAAAAGGGTGAGTAACAATAGCACTAGTATCTTCCAAAGGACGATTAGTAGCAAAACAGTAAATCGTGAAATGTCAAAAAGGTCCGGATCCTATAGGTTAAAATAAAAGAAAACAACAAAACAAATCACAATTATTAGGAAAAGACAAAGATATAATAATTTTTACAAGAAAGTAACGGCTTAAATGATGTCTATGCGTCAGAGACAAGCTTCCCATCCAATCTTTTTATAAATTGGCAAATAAGGTCTTTTTGAGTCAGATTCCCAAGACTTAACTGTTGTCTTTCTTTTCGAAATTATATATATAACATGTGAATTGCATGATGCATATATCCACTGGAATACGTCTCAATAGTCTTAGATATGTCATCTAAAGACTCCTTACTCAAGCCATCCCTAATGAATTTAATTTTATCTTCACAGTTATCAGACACCATTCCTAAAGAACGATAACGAGTATTACATGTCATGCGAGCACATTTATAGCAAACACCCATCTTTTTAGCTCTTCTTTTTTTAGCATAGGTGCTTTTTCCTAAACCAGGCAGATATGAAATAAAAGAGTCAGAGGACTCACATGCCAATCAGACCCGTGCTTCAATAATCCAACGAATGTCATTAGTAATACCTTTGATCATCAATAGTCTCATCCGAATGTTTTGACGGAGAAAAGGAAATTGCTTGTGAAGATTTGCGAGAACGTCTTCCATCGTGAAATGATTTTACCTGCAAAAATTAAACACACCAAAATAAAACACACCAAATCACAATATATTCAAATTGCATGGGTTGCCTCCCTACTAGCACTAAGTTTAAAGTCATCAGCTAGACATGACTGCCCGAACATTAGGCTGGATCTGAAAGTGTGACACTTTCTTTTTGTCGCTCAAATGATTCTCCCCAGTAGTGTTTGACACGCTAACTGTTAACCTTGAATGTTTCATTGGTGTTAGGATCAAGTAACTCAACAGCTCCATATGGTAAAACTTGAGTGATCACAAATAGACCTGACCACCTTGATTTCTATTTTCTAAGGAAACGTTTCAACCTTGAATTGTATAGCAACACCTACTGCCTTCGTTCCAATTGTCTGTGTATTATTTTTTGATCATGCCATTTCTTGGTCTTTTCTTTGTACAATTTGGCATTCTCATAAGCATGTAGGCGAAATGCCTCCAATCCGTTTAGTTGGTGGCGTCGTTTCTCTCCTGTAGCTTATTGATCAAGATTTAACTTATTCAGTGCCCAGTACGACTTGTGTTCAAGCTCAACTGACAGATGCCACACTTTCCCAAACACCATTCGATATGGGGACATACCAATAGGTGTCTTGTAAGTTGTCCAGTAGGCCCATAATGCGTCATCCAATTTCGTAGACCAGTCCCTCCTTATTGATCCAACGGTTATCTCCAAGATTCTTTTGATCTCTCTGTTTGAAACTTCAACCTGTCCATTTGACTGTGGATGATAAGCTGTGGCAACTTTATGAGTAACTCCGTATTTGGATATGAGTGCATCGAAGTATCTGTTGCATAAATGTGTGCCACCATCACTGATAATCGCCTGAGGTGTTCTGAAGTGAGTGGAAATATTCTTTTTAAGGAATTTTATCACCACTTTTGAATCATTGGATGGCAATGCAATTATTTCAACCCATTTGGAGACGTAGTCTACTGCAACTAGTATGTACAGGTTTCTGAATGATGGAACAAAGTGTCCCATAAAATTAATACCAATACATCAAATATCTCCACTTCCAGAATATTTTGCAGAGGTCATTCATTTCTCCTCGAAATATTTCCCGTTCTCTGACAACTGTCATATTGAAGAGAAAATAAGTAAGCATCTTTAAACAAAATAAGCCAGAACAAACCTAATTATAGGACTTTGGCTGCAGTTTTATTCCTGCTGAAGTGTCCGCCATATGGTGATGAATGGCAATGTTGCAGGACACTGTTGACCTCCTCCTATGGAACACACCGTCTCAGTAATTGATCAGCACAACGTTTGAACAGATACGACTCATCCCAGACATAGTGCTTGACTTCTTTGAAGAATTTCTTCTGTTACTGAGTTGTACATTCCAACGGCCATTTTCCCGATACTATGTAGTTGACATAGTCAGCATACCAAGGGGCATCATGATATTTCATGGCAAAAAATTGTTCATCTGGAAAGGTTTCTTTGATTGTAAGTTCTTTGCTAACTGTTTCTCCATTCTCGAGCCTTGATAAATGATCTGCCACTTGGTTTTCTATTCATTTCATGTCTCGGATCTCCACGTCGAATTCTTATAGTAGAAGTATCCAATGGATCAATCTGGGTTTGGCATCTTTCTTCGCGATCATGTATTTGATTATTGAATGATCTGTGTAGAACACTACTTTGGGACCCAGCAGATAAGAGCAGAATTTATCAAAAGCGAACACAACTGCAAGAAACTCATTGTCTGTGGTTGTGTAGTTGTGTTGAGCTTCATTCAGAATTTTGCTGGAGTAGTAAATGGTATGGAAAATCTTTGCTTTGCGTTGTCCCAAAACTGCACCTATAGTAAAATCACTAGCATCGCACATCACCTCAAATTGAAGGTCCAGTCTGGTGCTACAATGATGAGAGCAGAGACTAGCTTCTGTTTTAGAATCTCAAAAGCTTCTTGGCATTTTTTGGTGAAGCTAAAAGGCACATCTTTCTCTAGAAGATTGCACAGAGGTTTAGCAATCTTTGAGAAGTCTTTGATAAATCTCCTGTAAAAGCCAGCATGTCCGAGAAAACTCTGAATCCCTTTGACAGATGTTGGTGGAAGTAGTTTTTCAATTGTCTCAATCTTTGATTTGTCTACCTCGATTCCCTTTTGTGAGATTCGATGTCCAAGAACAATGCCTTCCTGCACCATGAAGTGGCATTTCTCCCAATTGAGTACCAGGTTGGTATCTTCCCATCTTTGTAACACATTTTCCAGATTTTGCAAGCAGTGATCGAACGAGTCTCCAAACATAGAAAAAACATCCATGAAAACCTCCATATTTTATTCCAACATGTCTGAGAAGATGGCCATCATGCAACATTGAAATGTAGCAGGTGCATTACATAGTCCAAATGGAATCCTGTGAAAAGTAAAAGTACCATACGGACATGTAAAAGTGGTTTTCTCCTGATCTTTTAGGGCGATGGCAATCTGATTGTACCCCGAGTATCCGTCCAGAAAGCAATAGAACTCATGTCCCGCCAATCTGTCTAGCATCTGGTCAATGAATGGTAGCGAAAAATGATATTTCCTTGTTACTTTGTTCAGCTTCCAGTCATCTCATTCTTTTCATTTGTGACTACAATAATTCCTTTTTTCTTTGGAACACATTGCATAGGACTCACCCAAGTACTGTCAGAGATGGGGTAAATGATGCCAGCATCCAAGCATTTGATAATTTCCTTTTTCACGACCTTCTTCATGATTGGATTTAGTCTTCGTTGATGCTCTACTGTGGGTTTGTACTCGTCATTCATCAGAATCTTGTGCATGCAAAATGATGGACTAATGCCTCGAATGTCTGCTATAATCCAGCCAATGGCTTTCTTGTGTTCTCGTAACACTCTCAGCAATTTTTCTTCCTGCTCCAATGTTAGCGAATAAGAAATAATGACAGGTAATTTAGAATAATTTCCTAAGAAAGCATACATGAGATGGCTCGGAAGTAGCTTTAGGTCCAGCTGTGGTGGTTCTTCAATCAAAGGCTTGATTCGCTCCTTTTTCGGTAGTTCTAGACTTTCCACTTGTGGTGTCGATTTGAAACGAAATGGTCTGTCAAGATAGTTGATACATTCCAGAATTTCAGCATCTAGTTCGTTGTCAATCATGTTGGTGATGCAAACTTCAAGTTTATCCGTGGGAATTGTATCAGTATCCTCGATGATACTATCAACAACGTCAATTCTGAAACATTCCTCCTCATTTTCATCACTCTGAAATTTCATGGCTTTGAAAACATTGAAGGTAACTTCTTGGTCTTGTACTTTCATGGTTAGTTCTCCTTTTTGTACATCAATAACAGTTCGACCTATAGCCAAGAATTGTCTCCCCAGGATGATAGGTAAATCTTTGTCTTCCTCCATGTCAAGGATAATGAAATCTGTTGGGAGAATGAGTTTGTCGACTTTGACCAGCACATCTTCAACTACTCATCTCAGAAATGCGAGCGTTCTATCATTAAGTTACATAGAGACTAAGGTGGGCATTTGCTTCTCCAATTTGCAGTTTCCTGTAAATGGAAAAAGGCATTAAATTAACACTAGCACCTAAATCACATAAAGCCTTACCGATGTAATGTTCTCCAATGGTGCAAGGGATTGTGAAACTGCCAGGATCTTTCAACTTTGGGGGAAGTTTCCTCTGAATTATGGCGCTCATTCTTCTATCAATACTACTGTCCCGTAGTCTCCCAATCTCTATTTTCGTGAAAGAATATCTTTCATGAATTTGACATAGCTGGACATTTCTTCCAACGCTTCTGCAAATGGAATGTTGATATGTAGCTTTTTGAAGACCTCCATGAATCGAGTAAACTACTTGTCCAATTTACTTTTCTGGAGTCGCTGTGGAAAATATGGAGGTGGAATGATTCTTTCTTGATTTTTTTTCCTTTGCATCTTTTTCCTCCATCTGTGGAACTGCATCTTTTGAAACTTCCACAATGGATGCCTTGATTCCAACATCCTTGTTGATTCAGTACCGCTTTTCAAGGTAATGGCTTGACATTGCTCATTCCCTCGGTTTCTTGGATTTGGTTCTGTATTGCTGGGAAGATTTCCTAGCAGTCTATAACATTGAGCATTGGCCAATTGTCCAATTTGATTCTCCAGTGCTTTAATGGAAGTTGATTGGCTTTGAAACATATCATCATATTTTTTTAACTGAGCTAGCACTTCCGCTTCTTCTGGTTCTTTTTCATGCTCGTGGCCTTTGTTTTGTTATTGGAATCCGGGTGGTGGATAGTTCATTTACCCTGAATTGTTGCTCCATGCGAAATTGGGATGATTCCTCCACTCTGGGTTGTAGGTGTTGGAATATAGATTGTTCCCCTGTCTGTTGAAATTATTGACATAGTTCACCATCTCTTCTTGTTGGTTGTAAGATTCTGACTCTGGTGCTCATCCGAATGGTGAACTTGTGGATCCACCATTAACCTTCATTTTAAGAGTTTCCAGATTTTTACAAATTATATCCAGCTTGGAATTCAGTGTTGTGTTGGCTCCAACTTCATAAATTCCTGCGATTCTTTGGATCATTCTCTTTTCTGTTGGCCACAAAGAATTATTGTTGGCCATTTCTTCAATTAAGTCCCAGGCCCGATCTTCTCATTTTTCCATCAAAGCTCCTCCAGCATCAGCATCAATTATGGTTCTCATTATTCTAGAAAGTCCATTGTAGAAGGTTTGGACTTGTAGCCTGATGAGCGGAAAATATATCAATATTTACTGCCACTTTTACTTAATATTTTATTTAGTTTTTCGGGTTTGATAAACGTTTTGATGTGTTTTAGTTTATTTTGCAGATAAAATAATATTGGGACTTAATAAAATCATTTAGAATGAAATGTGGGTCAAATAAGGGCAAAAATTGGACCTGACATTTTAATTTTGGAGATTGGAAACTTGAAAGGGCGTTCTAACGAAGTGCAGTTTCAGAAATTTTAATTTTGCGCAATTGTCATATTTTTGGTATAACATTTTACTCCGATATCGGATTGAGCGGATTCAAGTTCCAGATTAAATAAGACGCAAAGATCTACAACTTTGAAGAACACAATAATTTCGAATTCTGAAGATTTCATGACCGAAATTGATGAAACATCCGGAAGTGTGTTATGTGTAATTATTAAAGTCATTTTCAAAGCAAACAAATAAATAAATAATAAAAAATAAAAATAGTCAAGCTCCCACCAAACATGATAGAAATTTATAATGGATTTGGTGGAGTAATTAGTGGAGCAATTAGTGGAGAAATTAATAATGGATTTGGTGGATGATTTGACGGAGGCAAAATTTTGCCTATAAATACCAAGCCATTTCATTTGTAAATTCATACTTTCTTCTTTGAGAATCCTTAGGAATAACTAAGAATATTGTATCTTGTTTGTTTATTTACAGCTTTCAGTAATTAATTTCCACTTTCACACTTTCTTTTCCTTACTTTTCAGTTTTTACTTTCCGTAATTTACTTTTACGTACATTACTTTCCTTTCTTTACTTTTTCAGTTTTTACTTTTCAAGCAATGAGGAGGTAACTCCCCCTTACTGGGGTAAAAGGTAAAGCTTTTATTATTTCTATTTAAATTAATCTCCCATAATTATAATATAATAACTATTTAAAATCTGACTTAACGAGGATACCACCCTATTGGTCGTTTGGTAATTAATTATAAAATTGTTTTAACCTGACTAAGCATGGATACCGCCTGGTTGGCCGGTTGATAATTAATTATTAATTTGACTTAATCAGGATACAGCCTATATGGCTGGTTGGTAATTATCACGCAGAGTTAATATATTATATTAAGGGAGATATCTAAAATAGTAGTAAAAAAGTGGATCCTTTTACCTCAGCATTTTCTTTTATTATACTTTTACTTTATTTACTTTTCAGCAATTTACTTTCAGCATTTACTTTTCAGCAATTTACTTTCAGCATTTACTTTTCAACATTTAATTTTCAGTATTTAATTTCAGCATTTACTTTCCGACATTTACTTTTCAGTAATTAATTTCCAACAATGTACTTTATGTCTTCTATTTCATTTAAGCTTTTACTACCGGTAAATATGTGTCGTAACTAAGTCAGTTATCTGGGGTTGTGATGAATTCCAATATCACCGGTTACTAATGGTTTATTTTATGGTTTGGGTAATATAAAGGTTTATTTATTGAGCCTTAGTCTTAACGTTTCTTGTTAACTGGCCATTAATAAGATTGATTCGGTAAACTTGAAATGAACTTAGAAAATGGATTTTAGGTTTAAACCCTAGACTCAATAGCTCACGATCTTCCTTGAGGATAGATAACCCTTTAATAGATTTCCTTACAGGATATGAATATTCCTGTCGGGCGGGGGTAGCCATAATTGGAACTTAATCTTAATGAATTCAGATAACTTGGTTAACATAGGAATATGATTAATTAGGTTATACTGGGTATTTGTATTTGATCATCGGAATAGGCTTTTGTTGGGTTTCTACTATAGTCCCAAGATCATTCAAGCAATGAAGATAACGTGAATACAATAAAGAAGTATGGCGGAATCATACTTACAATGAACGAATTTGCGATGCGAAGAACACATAACTTTTTCCTCCTCCATGGAAGCTCTCGGCCAAGCCCTCTTTGTGCTCCTTTGATTTTCGGTCAACCTCCATTTGAGTGTTCCAAGCTCCAAGCTTTGTAAATGGATTCCATGCTCATGACTGGGTTTCCCTATCACCTTTGTTAGACTCCTTTATTGTGCTAGCACTTGGAAATTTTGCCACAAAATTCCCTTAAGCTTCTTCTTGTTCTCGACAATGGAGAAAACAAAAGGGAGAAAGAATGGCCCTTGGCCGAATGTAGAAGGGAGAGAGAGGAAGAGAATGAGTTGTATTTGTTTTCTAAAAACTAATACCAAATCCAAATCCAAAATTTTGGTACAAGACTTTCAAGTCTCCAACCACTTACATCAATCAATGATGACAAGCATCACATCACTCAAAGTGATGTGACTTCTATCACTTGATTGACTAATGATGTGACGCATGATGTGACTTGTGGGCCCCACTTGATTCGAAATACGAGTGGGCCCGCAACACATCCCGGGCTCGGGTTCGCTATTTCCGAATTAACGAATTTTTCGTTGCGATGTAATTAAATCAAATTTAATTAAATAATTATGCCTAGCAAAATTACTATTCACATCGCTAGCGAATTAATTCTAAATTGACTCGTTTGCCCGAATTAAAATCCAATTTTAATTCCGCGGCGAAATCTAATTTCTTATAATATATCGAATATATTATTTTATCGATTAATTCCAAATTAATCGTTCTCTCTCTTTTAAATAGTTTTTTATCCCAGATAAAATATCTCCGTAATTAATCCTAGATCAATATTCTCTCTCTACTAATTATTCCCAGATTAATTATGTGCGAGTCATACGTCATCGGTGAATCTTCGGGAAGCGACCCATGAGATCCCCGAATATGTTGGCAATAAATTCGGTCGTCGGACTATCCGAAAACGTACGTACCTAGTACTATATTTTTACCGATTTACAAGACATGGTTGGCTTCTAGCAAAGCACCGTGCCTAACCAATTCTCCAGAAATATTCTTAAAGGAATATGTAATCTATATCAGATGTAGTATACGTAGTATTGCGTATTGCGATCAAGTATCGGATGTCACGTGCTAGGCCTGAGGCTGGAATTGTGTTTGCCCCGTATGAAGCACATATCGGATCTTTGGTAACTAGTCTCTATAATCGGATAACTATGACCTTGTCATATTATCCCGATAGCTGCAGTATATAAGAGCACCAGTTCCGTATCCTACGTGACCATCATCTCCACTATGACTGGAGTGATCCTTCCACCCAATACACTATGATTCTCAATATACCCAGAAGAGGCGTACACAGAACCGGTTAAATCCCTGGACGACCAAAACCAAAGTATATTGATTATCGAAGTATTAGCGGTGCAAGTCTCAGGTTAAGACCAAATACACCTACCCTGATTTGGACTTCCATAGACACATAGTCATACTACCAATGGAATTCGGAGGGGTCTATCCAGAGCGAAGCTGTTTCTGTACCATCGATAAACACAACCTCCTATTACACTTGCATGAGTATCCAATACCCAAATATATGAGAACAATGCCGTTATGCTCCCATAACGCGCACAAGTGCAATACTAGTCTATTCCGCATTATCGATGTCCAATCTCGATAATTCTCCGACTAGGGATGTTTTAATGATTAAACCTTCGTGGATTGATATTGTCTCATATCTTATCAATCCGGAACTAATAATATGGACTTTTATCATTTATATATCCCGGTAATCTAATTACAAATGATAAAAGAGCAATTTCATTTGTCACATAGTTAATTTGTACAACAACACCATGTTCTGTACAAATAGTGATGCTATGGGTCATAATTGTCCAACAATCTCCCACTTGGCCTATAGCCAATCACTCAAGTGTCCTACACTTGAACTATGTACGGTTCGCTCAAACTTCTACTGAGAAAATGCTTTCGTCAGCGGATTTGCAAAGTCATCATCTGATGCGATTTATTCGATCATCACATCGCCATGATGTATGATCCGAATGAATCAGATGAACAGTTGAAGTATATACATGGATCGTTGATGAGACCATTAATTCTTTAGCCTATGTTGTAGCCTAGCTCAGCTGCTAACAGAACTACACCTAATCTGATTAGGATTATTAAGATCCAAATGGCTTCTATTGCTGCCTCAGCTGCTACAATATTCCGCTTTTGTTGTTTATCCGGCAACAGTATCTTGCTTTAAAGATTTACAGCTCACTGTTCCGTTATTCAAACTATATAGTACCGCTATTACGACTTATAATCGTTATTGTCGGTTAAGAAACTTGCAGCAGTGAACCCAGTCACTTCAAGTTCTCATTCTCTATAGTATAAGACAGTATCCTTAGTTCGTCTAAGACACTTAAGGATGTTCTTAACATCAATCCAGTGACTATCACTTGGATTGGCCTGATTGTGACTCCATATGCTCAAAGTATATGAGACACCGGGTCACGTCCATTTCTTTCAATGTACGATTTCTCAGAGAGTGCTAACAACTTTTAGATCTATCCCAGTAGATCCTCATTCTTAGAATAAAGGTTGTCTCTCCCAAGAATTTTACGGAGAATTTTTTCATGAAAGCCAAGCTTTCAACGATTGTATTATGGGAATGTCATTTCCAAGAAATGATATATCATCATTATTTAGGACAATTACTGTCAGTGCACTCCCACTAACCTCATTATATACACAAGAATCATTTTCGTTTTGAATTAAATCATATACCATTATGATTACATCAAAATGATAGTTCCAATAACGCAATGCTTGCTTCAATCCAAAAATGGATCGAATTAACTTGCAAACCTTGTTTGCTTGTTTAGGTGTGACAAAACCGTTAGGATGTTGCAAACATCCTCCAAAAGGTTTCCGTTTAAGGAAAGCGGTTTTGACGTTCAGCTACCATATTTCATAAATGAAACATGCAGCATTAGCAAGCATTATCCAAATGGATTTAACCATGGCAACGAGTAAAAGGTTTCGTCGTAATCGACACAATGTTGATAACGATACCTTTTCGCTACAAGCCTAGCTTAGTACGTTGGTATGTTGCCATCCATGTATGTCTTCCTTGAAGACTTATATAGTACCAATAAGCATAATGCCTTCCGGTACATCAACCAGTGTCCAAACTTGGTTGGTATACATGGAATCCATTTCGGATATCATGGCACTTTGCCATAATAGGGAGTCGATACCTTGTATCACTTCCTCATACGTAGTCAGTTCTTCTTCCTTAATAAGATTGACATCTTCATGAGGTGAGATCAGAAACCCATACCTCCCAGGTTGTTTTCTGACTCTCTCCGACTTACGCGGTTCTTGTGTATTCCAAGATTGTGCTACAGTTTCATCCCTGATGAACTGTTTGTGTTCCATTAGGACTCGGTGCCTTGAACAGTTATTACTCCGATTTTCATCGAGTTTTACTTTCCTCTCACTTACCACTGCATATAGGTATTCCTCTTAGGAAAACCGCATGGAGAGCAACAATTACATTGTTCTCTTATGAGTTGTATAAGTACTATACTTTGGTTACCCTAGGATAACCTATAATTTAGGCACTTATCCGATTTGGGTTTTAGTTTGGTATCATCCAAACATATGCCTAACATTCCCAAATCTTCAGGAATGAGAAAACCTTGTTTCTTTCCTGTTCATATCTAATATGAAGTCTGTCTAACAAATTTTCATGGAACCTTATTCAAAATAAGTTTTGCACTGATTAATGTGTATCCCTAGAAGGAAAATGGTAGCTCAGAGCGACTAATGATTAACCTTATCATGTCTAACAAAATTCGGTTTCTTTGTTCGAACACACCGTCTCATTGAGGTGTTCCGGGAGGAGTCCATATTGAAAGAATAATATACTCTTTCAAGTAATCGAGAAACTTATTGCTTAAGTATTTTCCATTACGGTCTAACCGTGATGATTTTATACTTTAGCCGATCTGTCTGTCTACTTTGTGTCGAAACTCTTTGAATTTATCAAAAGTTTCTGATTCGTGTTTCAAAAGAAACAGATAACCATAACGCGATGCCACATCCGTAAAGGTTGCGAAGTGTTCATATCCATCTCTAGCCTAGCTAGATATGGGCCCACTTACGTCACTATGAACGGGGGCTAACAGATCGATGGCACCTGTACTTTTACCAAGTAAAAGGTATTTTAGGCACTTTGCCTAATAAACTAGATTCGTAGACTTCATTTGAATTAGAATCAAATCCGTCATAGTATCCACTCTTCAAAAGTGTGGATATATGAGTCTTGTTTAATGTGTCCCAGACAACAATGCCACATATAAGTCTCATCTGATCAAATTAGTTTGAGCTATTTGTTTGTCATGTCATACGTTTGAGATTTATTTATATATTCAAAATATAAATACTGTTATTCACATCTAATGTGCTTATCTCAATATCATCTTTATAAAATGAAACACTTTAGTGTTCAAAAATATAAAGGTATACCCGCAACGAGTTATATTCTGATATAGAGATAATGTTTCTAGTCAAACTAGTTATATTTTAACAATTTCCTAATTTAAGTACATACCCGAAAGGTATTTCCTAAACTTAGGTTTCTACGACTAAAACAGCGACTCTTGTCCCGTTTCCTATTCGCAGATCAATATCAACTGAAGTCAGTCTCCTGCTAATCAGCAGATTCTGCACATCAGTACATATTTATGTACCACATCTAGTTATCAAAATCCAATTTTGAAACTAATAGCGAACATGTTTATGAGAAACATACTTGAAGTCGGAGCCTTGCCCGTCTTCTCTTCGTTTATGTCTACCTTGTCCATACGGCAGTCACGCTTTAGTGACCCCGTTTGCCACAGTTTAGGCAAACATCTTGGGATATGTCATTTTGTCTTCCTATAAGACTGTAATGATTTTGCCTTTGCCACTTTTAGAAGCTCTGGCTCTGCCTCCTAGTGCATAGCCATCAACTCTCCAAGAGTTTTCTCTTGGTTCAAAATGAACCTGCCCTAGCGTTCGGGTAGAGACTATAAGATCAAATTTTTGGTAGTCTCAGCCAGGTAGGTAATGCCCAGCTAACCTAGCCGATCGATGTCAGCAATCATCTGCGACACCTAGTGCTTGACAGATGTACCCTCTGACATACACGAGCTAAAGAGTTTCTTATGCAATTTGTACTTCTAAGATCTAAGAATAGATCTATGAAGATCTTTAATTTCATCATCATGGTACAAAGATCTAATCCTTAATATTGATGATGGAATTAAAGTGTCATTGCGGTAAGCATAACAGATTGAGCACTAAGGTTATCATTACATGAATCTTCCAAAGATCATGTTCTACTATTTGCTCAACTCCGGGCTTAGGCCCAAGAGGTTGTTCTATCAAATAGAATAACTTCTCAGTTTCCAGGACTATCCTGAGGTTTTATTCCCAATTTGAAAATTAAAGTCGTTTAATGACATTTTCTCCCAGGATTATATTTTAAACGCTAATCTTTCAATTATCTTTGATTGATATAGTCCAACTATCCAATCAACGATTTCAGGTACTATTGAATATAATGATTACTATAGTCTAACTATATAATCAACTATAATTTAATTATTTAATTCAAATATATTGATTACTATAATCCAATTATATAATCAACTATAATTTGAAGTAGTTTGAATACAGTCCAACTATTTAATTAAAACAACGATTTAGTATTAGTCCAACTAATATATTTATTAATTAATGACGAAAAATGAAATGAGCGAGTATTGGCAAGTATCTAAACGAAATTGCAAATTTAATACTTGCCTCCCACTATTTTTCGGCGAGCCTCTAACCCTCTGTTGAGTACTCGGGAAACCTTGTTTCCTAGTGGGCTAGGATCCCGTTTAACACACAACCTTGACTTTGGCCAATAAATTGTATGATATTTAACTAGGTAGATCTCTAAGATCAATTGGATCTCATCCAATTCCTAGATCCAGTAGGTGGACATCAAAGTCCGAAACATATATCTTATATATGCCAATATATCCAATATATTGCCTAACCTTTTTCCTCTGAATCAATTAAGCCTTGGCTTTGGCACAACAAACTTAATGATTCCAGTTAAGCGGGACCCATTGACTTTGGAAAGCTTCGTAATCGATGTCGATGGACAAGAAGTGATCTTGACTTTGGCCAACAAATCACAACTTGGACAAGACAACGATATGGAACAAAGCCGTCATGATTCAAACACATCCGCGATAGACTAAAGACTTGACTTTGGCCAACAAACCAGTGCCAATCTTGGATCTTGAGTAAGAATCACTCAATGGAAGGAAAACGCTTAATATATGTTGAGGGTTTTTCGCGTAATTGGCAACCAATTAATTATCTTTGATTAGGTCTCATCATACACCCTTAAACATGCATTCTAAAAACATAATAAGGCACGTAAATAAATTAATAATGATATGCAGATGGATATTTAAAACACTTGTTCCTAGAAAAAATCTCTCAATTTCCTCTCTCCCGCTAGCACAAATCTTACTTCTACCCAATTACATAACTCTTCTAAAGAAACCTCATTTACATTGAAGGGAATAGGTGAGAAGAGAAATATAAAGAATCAAGAGGTAATAGGCTGGACACGCAGGTCCAATTTAATAAATTCTAAATTTATTACAACAATTTCCAAAATTGCCCTCACCCATCTAATATCCATCTGATATACATTATTCATGCATCATATCCATGTATTCACACAAAGCATGTTATCAATCAATCTAATCCAATTAATTAATCTGAAATGAATGACCATCCAATGTTCAAACAACGATTTGATTTGCACGAGTCAAACTCGTTTTTAAGAATAAGTACTCAAAGTACGAATTCTTGAATTATATCAAACTACAATATTAAATCGAATTCAATTTGTATTCAATACTAATTCTATATTTAATTCCAAATTAAATAATTACACTTTTTAATGTGCCTTTACGACTTAGATTCTAAATCTAATCTTTACGGGTCTCAAAGCCCAATTAACATCCAATGTCAATTTAATTAAAGTCCAATGGGCTTCCAATTAATTTATAAGGCATGGACTTTGGCAACCAAAGCCCAATAAGGAATCGCCCTTTTTCCAAAAATCAATTTAGGCCCATTAGGCCCAATTAAAATATTAAAGGCCCATTTAATTATATTTGAACTCTATGGATATTGTTTTGGGCCCAATTGGATCCAATCAATTAACCTAAACCAAACTTGGCCCAACCAAGCCCAAATACAACATTTCAAGCCCAATTCCAAATTTAGCCCAACCAATTAAATTACAAAATTCTAAATTTCACAAGTTAATTAACTAAAGTGTATAGCCATAATTAATTAACCAAATTAACATTTCCAAAATACCAATTTACTTAATTAATCATGCTAATCATCATCAACACATGTCCAACATTATTGAATCAAAAATCAAGTCATTTCCATGCTTATTGGTCACGGCAATTTGGGGTTTTTCAAATCCGATTTCGATTTTAATCCAAATAAATCCTAAATCAATTTCCCGAAGTCTTTCAACTCATCCAATGATAAAAAAAAATCACCATGACATTTAGGGTACCAAAACTTTCGGCCAAGCCTCAAATTTGGGGAAAAATTGATCCAATTCAATTTTCATCAAATTGATCATGCATAACATTATGTTATCATCATTCAAGCATATTCAAACAATCAATTTCATCAAATCATGCTCAAATCAATTTTACCCAAATTTTACACTAAATCAATTTCATGCTTAATCAAGGCTCTTGATACCATTGTTGGGTTTCTACTATAGTCCCAAGATCATTCAAGCAATGAAAATAATGTGAATACAATAAAGAAGTATGGCAGAATCACACTTACAATGAACGGATTTACGATGCAAAGAACACAAAACTTTTTCCAACTCCATGGAAGCTCTTGGCCAAGCCCTCTTTGTGCTCCTTTGATTTTCGGTCAACCTCCATTTGAGTGTTCCAAGCTCCAAGCTTTGTAAATGGATTTCATGCTCATGAATGGGTTTCCCTATCACATTTGTTAGACTCCTTTAGTGTGCTAGCACTTGGAAATTTTGCCACAAAATTCCCTTAAGCTTCTTCTTGTTCTTGGTAATGGAGAAAACAAAAGGGAGAAAGAATGGCCCTTGGCCGAATGTAGAAGGGAGAGAGAGGAAGAGAATGAGTTGTATTTGTTTTCTAAAAACTAATACCAAATCCAAATCCAAAATTTTGGTATAAGACTTTAAAGTCTCCAACCACTTACATCAATCAATGATGACAAGCATCACATCACTCAAAGTGATGTGACTTCCATCACTTGATTGACTAATGATGTGACTTGTGGGCCCCACTTGATTCGAAATGCGAGTAATCCTGCAACATATCCCTGGCTCGGGTTCGCTAATTCCGAGTTAACGAATTTTCTGTTGCGACGTAATTAAATCAAATTTAATTAAATAATTATGTCTAGCAAAATTACTATTCACATCGCTAGCGAATTAATTCTAAATTAACTCGTTTGCCTGAATTAAAATCCAATTTTAATTCCGCGTCGAAATCTAATTTCTTATAATATATCGAATATATTATTTTATCGATTAATTCCAAATTAATCGTTCTCTCTCTTTTAAATAGTTTTTTTATCCTAAATAAAATATCTTCGTAATTAATCCTAGATCAATTTTCTCTCTCTACTAATTAATCCCAGATTAATTATGTGCGAGTCATACGTACTCGGTGAATCTTCGGGAAGCGACCCATGAGATCCCCGGATATGTTGGCAGTAAATCCGGTCGTCGGACTATCCGAACACGTATTTACTTAGTACTACGTTTTTACCAATTTACAAGACATGGTTGGCTTCTAGAAAAGCACCGTGCCTAACCAATTCTCCAGAAATATTCTTAAAGGAATATGTAATCTATAACAGACGTAGCATACGTAGTATTGCGTATTGCGATCAAGTATCGGATGTCACGTGCTAGGCCTGGGGCTGGAATTGTGTCTGCCCCGTACGAAGCATATATCGGATCTTTGGTAACTAGTCTCTATAATCGGATAACTATGACCTTGTCATATTATCCCGATAACTGCAGCATATAAGAGCACCAGTTCCGTATCATACGTGACCATCATCTCCACTATGGCTGGAGTGATACTTCCATATTGACATCACACCCAATACACTACCATTCTCAATATACCTAGAAGAGGCGTACACAGAACCGGTTAAAGTCATGGACGACCAAAACCAAAGTATATTGATTGTCGCAAGTATTAGCGGTGCAAGTCTAAGGTTAAGACCAAATACACATACCCTGATTCGGACTTCCATAGACACATAGCATACCAATGGAATTCTGAGGGGTCTATCCAGAGCGAAGCTGTTTCCGTACCATCGGTAAACACAACCTCCTATTACACTTGCATGAGTATCCAATACCCAAATATATGAGAACTATGTCGTTATGCTCCCACAATGCGCACAAGTGCAATACTAGTCTATTCCGCATTATCGATGTCCAATCTCGATAATACTCCGACTAGAGATGTTTTAATGATTAAACCTTCATGGATTGATACTGTCTCATATCTTATCAATCTGGAACTAATGATATGGACTTTTATCATTTATATATCCCGGTAATCTAATTACAAATGATAAAAGAGAAATTTCCTTTGTCACATAGTTAATTTGTACAACAACACCATGTTCTATACAAATAGTGATGCTATGGATCATAATTGTCCAACAGCTTTTACATAATTTCGTGTTCCAAGTTAATATAACCAGTTCATCTTTTAAAAAGATATTGGAAGGATTCACAACCCTGGATAGTTTCTAAATATTAAATTTTCTTAAACTACTTTCGGGCAATTTTATTTACTTGTTTCAAATTTAAAGTCACCATCCAATTAAACAATCAATCCATTAGATACTCGTAAAAATTTTGTTTCATAAATTAATAGGTTAGGTATTAAGTCCTCGTGGGATCGATACTTTTTATACTACTTGAACGATACGTGCGCTTGCGTTATACGCGTGTGACAACGCCGGTCAAGTTTTTGGCGCCGTTGCCATGGACTTATTTATCTTTCACTATTAGTTTTGGGGTTGGATACTTTACTTGTATCTAATTTTTTTTACTTATTGTTTTTTTTTCTTGTGTTTCAGGTTCTCATACACTACATGAGACGAACCAAAAGCTTTGAACTCCGACCACTTGACCCAAATATTGAAAGAACCATCAGACAGTTGAGTAGGGAAAAGCGAGAAGGGCAAGAAGCAATTGTTAACATGGAACCTGAACCTTTAGAAGATGCACCACCAATTCCCATTCGTGACAGAACCATTCCGGTGGTTGACAGTTTCATTTCCTGTATTATACTTCCTCCCTTACCAGCAAATGCGTGTGACATCAAAACATGCATTCAGATGATTCAGCAGTCAGTTCAGTTTGGGGGGAATGCAACTGAAGATACTAATGCCCACATCAGTAACTTCCTGGAAGTTTGCGGCACTTTCAATTACAACAGATCATCAGAAGAAGCAATATGAATGCGAGTTTTTCCATATTCCTTGAAAGACAGAGCCAAAGCTTGGCTACATTCACTACCAGCAGGTTCCATCACAACTTGGAACACTCTAGCCACCAAATTCCTTGCAAAGTACTTTCCACCATCCATAACAGAAAAACTGAGAAATGACATCACATCCTTTGTACAACTTGACTCGGAAACTCTCTACAAAGATGTGCTCCGAAAATGTCCTCACCATGAGATTTCAAAATGGCTTCAAGTCCAAACTTTCTATAATAGACTTTATGGACTGATGAGAACCACAATTGATGATGCTGCTGGAGGAGCTTTGATGGAAAAATGAGAAGATCAAGCCTGAGACTTAATCGAAGAAATAACTAACAACAATTCATTATGGCCAACAGAAAGGAGCATGATTCAATGAATTGCAGGAATTTATGAAGTTGGAGCTAACTCAGCAGTGAATACTAAGTTGGAGCAAATGTGCAAAATCCTGGAAACACTTAGTACACAAGTGGTAAACATTGCCAGGGCCACAAGTTCACCATTTGGAGGGGCACCAGAACCAAACCAACATGAAGAAACGGTGAATTATGTCAACAATTTCAACAGAAATGGGAACAATCCATATTCCAACACCTATAATCCATGGTGGAGGAATCATCCCAATTTTTCATGGAGCAACAATTCAGGGTAAAAGAACAATCCACCACTTGGATTTCAACAGCAAAACAAAAGCCAGAAGTTTGAAAAAAGAACCAGAAATGAAATAATGGATTGCAGAGATGTTCAAAAAGCAACAAGTAGCATATGATGTTATTTTTCAAAGCCAATCTGCTTCCATCAAAGCACTGGAGAATCAAATTGGACAACTAGCCAATGCTCAGAGTTACAGACCGCCAGGGAACCTTCCTAGCAACACAGAACCAAATCCAAGGAATCGAGAGAATGAGCAATGCCAAGCCATTACTTTGAAAAGCGGAACTGAAATCAACAAAGATGTTGGAATCAAGGCAACAATTGAAGAGGTTCCTAAATATGCAGTTCCAAAGATGGAGGAAAAAGAAGCAAAAGAAAAAGATCAAGAAAAATTCACTCCACCTCCACCTTTTCCACAGCGTCTCCAAAAAAACAAACTAGACAAGCAGTTTGCTCGATTCTTGGAGGTGTTCAAAAAGTTGCATATCGACATTCCATTTGCAGAAGCGTTGGAAGAAATGCCCATTTATGTCAAATTCATGAAAGACATTCTTTCACGAAAGCGGAGATTGGGAGATTACGAGACAGTAGCATTGATGGAAAATGCAGTGCCATCATTCAGAGGAAACTTCCCCCAAAGTTGAAAGATCCTGGCAGTTTCACAGTCCCTTGCACTATTGGAGAACATGACTTCGGTAAGGCTTTGTGTGATTTAGGTGCTAGTGTTAATTTGATGTCTTTTTCTATTTTCAGGAAATTGCAGATTGGAGAAACAATGCCCACCTCTGTCTCTCTACAACTTGCTGATAGAATGCTCGTATTTCCGAGAGGTGTAGTTGAAGATGTTCTGATCAAAGTTGACAAATTCATTTTCCCAACATATTTCATTGTCCTTGATATGGAGGAAGACGAAGACGTGTCGATCATCCTCGGGAGACCATTCTTTGCTACAGGTCGAACCATTATTGATGTACAAAAAGGAGAACTAACCAACATTCAATGTTTTCAAGGCCATGAATTTCCCAGATGATGTAAAGAATGAGGAATGTTTCAGACTTGATGTGATAAATAGTACCATCCAGAACTCCAATGCAATGCAAAGTTCTACTGACAAACTTAAAGCATGTCAATTGCTTGTGGAGCCAGAAGATAAAACGTACTGCGCACTGAAGAAGCCTATTCTTGCACTACAAGCAACAGAAGAGGAACAATTCCACCAACTCAATGAATTGGAGGAATTTCACAAATATCATTTTGAGAATGCCAAATTGTACAAAGAAAAGGCCAATAAGAGACATGATGAGAAGTTAGTGCGCATACAACTATAACCAGGGTAGAAGGTACTGTTAAACAAGGCAAGCTTGAAACTCTTCCCATGGAAGCCAAAATCACGGTGGCCAGGTCCATTCTTAATCATCAAGGTTTTACCAGATAGAGCCGTTGAGTTACATGATCCCGACTCCAACAAAACATTCAAGGTTAAAAATAAGCATGTCAAGCACTACTAGGGAGAATCAATTGAGCGATAAAAAAAAGTGTCACACTTTCAGATCCAGCCTAACGTTCGGGCAGTCATGTCTTGCTGAGGACTTTAAACTTAGCGCTAGCTGGGAGGCAACCCATGTAATTTATGTATATATTGTGATTTGGTGTGTTTTATTTTTGTGTGTTTAATTTGTGCAGGTAAAATCAATTCAAGATGGAAAACGTTCTCACAAATCTTCACAAACAATTTCCTTCTCTCCCTTAGAATTATCTGATGAAAGTCTACAAAGCTCCCCTGGAACGGATGAGACTACTAATGATCAAAGGTATTCCTAATGACATTCGTTGGATTATTGAAGCACAGGTTCGATTGGCAGGTGAGTTCTCTGACTCTTTTGTTTCACATCTATCTGGTTTAGAAGAAGCACTTATGCTAAAAAGAGAAGAGCCAAAAGAATGGGTGTTTCCTATAAATGTGGTCGTATATTTTGTAATACTCGTTGTCGTTATTTAGGAATGGTGTCTGATAACCGCAAAGATAAGATTAATTTCATTAGGGATGGCTTGAGTAAGAAGTCTTTGGATGACATATCTAAAACTCTTGAGATGCATCCCAGTGGATATGTGTATCACGAAATTCGCATGTTATATGCACAATTCCGTAAAGAAAGATAATAGTTAAGTCTTGGGAATCTGACTCTAAAAGACCCTGTTTGCAAATTTATAAGAAAATTGGATGGGAAGCTTGTCCCTGATGCATAGACGTCATTCAAGTTTTTACATTATTGTAAATATTATATCTATTTATCTTTTCCTAATAATTGTGATTTGTTTTGTTATTTTCTCCGACAAGATCCAGGCTACTTTTTGACCTTTCACGATTTACTATTTTGCTACTAATTGTCCTTTAGAACATACTTGTGCTATTATTACTCACCCTTTTCAGTATCTATAAATTCAACTCATCATTGCACCTTTGAAGACATCCAGATAAAAATGGAAGCTACTTCAAGAAGACGGATTGAAAACATCTGTGTGTTTTGCGATACCAGTGTTGGTGTTAAACCAGAATACGTAACAGCGGCACAGGAATTGGGTCGAGTCATTGCTGCAAGGAATATGCACTTAGTATATGACAGTGGTAATCTTGGACTAATGAGGATAGTTTCAAAGGCTGTACATGATGGAGGCAGTCAAGTCTTGGGAACCATCCCAAAACCCTTGGCGGAGGCGAATCTTATTGGATCATCAAACAGCGAGGAACTAATCATGCCAGGTATGTCTTAACGACTGGTAGAGATGATTAACCGTGCTGATGCTTTTATTGCTTTGCCAGGAGGCTTGGGCACGATGGAGGAAATTTTTACAGTACTATCTTGGGCAAACTTGAACATACACCAGAAACCGCTTTATTTTTAAAAAATTGGTGGATTTTATGATTTTCTTTGTGTGTTTCTTGATGATGCCCGGAGAAATGGGTTCGTGTCAAAACCTGTAAAAGAACTCCTCTTTGCTGCCAGAACTGCCCCAGATTTAATTGACCAAATCTTAGCCTTTGAACCTCAAATTGACCCATTCTTTCCAAGATAAACTGGTCCGATAATGATCGTGGTAAGATGTTTCGGATAAATCTGGATCTTTGTTGAGTTCCTAGAACATGCCAAGGATCTAATAAGACATGAAATTGTGTGAATAATCAAAGTAAGTTTGCGGAAAAATACTTACAATGATCGGTTTAATGGATGTAGAGATAACAAAAATTTTCCTTTAAGAAGTGCTCCAAGCCTTCCTTTGAATTCCAAACTCTAGGGTAAGTGTCCCTATCACCTTTGTAGACTCCTTTGTTGTGCTAGCAATCAAGATTTTTGAAGCAAAAATCAATTACCATGAACCATAGGTTCACGCCAATAGAGAGCAAAAGAGGGGGAGAGGATTCGGCAATTGTGAGGAATGAGAGAGTGTGTAACTTGTTTTGATTCTCCAAAATCAATTATCAAATACCAAAAATCCAAAGTTGGTAAATGTCTTACACAAATCAAATAAAATAATATTGTGTAATTTACAAGCTAATACCAACTACTAACTTCTATCAACCAAAAGCTAAATAAAGTTGACTAGTGATGTGACTAGGTGGGCCCCACTTTAAATTCAAAATTCGAGTGGGCCCGCAAAACACATTTCGGGCTCGGGTTCGTTAATTCTGAATTAATGAATTTTCCTTTGCGACTTAATTAAATCAAATTTAATTAAATAATAATGCCTCGCAAAATTATTACGAAAGTCGCTTGCGAATTAATTCTAAATTAATTCATTCGCCCGAATTAAAATCCAATTTTAATTCCGCTATGAAATCTAATTTCATTTAATATATCAATTATATTATTTAATCGATTATTTCCAAATTAATCGTTCTCTCTCTACTATTCGAATTTTATCCCAAATAAATTCTTGCCGTAATTAATCCTAGATTAATTTTCTCTCTCTCATAATTAATCCCAGATTAATTGTGCTCGAGTCAAACGTCATCGGTGAATCTTCGGGAAGTGACCCATGAGATCCCTGGATATGTTGGTAGTAAATTCGGTCGTCGGACTATCCGAACACGTGCATACCCGGTACCACATTCTTACCGATTTACAAGACATGGTTGGCTTCTAGCAAAGCACCGTGCCTACCCAATTCTCCAGAAATATTCTTTTAAGGAATACATAATCTATATCAAGTGTAGTATACTAAGTATTACGTATTGCGATCCAGTATCAGATGTCACATGCTAGGCCTGAGGCTGGAATTGTGTCTGCCCCGTACGAAGCATATATCGGATCACTAGAAACTAGTCTCTTTAATCGGATAATCATGACCTTGTCATAATATCCCGATAGTTGCAACATATTAGAGTTCCAGTTCTGTATCCTTGCGTGATCATCATCTCCATATGACTGAAGTAATACTTCCATCTTGACATCACACCCAATACACTACGATTCTCAATAAACCCAGAAGAGGCATACACAGAACTTGTTAAAGCCTCGGACGACCAAAACCAAAGTGTATTGATTGTCGCAAGTATTAGCGATGCAAGTCTCAGGTTAAGACCAAATACACCTACCCTGATTCTAATTCCCATAGACACATAGTCATACTACCAATGAGATTCTGAGAGGTCTATCCAGAGCAAAGCTATTTCCGTACCATCGGTAAACAGAACCTCATATTACACTTGCATGAGTATCCAATACCCAAATATACGAGAACTATGCTGTTACGCTTCCATAACGTGCACAAATGTAATACTAGTCTATTCCGCATTATCGATGTCCAGTCTCGATAATACTATGACTAGGGATATTTAATGATTAAACCTTTAGTTGATTGATATTGTCTCATATCTTATTAATCCGGAAATAATCATAAGGACTTTTATCATTTATGTATTTAAGTAATCTAATTACAACATGATAAAATGACAATTTCCTTTGTCACATAGTTAATTTGTACAAAAACCACAATGTCTTTTACAAAAAGTGATGCTATGGGTCACAATTGTCCAACAATCTTAACCTTTAACTTTTCATTTAGATGTAGAATTTCAGCTAACCAGGTACAGTTTTCTAAACTATTCTTTTGCTGTTTAAGACATTGGAAACAATGTCTCATTTAGGTTTCAGGGAGGAGAATAGTTAAATTGTATCTTGTTTTTATTGTTTTATTTTTAGTCAAAATTTTTTGAAAAAGCCAAAAAAATTGAAAAATTTTACAAAAACCAAAAAAATATTTTGTATTTTTATATTTTTATTTGATTAATCAGGTGAAATTGGTGTAAGAGATAGCCGAGTAAGGAATTTCCACTCCTGATACGTATCTCAACTTATTTCGGAACAAGTTAATTTTAGTTTATTTCCTTTTAAATTATTTAATTTGTGAATTCTCCATAATACTGACTAAAATGAATCTTCATATGCTCAGTTGATAGGTATTATCAGCATACATGGTAACATACAGACATGAGCTGTAATTGAAAAGTTTGTAATATTCAGTGCTCTAGTTTAATTGGAGGAAGCATCTATAAAAATCGATGGAGAAGAAAAAAAAAGTCTGAGATCCGAGTTATTAAGTCTGTAAGAGTGTTTCAACACCTAGTGCCCTAAAACCAACTGGTTTGGGAGTCACTGGCCCAAAACTCGCTATATGGATCAAAGATGTTACAATATATATATATATCTGAAGTCTGAGTAATTAAGTGCGTAGGGTTTTAACACATAGTGTCCTAAAACCAACTGGTTTGGGAGTCACTGGCCCAAATCTCGCTACATAGATGGAAGATATTGTATATAAATAAAAAAAAATTATTCCATTGCTTAAAAAAAAGGTGTGAATTCTGATAAAACTTTAGGACAAAAATATTACTCTCTTCTCAACTACACTCGTGACTATTGAGGGCAAAATGAGTTGATTAATATTTTGTTGACTGTGTATATGGAGAATGGTAAAAATAATCGGAGAATTTACTTATTCGGTAATTTAAAAAGAAACAAAACAACTATTGACTGTATTAGAAGTTTCATCTGTTTAGTCACTGACTTCTTTACTCTATTTTCTCTTATCTTTTTGCCATTGTGTGCATTAGTTTTATTATCTTTTTACTTTTGTAAAATGTTTGTGGGTATCGTTGCTATAAGCCCTCACGAGACTATAACTCGTCCACTAGGGACACCTAAGGGTTTAAAGGCTTGTTGCATATGCTAAATGCAACCGTGATCCCTACGAAAGTGGCTTAGTTTAATTTTAATTGTTTCTTGTATTTTATTTTGTTTTTTTGCTCGAGAACTAGCAAAATGTTAGGTTTGGGGTGTGATGAGCAGAAAATATATCAATATTTACCGCCCATTTTACATAATATTTTGTTTAGTTTCTCGGGATTGATGAACGTTTTGATGTGTTTTAGTTTATTTTGAATATAAAATAATATTGGGACTCAATGAAATCATTTAGGACGAAATGTGGATCAAATAAGGACAAAAATTGGATTGACATATTAATTTTGGAGATTGGAAACTTGAAATGGCGTTCTAACGAAGTGCAGTTTCGGAAATTCTAATTTTACGCAATTTTCGTATTTTGGGCATAACTTTTTACTCCGCTATCGGATTGAGCTGATTCAAGTTCTGAAATAAAGAAGACTCAAAGGTATACAACTTCGAAGAACAAAATAATTTCGAATTCGGAAGATTTCATGACCGATGTTGATGAAACATCCGTAAGTGTGTTATGTGTAATTATTAAAGTCATTTTCAAAGTAAAAAAATAAATAAATAAATAATAAAAATAGTCAAGCTCCCACCAAACATGATAGAAATTAATAATGGATTTGGTAGAGCAATTAGTGGAGCAATTAATAATGGATTTGGTGGATGATTTTATGGAGGCAAAATCTTACCTATAAATACCAAGACATTTCATTTGTAAATTCATACTTTCTTCTTTGAAATTCCTTAAGAATAACTAAGAAGATTGTATCTTGTTTGTTTATTTACAGCTTTCAGTAATTAATTTCCGCTTTCGCACTTTTTTTCCTTACTTTTCAGTTTTTACTTTCCGCAATTTACTTTTACTCACAGTACTTTCCTTTATTTACTTTTTCAGTTTTTACTTTTCAAGCAATGAAGAGGTAACTCCCCCTTGCTGGGGTAAAAGGTAAAGCTTTTATTATTGCTATTTAGATTAATCTCCCCTAATTATAATATAATAACTATTTAAAATCTGACTTAACGAGGATACCGCCATATTGGTCGGTTGGTAATTAATTATAAATTGGTTTTAACCTGACTAAGCATGGATACCGTCTGGTTGGTCGGTTGATAATTAATTATTAATTTGACTTAATTAGGATACCGCCTATATAGTTGGTTGGTAATTATCATGCAAAATTAATATATTATATTAAGGGAGATATCTAAAATAGTAGTAATAAAAGTGGATCCTTTTACCTCAACATTTTCTTTTATTGTACTTTTACTTTATTTACTTTCAGCAATTTACATTCAGCATTTACTTTTCAGCAATTTACTTTCAACATTTACTTTTTAGCATTTAATTTTCAGTATTTAAGTTCAGCATTTACTTTCCATCTGTTACTTTTCAGTATTTAATTTCCAGTAATTTACTTTATGTCTTTTATTTTATTTAAGCTTTTACTACCCGTAAATATGTGTCGTAACTAAGTCAGTTATCTGGGGTTGTGATGAATTCCAATATCACCGATTAATAAGGGGTTATTTTATGTGTCGTAACTAGTCTTAATGCTTCTTGTTAAGTGGCCATTAATAAAATTGATTCGGTAAACTTGAAATGAACTTGGAAAATGGATTTTAGGTTTAAACCCTAGACTCAATAGCCCACGATCTTCCTTGAGGATAGATAACCCTTTAATAGATTTCCTTACAGGATAGGAATATACCTGTCGGGCGGAGGTAGCCATAATTGGAACTTAATCTTAATGAATTCAGATAACTTGGTTAACATAGCAATATGATTAATTGGGTTATACTGGGTATTTGTATTTGACCATCGGATGAGACTTTTACATAATTTCGTGTTCCAGGTTAATAAACTAATATATTACACAAATGTAAAATAACCACTTTATCTTTTAAAAAGATATTGGAAGGATTCACAACCCTTGATAGTTTCTAAATATTGAATTTTCTCAAACTATTTTCGTGCAATTTTATTTACTAGTTTCAAATTTAAAGTCACCATCCAATCAAACAATCAATCCATTAGATACTCGTAAAAATTTGACTTCATAAATTAATATATTAGGTATTAAGTCCTCGTGGGATCGATACTTTTTATACTACTTGAACGATACTTGCACTTCCGTTATACGCGTGTGACAACGCCGATCATAGCCACTTTGCGATCTCATGGTGAAGACATTTTTTGAGTAAATCCTTTTACCTTTCCCAAGTTTCTCAGAGGGATTATGATTCATGTTGCACAAAGGATGTGATGTCATTCCTCATCTTTACAAATCTGGCTGGTGGAAAGTACTTTAGCTCTGTCTTTCAAGGAATATGGGAAAACACGCAGTCTCATTGCTTCTTCAACTGCTCGGTTGCAATTGAAAGTGCCGCTAACTTCCAAGAAGTTGCTGATGTGGGCATTAAGATCTTTAGTTGCATTCATCCCAAACTCTACTGACTGCTGAATCATATGGATGCATGTTTTGATGTCACCCACATTTGCTGGTAAGGGAGGAAGCATAATACAGGAAATGAGGCCGTCAACTACCAGAATGGTTCTGTCTCGAATGGGAATTGGTGGTGCAACTTCCAAAGGTTCAGGTTCCATGTTGATTAGTGCTTTTTGTCATTCTCGCTTTTCCTTCTCAACTGTCTGATGGTTCTTTCAATCTCTGGGTCAAACGGTCGGATTTCAAAGCTTCTGGTTCGTCTCATGTAGTGTTTGAGAACCTGAAACACAAGAAAACATAAATAATAAGTAAAAAGAAAATTAGATACAAGTAAATGTATCTAACCTCAAAACTAATAGTGAAAGATAAATATGTCCCCGGTAATGGCGCCTAAAACTTGACAGGTGTATCGTTCAAGTAGTACAAAAATTATTGATCCCACGAAGACTTAATACCTAATCTATTAATTTATGAAGCCAAATTTTTACAAGTATCTAATGGATTGATTATTTGATTGGATGGTGACATTAAAATTAAAACAAGTAAATAAAATAGCGTGAAAGTAGTTTGAGAAAATTCAATATTTAGAAACTATCAAGGGTTGTGAATCTTTCCAATATCTTTTTAAAAGATGAAGTGGTTATTTTACATTTGTGTAATATAATAATTTACTAACCTGGGACACGAAATTCTGCAAAAGCCTCTGTTGATGGTCAGATGCAAATACCAGTGTAACCCAATTAATCATATGTCTATGTCAACCAAGTTACCTGAATTCATTAAGTTTAAGTTCCAATTATGGCTACCCCCACCCGACAGGTATATGTCTATCCTGTAAGGAAATGTATTAAAGGGTTATCTATCCTCAAAGAAGATCGTGAGCTATTAAGTCTAAGGCTGAAACCTAAAATTCATTTGTCAAATTTATTTTAAGTTTACCCGATCAATATTTTTAGTGGCCAGTTAACAAGAAACATTAAGCTTAAGACTTAATAAGTAAACCTTTATATTTCCTAACCTATAAAATAACCCCTTATAAACTGGTTATATTGGAATTCACCACAACCCTAGATAACCTACTTAGTTACGACACAAATCTAAGGCTAGTAAGAGCTTAAATAAAATAAAAGACATAAAGTAAATGCTGGAAAGTAAATGCGGAAAAGTAAATGCTGGAAATTAAAAATGTAAAAATACAATAAAAGAAAATGCTGAGGTTAAATGATCCACTTTTATCACTATTATTTTAGATATCTCCATTATTATAATATATAAACTTTGTGTGATAATTACCAACCAGCCATATAGGCGGTATCCTGATTAAATCAAATTAATAATTAATTACCAACCGACCAACATGCGTTATCCAGTTTAGTCAAGTTTAAAACTAATTTCAATAATTACCAACCGACCAATAAAGCAGTATCCTCATAAAGTCAGGTTTTAAATAGTTTATATATTATAATAAATGGAGATTAATCTAAATATTAGTAATAAAAGTTTTACCTTTTACCCCAGCAGGGGGAGTTACCTCCTCATTTCTGAAAAGTAAAAACTGAAAAGTAAAGAAAGGAAAGTATTGTGCGTAAAAGTAAATTGCAGAAAGTAAAGACTTGAAAAGTGAAGAAAAGAAAGTGAAAATACGGAAATTAATTACGGAAAGCTGTAAATAAATAAACAAGATACAAGCTTCTCAGTATTCTTAAGGAATTACATAGAAGAAAGCATAAAATCAAATCTGAAATTCGGCCTTCTATTTATAGGCAAAAATTAGCTCCCCGCGTCGCGACTGGCAAGTTTATTCTTGCATCGCGATGCGCCGTTGATGAAGGACGCGTGGCACGTAGGTTGCAGAAATGGTGACACGTGGCAGGCTGAATGATTAACTGAATTATTCTGCTGACGTGACGCTGACATGGCGATGATGTGGTGATGATATGGCGATGATCGATTCGTCGTAGTAGGTAGAGTGATGTGTGACACGTGGCAATAAGATGATTGGCTGATGATGATGTGGCTGACACGTGGCAAATTGACTCTGCATGTGACTGATGTGGACACCACACGTGGCTGATACATGGATGACATGTGGCGATGTGGCGATTGTTGGCAGCATGTGATGATGACATGTGGCACGGCGCACGTTAGTGGATCTGCTATGATGTTGACGGTGGCACGTTAGCAAACGACGCACGTTAGCATGGCGCACGTTACGTTAGTAAGGCACATTTTAGAACATTTAGAAAATCTCTTGATTGTGACACGTGTCTCGGTGCACATTAGTAGACTTCGACGAACGTTAGCGGTCACACAATTGCAGTTGCGTGTCGCGACGACCAAATGACAGTTTTGCCTTTTGTTTTTTTTTGTTTATTTTCACTGTTTGGCCCTGATTTGATTCCAGAGAGAGTCCTGAAACTTTTTTATATATAAAAATAACACAAAACACTCAAAATATTCACAAAACTCAAGAAACTATACAAAATATTAGGTCAAATGAGTGGAAAATAGTGAGTGAAAATTTACCACTCATCACCAGGGTATGCAAGGTGCGAATTTGGGGCTTTATTTTCTTTGCCCAAAATTGAAAAATTGAGAAGATAAAAAAAAAGGAAGCTTACCATGCTTGGAATGAAGCTTGAATCTACCACTTTGGCATGAAAAGTGGAAGCCTTTTAACAAGCAATAATGGCCTGAAAAAGAAGCTCCCCCATTTGTTCTTCACATTTTTGGCTTAGAAGAGGGATGGGTGAATAGTCTCATATTTATAGGAAGATGGTTGATTTTTTATTATGAAATGAGTGGCTAAGATTGTGCCACATCACTCAATTCTAGACATTTCTGAAATTTACTGTAGCAGCCATGGAAATCATGATATTGGACCTGCTTCTGATTCGAATTTGGAAAATGTTAAACACGTAATTTGTAGGTCTTCATCTTAGCTTTACAACGATATAAAATTCATAAAATCGGAGATCGTAAAAAATTATGGCCCAAATACTAAGGGATATTCGGAGTATAACCGAAAGTGAACTTCATATCGAAATTGTAAAGAATTATCAAATGTTCCAAAAAATAATTCACGATCAAGTACACAATTGAGCATGATTTATCTCATGTATTATCGCACCTATAATATAGCAATCATCGAAATATCTGGGGTGTTACAGGCTAGTTTTATATATTTGACATATTTAGTACCTTAGTATGAGTACTTATCTACAAGACGTATTACATGTGGTAGCATAATTTATATCTGATAATTATGAAATAATTGATTGAGAAATAATTATAATTTATATTTTATAAAAAGTAAAAATTATTTTATATTTGAAATATCAAGAGTGGATCTCCTAACCCTAGTGTTTTATTTATTTTGAATTCAATTAACTATTTTCTTTCTTGATCACCAAGATATTATGCTACCTAGAACCAGAGGCAGAGGTATACCCAGACGTAATCGGGCACCTCAGGATGTAAACCCAGATCAGGGATCAGTGGCATATCCTCCTGATGTAGATAGGGGACAGAGAGAGGAACCGGTACAAGAGGGGGTTATTAGAGCTGATAAGGCAGGAACGGTAGCTCAGGGTAATGAAGAATTAACTATGGGAATTCAACAATTTCAGCGTGCCTTAGCAGCCTTTGCACAGTTAGCTATGGGACAGTAGCAGCCACCAGGCCCAGGGCCAAGAGCTGCAGAACCTGCAGTTCCTATTCCACCACCACCACCAGAATCTCATTTGGCTCATCAGACTGTAGTTCCCCCAGTGATATCAAATATTATAGCTCCTCAGGCAGGACCTTCTCATGGACTTATTCCAGTGGCAGCTCAGGTGGTTTAGCGATAGGAGCTGTCGTTTCTTTACATGATTTCCGGAAACTATGTCCACTTACCTTTTCAGGAGTAGAATCATCCCCCGACCCCTATGGATTTATTGAGGAGTCAGATTGTATATGTCTGGCTTTGGGGTGTTCAGCAGAAAGAGCGGTGGAATTGGTTAGTTTTCAGCTGAAAGATGTTGCTAATACTTTGTTTATGGCTTTTCGAGGTAACCGACGACATGATGCTCCTCCTATGACTTGGGTTGAGTTTAGATCAACATTTTTGAACAGGTTTTTGACTCAGAGTGTTAGAGATGATAGAGCTCGAGAGTTTGAGCAGTTGGTCCAGGGATAACAGATAACTGTTTCAGAGTATGACATACAGTTCACTCGTCTTTCTCGGTATGCTCCACATTTGATCAGTACTGAAGAAATGAAGGTGAAACGATTTATAGATGGACTTTAGGATTATCTATTTCTATCTATTCATGTTACAGAGACTACTACATGTACAAAGGCTTTGGATGCTGCTCTCAGGTTTGAGGCTCGGGTCAGGGAGAGACAGGCTGAGAGAGAATCCCGAAAGAGGCCGAGAACAGAGGAGAGAGCTAGACCACAGCAGAGAGGTCAGGGTAGACGACCACAGACATCTACCCCTCCCCCTATACGACATGATATGGGATTGATGCAGAGAGACTCAGATCGTAGACTATTCAAAGTACTGTGTCTCCTACAATGTCTTCACTATCGGTAGCCCAGCCAGGGCGAGGTCTCCCACCATGTTTGATTTGTGGGCGACCTCATTCAAGAGCTTACAGACTCGAGAGTAGGAATTGTTATAGATGTGGACAAGTGGATCATCTAAAGAGGGATTGTTTGGTACCCACAGAACAATTGTCATTTCTCCATGCTACTTTGTCAGCGCCCCAGCCTCAGTAAAATAGGAATTTTGGAGGAGAACAGAGATCTATAGCGAGGGGACAGGCGACAAGTGGTAGGGACAACCAGTGAGTGATTGAGGACGTGTCTCCACTAGCAGATCTCATGGTCGAGTTTATACCCTCACACCACAGGATGGATAGACATCTAATGCCGTTGTTACAGGTACATTGCCAGTTGGTTCAGTAAATGCCAGAGTATTATTTGATTTGGGAGCTACTCATTCATTTATATCACCATATTTTGTGACTTATCTAGGTAGAGATACAGAGGTATTAGATTCACCCTTATTATACCTACACCAGTAGAGGAACCTATAGAGGTTACACAGAGGGTGAATGCTTGCCCAGTTGAGATTGGTAGGCATACATATTATGCAAATTTGGTGGTTCTAAGCATATTGGGGTTTGATGTTATTCTGGGAATGGATTGGTTAGCTCCACATAATGCAGTGGTTGATTGTCGGGAGAAGATTGTCACCTTGCATACCTGTAGAACACAGAAACCGGTGACGCATGCTGTTTCGGGCTAGCGGCTCGGTTGGGAGTACGGAGTAGCCCGCGGGGGACTAAACCGGAGAATAATGGAGTCGCCACCCGGTGTGAACCGGGAAAATGATTTAAGGCCGTACTCACCCCTCGCAAGGGAAGACCTCAAACCGTTGGGTTCGGAATGGTCCCTTACTTATGTCATTTGTAATGAATGGATTTGTCCAATTTTAACCAAGTCTACTCAACATATATCGGCGAAAGTAATCTAAATTCCTATAGGGCCTAAATCTTAGTTTACATGCTTCAAAAGTAAATCTTCATAACGGCAAACACATGATATCACATAATAAGCATGTTGAATAAATACGACACTTAAACATAATGTAAATTAAACTCCTATTGCGAAAGGAAATAACTAAGTCATGGTAAAAATAAAATAACCTTCTAACGACCTAAACATGCTCGAATACAAGTTTGGATGGAATGAAATATGTGAATCTTTCAAGTGGTACGGGGCATTGTGTCCCGAGTGCAAACCATAATACCGTCCATTCGGATTCGGCTATGAAATTTATGTCTGGGTTTCCATCCAATATACCACAAGAAGGAACACATATTCCATTCACCCGGAGTCACATCTTATACTAATTTACAATATTCATGCGAAATAAAGTAAGTTATATGCCTTCTAAACTATTAATTCATGCGAGGAAAGATAAATATCATGCTTTCTAAGTCACTAATTCATGCGAGGAAAATGAATATCATATGCCCTCAGGTCTAACCTTTTGAGTCGTCTCTTGGAAGTGCGTTATACGGCCGTCGAAAGGACTAACACTCCGTGATTCCTCCGGTTCGACATTTTTTTTCGCTGTTTTGCTTGCTGTTTTCACTTCGTTTCGCTGCGGTTTCCGTTGTATTTTCTGGTTGCTTTTTTTTTTGGTAATTTAGGGGACTGTTTTGATGTGTTTGGAGGGGTATTGGGCTGCTGTTTTGGTGATTTTTTTAGGGGAATTCAGTGCAATTTTTCAGGCTTATTTTCGTGGTGAAACTGGATGATTTAAGGGCAGAATAGGCGTGCAATTCAGACAGTGTTATGCGGCTGTTTTGGGCAGAAAATTGTGTGATCTATGCGGCAGTTTTCAGGCTGAACATGGAGCAGTTTAGGCGTGCAGTAGGGGTAGTGTAGTGTGTTGTGGCAGTGAAGGGCTTATGGTTCGGCTAAACTAGGCAGTGAGGGGGCTAGGCGGCTATGGCGTGTGTGTTGATTTGGTGCGTGAAGGTGGCAACTAGCGTGGACAATAACATGATGAAATGGGGCAAATTCAGCGTGAAGGTGTTATGGTTTAGAGAGGCTAATTGAGTGAAGGGTGTTGGCTGATTGCGTATAGAATTATTGAAGGGTAGTTGATTGAAGTGGTAAGGGGCTGTGGCTAGGCGATGTGGGACATGGTGGCTTCGTTGGCAGTGAGCTGACTGGTGAGTGTAGTTGCGTGGATGGAGGTAAGTTGGTGGGCGTGAGGATCAACTAAGTGTGTGAGGGCTAGGTGGCAGTTGTGCAATGGCATGAGCTGTTGCTTGCTAAGGGCGTGGATGCTGAGTGCAAAGGGCGTGAGCTGTTGCTTGCTAAGGGCGTGGATGCTGAGTGCAAAGAGCATGAGCTGTTGCTTGCTAAGGGCGTGGATGCTGCCTATTTGTTGCTGGATTGGCGTGAGCAAGGGGAATCTTTGTGATGTGTTTTTGTTATGAAGGTACTAGGGGAATGATGGAAGGATTTGGATGGTTTATATAGGTAAATGGAGGTGCATTAATTGGGTAGGCAAGGGGGCATTAATTGGGTAGGCTAAACATTGATTAGGTTGGCTTGCTTTGTTGAAATAAATGGAAATGGGAAGGCTTATGTCAATGGTGTGGGGTTGGAGCTTAAATGGTGTAGGGTTGGCTTAATTAAATGGTGATGGGATGCTATTAAATGGCTTGGAAAAACTTGTTGAAAATGGAGGCTAGAGTAAATTTATGGTCAAATGTGTGGGGTATGTATGGTAGAGGAATTTGGTTGTTTGAATAGCTAGATGGAGGGGTAAATGTGTGTAATAGGCATGGGGTTTGGTGTTTGGTGGGCTTTGGTGTTTGGGCCAAGGAAGTGTTTTGAAACGGAGGTCCAACAAGCGAACCCGAAGCTAATCCAGCAAATAAAATCCGACAATGCATCAATTCTTAATTCTTCCCTTCCGACGTCCGTTTCTCGCGACTTCTACGACATAAAAAGGTAGTGCCTCCGTACGAGGCTCATCATCGGGACTTACATGCAAAAATACAGTGCCTACAATACCTCTGATTGAAGGTACAATTGTAAAATCTGGTGGATAAGGGTTTTATTCGTCCTGGTGTGTCTCAATGAGGTGCCCCAGTGTTATTTGTAAAGAATAATGATGGGACATTTCAGCTGTGTATAGATTATCGACAATTGAATAAGGTGACAATTAATAATAAGTACCCACTACCGAGGATTGATGATTTGTTTGATCAACTTCAGGGAGCTCAGTGTTTCTCAAAGATAGACCTCCATTCGGGGTATCATCAGTTGAGGATTAGGGAAAATGATGTACCGAAGATAACTTTCCGAACTAGATATGGACATTACGAATTCTTGGTAATGTCATTTGGTTTGACTAATGCCCCTGTGGCTTTTATGGATTTGATGAATAGGGTGTTCAGGACCTTTTAGATCGATTTGTGATAGTTTTCATTGATGATATCATGGTATATTCAATAGTGACCAGGAACACGCGGAGCACTTACATCTGGTATTGCAGACTTTAAGAGTGCACAAGCTGTTTGCTAAACTCACTAAGTGTGAGTATTGGTTGCCTAGAGTAGTGTTTTTGGGACATGTGGTGTCAAAAGAAGGAATTGGTGTAGATTCCTTGAAAATTGAAGCCATTCAAAAGTGGCATAAGCCCACCAGTGTGACAGAGGTTCGTAGCTTCTTGGGGTTAGCAGGTTACTACCAGAGATTCGTGGAAAACTTCTCTAGAATAGCTGCTCCATTGACTTGATTGACACAGAAAAAGGTAACTGTGTGTATGGTCAGATGCATGTGAGAGAATTTTTTAGGAGCTTAAACAATGGTTGACTACCGCTACTGTTCTAGCTTTACCGTCTGGATCAGAGAGTTTATGGTGTACTGTGATGCTTCTAGAGTGGGATTGGGATGTGTGTTGATGTAAGGAGGAAAACTTATTGCCTATGCTTCTAGGCAGCTAAAACCTTATGAACAAAATTATCCCACCCACGACTTGGAGATGGCAACTATAATTTTATCTTTGAAGATATGGCGACATTATTTGTATGGTGAAAAGTTTGAGATTTTTACTGACCATAAAAGTCTCAAGTATATTCTGAGTCAAAAAGATCTTAATTTGAGGCAGAGGCGATTGATTGAGTTGTTGAAATATTATGATTGTTCAATACAATATCATCATGGTAAGGCTAATGCCTTAACTAGGAAATCTATGGGGAGTTTAGCTCATTTACCAACTGAGAGGTGGCAACCAACCAGACATGTGCAGAAATGTATTTCAGATGGGGTAAGTTTTCAAGTAACAAATCAAGGAACGTTGCTGGCTCAGATTCAGATCCGATCTACACTGGTGGATGAGATTAGAACTGTTCAGGAAACAGACGTTCAAATCCAATAGATTAAGGATAAACTAAAACAAGGTATGGATGAGGAGTAATATGTAGACAATGTAAATCTCCTGAGAAAGAAAGGCAAAATTTTTGTTCCTCTAATTCCTGAATTGAGAAACTCGTTGTTAGAGAAACGCCTCATCCCATACTATGCACCCTGGAGTTACTAAGATGTACCATGAATTAAAGGATCTCTATTGGTCTGATGGTATGAAAAGAGATGTAATGGAGTTTGTTGCTAAATGTCTTACTTGCCAACAGGTCAAATCAGAGCATCAAAGACCAGCAGGGAAACTTCAAAGTTTGGATATTCCTGATTGGAAATGGGAGAAAATTACTATGGATTTTGTAACTGCGCTTCCTTGTACCTCGAAAGGGTATGATTCTATTTGGGTGATTGTAGACAGGTTGACGAAATGCACAAATTTTCTGCCTGTAAACAGTAACTTTTCAGCGGCTCAGTATGTTAGGTTGTATTTGGATAAGATAGTGTCATTACATGGAATACCTGTCTCAATAACCTCTGATCGAGGTTCTCAATTTACATCCAAATTTTGGCAATCATTCCAAGAAGCCTTGGGTTCTCAGTTGCGTTTCAGTACAGCTTTCCATCCTCAAACAGATGGAAAATCTGAACGAACCATTCAAACCTTGGAGGATATGTTACGAGCTTCTGTAGTAGGTTTTAAAGGTAGTTGGGACCAACATTTTCCACTTATAGAATTTGCCTATAACAATAGCTATCAGACAAGTATTCAGATGGCTCCTTTTGAAGCCTTATATGGTCGGAAATGCATATCCCCATTGGGATGGTTAAAAACAAGAGAACAAAAACTGCTTGGGCCTAACTTGGTACATAATGCAGTGGAAAAAGTGAAGTTGATTAGAGGAAGGATGAAGACGGCTCAAAGTCGCCAGAAAAGTTATGCAGATCACTGAAGAAAAGATTTGGAGTTTCAAGAGGGTGATTCAGTGTTTTTGAAGGTATCTTCATTTAAAGGAGTTATGAGATTTGGCAAAAGAGGTAAACTCAGCCCAATATATATTGGGCCGTTTCAAATACTTCGCAAAGTTGGAGGTAGAGCATATGAGTTAGCACTCCCACCTAATATGGATAGAATACATCCGGTGTTCCATGTGTCTATGCTACAAAAATACTTATACAATAAATCTCATATTTTAGAGCCTCAAACAGTTGACATCTGCCGAGATTTATCCTATTTGGAACAGCCAGTAGCTATAGTGGATAGGGAAACAAAGAAGTTACGGTCTAGGTGGATTCCTTCAATTAATGCGGTTTGGCAACACCACAAGGGTCAAGAAATGACTTGGGAGCCAGAAGCTATCATGAGAGAGCAATATCCTCATTTATTTGCAGAAGGTATTCCCTTATAATTTTAGCCTTTTGATTCGAGGACAGATCATTTTAAGGGGGGAGAACTTGTAACGACTTGAATTTTCATAACTCAATTAGAGTAGTAATTTAGTGATTGAGATTAAATTAATCATGAGGATAGCGAATAAATTTGGAGATAGCATAAGAGTCCAATTTTAGTCGTAATATTTATAATATTTAGGATAACATATTACGGCCGGTAAGGATTATAAGAGTTGGATCAACATCATCATGTTTAGTACATACTTATTTTATTCTTGTATCTAAAACTTGTGAATATTGTTAACAAGGTTAAAAACCATTTGCCAAACCTCATTCACAAGTGTCTAGCATGCATGTATTTTGTAAAAAAAAAAAAAAAAAAAAAAAAAAAAAAAAAAGAAAAGAATAACCCACAACCCACGTTTGTCTTTTTTCTTTCATTATTCTCTCTTCTTCTCTCCATAACAAAAGAACTCCCAACCTATTCTTTCTAGAAAATTTTCCACATTTTCTACAAAATCTAGGGCTCCAAAGCTACATGCAAGCTTGGAAGTGTGATAAGGAAGCTTAATGAGTTATACTTGTGAAGAAATAATTTAATTTAATCTGAGAAAGGTAAAAACCCAAATCTAAAATTACTAGGTTTTGATGATTTGATGCTTGAAGAATGTTATTGGTTTGAGTTTAATGATGAATATTTGGTTTTGAAACAATGAATTGGAGATTTGAGGAATTCCCCAACTTGTAAAATCCTTAAAAGTGAAGTTGAGTTGGGATTTATAAATGGTTGTATGAAGGTGTAATTGATGTTATTTGGTAAATTTGTTATGATTATGGCTTGGTTATGTAGTGGTATGGAAGGGTGAAATTGATGATAAGTGATGTATTTGTTCTGATTGTGGTTTAAATGGTGTAATTAAAATTATGGATCCTGGAAAACTGGTGCGCGTCACGACGCAAAGGAAATCGTGCGTCGCGATGCGTGAAGTAGAATATAGCTTCTGGATTTTTTGTGCGCGTAGAGGGTCTACATCGCAACGCCAAGTGATGTTTCGGGACTTGTTTTAAACCATTCCAGTCTAATTTTAAGACGCTTAGGGACATTCTAGGGGCTTTGTATAGATGAGTAACCACATGATAAGTCATACCATAGGCATGAATATATATCTTTGATTGTATATATATTTCTCATTCATTACATAAAAATCTAACGGTTTCTTTGGCATTAGATCAACGACAAGCCACTCGCAGGTCACTGACGCCGCATACCACACCCGACTTGCCTTAGCACTGTGAGTGGAGTACTTATTTCAGAGTTTTGAATGTGGTTTTGGTTATATTTTGCAGATCATTGATTTACTTGTTTTACCTAAATGATGTTTTCATGTGATTGAGAAATATGATTTTAGCTTTGATAAAGTTTGGTTTCTGATAAATGCTTCGATGATGAAAATGATTTCAAACATATGGATTTATGATTTTGGAGGCATGGGGGAAAAAAAACCACACCCAGATGTTACTTGATTCAGATATGGAATTGATGGATATGGATTGACAGACATGGTATTGATGGGTATAGATATTGATACCGGATATAGACATGTGCACATGGGATACAGAACTAGAGAGATAACAGATGCCTCTAGATCCTGTGTATTGGGCTAGGGGGACTGTGAGTACAACGCCCCTAGACCCGGGTATTTTAGAGACAGCTTGGTGGCACCGATAACACCACTGTTGTCTAGTTTAGTGGCTTGGGGGACTATGCGTACAATGCCCTAAGACCACATGATTATGTACAGATTGACCGATGATATTTTTGATGGCGATAGTGATGTTTTCTTAATTGTTTTCAAAAAATTTGAAATGGAAAACTTTGGTTTATGATTTGAGAATTCTGAAAATTATTGCACTGAACATGAGTATTTCTAATACTGTTTGTTTTATGGTTTTATAGCTCCACTCATTGAGTTCATTAGGACTTACCCCCTCACTCTCTAGGTTTTGCAGGACTTTTCTTTGGTGAGCCAATGTTGTATTTTGAGGGACATTGATCCGAAATAGGGGCAGCACTGCAGTCACTAGTTTTATGGGTTCATCATGTTGTGTCTACATTCATATAGAATGTAGTTTCTTTTGAGTTTCTGTGATGTAAGAACCTATGTTTATATGTGTGTTTGTTTCACATCTAGATTTATGTACGTACCATGTTTAATATTTCATAAAATTTTTCTTGATGAAAAAGTGTTTGCATATTTGGTTGATTTCTGGTTTCAGTCTGAGGCTTAGGTGACAGTGGGATTCTATCATCTGCCGGTAATATTCCCGGATTGGGGATGTTACAAGAATTACTTTGTGAGTGTGTCAATCATATCAAATGGTTTTCCTTATTCAATATAGTTATGTACAATTACATATTTTCTTACTCGCTTTTTATCTTCTCCCAAAATGACATTAGTTGATGTCTCTCTTGAATATTCAAGTATTGTTTTTAAATTTTTGTTCTTAAAATATATTTAATTGTATAATCATTTTTATTCTTTTTTGATGTCTCGCATTGGATATCAGTATTCTTTTGTTTCTTCTTACCGTTGGATATGTGAAGTCATCATCTATTTTAAGAATTCGAACTTCCCTGGTCATCAAGCATTTCACATAAGATGCTGGATCAGATGGCTGAGGTTGTTCTATTTTGCCAATCATTTCATCTAGTTGGCTTTGTAGTTCTTCATTTTTTGTCTTTCTCTTGTTCTTTTTCTTGTTGAACTTCCTTTTCTTTTTCTACATATCGAGTCTTTTTTTATTTCTTTTCAGCTTCAACATATTACTCCATGTTTTAAACTTTTATGTATTTGTGATTTTTCCCAATAACTTTTGAAAACTTTCAAGATGTCTGTCCAACTATGAATTGCAATCAGGACGTCTTGTCCCGACTGTATCTCATGTCGTCTGTTCGAGTCTCGTCCCGTCCTGTTTGATTTTCGGAACAAAAAATTTATCGAAAATCCCTATCAGGTTTTTGAATCGGGGTGAAAAATCATTAAGAATCTTGGACCTAGGGATGGTTAAAATACCCGCGGGAATGGGGTCCGCAGGGACCCGATATATTGGGGGTGGGTAAGTACATAATTTTTCATACCCGTTAGTTGGACAGGTCAGGTACGAGTATTGGAATCCCCTTTAAAATAAAGGTAAGATCCCCAAGTGAATGGGCACTCACACAGGGGCCCGATAAGTTAGCGGCGGATAAGGATATATCAATACTCATTGATTGAATGAGACAGATACGAGTATTGGCATCTTCGTACCATAATCGACTCATTGCCATCCCAACTTGGACCGAATGGTTCGAGATCTCGAATTTTGATCATGATTCAGGATTTTTAAGCTAAAATTCAGAATTCGGCATGATTTTTTATCTGTAATCCTACTCTAATTTTTTATTCGTACCAAATAACCCCAAATGAAATTTTTCTTTGAGGTGTTTTTAAGTCCCAAATCCCATATTCGGTAAGAGATCTGAAATTCTAATTGGGATTCAAAGCTTTCGGCCAATCCTACATCCAATACAAGTTTTCACAGTTTTGTATTTTCATCAATGACAAAAATATAAGGACCATTAAAGTTTTAAAATTGACTAAGAAGGTCTTTTTTTCACTTGTTCCAAAAATCAAACTGTTGATGGAGAATTTCAACTTAATAAACTCCGAAGCCTGAAGAGGAGTATAATGGGGTTTGCACTTAACAGAAGGTCCAAGACCCTTATGAGGATGAGAGATCAGATGATTGACCCGAGCCCGTAGTGCTGAGGAACACCCGAGGGAAGAACCAGTTGAGGATGATTTATTGGGATACTAACCTGACATGATGAAAAGATACCAGATCTTGTTGTACTTGAGATTCTGTGAAGGCCGACCCGACTTGATAAAAAAAGATAGGTCAGATTCAACCTTAGTCAAAATATCAGTATCAGACTCCAAAATTAGACCCAAAATCAGACTCTGAATTCGGAATGTCAGTATATTAGACTCTGAACCAAGTGTTGGGACAGTTGTGAAACCCCCAGGGTCGGATTGGTGCTCGCGCAGTGAAAATGGGTCTAACCCAGGTTTATCAGGTATATATGTATTTTAAAATATTTTAATGAAAACTACATTCCGATATGAGTCCGTAGGAAAAAACAGTGACCAAATCGGAGTCCGGAAACTCCAGAACGAAGAAAATGAAGTTTAAGTGTGTGTCAATCCTAGGAGTCTGACGCGTTGGATGGGAGTCGAGATGCTCCAAAGTGCGAGAGCAACTCTGAGAGCTGAACGTATCAGCATCGTTACACGGAAGGATGCTAGTCACGATGCTCCTAGGTCTGATGCTCAGTATCACGACGCTGGAGGGTCAGTGTCGAGACGCTCACGTGGGCAGTGAGCAATTTCAACCTTTAAATCAATCCTAAACACTTCCAATTTTCTCCTATCATTTCAATACACCTTAGAACCAATTTTAACATCAAAACCAACCACAACACATGTTATACAACTAACATACATGTATTCTAATTACTTATATGTATTTTTTTGAATCTAAACATAAACCAATTTTAGAATCCCAATAAGAAATGTCTCATGAATAATTCTAGTTCACCCAAAGGTGATCAAGTGATTCTAGAATGGTACCATAGCTCTAAGATTTAATCTAGAGTTCCAAACTCTTATTAATTGTTCTATGTCCAACCCTAATTAACAAGCATATTGATTTATACTTCTAAAGCATCCTACCATAATTTATTAGACTTATTTCAACATTAAGCTATAAAAGAACATAGCTTAAGAGAAGTTCAAACTTACCTAGAAATCTTGATGCATATATCCAATCTTATTCTCTTTGTTGAAATGGTTGGAGAACTTCCAAGGTTTGCAAGCTTCACTCCAAGATCCAATCTTGATTCCAATGCTAGCAACCTTCACTTCAAGATCCAATCTTGATTTCTCCTAGGTGAAATGTTGTAGAGACCTCACAAACTTCTCTAAACACTTATCTAACTTAGGCTAATTTCTCTAATTCTTGCTTGTATTTAGCTTTCTCAAGCTTTTGCTTTACTTAATTAAAACCTTCCTAAAGCTTGCTATTTATAGCAAAACTTAGGCAATTTTTAATAAATAAAAGTTCGAATCAATTTTTAGGTAGGCTTAATCTAATTTGTCCAAATATGTATAATTAGGTGTGACTAATCTTCATTGTCCACCACTTTGATTTAATCCAATTAAATCAAGCCAAAACAACCTATTATTATATACTTACAATTACCATAATATCCTCAACTGGTAGAGATAATTATAATTTTACAAGTAAGCCCTTGTGTAATTATTGAATTAATCCAATTAGGTCAAAGTAAATAATCAATGTTATCCAATAACATTTGATTATCTTATTGATAATTATAATATCGAGTATTATCTTTTATCAAAATTAATCGGCAACCCAAGTGCTCAACGAGTACACTTCATATTGGGACTCTCTAAGTTCAGACACGTTCGTCATATAAGCCTAGCTAATATGTACGTAATTCGGCCACCTCCGAATTTACGGAGAACACGAACGACCTTTCTGAACTATACAAGTCGAGGCCATCACATCTGTTTAACAATCCCTTCGTCGTAGGCTATCCGAGATGTACTTAGGAAACATATAATACATGGTCAAGTTTCTGAGACGCACATCTCATATCGACATGTCCACGATTCTTCATAACTGATACGATCCACCCTAGGTGATCGACTTTGGCCAAAGCTTTAAGAATTATGACTGTACTCACATGGATACCTAAACCCCTTATGGTACACATACGGGCCGATAGATCCTATCTTGTTTCGTACTTGATTACTGAGTACATCGGTCCACACCCAACAAACATCTAGAGGCCTACCATGAAAGGTTTCTGACATACTGGCAATCAAAGTGTGATGATCTCATACAAAATCAATGTTATCCTATAGATAAAGGATTACATATGTTACTCGACTCGAGGAGATTACCTATTGACGGTGGTGTGTACTTCCAAATATTAGGAATTGTTGGTAAAAAATAACCAAGCCCCAAGATCAACAAGAACAAGCAAAATATATAAATACATGAATGAATTAATTGAAGTATGGCGGAATCATACTCACAAACTTGAAGATGGATGCTAAGATGATGCGAAATTCCTCCCTTGTGCAGTGAAGCTCTCGGCCAAGAAGAAAAGAGGGACTCCAAGTCGTTTGATCCTTCCAAGCTCAAGGATTAGTTTCCCATATCACTATGTATGATCCCTTGAAGGTGCTAGCCTTTGTTGTGATTTTGAATGCACAACTTCTTCAAATCTTGCCACAAAAATTGAAGAAATGGAGAGCCCAAAACTGCATGTAGTTTCGGCAATGTGAGAGAGAGGAGAGTTCTATGATTTTTGTTACAAAAAATCAATTTATATTTATGCCATAATATTTATTAAATAATAATAAACTTATGACACAAATCATGCAATGGCTTAGAGTGTCAAACACTCAATTTCCATGCAAAACCATTGAGTGTATTGTACACTATCACCATGCAATGCATTACAATTAAATAATGCATAAAATGACATGTGTCATGTGGGCCCCACACGTTTCCAAATGAAAGTGGGCCCACGTGCACTCACGCGTTCGGGTTCGATATTTCCGAAATACCGAACTTACGTCGCGACGTTAATTAAATCGAATTTAAATAAATAATTGCGCCTAGCGAAATTATTATTTACGTCGCTAACGAATTAATTCTAAATTAACTCGTTTGCCCGAATTAAAATCTAATTTTAATTTCGCGTCGAAATCGAATTTCGATTATTATATCGAATATAATAATTTTACGATTAATTCCAAATTATCGTTCTCTCTCTTTGTATAGTACTTTATCCAAGATAAAGTCTCTCCGTAATTAATCCAAGATTAATCGAGTTTGAATCATACGTCATTGGTGAATCTTCGGGAAGCGACCCAAGAGATCTCCGGATATGTTGGCAGTAAATACGGTCGTCGGATAATCCGAACACGTACGTACCTCGTACTACGTTTTTACCGATTCACAAGACAAGGTTGGCTTCTAGCAAAGCGCCATGCCTACCCAATTCTCCAGAAATATTCTTATAGAAATATAAGATCTATATCAAGCGTAGTATACCGTAGTATTGCGTACATCGATCCAGTATCGGATGATCACATGTTAGGCCTGGGGCTGGAATGTGTCTGCCCCGTACGAAACATATATCGGACATCAAGCAACTAGTCTCTTTAAATCGGACAATCCTGACCTGGTCATATTGTCCCGACGGTTGCAACCTTTTATAGAGTACTAGTTCTGTGTCCTGCGTGATCATCACCTCCATATGTCTGAAGTGATACTTCCATCTCGACATCACATCCAGTACACTACGATTCTCGATAAACCCAGAAGAGGTGTACACAGAACCGGTTAAGGTCCCCAACCACCAAAACCAAAGTTTACCGATTGTCGCAAGTACTAGCGATGTAAGTCTCAGGTTAAGACCATATACACCTACCCTGATGCGGCCTCCCATAGACACGCAGACATACTACCAATGGGATTCCGCGGGGTCTATCCAGAGCGAAGCTGTTTTCCGTACCATCGGTAAAACACAACCTCCTATCGCACTTGCATAAGTATCCAATACTTAAATATATGAGAACTATGCCGTTGTGCCCTCACAACGTGCACAAGCGCAATACTAGTCTATTCCGCATTATCGATGTCCGATCTCGATAATACTCCGACTAGGGATATTTAATGATTAAACCTTTATGGATTGATACTGTCTCATATCATCTCAATCCGGTATTAATCATATGGACTTTCGCCATTTATATATCAAAGTAAATAATATTACAAAACGGCAAAAGGCAATTTCATTATCACATAGTTAATTTTGTACAATAATACAATATCATTTACAAACAGTGACGCTATGGGACATAATGTCTAACAATCTCCCACTTGGCCTATAGCCAGTCACTCAAGCATCTAATACCCGAACTATGTATGTGTCGTTCAAAAACTTGCTGAAGAACAGCCTTCGTCAGCGGATCTGCAATGTTGTCATCTGATGTGACCTTCTCGACCTTTACATCGCCACGATGTATAATCTCCCGAATCAGATGGTAACGTCGAAGAACATGCTTGGACCGTTGATGAGACCTTGGTTCCTTAGCCTGTGCTATAGCCCCGTTATTGTCACAATACAATGGAACGGGCTCAGCTGCTAACGGAACTACTCCTAATCCGATTAGGAACTTTCGGATCCAAACTGCCTCCTTTGCTGCTTCAGATGCAGCGATGTACTCTCGCTTCTGTTGTTGAATCGGCAACAGTATCTTGCTTGGAAGATTTCCAGCTCACTGCTCCGTTATTCAAACAAAAAATGTACCCGGATTGCGACTTGTAGTCATCCTTGTCGGTTTGGAAACTTGCATCGGTATACCCAGATACCGCAAGTTCTCCACCTCCATAAATTAAGAAAGCATCCTTAGTTCGTTTAAGATACTTAAGGATATTCTTAACTGCTATCCAGTGACCTTCACCTGGATCGGCCTGATAGCGACTGCACATGCTCAAAGCATATGAGACATCAGGTCGTGTACATATCATGGCATACATGATCGATCCGACTGCCGAGGCGAACGGTATCCGACTCATGTTGTCTCTCTCTTCCTGAGTCTTAGGACACATGTCCTTAGACAGAGAGGTACCACGTACCATTGGAACCAATCCCCTCTTGGATTGTTCCATGTTGAATCGCTTCAACACTTTATCAATGTATGTACTCTGGGAGAGTCCAAGCAGCTTTCTAGATCTATCCCGGTAGATCTTTATTCCAAGAATAAAGGCTGCTTCTCCCAGATCTTTCATGGAGAATTTTAATGAAAGCCAAGCTTTCACCGACGTTAGCATGGGAATGTCATTGCCTATAAGCAATACGTCGTCGACATAAAGGACAATAAAAGTAAGTGCTCTCCCACTAACCTTCTTGTATACACAAGGGTCATCTGCGTTTTGCACGAAATCATATTCTTTTATGATCTCATCAAAACGCTGATTCCATGACCGTGATGCTTGCTTCAATCCATAAATGGATCGATTTAACTTACAAACCTTGTTTGCAAGTCTAGGTACGATAAAACCGTCAGGCTGTTGCATATAAACATCCTCCAAAAGGTTTCCGTTAAGGAAAGCGGTTTTAACGTCCATCTGCCATATCTCGTAATCGAAATATGCAGCTATTGCAAGCATTATCCGAATGGATTTAATCATGGCAACGGGTGAGAAGGTTTCGTCATAATCAATACCATATTGTTGACGATACCCCTTCGCTACAAGCCTAGCTTTGTACGTTTGTACGTTGCCATCCATGTCGGTCTTCTTCTTGAAGATCCATCTGCATCCAATAGGCTTTACGCCTTCTGGTGCATCAACCAGTGTCCAAACTTGGTTGGCGTACATGGAATCCATCTCGGACTTCATGGCTTCTTGCCATAAAGCGGAATCGATATTTTGTATCGCTTCCTCATACGTAGCCGGCTCATTATCCTCAATAAGATTAATATCTACATGAGGTGAGATCAGGAACCCATACCTCTCAGGTACTGTTCTGACTCTCTCCGACCTACGCGGTCCTTGTGTATGTGAAGTTTGTGGTACAGACTCATCCCGGACGGTCTGTTCTTGTTCCGTCGTTGATTCATTGCCAGGAACAGTATCACTACGATCTTCATCGAGTTCTACTTTCCTCCCACTTACCACTGCATTTATAAAATCCTTCTCAAGGAAAAATGCTTGTAGAGCAACAAATACTTTGTTCTCTTGTGGGTGATAGAAGTAATATCCTTTGGTTTCCCTAGGATATCCTACGAAAAGGCATTTATCAGATTTGGGTTCAAGTTTGGTACCTTCCAAACGTTTAACATATGCCCAGCATCCCCAAATCTTCAGGAAAGAGAAACCTGGTTTCCTTCCTGTCCATATCTCATATGGAGTCTGTTCAACAGACTTCGACGGTACCTTATTCAAAATAAGTATAGCACTGTTTAATGCGTATCCCCAGAAGGATATTGGTAGCTCAGTGCGACTCATCATTGACCTTACCATGTCCAACAAGGTGCGGTTTCTCCGTTCGGACACACCGTTTAATTGCGGTGTTCCAGGAGGAGTCCACTGTGAAAGAATACCATATTCTTTCAAGTAATCTTGAAACTCATAACTTAAGTATTCGCCACCACGGTCTGACCGTAATGTCTTAATACTCTTCCCTGTTTGTTTCTCCACTTCGTGTCGAAACTCTTTGAATTTCTCAAAAGTTTCCGACTTGTGTCTCATAAGATACACATAACCGTAACGAGATGCATCATCTGTGAAGGTTACGAAGTAGTGAAATCCACCTCTAGCCTGGCTAGACATGGGCCCGCATACGTCAGTATGAACGAGAGCCAACAGTTCTGTGGCACGTTCACCTTTACCGCTAAAAGGTGATTTAGGCATTTTGCCTAAAAGACAAGATTCGCAGACGTCATATGAATTGGGATCAAATTCGTCCAAGTACCCACTCTTCGAAAGTGTGGATATGCGAGTCTTGTTGATGTGTCCTAGACGACAATGCCACATATAAGCTTCATCTTTTAGATTACTCCTTTTGAGCCTTTTGTTTGTCATTTTAGGAGATTCATTTATATTCAAAATATAAAGACCGTTATTTGCAACAGCTGTGCAAATTTCTGCATCATTTTTATATAAATAACACCCAGTGTTTCTAAATACAAAAGTGTAACCCTGCTGGGTTAACAAGGATACAGATATAATATCCTAGTTAAACTAGGTACAAAATAACAGTTCAAAAGTTTAAGTACATGCCCTGAGGGCAGTTCTAAAACAAAAGTCCCTACGGCCAAAACAGCAACTGGTGTTCCGTTTCCGACCCGTAGATCCATCTCCCCCGATGCCAGCACCCTGCTATCCTGCAGATCCTGCACATCAGTACAAATATGAGCACCACAACCAGAATCAAAAATCCAATTTTTAAAACTAGAAGTATTCATATTTATCTCAATAACAAACATACCAGAGGCGATAGCCTTGCCAGCCTTGATATCCTCCCTCTGCCCTTTGCCCATTCGGCAGTCACGTTTCCAGTGACCCCTCTTGCCGCAGTTGAGGCAGATGTCGCGAGATTTGTCCTTTGGCTTCCTAGAAGCCACTGTCAACTTGCCCTTGCCCTTGTTCTTGAACTTCTTCTTCCTCGCACCTCCAATTGCCTTGGGCCCAGCCCTTGGCGCATGAGAGGTCGATGCATAATGCGCCTCGCGCTTGCTCCCCTTTAGGAGTTCCTTTTCGGACTCATTCAGCACGGATAACAACTCTCCAAGAGTGTCGTCAGTGTCCATCAACTTATAGTTGATGATGATTTGTTTCCAAGTAGCGATTGTAATAGCATATCAATCGTCAACTCTGCCTCCAAGACAATGCCCATCTTGGCTAACTCATCTATGTCAGCGATCATTTGAGTCCCGTGGGCCTCAACTGATGCGCCGTCTGTCATACGGGAGCGGAAGAGTTTCCTTACTAGCTCATACCTCTCCATCCGCTTGTTGGTGCGGTGGAGATCACGCAATCTTGCCATCATGTTATAGGGATCCAAGTCCCTGTTCTGGCGTCTGAAATGCTGGGTCATTACAGCTAGCATAACTGACTGAGCTTGGTCACAATCGTCACTATGAGTCTTCCATAACTCTAGCTCCAGTGGCTCAGTGGGTTTAGGCGGGAGAGGTCTCTGAATAGTATACAGCACCCTCTCAGCCCCAAGCACTATCTTGAGGTTCATTTCCCAGTCGGCAAAGTTTGTCCCTTTGAAGACATTATCGCCCATGATTATGTCGCGGACATTACCCTTGCCAGTCATCTTGACAACTATAGTCCAACTATAAAGTCAACGATGTTATGGGTACAGTCAAACTGTTACAAGCAAAATAACATATATTAGTCCAACTAATTATTAAAATATTGACGAAATAATTTTGAAAGACGCGTAAGGCTAAGTATCTGAACGAAATTGCAAATTCAATAATAGCCTCCCACTATTTTCTTCAAGTCTCTAACCCTCTTGTGGAGAACTCGGGAAATCGCATTTCCTAGTGGGCTAGGATCCCGTTAAATAACACACAACCTTGACTTTGGCCAATAAAAGCTGTATGCTATTTAACTTAGGTAGATCTCTATGATCAATTGGATCTCATCCAATTCCTAGATCCGGTTAGGTGGACATCCAAGTCCGAAACATATGTATAATGTCAATGTATCCATTACATTTTCCTAACCCTATCCTCCGAATCATCTAGGCCTTGGCTTTGGCCAAAAACAAACCTAATGATTCCAGTTAAGCGGGACCCATTGACGAGGAAAGTTTCGTAATCAATGTCATTGGACAAAAAGTGATCTTGACTTTGGCCAATAAAAATCACGATTTGGACAAGACACCGATATGCAACAAAACTCTCATGATTCAAGTACATCCTTGATTGACAAAGGTCTTGACTTTGGCCAAACAAACCAATGCCAACTTCGGATCTTGAACAAGAATCATTCAATGGAAGGATAATCGCTTAATATTGTTTGAGGGATTTTTCGCGTAATTGGCAACCAATTAATTTATCTTTGTTAGGTCTCATCATCATACACCCTTAAGCATGCTTCTAAAACATCATAAAGCGCGTAAAGTAAAGTAATAGCGATATACGGATGGATATGAACAACAACTTGTTCCTAGAACAAATCACTCCCTTTCCTCTCCCCGCTAGCACTATTCTACTCTTACCCAATTACATAATACATAAGAGAAACCTCATTTACATTGAGGGGAATTAGGTGAGAAGAGAATACAAAGAGACAATAAGAGAAAGGCTGGACACGCAGGTCCAATTTATAAATTCTAAATTTACAATAATTTCTAAAATTACCCTTCCCTTCTAATATCCATCCGATATACACTATTCATACATCACATCCACATTCATTCATTCAAGGCATGTTATACAACCAATCAAATCCAATTAATTAGTCTTTAATTAGGTGACAATACAATGTTCAAACAATTGTTTGCATTTGCGCGAGTCCAACTCAATTTGAGAATAAATACTTATAGTATGAATTCACGAATTATATCGAACTACTCGTTAAATCCAATTTAAGTCGTATTCAATACTAATCCTATTATTTAATTCTAAATTAAATATTTACACTTTTATTGTGCTTTTATAACTTAGATTCCAAATCTAATACAATCGGGTCTCAAAGCCCAACTAACATCTAATGTCCGTTTAATTAAAGTCCGATGGGCTTTCAATTGATTTCTTTAGGCTTGGGTTTTGGTCAATGTATGGGTCAAACCCAATTACCAAGCCCAATAAGGAATCACCCTCATATGCCATAAAATCAATATCAAGCCCATAAGGCCCAATTAAACATAAAAGCCCATTTATTATTTTGGGCTTAAATGGTGTGATTTAGGCCCATTTTGGATCCAATCCAAATGGTCCAAATCTACTTGGCCCAACCAAGCCCATTATGTCCAAATATAATGTTTTAGGCCCAATTCAAAATTAAGCCCAACTAACCAAATTTTAAAATCCAAATTTTATAACTTAATTAATTAAAGTGTATTATCATGATTAATCCTTTAAATCAATATCCCAAAATATCAAATTAATCCATTAATCATATTTTTATCTTAAATATATGTCCAACATTATTTAATCAAAAAATCAAGTCCCTAATCCTCCATCAAGCATTCGGCCAAGGTGATTAAAATGGTTCCGATTTCGTTTTCAATCCAATCGAGTTACAAATCATCATTCCATATTGTTTCAAGTCATCTAATGTCTTAAAATAAAAAAATCATCTAGTCCATATGCTTGCATGTATTCGGCCAAGCCTCATTTGGGTTGGAAAAATAAATCCAATTTATTTTCCATGAAATTGATGATGTATAATCTAAATAACATACATCTAAGCATATTTAATCAAGCAAACTCATCAAATCATGCTTCATACAATTTTCCCAAATAACATCCTAATATATTTGCATGCTCTTTAAGCTCTGATACCATTGTTGGGAAAAAATAACAAGCCCCAAGATCAACAAGAACAAGCAAAATAATATAAATACATGAATGAATTATTGAAGTATGGCGGAATCATACTCAAAAAATTGAAGATGGATGCTAAGATATGCAAATTTCTCCCTTGTGCAGTGAAGCTTCGGCCAAGAGAAAAGAGGGACTCCAAGTCGAGTTTGATCCTCCAAGCTCAAGGATTAGTTTCCCATATCACCTATGTATGATCCCTTGAAGGTGCTAGCCTTTGTTGTGATTTTGAATGCACAACTTCTTCAAATCTTGCCACAAAAATTGAAGAAATGGAGAGCCCAAAACTGCATGTAGTTTCGGCAATTTGAGAGAGAGGAGAGTTCTATGATTTTTGTTACAAAAAATCAATTTATATTTATGCCATAATATTTATTAAATTAATAATAAACTTATGACACAAATCATGCAATGGCTTAGAGTGTCAAACACTCAATTTCCATGCAAAACCATTGAGTGTATTGTACACTATCACCATGCAATGTATTAACATTAAATAATGCATAAAATGACATGTGTCATGTGGGCCCCACACGTTTCCAAATGAAAGTGGGCCCACGTGCACTCACGCGTTCGGGTTCGATATTTCCGAAAACTACCGAACTTACGTCGCGACGTTAATTAAATCGAATTTAAATAAATAATTGCGCCTAGCGAAATTATTATTTACGTCGCTAACGAATTAATTCTAAATTAACTCGTTTGCCCGAATTAAAATCTAATTTTAATTTCGCGTCGAAATCGAATTTCGATTATTATATCGAATATAATAATTTTACGATTAATTCCAAATTAATCGTTCTCTCTCTTTGTATAGTACTTTATCCAAGATAAAGTCTCTCCGTAATTAATCCAAGATTAATCGAGTTTGAATCATACGTCATTGGTGAATCTTCGGGAAGCGACCCAAGAGATCTCCGGATATGTTGGCAGTAAATACGGTCGTCGGATAATCCGAACACGTACGTACCTCGTACTACGTTTTTACCGATTCACAAGACAAGGTTGGCTTCTAGCAAAGCGCCATGCCTACCCAATTCTCCAGAAATATTCTTATAGGAATATAAGATCTATATCAAGCGTAGTATACCGTAGTATTGCGTACATCGATCCAGTATCGGATGATCACATGTTAGGCCTGGGGCTGGAAATGTGTCTGCCCCGTACGAAACATATATCGGACATCAAGCAACTAGTCTCTTTAAATCGGACAATCCTGACCTGGTCATATTGTCCCGACGGTTGCAACCTTTTATAGAGTACTAGTTTTGTGTCCTGCGTGATCATCACCTCCATATGTCTGAAGTGATACTTCCATCTCGACATCACATCCAGTACACTACGATTCTCGATAAACCCAGAAGAGGTGTACACAGAACCGGTTAAGGTCCCCAACCACCAAAACCAAAGTTTACCGATTGTCGCAAGTACTAGCGATGTAAGTCTCAGGTTAAGACCATATACACCTACCCTGATGCGGCCTCCCATAGACACGCAGACATACTACCAATGGGATTCCGCGGGGTCTATCCAGAGCGAAGCTGTTTTCCGTACCATCGGTAAAACACAACCTCCTATCGCACTTGCATAAGTATCCAATACTTAAATATATGAGAACTATGCCGTTGTGCCCTCACAACGTGCACAAGCGCAATACTAGTCTATTCCGCATTATCGATGTCCGATCTCGATAATACTCCGACTAGGGATATTTAATGATTAAACCTTTATGGATTGATACTGTCTCATATCATCTCAATCCGGTATTAATCATATGGACTTTCGCCATTTATATATCAAAGTAAATAATATTACAAAACGGCAAAAGGCAATTTCATTATCACATAGTTAATTTTGTACAATAATACAATATCATTTACAAACAGTGACGCTATGGGACATAATGTCTAACAGGAATCCATATGAGTCATATCATTATTCGGTTCAACCATATGCACTCATTCTATACGAGTTTTCAAAACTCATGATACATGGGGTTCAACCTTGGAACTCCAATTCCAATATACGACTATGCTAGTCTTCTATTTATAGTAATTCGATTCGACGTATTCCAAAACCAACGACTAGAAAGATATTACTTTAAGAATAATTTCACAATGGTAATACTCATCTTAATATCGACCACCTAATGTCCACTATTACTACAAGACTAGACTAATTTAGTGTCATGTCATTCTTAGCATATCTCAACATCATCTAATACGTATAATGACATACATTATAAGGATGAAATGAGAATGTAGTTTTTTATTAATAAATAATAAAATGTAAATTCGGATGGCACTTCAAGTACCACTCCAATAAAACTCCCACTTGCTTAGTGCCAATCTGGATGGTACTATAGTCTCATCTCTTCCACATGTTTATCGAATAACTTAGGAGATAAGGCCTTTGTAAGCGGGGCTGCTATGTTGTCTAGTCCTTGAACCTTCAAGACCACTATATCTTTTCGTTCATTATCTCTCTAATTACGCGGTATTTCATTTCCACGTGTTTAGACTTGGAATGCGTTCTCGGCTCATTTTCCTACACAATGGCTCCGTTATTATCACAGTACAATGGGATCGAATCCGTAATACTAGGCATAACGCCAACTTCTGTGATAAAATTGTTGGGGTTTGTTAAGGTCCCAGGATCATTAAACAAGCATGAAACACATGTGAATACATACGAGGAGTTGCAGAATACTCACATCGATCGGTTGTGTGATGCTACGAAAAACAAAATCTAATTTTCTGTTCTCCCAATTGCTCGGCAGTGAGCTGCTCTCCATCCTCTATTTTCGGTCATTGGTGAGCTCCAAGCTTCGTCAAACGATTCCTGGCTCATGGGTGGACTTCCCTATCACCTTTGCATGTCTCTCGGAGTGCTAGCTCTTGAAAATTTGCCACAAATTTGCCACACTTTGCTTCCCTTGTTCACGGTTTTCTTCTGCCAAGCAAAACCAGTGAAGAAAATGGCCTGTTGGCCGAATGAAAGAGAAGAAGATTTAGGCTCCAAAATCGTGAACCAAGAGAGAGAGAGAGATGGATGTGTATTTTCTTATTTGATTTCCAAAATCAATAATAAACTTATACCAAAAATTGTGTAAAAGCTTTCCAAAAGTCAACACACAAATTTTGGCTCCAAAAAGCAATAAATGCTTTCCATCAACTCACATCAATCAATCAATCAATTGTCACATCACTCAAAGTGACATGTGACTAATGATTTGACGCTTGATTTGACTTGCGTACCGCGCTCGAATTCGAAATGCGAATGCGCCCGGGCTCGGGTTCGCTAATTCCAAATTAATGAATTTTCCGTTTGCGACGTAATTAAATGATTATGCCTAGCAAAATCATTATTCATGTCGCTAACGAATTAATTCTAAATTAACTCGTTCGCCCGAATTAAAATCTAATTTTAATTCCGCATCGAAATCCAATTTCGTATAATATATCGAATATATTATTTAATCGATTAATTCCAAATTAATCGTTCTCTCTCTTTAAATGATATTTTATCCCAGATAAAATATCTCCGCAATTAATCCCAGATTAATTTTCTATCTCATCTTATTAATCCAAGATTAATTAAAAGTGTGAGTCATACGTCATCGGTGAATATTCGGGAAGCGACCCATGAGATCCCCATATATGTTGGCAGTAAATCCGATCGTCGGACTTTCCGAATCGTCGGACTATCCGAACACGTAAGTACCTCGTACTATGTTTATACTGATTTACAAGACAGGGTTGGCTTCTAGCAAAGTGCCATGCCTTCCCAATTCTCCAGAAATATCCTTATAGGAATAAAGGATCTATATCAGGCATAGTATACATAGTATTGCGTATGTCGATCCAGTATCAGATGATCACGTGCTAGGCCTGGGGCTGGAATTATGTCTGCCCCGTACGAAGCATATGTCGGATGTCTGGTAACTAGTCTCTATAATCAGATAAACCTGACCTTGTCATTTTATCCCGATGATTGCAGTACTTAAGAGTACTAGTACCGTATCCTACGTGACCATCATCTCCATATGACTGAAGTGATACTTCCGTCTTGACATCACACCCAGCACACTACGATTCTCAATATACCCAGCATAGGCGTACACATAACCTGTTAAAGCCCTGGACGACCGCAACCAAAGTATATTGATTGTCGCAAGTATTAGCGGTGCAAGTCTCAAGTTAAGACCAAATACACCTACCCTGATTTCGGACTTCCAAAGACACATAGTCATACTACCAATGGAATTCCGAGGGGGTCTATCCAGAGCGAAGCTGTTTCCCGTACCATCGGTAAACACAACCTCCTATTACACTTGCATGAGTATCCTATACCCAAACATATGAGAACTATGTCGTTGTGCCCTCACAACGTACACAATTGTAATACTAGTGTTTTACGTATTTATCGATGTCCAATCTCGATAATACTCTGACTAGGGATATTTAATGATTTATCATTCGTGGACTGATACTATCTCATATCATTCTCAATCCAGGATCAAATCATAAGGACCTCCTATCATTTATATATCTAGGTGATCTAATCACAAATGATAAGAGAGCAATCTCCTTTGTCACATAGTTAATTTGTACAACAACACCGTGATCTGTACAAATAGTGACGCTATGGGCCATAATTGTGCAACAAAAATTTCTAATCCAAACAGCTTCTTTAGCAACTTTTGAAGCCGCTATAAATTCCGCCTCAGTGGTGGAATCAGCTGTTAAGCCTTACTTTGAACATCGCCAACTAATCGCACCATCATTAAGGGTAAATATATATTCCGATGTAGATTTTCTATCATTTGGATCTCCCTAGAAGTCGGAGTCTGTATAACTCTTAACTTGTAGCTCATTTTCTCCATATATAAAAAACTTATCCATAGTACCTTTAAGATATTTTAGGATATGTTTCACGACTCTCCAATGATCATTACCTGGATCAGATTGATATCGACTGGTCACACTGATGCCGAAACTGATGTCAGGTCTAGTACATAGCATAATATACATTATACTTCCAATACAGGAAGCATATGGCAAGTTAGAAATTCTAACTCTCTCTTCCTCAGTCTGATGTGCCATTTTCTTTGAAAGATGTATGCCATATTGGAAATGTACATTTGCTACCTTACAGTTGGTAAAACCATACCTTTCTAACATCTTATCTATGTGCGTCGATTGCGACAACCTTATAAGCTTCCTAACTCTATCCCAATAGAGCCTTATACCTAGTATATAGGGCGTTTCACCAATATCTTTCATAGAGAAGTTCTTGCAAATGTAGGCTTTCACACTTTGCATCAATCCTATATCATTTCCAATGATAAAGATGTCATCTACATACATGACTAGGAAAATTATCATGCTCCCACTCATTTTCTTATAAACACATGGTTCTTCCTCATTCTTGATGAATCCAGATAATCTAATTATCTCATCAAAATGACGATTCCAGCTTTGGGATGTCTGTTTAAGTCTATAAATAGACTTTTGGAGCTTACAGACCAAGTTTGAAGTCTCACTGGATATGAAACCCTTTGGTTGTTCCATATAGATATCATCTTCAAGGAATCCATTTAGGAAAGCGGTTTTCACATCCATCTACCATATCTCATAGTTGTGATATGCAGTAATGGCTAAGAGAATCCTAATAGATTTTAGCATGGCTATTGGAGAAAAATTTTCCTCATAGTTAATCCTAGGACGTTGAGTGTAACCTTTCACTACCAGTCGGGCCTTAAAGGTTTCCACTTTTCCATCGAGCTCTCGCTTCCTTTTGTAAACCCATTTACAACCTATAGGTTTAACTCTTTCCTAAAGTTTAACTAAGTCCCAGACTTGATTGTCATGCATAGAATCCATCTCGGATCTCATGGCTTCCTGCCATTTTCCCGAATCGATATTCAAAATTGCTTCCTTATACGTAGTCAGAGCTGTTTCCTCCAAGAGGAGAACATCAAGGCTTGCATCAGATGTTAAAAATAATCTCTCATGAGGCCTTGATATTCTATTCGACTTACGTAGAACCTGTGTTATAGATCCTTCACCTAGTTAGATCTCTGGTTCCATCTAAGGTTCCTTAATGTTGGGATCAAACTTATCAAGTTCAATCTCTCTATAATTCTCACTTTCTCTCAAAAATTGTTTTTCAAGAAAAGTGGCAAAGTAAGAAACAATTACATTTCTTTGTTCAGAATCATAGAATTGATATCCCAAGGAATTTTCAGGATATCCAACGAACCTATATTTATACCCCATGGGTGCTAGTTTATCCCGCTGTGTAACTCTAACGTATGCAGGAAGACCCCAAATCTATAAATACCTAAGACTTGGATTTCTACCGAACCATATCTGATAGGGGGTCGTAGAAACAACTTTCGATGGAACCCTATTAAGTATGTGGGCAACAGTAAGTAAAGCGTAACCCCAAAGGTAATAAGGAAGATTTGTATAGCTCATCATTGATCGAACCATATCCAATAAAGTATGATTTCTACCCTCAGACACTTCATTGTGTTGAGGTGTTCCTGGTGGGCTATATTGGGCAAGAATTCCATTCTCCATTAAATAATTTCTGAATTCTTCACTCATTTATTCACCGCCTCAATCTGATATAAGGCACTTGATGAATTTACTAGTTTGTTTTTCTATTTCGTTTCAGAATATTTTAAACTTGTCAAATATTTCTGATTTATATCTCATCAAATAGACATAACCATATCTAGACTTACCATCCATGAAAGTCACGAACTATGTTGAACCATCATTAGCGGCATGATTTAATGGATCACACACATTGTAGGACACAGAAATCGGCGACGCTGTTCCAGGCTCGCGGCCCGGTTGGGAGTACGGAGTAGCCCACGGGGGAACTAAACCGGGGAAATAAAATGGAATCGCCACTCAGTGTGAACTGGGACAAAGATTTAAGGCCGCACTCACCCCTCGCAAGGGAAGACCTCAAACCATTGGGTTCGGAATGGTCCCTTACTTATGCCACATGTAATGAACGGATTTGTGCAATAATTTAACCAAGTCTACGCAACATATATTCCCAAGAATATTCTATTTCTACGTTCACGTGCATGAAAATAAAACCTATATCTAAGTTTGCATGCTTTAAAAGTAAATCATCATAACGGAAAACACACGACAACATACAATAATCTCATGAACATATTGAATTATCAAACACAAAAAAATAAATAACAACCTAAACATAAACGTAAATTAAATTCCTAATGCGAAAGAAAATAACTAAATCATGCATAAAGAAATAACATACTAACGACTATATCACGCTTAAAAATAAATAACATACTAACGATTAAATCATGCTCAAACACAAGGTTAGATTAAACAAAATATGTGTGTCTCTCGAGGGGTACGTGGCATTTGTCTCCCGAGTGCAAATCGCAATACCGTCCATTCGGATTCCGCTACGAAATTTACGTCCGGGTTTCCATCCGATATACCGCAAGAGAGGACACATATTCCATTCATCCGAAAGTCATATCATACACCAACCAACAATACTCATGCGAAGTAAAATAAGATAATAAATAAAAATAGAATAAATAAAAAGGGGTGCCCTCAGATCTAACCTCTTAAGTCATCTTTCGGAAGTGTGTTACACGTCCGTCGGAAGGGTTGATGCTCCGCAACTCCTCCGGTTCACTGGTTCAACATTTTCCTTCGCTGTTTCACTATTTGGGCTGCTGTTTTAGTCTGTTTCACTGCTGTTTTCACTATATTTTCTGGTCACTGTCTTTGCGGTAATCAGGCAGTTTCTGGGTGCAGTTTTTTTGGGTCACTGTTTTCGGTAATTTAGGCTACTGTTTGAGGGTGTTTGGGCTGCTGTTTGGGGGTATATTTTCGGTCACTGCAGTGCAGTTTCAGGGGTATTTTTAGTGGTCAATGACTGTGTTTCAGGGGGCTATTTTCAGTGATTTTGGGAGGCAGTTTGGGGCAGTGAGTTGCGGCAGTTTGGGGCAGTAAGTTACAGCAGTTTGGGGCAGTGAGTTGCGGCAATTGAGGGCTGTGTTGAGGAGGTTTGGTGCGTGAATTTGAGGGGCAGTTGTGAGGGGTCTGCTGTGGCGTGAATGGAGGGCTGTGTTCAGGGGTTTGATGTGTAAAAAGCTTGGGTACGTGGGCTGCTTTTTTGTTTTGTTTGTTGCGTTAGTGGGGGGTTGTGGCTTGGAGAAGGGTTGAAGTGACGAGTGGGCTAATTGTTTGTTTTGTTTGTTGTGTTAGTAGGGGGTTGTAGCTTTGAGAAGGGTTGAAGTGATTGCCCAGTGGCGTGAGGGGCGTGATAGAGTTTTTTTGTGCTGTTTGGTGAAGAGAGAAGGGAGCGCTTGCTAGGGTTTTTCTATCGTTTACGCGTCATGCATGAGGTTTGTTTTGAAGGGTTTTTTTGTGAGGAGTGAGAGACGTGAGGATGTTAGGGAGAGAGAGGAGGGGTATGAATGAGCTAGGGGTTTCAAGGTTGGGTTTAGGCTTCTTTTTATAGGCAAAGGTTGGGGTTTACCTTGTGTGAATAGGGAAATGATTTTGTAATTATGGGGGGTATCTTCTTAATTAGTATGTGATAAGGAAAAATCTATTTAATTAGGGATGTGATTAATTTGATTTGATTTCTTCTCTTTTGATTAGGGATATGATTTAATTAAATTACGAAAGTGATATATTTGATTTTATTTGATTTGTTTTATTTAGGTATGTGTTTAATGTGTGATTTTGTTTATTTTGGAAGGTGATGGGCGTGGGTTGGTCTCATTTGGGCGTGAGTTTGGTCCATTTTGGTGGGCTTGGTGTGTGTTTTGGTGATGTGTGGGCTTGGTGTGTGACTTGCGGGGGTTTGGGCTAAGGGTGTGTTTTAAAACAGAGGTCCAACAAGCGAACCTGAAGCTAAACAAGCGAATTAAATCCAACAAGATGTCAATGTCTGACTCTTCCCTTCCGACGTCCGTTTCCCGCGACTTCCATAATTTAAAGAGGTAGTGTCTCTATGTGAGACTCATCATAAGGACTTATATGCAAAAATACAGTGTCTACACACATCGCTGTGTATTAGCTCCAATAAATCTCCAGCACGATGTCCAACACCTAGAAATGGGGCCTTTTTCATCTTTCCTTTGATACATGACTCACAAATCGGATAAGGATCTAAGGTAAGATTTTCAATCAAACCATCCTTTACCAATTTGGATAGGCGTCTAACACCTATTGGCCCAATATCATATGCCATAATTTAGTATTATATAGTTTAGATTTTCTACTAGTATTTTCCTCTACATTAAAGACATCTCTACATGTTTCCAAAATATAGTGATTGTTTGATAAAGAACATTCACATTTCAATAAATTATCTTTATTATATAAACATAAAGTTTTATCCTTAATGTTTATTTTATATCTCTATTTATCTAATATTGGTAGTGATATTATTTGTCTGATAATTGAGGGTACATAATAATAGTCATGTAAATCTAATTTACATCCATTTGGGAGATCTAGAAAAATCATTCCTATGGCTTTGACATCCACTGTCTTTCCATTGCCAATGCTAAGCTGGATCTCCCCTTTATTCAGCCTTCTTTTAACCCTCATGACCTGCAGGGAGTTGCAAATATAAGTAGGACTGCCAGTGTCTAACACACCCACTATTTGTATCTAAGGCTAATGAGATGTCAATAATAGGAAAAATACAAAGCGTACATGAGGGTTCTGCTTTTTCTTTCAGCTCTGGGCAGTCATTCTTCCAGTGTCCAGACTTCTTGTATTGTAGACATTGGTCACGAGCTACTGGCGGTTTAGCACCTTTGCGTTTCTTGGAGTTCTTCTTTGATATCTTCTGCTTCCTCATTTTGATTTTCTTTGACTTCCCAGAAGTCTTCGAAGAGCTAGCTACACCATGAAGGTACAAAGTGGGGTTGCCTTTTCTCATATCATGCTCCGCCGTGCATAACATATTATGAAATTCTTCATAGTTGGCTTGCATCGAGTGCATATGGACGTTTAACACAAAGCCAGCATAAGATCCAGACAAAAAATACATAATCAAATTACGGCCGTTCATTAATCATAATGACCTATCATTCCAGATATCGGATTTGACCGATCATGTTCAAAATATGAATGCTGACAGCTCCTCTATCCTTGAGTTCTGCAAGGAAAAATTCCTTAGACCTCTGAAAAATTTCGATCTCTTGATTTACTTTGAACAACTCTTTGAGTGTTCGCATAATGCTCCAAGCATCTGGTACCTCTATGTATTGTCTCAGAAAATCTGGAACCATTGATCCCAAGGTTTAAGATTTCATCTTCAGGTTATCATCCTTCCATCTATTAAAAGTTTCTCACTCTTCTGGAGTGGAGTCAGGATCGATTTCAATAGATAGTAGATTGACATTGACATAAGTCAACTTTTCAAATTCCAAGACAATGTGTATGTTCATTTCCCATTCAAAATAGTTCTTAGCTCTTTTTAGCTTATTGGTATCCAAAAGTCTTATCAATAGATTAGCGGCAACCATCGACAAGAAAATATTTTAAACAGTAGCATAACATTTTTCATTTTAAAAATAATAACATTAATTGATTATGGAATTTTAAATCTATTAGTGTCTTCCCACTACTTTACGTAATTCTGTAATCTCCCTTAACGGAAAAATAGAATTTTGATTATCAAAATTTCATAGCGGGAAGTGGATCCCATGATATTTGGTCCAGCCTCACAATAATGACGGTATTGGTCTTTATAAACTTGGTAGACCTCTGAGGTTAATCACATACATGTGACTCCTAGTTTGGTATTGAACCATTTTTTATCCTTACAAAAATGACGGTTTTGGATTAAGATATATTTCAGGAGTATACTTATCAATGTGCACTAATGAGCTTCGTATGTACACCCTCACAATAATGACGGTATTGGGTGACTGCGTTAACTCATCACGCTACATCTAATATTTTACCGGAGCGACCTAAGTTCTGAGCACTTATACCCTTACAATAATGACGGTATTGAATATAAGTAGTAAAAACTCATTCATCTTCGTATTGACAAGAAGAACCATCCTATAATACTCCAATATTATTAATACTTATTACTTAAAAATAATCACATAATCATGAGAGATTTATGACAATCAAGTCATTAACATAATTATGTCAAAATTTTAATCTAAAACATGCAAAACATATCCAATATGACTTATGCATAGTTAAATTAAAACACTGAGGCATATATTCAAAAACATATCTAACATGCAACATGTGATGTGTGGTTAAGCCTTGTTACTAATACCATTCTGTTGAGGCAGTTGTGGAACCCTTAGGGTCAGATCGGTACCCCGTGTAGTGGAAGTGGGTATAACCCAAAGATATCAGGGATAAGGGTATTTTAAAATATTTTAAAGAAAACTACATTCTGATACGAGTCCGTAGGAAAACATAGGAGCCGAATCGGAGTCCGGAAACTTCAGAATGAAGAAAATGAAGTTTTAGTGTTCGTCAGTCTTGGGAGTTGAGATGCTCCAAAGTACGAGAGCAACTTCGAGAGTTGAACGTCTCAACGTCGCGATGCTGGAGGGTCAGAGTCGAGACGCCCACATGGGCAGTGAGCAATTTCAACCTTTAAATCATTACTAAACACTTCCAGTTTTCTCCTATCATTTCAATACACCTTAAAACCAATTTTAACATCAAAACCAACCACAACAAATGTTATACAACTAACATGCATGTATTCTAAATACTTATCTGTATTTTTTGAATCTAAATAAAAACCAATTTTAGAATCCCAATAAGAAATGTCTCATGAACAATTCTAGTTCACCCAAAATGTGTTCAAGTAATTCTAAAATGGTAGCATAACTCTAAGCTTTAATCTAGAGTTCCAAACTCTTATTAATTGTTCCATGTCCAACATGAACATCTTTGACCTAATTAACAAACATGTTGTGTTTATACTTCTAAATCATCCTAACACAATTTGTTAGCATTATTTCAACATTAAGATATGTAACCATGCATTCAATACATAAAAGAACATAGCTTTAGAGAAGTTCAAACTCACCTAGCAAGCTTGATACATATATCCAATCTTATTCTCTTTGTTGGTTGGAGAACTTCCAAGGTTTGCAAGCTTCACTCTAAGATCCGATCTTGATTCCAATGCTAGCAACATTCACTTCAAGATCCAATCTTGATTTCTCCTAGATTAAATGTGGTAGAGACCTCACAATTTTCTCTAAAAATTCTCTAACTTAGGAAAATTTCTCTAATTCTTGCTTGTATTTAGCTTTTTCAAGCTTTACTTTGTTTAATTAAAATCTTCCTAAAGCTTTCTATTTATAGCAAAACTTAGGCAATATTTAATTAATAAAAGTTCTAATCAATATTTATGTGGGCTTAATCTAATTTGTCCTAATGTATAATTAGGTGTGACTAATCTCCATTGTCTACCACTTTGATTTAATCCAATTAAATCAAGTCAAAACCACATATTATTACATACTTACAATTACCATAATTTCCTTAAATGGTAGAGATAATTATGATTTTATAATTAAGCCCTTATGTAATTATTGAATTAATCCAATTAATCCAATTAGGTCAAAGTAAATAATCAATGTTATCCAATAACATTTGATTATCTTAGTTGATAATTATAATATCGAGTATTATCTTTTATCAAAATTAATCGGCTACCCAAGTGCTCAATGAGTAAACTTCATATTGGGACATAGGAGTCCGTAGGAAAACATAGGAGCCGAATCGGAGTCCGGAAACTTCAGAATGAAGAAAATGAAGTTTTAGTGTTCGTCAGTCTTGGGAGTCGTGATGCTCCAAAGTACTAGAGCAACTTCGAGAGTTGAACGTCTCAATGTCGCGATGCTGGAGGGTCAGAGTCGAGACGCCCACATGGGCAGTGAGCAATTTCAACCTTTAAATCAATCCTAAACACTTCCAATTTTCTCCTATCATTTCAATACACCTTAAAACCAATTTTAACATCAAAACCAACCACAACAAATGTTATACAACTAACATGCATGTATTCTAAATACTTATCTGTATTTTTTTGAATCTAAATAAAAACCAATTTTAGAATCCCAATAAGAAATGTCTCATGAACAATTCTAGTTCACCCAAAATGTGTTCAAGTAATTCTAAAATGGTAGCATAACTCTAAGCTTTAATCTAGAGTTCCAAACTCTTATTAATTGTTCCATGTCCAACATGAACATCTTTGACCTAATTAACAAACATGTTGTGTTTATACTTCTAAATCATCCTAACACAATTTGTTAGCATTATTTCAACATTAAGCTATGTAACCATGCATCCAATACATAAAAGAACATAGCTTAAGAGAAGTTCAAACTCACCTAGCAAGCTTGATACATATATCCAATCTTATTCTCTTTGTTGGTTGGAGAACTTCCAAGGTTTGCAAGCTTCACTCTAAGATCCGATCTTGATTCCAATGCTAGCAACATTCACTTCAAGATCCAATCTTGATTTCTCCTAGATTAAATGTTGTAGAGACCTCACAAATTTCTCTAAACATTTCTCTAACTTAGGAAAATTTCTCTAATTCTTGCTTGTATTTAGCTTTTTCAAGCTTTACTTTGTTTAATTAAAATCTTCCTAAAGCTTTCTATTTATAGCAAAACTTAGGCAATATTTAATTAATAAAAGTTCTAATCAATATTTATGTGGGCTTAATCTAATTTGTCCTAATGTATAATTAGGTGTGACTAATCTCCATTGTCTACCACTTTGATTTAATCCAATTAAATCAAGTCAAAACCACATATTATTACATACTTACAATTACCATAATTTCCTTAAATGGTAGAGATAATTATGATTTTATAATTAAGCCCTTATGTAATTATTGAATTAATCCAATTAATCCAATTAGGTCAAAGTAAATAATCAATGTTATCCAATAACATTTGATTATCTTAGTTGATAATTATAATATCGAGTATTATCTTTTATCAAAATTAATCGGCTACCCAAGTGCTCAATGAGTAAACTTCATATTGGGACATAGGAGTCCGTAGGAAAACATAGGAGCCGAATCGGAGTCCGGAAACTTCAGAATGAAGAAATGAAGTTTTAGTGTTCGTCAGTCTTGGGAGTCGTGATGCTCCAAAGTACTAGAGCAACTTCGAGAGTTGAACGTCTCAATGTCGCGATGCTGGAGGGTCAGAGTCGAGACGCCCACATGGGCATTGAGCAATTTCAACCTTTAAATCAATCCTAAACACTTCCAATTTTCTCCTATCATTTCAATACACCTTAAAACCAATTTTAACATCAAAACCAACCACAACAAATGTTATACAACTAACATGCATGTATTCTAAATACTTATCTGTATTTTTTTGAATCTAAATAAAAACCAATTTTAGAATCCCAATAAGAAATGTCTCATGAACAATTCTAGTTCACCCAAAATGTGTTCAAGTAATTCTAAAATGGTAGCATAACTCTAAGCTTTAATCTAGAGTTCCAAACTCTTATTAATTGTTCCATGTCCAACATGAACATCTTTGACCTAATTAACAAACATGTTGTGTTTATACTTCTAAATCATCCTAACACAATTTGTTAGCATTATTTCAACATTAAGCTATGTAACCATGCATCCAATACATAAAAGAACATAGCTTAAGAGAAGTTCAAACTCACCTAGCAAGCTTGATACATAAATCCAATCTTATTCTCTTTGTTGGTTGGAGAACTTCCAAGGTTTGCAAGCTTCACTCTAAGATCCGATCTTAATTCCAATGCTAGCAACATTCACTTCAAGATCCAATCTTGATTTCTCCTAGATTAAATGTTGTAGAGACCTCACAAATTTCTCTAAACATTTCTCTAACTTAGGAAAATTTCTCTAATTCTTGCTTGTATTTAGCTTTTTCAAGCTTTACTTTGTTTAATTAAAATCTTCCTAAAGCTTTCTATTTATAGCAAAACTTAGGCAATATTTAATTAATAAAAGTTCTAATCAATATTTATGTGGGCTTAATCTAATTTGTCCTAATGTATAATTAGGTGTGACTAATCTCCATTGTCTACCACTTTGATTTAATCCAATTAAATCAGTCAAAACCACATATTATTACAAACTTACAATTACCATAATTCCTTAAATGGTAGAGATAATTATGATTTTATAATTAAGCCCTTATGTAATTATTGAATTAATCCAATTAATCCAATTAGGTCAAAGTAAATAATCAATGTTATCCAATAACATTTGATTATCTTAGTTGATAATTATAATATCGAGTATTATCTTTTATCAAAATTAATCGGCTACCCAAGTGCTCAATGAGTAAACTTCATATTGGGACATAGGAGTCCGTAGGAAAACATAGGAGCCGAATCGGAGTCCGGAAACTTCAGAATGAAGAAAATGAAGTTTTAGTGTTCGTCAGTCTTGGGAGTCGTGATGCTCCAAAGTACTAGAGCAACTTCGATAGTTGAACATCTCAATGTCGCGATGCTGGAGGGTCAGAGTCGAGACTGTTGGACAAAATGACCCATAGCGTCACTATTTGCACAGATCATTGTGTTGTTGTAGCAAATTAACTATGTAACAAGGAAATTGCACTCTCGTCATTTGTGATTAGATCACCTTAGATATATAAATGAAGAGAGGTCTCTATGATTAGTTCCTGGATTGAGATGATATGAGACAGTATCAGTCCACGAAGGATTAATCATTAAATATCCCTAGCCGTAGTATTATCGAGACTGGACATCGATAATGCGGAATAGGCTAGTATTGCACTTGTGCGCGTTGTGAGGGCACAACGGCATAGTTCTCATATATATAAGTATTGGATACTTGTGCAAGTGCGATAGGAGGTCGTGTTTCCCCCCGATGGTACGGGAAACAGCTTCGCTCTGGATAGACCCTTCGGAATCCCATTGGTATTATGACTAGGTGTCTATGGGAGGCCGAAATCAAGGTAGGTGTGTATAGTCTTAACCTGAGACTTACATCGCTAATACTTACGACAATCGGTAAACTTTGGTTTTGGTGGTGGGGGATCTTAACTGGTTCTGTGTTCACCTCTTCTGGGTTTATCAGGAATCGTAGTGTATTGGATGTGATGTCGAGATGGAAGTGTCACTCCAGTCATAATTGAGATGATGTCACGCAGGATACGGTATTAGTGCTCTTAAAGTGATGCGCATCCAATCGTGATATTATGACCAGTCATGAATATCCGATTATAGAGACTAGTTACCAGACATCCGATATGTGTTTCGGACGGGGCAGACACTTATCCAGACCCACCCTAGCACGTGATTATCCGATACTGGGCCAATATACACAATACATTGTATACAACGCTTGATACAGATCTAGATATTCTTTGATGAATATGTCCGGAGAACTTGGGAGACTTGGTGCTTTGCTAGGAGTCGACCTTGTCTCGTAAATCGGTAGAACGTAGTACTTGGTACGTACGTGATTCGGATACTCCGACGACCGTATTTACTGCCAGATTATCCGGGGATCTCATGGGTCGCTTCCCGATAATCCACCGATGACGCACAACTCGCACTCTTGAATAATCTGGGATTATATTAGAAGAGAGAAAAAATTAATCTAGGATTAATAACAGACATATTTTATCCGGGATAAAATATCGTCTAAAGAGAGAGAACGATTAATTTGGAATTAATCGATGAATTAATATATTCGATATATTAAATGAAATTAGATTTCGAAGCGGAATTAAAATTAGATTTTAATTCGGGCAAACGAGTTAATTCAGAATTAATTCGTTAGCGACGTAAATAATAATTCGCCAGGCGTAATTATTTATTTAAATTCGATTGAATTAACGTCGCGACGTAAGCTCGGTATTTCGGAAATATCGAACCCGAACACGTGAGTGCACGTGGGCCCACTTTCATTTGGAAACGTGTGGGGCCCACATGACACATGTCATTCTAATGCTTTGCATGTAGATAGTGTACAATGCACTCATATTATTGCATGGAAATTGAGTGTTTGACCTCTAAGCTATTGCATGTGTTGTGTTATAATTTATTATTAATTTAATAAATTATGGCATAAATATAAATTGATTTTTGGTAAATCATTTTAATATACATAACACATTTTTCTCTCAAAATTTCTCTCTTCCTCTCACGGTAATGGTGGCCATTTCTTCACTGGTTTTGAACCAGTTTGGGCGTGAGTTTAGGGGAGCAAGAGTTGGGTTTTCATGGTGAAAACCGCAAGTGCTAGCACACTACGAGTCTTGCGAAGGTGGTAGGGAGGTTCCCCCATGAGACGGGATCCATCCGACGAAGATTGGAGCTCCGTTTCTTCACCCAATTTTCTGTTTTGCGGGCAGTGGACTACATGCAGTGGGCGTGAAAGGCAGTGCGTTTTTGGGCTTGAATCGTCTCCAAATCGACTCAACCGATCAATGTGAGTATTCCGCTACCTCCGTTGATGTGTTCACACATAATTTCATGTCTTGTTTGATCTTGGGACCTTATAGAAAACCAACAATGGCATCATGAGCTAAAGTTGCAAGCATGAAATTTGTAGGGCTTAAAATTTGGGTAAATGTTTGTTAAGCATGATTTGAATGAATTGAATGTTTGAGTATGCTTATAACATGTTTAAATTCATTTTGGTTGGACTAATTTGATGAAAAATGATTTGGAATTATTTTCCCCAAATATTTCATGTTGGCCGAATGTCAATTGATTTTTTGGATCTTTTTTTTTTTGATTTTTGATTCATTTGATGAGTTAGAATCGATTAGGTTGACGTTAATTTGAATCGAATTGGATTGGATTTCGAATTGGACAAAAACCCCAAAATCTTTGAGTTGGCCGAATGTGTAATGCCCTAATGTCTTGGTGTTTTTTGATTTTGTGACATTGGATGCATATGAAATCAAATCGGATGGTGATTTAATGTCGATTGTAGGTTCGATTGGATCGAAACCAAATCGGACAAAATAACCTTCCTTGGCCGAGAGCATGAAAGCATGTAAATGGGTTTGATTTTTCATTATGTGTGTTTGACATGTGATAATGAATGAATATGATTAATAAACTATTTGGTGTTTTAAAAATATTGATTTAGTCGATTAATCATGTAATGCACTTTAAGTAATTAAATTGCGTAATTGGATTAGTGTAATTTAATTATTTAGGCTTAAATTGGATTTGGGCTTGAATTGTTGTAATTGGGGCTATTGGGCTTGATTTATCAAGTTTGGTTTAGGCCAAGTGGATTGGATCCAATTGGGCCCAAAACCTTAACCATAAAGCCCAATTGCGACTAATGAACCTTTAATGATTAATTGGGCCTAATGGGGCGAAATTGATTTCTAAGGCATTTTGGGGTGATTCCCTATTGGGCTTTGGTTGCCGAAGCCCATGCCTAAGAAATTAATTGAAGCCCATTAGACTTAATTAAATTGACGTTGGACGTTAATCGGTCTTTGAGACGCGTTACGATTAGATTTGGAATTTAAATCGTAAAAGGTTTATTAATTAAAGTGCAATATTTAATTGGAATTGAATAGTGAATTAGTATTAAATACATGTTAAATTAGATTTAATGATGTAGTTTAATTTAATTCATGAATTCGTACTTTGAGTACTTATTCGCAAAAACGAGTTTGACTCAAACAAATCAAATCGTTGTTTGAACATTGGATGATCACTTATTATCAGATCAATTAATTTGATTAGATTGATTGATAGCATGCTTTGTGGTGAATACATGGTTGTGTTGAATGAATAATGTATATGTATATCGGATTGATATAGATGGGTGGGCAATTTTTGAAATTGTAATAAATTCGATTTATTAAATTGGACCTGCGTGTCCAGCCTTATCACCTTCTTTCTCTTTGTATTCTCTTCTCACCTATTCCCCTCTATGTATATGAGGTTTCTTTAGAAGTGTAGTGTAACGGGTAGAAGTAGTACAAGTGCTAGCTTGAGTGAGAAAGGGAGAGATTTGATCTAGGATCAATGTGTTAAGTATCCATCCGCATATCATTATTATTTTATTTCATACTCGCTTATTATGTATTTAGAATGCATGTTTAATTGTGTATGATGATGAGACCTTAACAAAGATAATTAAATTGGTAGCCAATTTGCACGCGAAAAACCCTCGTTTTATATTAAGCAATATCCTTCCATTGAATGATTCTTGTTCAAGATCCGAAGTTGGCATTGGTTTGTTTTTGACCAAAGTCAAGACCTTTGTCAATCAAGGATGTACTTGAATCATGAGAGTTTTGTTGCATATCGGTGTCTTGTCCAAATCGTGATTTTTATTGACCAAAGTCAGATCACTTTTTGTCCAATGACATTGATTACGAAACTTTCCTCGTTAATGGGTCCCGCTTAACTGGAATCATTAGGTTTGTGTTTGGCCAAAGCCAAGGCCTAAATGATTCAGAGGATAGGGTTAGGAAAATGTAATGGTTACATTGACATTATACATATGTTTCGGACTTGGATGTCCACCTAACCGGATCTAGGAATTGGATGAGATCCAATTGATCTGAGAGATCTACCTAGTTAAATAGCATACAGCTTTTTATTGGCCAAAGTCAGGGTTGTGTGTTATTTAACGGGATCCTAGCCCACTAGGAACACGGTTTCCCGAGTACTCCACAGAGGGTTAGAGGCTCGACGAAAAATAGTGGGAGGCAAGTATTGAATTTGCAACATTCGTTCAATTACTCGCTAAAACCCGCTCATTTATATTTTACTCGTCATATTAATCAAAAGTATTAGTCAGACTAATATTTTATGTTGTTTTAAAAAATATATAGTTGGACTATATACAAACTCATTCAAATTATAGTTGATTTTATAATTGGATTATAGTAATCAATATAATTGAAATAAAATTATAGTTGATTTTATAATTGGATTATAGTAATCATATAATTGATTAAATGATAGTTGATTTTATATTGGATTATAGTAATCAATATTAAAATTATAGTTGATTAAATAAATTGGATTATTGTAATCATTATAATAAATAATACCTTATTAAATTGATTAAATAGTTTGACTATTGAAATCAAGAAGGAATGAAAAGTTGAATATTTAAAATATATAATCCTTGGATTAAATGTTTTAAATGATTTAATTTTCAATTGGGAATTAATAATAGGTTAATTTATTTGATAAAATAACTTATTAAGACTAAGCCCTATTAAGCAAATAGTAGAGCATAAAGTCTTTGGAGATTTATGTGATGATGACTTTAGTGCTTAATTAATATACTTATAATAAATCTATCTTTAGATTTAAAAGTATTTAAAAGTGCAATTAATAAATCTTGGAGAATTAATTGACTATTCTAGTGGAGAATCAAAGTTTGCAATTGGGCATGTAGCACAAGGTGCACATCATTTCGATATTCTAAAACCCAAGTGGTTTGAGAATATTGAAAGGATAATTGACATATCCCAAAGTGACTACCATTTGGATATGGAAGACACGAAAGAATTAAAGAAAGGGCGAGGCTCTAACTTTAAAATATTTGTCAAAGTTATGTTCACTACTAGTATTAAAATTGGATTTTCAATACTTAGTGTGGTACATAAAATATATGTATTGACGTTCAGAATCCGCTGTGAGCTGGATACTGGCTTCAAGCCGAGATTTCTCTGCGAATTGGAAACGGGACGAAAGTCGCTGTTTCGACCGTAGATACCTAAGTTTAGGAACTACCCTTTGGGTATGTACTTAAATTAGGAAATGTTATAATGTAACTAGTTTTATCTAGAGACATTATCTCTATATCAGTGTTTAATCCATTGCAGATAAAACCTTTATATTCTAGAACACTAAGTGTTTCAATATATAAAGATGATACTGAGATACATACATTGGATGTAAATAACAGAATTTATATTTTGAATATAAATAAAATCTCAAACATATAAAATGACAAATAAATAGCTCATATTGATTTGATCAATGGAGACTTATTTGTGGCATTGTTGTCTAGGACACAATTAAAGAAGACTCGTATATCCACACTTTTTAAGAGTGGGTACTAGGACTGATTGACTATTCAAATAAGGTCTACGAATCTAGTTTATTAGGTTAAATACCTAAAATACTATTTACGGTAATAGTAAAAGGGCCACCGATCTGTTAGCCCTATTCATGGTGAAGTAATGGGCCCATCTAGCTAAGCTAGATGTTAACATGAATATTTCGTGACCTTAACGGATGTGACATCACATTGTGGTTATGTGTTTCTTTTGAAGAACACAAATCGGAAACTTTTAGAGTTTCGACACGAAATAGACAAACAGATCGGCTATAGTATTATTCCGCACACGGTAATACCGTAATGGAAAATACTTAAGCATAAGTCATACGTACATGAAAGAGTATGGTATTCTTTCAGATGAGACTCCTCTCCTCTCGAGACCTCGTTAGACGTGTGTCTGAACTAAAACCGAATTTTGTTGGACATAATAAGGTTTATCACGAGTCGCTCTGAGCTACTATTTCCTTCAACAGGATATGTATTAACAGTGCAAAACTTATTTAGAATAAGGTTCCATATAAATCTGTTGACAGATATCATATAGGATATGAACAGGGAAGAAATGAGGTTTCTCATTCCTGATAATTTGGGTATGCCAGGCATAGCGTTTGGATGATACCAAACTAAGGACCCAAATTGGATAAGTGCCAATATAGGTTATCTTAAGGGAAACCTAAGTATAGTACTTGTAAATCCCACATGAGAACAATATAATTGTTGCTCACCATGCGGTTTTCCTGAGAGGAATACCGATATGCAGTGGTCAGTGGGAGGATAGTGATACTTGATAAAATCGGAGTAATACTGTTCAAGGCACGAAGTCCTTATGGAACACAAATAGTTCATCTATGATGAATCTATACCATTAATCTTCAAATACACAAGAAACTAGTAGATCGGATAGAGTCAGAAAACAACCTAGGTATGGGTTTCTGATCTCGCCCATAAAGATGTCAATCTTATGGTGGTGTACCATCCGACTACGTTATAGGAAGTGATACGAGGTATCGACTCCCTGTTATGGCAAAGTGCCATGAATCCGAAATGGATTCCATGTATAAAAACTATGTTTGGATACTAGTTGTTGTACCACAAGGCGCTGTGCCTATGGTACATTAAACGTCTTCAAGGAAGACATACATGGAAGGCAACATACCAACGTGCAAACCTAAGGTTTTGACGGAAAGGTATCGTTATCAACATTATGTTAATAACGGTTCAACCTTTACCTGTTGCCATGGTAAATCCATTTTGAAGATGCTTATTGATAACTATATATTTCATTTATGAAATATGTTAGTTACAAATCAAATCGCTTTCCTGAAAAGGAAACCTTTTGGAGGATGTTTACAACATCCTGACGATTTTATATAACCGACAAACAAGGTTTGCGGGTTATTCGATCCATGTTTGGATTGATGCAAGCATAAGGTTCTTGGAACTGTCGTTTTGAAATAATCATAATGGTTTATGATTTGACTCAAAATGAAATAATTCTTGTGTATATGAGGAGGTTAGTGGGAGAGCGCACTGACAGTGAAATTCCCATAAAGCTATTGTTGAAAGCTTGGCTTTCAATAGAAATTCTCCGTGGAATTCTGAGAGATAACAACCTTTATTAGAGGAATAAAGATCTACTGGGAAGATTTGGAGTTGTTAACACTCTCTGGGAAATTGTACATTTAAAATGTACTTGTATTGTGTCTCATACGCTTCAAGCATATGGAGTCACAATCAGGTCAATCCAAGTGACAGTCACTGGATTGAAGTAAGAACATCTGTTAGTATCTCAGAGAACTAAAGATGCTATCTTAAACTATGGAGAATGAGAACTTGAAGTGACTGGGATCACCGCTGCAAGTTTCCAAACAGTTAAATATACTGCGGTACTATAAAGTTTGAACACCGGGACAGTGAGCTGGAAATCTTCCAAGCAAGATAACTGTTACCGAATAAACAACAAAGCGGATTATTGCTGCAGCTGAGGCAGCAATAGAAGTCTTTTGGGTCGAAATAAATCTAATTAGATTAGATATAGTCTGTTAGCAGCTGAGCTAGGCGTCAGCACAGGCTAAGGAATTAAAGGTCTCATCGACGATCCAGATATATACTTCTATATCATCTGATTCGTTCGGATCATACATCGTGGCGATGTGATGATCGTATAAATCGCGTCAAACGATAATCGAACAAATCCGCTGACGAAAACTTTCCTCAGCAATTTGAGCGAACATACATAGTTCGGGTGTAGGGCACTTGAGTGACTCGCAATGTGCCAAGTGGGAGATTGTTGGACAAAATGACCCATAGCGTCACTATTTGCACAGATCATTGTGTTGTTGTAGCAAATTAACTATGTAACAAGGAAATTGCACTCTCGTCATTTGTGATTAGATCACCTTAGATATATAAATGAAGAGAGGTCCCTATGATTAGTTCCTGGATTGAGATGATATGAAACAGTATCAGTCCACGAAGGATTAATCATTAAATATCCCTAGCCGTAGTATTATCGAGACTGGACATCGATAATGCGGAATATGCTAGTATTGCACTTGTGCGCGTTGTGAGGGCACAACGGCATAGTTCTCATATATATAAGTATTGGATACTTGTGCAAGTGCGATAGGAGGTCGTGTTTCACCGATGGTACGGGAAACAGCTTCGCTCTGGATAGACCCTTCGGAATCCCATTGGTATTATGACTAGGTGTCTATGGGAGGCCGAAATCAAGGTAGGTGTGTATAGTCTTAACCTGAGACTTACATCGCTAATACTTACGACAATCGGTAAACTTTGGTTTTGGTGGTGGGGGATCTTAACTGGTTCTGTGTTCACCTCTTCTGGGTTTATCAGGAATCGTAGTGTATTGGATGTGATGTCGAGATGGAAGTGTCACTCCAGTCATAATGGAGATGATGTCACGCAGGATACGGTATTAGTGCTCTTAAAGTGATGCGCATCCAATCGTGATATTATGACCAGGTCATGAATATCCGATTATAGAGACTAGTTACCAGACATCCGATATGTGTTTCGGACGGGGCAGACACTTATCCAGCCCCCAACCCTAGCACGTGATTATCCGATACTGGGCCAATATACACAATACAATTGTATACTACGCTTGATACAGATCTAGATATTCTTTGATGAATATGTCCGGAGAACTTGAGAAGACTTGGTGCTTTGCTAGGAGTCGACCTTGTCTCGTAAATCGGTAAACGTAGTACTTGGTACGTACGTGATTCGGATACTCCGACGACCGTATTTACTGCCAGATTATCCGGGGATCTCATGGGTCGCTTCTCGATAATCCACCGATGACGCACAACTCGCACTCTTGAATAATCTGGGATTATATTAGAAGAGAGAGAAAATTAATCTAGGATTAATAACGGAGATTTTATCCGGGATAAAATATCGTCTAAAGAGAGAGAACGATTAATTTGGAATTAATCGATGAATTAATATATTCGATATATTAATGAAATTAGATTTCGACGCGGAATTAAAATTAGATTTTAATTCGGGCAAACGAGTTAATTCAGAATTAATTCGTTAGCGACGTAAATAATAATTTCGCCAGGCGTAATTATTTATTTAAATTCGATTGAATTAACGTCGCGACGTAAGCTCGGTATTTCGGAAATATCGAACCCGAACACGTGAGTGCACGTGGCCCACTTTCATTTGGAAACGTGTGGGGCCCACATGACACATGTCATTTTAATGCTTTGCATGTAGATAGTGTACAATGCACTCAATATTATTGCATGGAAATTGAGTGTTTGACACTCTAAGCTATTGCATGTGTTGTGTTATAAATTTATTATTAATTTAATAAATTATGGCATAAATATAAATTGATTTTTGGTAAATCATTTTAATATACATAACACATTTTTCTCTCAAAATTTCTCTCTTCCTCTCACGGTAATGGTGGCCATTTCTTCACTGGTTTTGAACCAGTTTGGGCGTGAGTTTAGGGGAGCAAGAGTTGGGTTTTCATGGTGAAAACCGCAAGTGCTAGCACACTACGAGTCTTGCGAAGGTGGTAGGGAGGTTCCCCCATGAGACGGGATCCATCCGACGAAGATTGGAGCTCCGTTTCTTCACCCAATTTTCTGTTTTGCAGGGCAGTGGACTGCATGCAGTGGGCGTGAAAGGCAGTGCGTTTTTGGGCTTGAATCGTCTCCAAATCGACTCAACCGATCAATGTGAGTATTCCGCTACCTCCGTTGATGTGTTCACACATAATTTCATGTCTTGTTTGATCTTGGGACCTTATAGAAAACCAACAGAGACGCCCATATGGCAGTGAGCAATTTCAACCTTTAACATTCCTAAACACTTCCAATTTTCTCCTATCATTTCAATACACCTTAAAACCAATTTTAACATCAAAACCACCACAACAAATGTTTACACTAACATGCATGTATTCTAAATACTTATCTGTATTTTTTTGAATCTAAATAAAAACCAATTTTAGAATCCAATAAGAAATGTCTCATGAACAATTCTAGTTCACCCAAAAGGTGTTCAAGTAATTCTAAAATGGTAGCATAACTCTAAGCTTTAATCTAGAGTTCCAAACTCTTATAATTGTTCCATGTCCAACATGAACATCTTTGACCTAATTAACAACATGTTGTGTTTATACTTCTAAATCATCCTAACACAATTTGTTAGCATTATTCAACATTAAGCTATGTAACCATGCATCCAATACAAAAAGAACATAGCTTAAGAGAAGTTCAAACTCACCTAGCAAGCTTGATACATAAATCCAATCTTATTCTCTTTGTTGGTTGGAGAACTTCCAAGGTTTGCAAGCTTCACTCTAAGATCTGATCTTGATTCCAATGCTAGCAACATTCACTTCAAGATCCAATCTTGATTTCTCATAGATTAAATGTTGTAGAGACCTCACAAATTTCTCTAAACATTTCTCTAACTTAGGAAAATTTCTCTAATTCTTGCTTGTATTTAGCTTTTACAAGCTTTACTTTGTTTAATTAAAATCTTCCTAAAGCTTTTATTTATAGCAAAACTTAGGCAATATTTAATTAATAAAAGTTCTAATCAATATTTATGTGGGCTTAATCTAATTTGTCCTAATGTATAATTAGGTGTGACTAATCTCCATTGTCTACCACTTTGATTTAATCCAATTAAATCAAGTCAAAACCACATATTATTACAAACTTACAATTACCATAATATCCTTAAATGGTAGAGATAATTATGATTTTATAATTAAGCCCTTATGTATTATTGAATTAATCCAATTAATCCAATTAGGTCAAAGTAAATAATCAATGTTATCCAATAACATTTGATTATCTTAGTTGATAATTATAATATCGAGTATTATCTTTTATCAAAATTAATCGGCTACCCAAGTGCTCAATGAGTAAACTTCATATTGGGACATAGGAGTCCGTAGGAAAACATAGGAGCCGAATCGGAGTCCGGAAACTTCAGAATGAAGAAAATGAAGTTTTAGTGTTCGTCGGTCTTGGGAGTCGTGATGCTCCAAAGTACTAGAGCAACTTCGATAGTTGAACGTCTCAATGTCGCGATGCTGGAGGGTCAGAGTCGAGACCCCACATGGGCAGTGAGCAATTTCACCTTTAAATCAATCCTAAACACTTCCAATTTTCTCCTATCATTTCAATACACCTTAAAACCAATTTTAACATAAAAACCAACCACAACAAATGTTATACAACTAACATGCATGTATTCTAAATACTTATCTGTATTATTTTGAATCTAAAAAAACCAATTTTAGAATCCCAATAAGAAATGTCTCATGAACAATTCTAGTTCACCCAAAATGTGTTCAAGTAATTCTAAAATGGTAGCATAACTCTAAGCTTTAATCTAGAGTTCCAAACTCTTATTAATTGTTCCATGTCCAACATGAACATCTTTGACCTAATTAACAAACATGTTGTGTTTATACTTCTAAATCATCCTAACACAATTTGTTAGCATTATTTCAACATTAAGCTATGTAACCATGCATCCAATACATAAAAGAACATAGCTTAAGAGAAGTTCAAACTCACCTAGCAAGCTTGATACATAATCCAATCTTATTCTCTTTGTTGGTTGGAGAACTTCCAAGGTTTGCAAGCTTCACTCTAAGATCCGATCTTGATTCCAATGCTAGCAACATTCACTTCAAGATCCAATCTTGATTTCTCCTAGATTAAATGTTGTAGAGACCTCACAAATTTCTCTAAACATTTCTCTAACTTAGGAAAATTTCTCTAATTCTTGCTTGTATTTAGCTTTTTCAAGCTTTACTTTGTTTAATTAAAATCTTCCTAAAGCTTTCTATTTATAGCAAAACTTAGGCAATATTTAATTAATAAAAGTTCTAATCAATATTTATGTGTGCTTAATCTAATTTGTCCTATGTATAATTAGTGTGACTAATCTCCATTGTCTACCACTTTGATTTAATCCAATTAAATCAAGTCAAAACCACATATTATTACATACTTACAATTACCATAATATCCTTAAATGGTAGAGATAATTATGATTTTATAATTAAGCCCTTATGTAATTATTGAATTAATCCAATTAATCCAATTAGGTCAAAGTAAATAATCAATGTTATCCAATAACATTTGATTATCTTAGTTGATATTATAATATCGAGTATCTTTTATCAAAATTAATCGGCTACCCAAGTGCTCAATGAGTAAACTTCATATTGGGACATAGGAGTCCGTAGGAAAACATAGAGCCGAATCGGAGTCCGGAAACTTCAGAATGAAGAAAATGAAGTTTTAGTGTTCGTCAGTCTTGGGAGTCGAGATGCTCCAAAGTACTAGAGCAACTTCGAGAGTTGAACGTCTCAACGTCGCGATGCTGGAGGGTCAGAGTCGAGACGCCCACATGGGCAGTAAGCAATTTCAACCTTTAAATCATTCCTAAACACTTCCAATTTTCTCCTATCATTTCAATACACCTTAAAACCAATGTTAACATCAAAACCAACCACAACAAATGTTATACAACTAACATGCATGTATTCTAAATACTTATCTATATTTTTTTGAATCTAAATAAAAACCAATTTTAGAATCCCAATAAGAAATGTCTCATGAACAATTCTAGTTCACCCAAAAGGTGTTCAAGTAATTCTAAAATGGTAGCATAACTCTAATCTTTAATCTAGAGTTCCAAACTCTTATTAATTGTTCCATGTCCAACATGAACATCTTTGACCTAATTAACAAACATATTGTGTTTATACTTCTAAAGCATCCTAACATAATTTGTTAGCATTATTTCAACATTAAGCTATGTAACCATGCATCCAATACATAAAAAAACATAGCTTAAGAGAAGTTTAAACTCACCTAGCAAGCTTGATACATAGATCCAATCTTATTCTCTTTGTTGGTTGGAGAACTTCCAAGGTTTGCAAGCTTCACTCTAAGATCCAATCTTGATTCCAATGCTAGCAACATTCACTTCAAGATCCAATCTTGATTTCTCCTAGATTAAATGTTGTAGAGACATCATAAATTTCTCTAAACACTTCTCTAACTTAGGAAAATTTCTCTAATTTTTGCTTGTATTTATCTTTTTCAAGCTTTTACTTTGTTTAATTAAAATCTTCCTAAAGCTTGCTATTTATAGCAAAACTTAGGCAATATTTAATTAATAAAAGTTCTAATCAATATTTATGTGGGCTTAATCTAATTTTTCCTAATGTATAATTAGGTGTGACTAATCTCCATTGTCTACCACTTTGATTTAATCCAATTGAATCAAGTCAAAACCACATATTATTACATACTTACAATTACAGTAATATCCTTAAATGTTAGAGATAATTATGATTTTATAATTAAGCCCTTATGTAATTATTGAATTAATCCAATTAATCCAATTAGGTCAAAGTAAATAATCAATGTTATCCAATAACATTTGATTATCTTAGTTGATAATTATAATATCGAGTATTATCTTTTATCAAAATTAATCGGCTACCCAAGTGCTCAACGAGTAAACTTCATATTAGGACTCTCTAAGTTCAGACACATTCGTCATATAAGCCTAGCTAATATGTACGCAATTCGGCCACCTCCGAATTCACAGAGAACACGAACGACCTTTCTGAACTATACAACTCGAGGTCATCACATATATTTAACAATCCCTCTGTCGTAGGCTATCCGAGTTGTGCTTAGGAAACATAGAATACACCATCAAGTTTCTGATACGCATATCTCATGTCGACATATCCATGATTCTTTATAACAGATGTGATCCACCATAGGCGATCGAATTGGGCCAAACCTTTAAGAATCATGACTTTACTCACATGGATACCTAAACCCTTTATGGTACATATACGGGCCGATGAATCCTATCTTGATTCGCACTTGATTATTGAGTGTATCGATCCAAGATTCTTCTTAACTGATGTGATCCACCCAATGAACATCTAAAGGCCAGACCATGAAAGGTTTCTGACAAACATGGCACCAAAGTGTGGATGATCTCATACAAAATCAATGATATACTATAGTCAAAGGATTACATATGCTACTCGACTCGAGGAGATTCCTATTGACGGTGGTGTGTACTTCCAACTATTAAGAATCTCCTATGAGTCATTCGGTATTCGGTCCAACCAATACCCATATGTCTATACGAATTTCCAAAACTAATGATACATCAGGTTAAACCATTGGAACTCCAATTCCAACATACGACATGTGCTAGTCTTATTGGTTATAGGAATTCGACCGTATTCTAAAACCAACGATTAGGAATATATATACTTTAAGAATAATTTATAATAGTAATATTTATCCTAATATCGGACCACCTAGTGTCCAGTATTACTACAAGACTATTCTAAGGTTGATTTCATTCTTAGCAAATCTATACATCAATCTAATATGCATAATGACAATACCATTAATAAGGTATGAAATGAAAATGTAGTTATTTTATTAATAAATAATAAAATATAAAATTCAGATTGGCACTTCAAGCACCAACTCCAACACCAAGTACCATATCAACCTCCGAAATCAGAATCGACTCAGCATCATTCACCCTGACACACCGACCTGGGTTTTTTAGGTTGCAGTATTTTGTGCTTGAGTATTGATGACGTAAGCCCTACATGAGTTCATTGGGTCCCTAAAAGGATGATATGATGGGAGTTGGTCAGAGAATTTCCTTTTAACATACGGAACATCGTATGAGTGGTTGAATTACAGGTTATCACATGGGCATAGTGTTGGAAATTCTAATCCATACCCAAGATCAAAAGAGCAAACAAAATATATATAAATGAATGAACAATATTGAAGTATGGCGGAATCATACTCACAAAGATCGGAATGCGGATACGTTGATGAAATGAAAACTTCTCCTTTGTGCAGTGATGAATTCGGCCAAGGTGGAAAGTGCAGCTCCAAGCTTTGTTTGATCCTCCCAAGCTCAAGGATTAGTTTCCCATAACACCTTTGTATGATCCCTTGAAGGTGCTAGCCTTGTGTGTGATTTAATGTTCCAAACATACACAATTTCTTTAAGCTTTTTGCAACAAAAAACTGAAAAATGGAGAGGGCTGTGAAGCTTCACAGTTTCGGTCAAGAGGAAAGAGAGAAGAATAATGATTTTTTGATTTCAAAATCAATTTATATTTGTGTCATAATAATTTTCAAACATATACCGTACCTTTGGTAGGTGTATGACACAAATATATCACCATTCTTTGCCTTTGAGTGTTGTACACACTATCACCTAAACCCATCACATAAAAGTGAATTTAATGACAAGTGATGTGATGGTTGATGTGACATGTGGGCCCCACTTGATTCCGAATGCGAGTGGGCCCGCAAACACTCCCGGGCTCGGGTTCGATAATTCCGAATTAACGAACTTCCATCGCGACGTTATTTAAATCGAATTTAATTAAATAATTATGCCTAGCATAATTACTATTCATGTCGCTAATGAATTAATTCTAAATTAATTCGTTTGCCCGAATTAAAATCTAATTTTAATTCCGCGTCGAAATCGAATTTCGTTTAATATATCAAATATATTATTTTAACGATTAATTCCAAATTAATATTTCTCTCTCTTCAAATAGTACTTTATCCAAGATAAAGTCTCTCCGCAATTAATCCCAGATTAATTAAGTTCGAATCATACGTCATCGGTGAATCTTCAGGAAGCGACCCAATAGATCTCTGGATATGTTGGCAGTAAATACGGTCGTCGGACTATCCGAACACGTACGTACCAAGTACTACGTTTTTACTGATTTACAAGACAAGGTTAGCCTCTAGCAAAACGCCATGCCTACCCAATTCTCCAGAAATATTCTTACTGGAATATAAGATCTATAACAGGCGTAGTATACCGTAGTATAGTGTATACTGATCCAGTATCAGATGATCACATGTAAGGCCTGGGGCTGGAGATGTGTCTGCCCCGTACGAAACATATATCGGACATCAAGCAACTAGTCTCTTTGAATCAGATAATCCTGACCTTGTCATATTATCTCGATGGTTGCAACCATTATAGAGTACTAGTTCTGTATCCTACGCGATCATCATCTCCATATGTCTGAAGTGATACTTCCGTCTTGACATCACACCCAATACACTACGATTCTCGATAAACCTAGAAGAGGTGTACACAGAACCTGTTAAAGCCCTGGACAACCAAAACTAAAGTCTACCGATTGTCGCAAGTACTAGCGATGCAAGTCTCAGGTTAAGACCATATGCACCTACCCTGAAGCGGACTCCCTTAGACACGCAGACATACTACCAATGGGATTCCGCGGGGTCTATCCAGAGCGAAGCTGTTTTCCGTACCATCGGTAAAACACAACCTCCTACCGCACTTGCATAAGTATCCTATACTTAAATATATGAGAACTATGCCGTTGTGCCCTCACAACACGCACAAGTGCAGTACTAGTCTATTCTGCATTATCGATGTCCAATCTCGATAATACTACGTCTATGGATATTTAATGATTAAACCTTTATGGATTGATACTGTCTCATATCATCTCAATCCGGAACTAATCATAGAGACTTTTACCATTTATATATCAAAGTAAATAAATTACAAAACGGTAAAAGGCAATTTCATTACTACATAGTTAATTTTGTACAATAATACAATATCATTTACAAAATAGTGACGCTATGGGTCATAACTGTCTAACAATCTCCCACTTGGCCTATAGCCAGTCACTCAAGCATCTAATACCTGAACTATGTACATGTCGCTCAAACTTTTCCCGAGGAATTGCTTTCGTCAGCGGATCTGCAATGTTGTCCTCTGATGTGATCTTTTCGATCTTCACATCGCCACGATGTATGATCTCTCGAATCAGATGGAATCGCCGAAGAACATGTTTGGATCATTGATGAGACCTTGGCTCCTTAGCCTGTGCTATAGCCCCGCTATTGTCACAATACAATGGAATGGGCTCAGCTGCTAACGGAACTACTCCTAATCCAATTAGGAATTTTCGGATCCAAACCGCCTCTTTTGCTGCTTCAGCTGCTGCGATGTACTCCGCTTCAGTTGTTGAATCGGCAACAGTATCTTGCTTGGAAGATTTCCAGCTCACTGCTCCGTTATTCAAACAAAATATGTGCCCGGATTGCGACTTAAAGTCGTCTCTGTCGGTTTGGAAACTTGTATCGGTATACCCAGATACCTCAAGTTCTCCATCTCCATAGATTAAGAAAGCATCCTTAGTTCTTTTAAGATACTTAAGGATACTCTTAACCGCCATCCAGTGATCTTTACCTGGATCGGCCTGATATCGACTGCACATGCTCAAAGCATAGGACACATCAGGTCGTGTACATATCATGGCGTACATGATCGATCCGACTGCCGAGGCGAACAGAGTCCGACTCATGTTGTCTCTCTCATCTTGTGTTTTAGGACACATGTCCCTAGATAGATTGACGCCATGTGATGTTGGCAACAGTCCCCTCTTGGACTGATCCATGTTGAATCTCTTCAACACTTTATCAATATATGTACTCTGGGAGAGTCCAAGTAGCTTTCTAGATCTATCCCGGTAGATCTTTATTCCTAGAATAAAAGCTGCTTCTCCCAGATCTTTCATGGAGAATTTCAATTAAAGCCAAGCTTTCACCGACGTTAACATGGGAATGTCATTGCCTATAAGCAATACATCGTCGACATAAAGGACCATAAAAGTCAGTGCACTCCCACTAACCTTCTTGTATACACAAGGATCATCTACGTTTTGAATGAAATCATATTTTTTTATGACCTCATCAAAACGTTGGTTCCACGACCTCGATGCTTGCTTCAGTCCATAAATGGACCGATTTAACTTACAAACCTTGTTTGCAAGTCTAGGTGCGATAAAACCGTCAGGCTGTTGCATATAAACATCCTCCGAAAGGTTTTCGTTAAGGAAAGCGGTTTTAACGTCCATCTGCCATATTTCGTAATCGTAATATGCAGCTATCGCAAGCATTATCCGAATGGATTTAATCATGGCAACGGGTGAGAAGGTTTCGTCATAATCAACTCCAAGTCGTTGACGGTACCCCTTCGCTACAAGCCTAGCTTTGTATGTTTGTACGTTGCCATCCATGTCGGTCTTCTTCTTGAAGACCCATTTGCATCCAATAGGCTTTACGCCTTCTGGTGCATCAACCAGTGTCCAAACTTGGTTGCTATACATGGAATCCATTTCGGCCTTCATGGCTTCTTGCCATAAAGCGGATTCGATACCTTGTATCGCTTCCTCATACGTAGCCGGTTCAGTATCCTCAATAAGATTAATAACTACATGAGGTGAGATTAGGAATCCATACCTCTCAGGTATTACCCTGACTCTCTCCGACCTACGCGGTCCTTGTGTACTTGAAGATTGTGGTTCAGTCTCATCCCGGATGGACAGTTCATGTTCCGTCGATAATTCACTGCCAAGAACAGTATCACTACCTACGACTCTCATCGAGTTCTACTTTCCTCCTCCCACTAAACACTGCATTTAGGAATTCCTTCTCAAGGAAAACCGCATGTAGAGCAACAAATACTTTGTTCTCTTGTCGGTGATAGAAGTAATATCCTTTGGTTTCCCTAGGATATCCAACGAATAGGCATTTATCTGATTTGGGTTCAATTTTGGTACCTTCCAAACGTTTAACGTATGCCCAGCAACCCCAAATCTTCAGGAATGAGAAACCCGGTTTCTTTCCAGTCCATCTCATATGGAGTCTGTTCAACAGACTTTGACGGAACCTTATTCAAAATAAGAACTGCACTGTTTAATGCATATCCCTAGAAGGAAATTGGCAGCTCAGTGCGACTCATCATCGACCTTACCATGTCCAACAAGGTACGGTTCTCTCCGTTCGGACACACCATTTAATTGTGGTGTTCCAGGAGGAGTCCACTGTGAAAGAATACCATATTCTTTCAGGTAATCTTGAAACTCATTACTTAAGTATTCGCCACCACGGTCCGACCGTAATGTCTTAATACTCTTGCCTGTTTGTTTTTCAACTTCGTGTCGAAACTCTTTGAATTTCTCAAAAGTTTCCGACTTGTGCGTCATTAGATACACATAACCGTAACGTGATGCATCATCGGTAAAGGTTACGAAGTATCGATATCACCTCTAGCCTGGCTAGACATGGGCCCACAAACGTCACTATGAACGAGGGCTAACAGTTCAGTGGCGCTTCACCTTTACACCTTTACCGCTAAAAGGTGATTTAGGCATTTTGCCTAATAAGCAAGATTCGCAGACGTCATATGAATTTGGATCAAATCCGTCCAAGTACCCACTCTTCGAAAGTGTGGATATGCGAGTCTTGTTAATGTGTCCCAGACGACAATGCCACATATAAGTTTCATCATTTGGATCACTCTTTTTAAGCCTTTTGTTTGTTACTTTATATGTAGGAGATTCATTTATATTCAAAATATAAAGACCATTATTTGCAACTGCAGTGCATATTTCTGCATCATTTTTATATAAATAACACCCAGTGTTTCTAAATACAAAAGTGTACCCATTTCGGGTTAACAAAGATACAGATATAATATTCCTAGTCAAACTAGGTACATAATAACAGTCATTTAGTTTAAGTACATGCCCCGAGGGCAGTTCTAATACAAAAGTGCCCACGGCCAAAACAGCAACAGGAGTTTCGTTTCCAACTCGTAGATCAATCTCCCCTGAAGCCAGTATCCTGCTGTTCTGCAGATCCTGCACATCAGTACATATATGAGAACCACAACCAGAATCAAAAATCCAATTTTTAAAACTAGAAGTAGCCATGTTTATTTCAATAACAAACATACCAGAGGTCGGTGCCTTGCCCGCCTTGATCTCCCTTCTGAGTGCCTTGTTCATGCGGCAGTCACGCTTCCAGTGACCTCTTTTTCCGCAGTTAAGGCATATGTCTTGTGACTTGTTCCTCGGCTTCCCAGAAGCCATCGACATCTTGGCCTTGCCCTTGTTCTTACGCTTCCTCTTTTTCACCCCTCCAGTTGCCTTGGGCCCAGCCCTTGACGTCTGAGAGGTCGATGCAAAGTGCGCCTCGCGCTTGTTGCCTTTAAGAAGCTCTTTCTCTGACTCCTTAAGAATGGACAAGCTCTCCAAGAGTATCGTCCGTATCCATCAACTTATAGTTGATGATAATCTGCTTCCAAGTATCGGGAAGTGACTGTAAAAGCATGTCTACAGTCAGCTCAGCCTCCAAGACTATTCCCATCTTGGCCAGCTCATCAATGTCAGCTATCATTTGAGTCCCGTGGGCCTCAACTGAAGCGCCATCAGTCATACGGGAGCGAAAGAGTTTCTTCACCAACTCATACCTCTCCATCCGCTTATTAGTGCGGTGAAGATCCTTTAGTCTAGCCATCATATTATAAGGATCCAAGTCCCTATTCTGGCGACGAAAGTGTTGAGTCATGGAAGCAAGCATGATCGACTAAGTTGTATCACAATCATCGCTATGAGTTCTCCATAACTCCAGCTCAAGTGGCTCAGTGGGCCTCGGCCCGAGAGGTCTCTGTATGGTGTATAGCAGCCTCTCTGCCCCAAGGACTATCCTCAGGTTCATTTCCCAGTCAGCGAAGTTCGTGCCCTTAAATACATTATCACCCATGATTATGTCTCGGACATTTCCTTTGTTTGCCATCTTAACTACGATAGTCCAACTATCTAGTTAACGATATATGGGTACAGTCAAACTGTTACAAGAAAAATTATATTAGTCCAACTAATGTTAAAATTTTGACGAAATAAATTTTGTAAGCGCGTAAAGCTAAGTATCCGAATGAAATTGCAAATTCAATACTAGCCTCCCACTATTTTCTACAAGTCTCTAACCCTCTGTCGAGTACTCGGGAAATCCAATTTCCTAGTGGGCTAGGATCCCGTTAAATAACACACAACCTTGACTTTGGCCAACAAGTTGTATGATATTTAACTAGGTAGATCTCGAAGATCAATTGGATCCCATCCAATTCCTATATCCGGTAGGTGGACATCCAAGTCCGAAACATATATATCTAATACATATGTCAATGTATCCAATACATTTTCCTAACCATTTCCTCTGAATCAACTAAGTCTTGGCTTTGGCACAACAAACTTAATGATTCCAGTTAAGCGGGACCCATTGACATGGAAAGTTTCGTAATCAATGTCGATGGACAAGAAGTGATCTTGACTTTGGCCAACAAATCACAACTTGGACAAGACACCGATATGGAACAAAACTCTCATGATTCAAACACATCCTCAATTGACAAAGGTCTTGACTTTGGCCAACAAACCAATGCCAATTTCGGATCTTGAGAAAGAATCACTCAACGGAAGGAAAATCGCTTAATATTGTTTGAGGGATTTTCGCGTAATTGGCAACCAATTAATTTATCTTTGTTAGGTCTCATCATCATACACCCTTAAGCATGCTTCTAAAACATCATAAAGCGCGTAAAATAAAATAATAGTGATATGCGGATGGATATATAACAATTTTTTCCTAGAACAAATCACTCATTTTCCTCTCCCCGACTAACACTATTCTGCTTCTACCCAATTACATAATACAATAAGAGAAACCTCATTTACATTGAGGGGAATCAGGTGAGAAGAGAATACAAAGAGATAATAAGAGAAAGGCTGGACACGCAGGTCCAATTAATAAATTCTGAATTTACAATAATTTCTAAAATTACCCTTCCCTTCTAATATCCATCCGATATGCACTATTCATTCATCACATCCACATTCATTCATTCAATGCATGTTATACAACCAATCTAATCCAATTAATTAGTCTTTAATTAGGTGACAATCCAATGTTCAATCAATGGTTTGCTTTTTCGCGAGTCCAACTCGTTTTTGAGAATAAGTACTTGTAGTACGAATTCATGAATTATATCGAACTACTCGTCAAATCCAATTTAAGTCGTATTCAATACTAATCCTTATATTTAATTCCAAATTAAATATTTACACTTTTATTGTGCTTTTATGACTTAGATTCCAAATCTAATTCTATCGGGTCTCAAAGCCCAATTAACATCCAATGTCCGTTTAATTAAAGTCCGATGGGCTTTCAATTGATTTCATTAGGCTTGGGCCTTGGTCAATGTGGGTCAAACCCAATTTCCAAGCCCAATAAGGAATCACCCTCATTTGCCATAAAAATCAATATCAAGCCCATAAGGCCCAATTAAACATAAAAGCCCATTTATTACATTTGGACTTAATGGAGTGATTTAGGCCCATCTTTGGATCCAATCCAATTTGCCCAAACCTACTTGGTCCAACCAAGCCCATTATGCCCAAATATAATAGTTTTAGGCCTAATTTAAAATTAAGCCCAATTAATCAAATTTTAAAATTCCAAATTTTATAACTTAATTAATTAAAGTGTAATGTCATGATTAATCCTTTAAATCAATATTTCCAAAATATCAAATTAATCCATTAATCATATTTTTATCTTTAATACATGTCCAACATTATTTAATCAAAAAATCAAGTCCCTAATGTGTTTCCATGCATTCGGCCAAGGTGATGAAAAATTACCGATTTCGTTTTCAATCCAATCGAATCACAAATCGTCATTTTATGTTCGTTTAAAGTCATCCAATGATCTTATAAACAACAAATCATCAAGTCCATGGCCTAGGTAGTATTCGGCCAAGCCTCTCCAAGAGGGGAAAATTAATCCAATTTATTTTTCATTTAATATATCGAATATATTATTTTAACGATTAATTCCAAATTAATCTTTCTCTCTCTTCAAATAGTACTTTATCCAAGATAAAGTCTCTCCGTAATTAATCCCAGATTAATTAAGTTCGAATCATACGTCATCGGTGAATCTTCGGGAAGCGACCCAAGAGATCTCTAGATATGTTGGCAGTAAATATGGTCGTCGGACTATCCGAACACGTACGTACCAAGTACTACGTTTTTACCGATTTACAAGACAAGGTTAGCCTCTAGCAAAACGCCATTCCTACCCAATTCTCCAGAAATATTCTTACTGGAATATAAGATCTATAACAGGCGTAGTATACCGTAGTATAGTGTATACTGATCCAGTATCAGATGATCACATGTAAGGCCTGGGGCTGGAGATGTGTCTGCCCCGTACGAAACATATATCGGACATCAAGCAACTAGTCTCTTTGAATCAGATAATCCTGACCTTGTCATATTATCTCGATGGTTGCAACCATTATAGAGTACTAGTTCTGTATCCTGCGCGATCATCATCTCCATATGTCTGAAGTGATACTTCCGTCTTGACATCACACCCAATACACTACGATTCTCGATAAACCTAAAAGAGGTGTACACAGAACCTGTTAAAGCCCTGGACAACCAAAACTAAAGTCTACCGATTGTCGCAAGTACTAGCGATGCAAGTCTCAGGTTAAGACCATATGCACCTACCCTGAAGCGGACTCCCTTAGACACGCAGACATACTACCAATGGGATTCCGCGGGGTCTATCCAGAGCGAAGCTGTTTTCCGTACCATCGGTAAAACACAACCTCCTACCGCACTTGCATAAGTATCTTATACTTAAATATATTAGAACTATGCCGTTGTGCCCTCACAACACGCACAAGTGCAGTACTAGTCTATTCTGCATTATCGATGTCCAATCTCGATAATACTACGACTAGGGATATTTAATGATTAAACCTTTATGGATTGATACTGTCTCATATCATCTCAATCCGGAACTAATCATAGGGACTTTTACCATTTATATATCAAAGTAAATATATTACAAAACGGTAAAAGGCAATTTCATTACTACATAGTTAATTTTGTACAATAATACAATATCATTTACAAAATAGTGACGCTATGGGTCATAACTGTCTAACACAGAGTGTGTTGCAAAGGATAAAAATGGGAATGATGGGTTTTTACTGACAGATGGTGGTTGAGTAAGAAGACCAGAGCTATTATTTGCATAACAGTTTTGGAAAAAATATGGATGATAGTGCTAGGCTGGCGTGAACTATTGTCATAAGTTGGTGTAACAGTAAATTTAGAAGCCTATATAAAAGGGTTGAATATTCAGATTTAAGAGTTAGTAATATATATATTCCACAACTTGTAAAAAAGCTCCAAGAACTTAGTGATAGAGAGAGAAATATGGTCGGTCTTGACTTGAGCTCATAATAAAATTTTCTTTTTTTGTTCCCGTGGACGTAAGTTGGAACCACTCTCTAAAAACAACGTTAATCCTTTTTTCTCTATGATTTTCTGTTTGCTTGCCAAGTTTATTTTGATTCCCAACTAACCAAAGAAATTCACTACTTGGGGAGGTTTATTCGAGGAGTAGATTTTCTGAATTACCATTGGAACAAAAAAAAAACCATCAACAGTTGGCGCCGTAATCATAGGGCTTTGGAGGCCCCGGTGGGAAGATGGATGGAGAAAATGAAGTGGAACTTACTGATAGAAAGGGAGGGAATTGAAAAGTTGGAAGAGTTAGCGGAGAGAGAACATACGCATGTAATGCCTAGTCGAATGAGGGAAGATATCGCTGGTAGTAAGTGGTTGGCTGCCATCGAAAAGGAGCGAGCGACTAGAAAAAGGAAACCCAACAAAGTGGGATTAGAAGATCATGACAGAAAAGAGCCAAGGCCAAATACTAGTTGTAACAGAGTTTGCGGACTGAAGAAATCAGGACTAAGCCATCACCAAGCCAACAGAGGTTCAAGCCTTCAATCTTGAGAAACTTGGCTATAAGACTAACATCCCCGCATAGAGTTGCTCATGTAACAGTGGAAACGACGTACACCGTATTGAACAGACTGTTGGCTCAAATAGCTCGAGAGAATTAAGATAAGGCCCTGCTGACTGAGCCTGACCCGAGGAGATTCCTGGTTGAGAAAATATATCACGGGTCCTATTATGCGCACGATAATACGAGGGGGCATATCATAGAAAGATACAAAGACCTGTAAGAACAATTGGAGGACCTAGTAAGGAATGATTATCTGAATGAGTGTATAGACCATAAGGTCATGAGGGCGAGGCAACACCGTAGCGAAAGTCATCAGGCCGGGTACTTATCACCTTGAGCAGCTGGACGGTACCCGGCTAAAAAAGCCCTGGAATGTTGAGATGCTGAAGAGGTATTTTTGATATAGCCTCTCTTGAAATGACCCTCAAAGAGTTGTAACAATGGTAATAGGTCCCAGGAATATAAATAGGGCTTTCTCTTTTTAAATAAAAAATTATTCCTCCATGCTTGTTTATTATTTGGGTAGGAAATACTTGTTTGATATTTTTGGGAAATATTCACGGTCGAGATACATCAATGAGTGTAGGACATGTGAGAAAGATGTGAAACCCATGGCACACCAATCCACGGTGTCATTATCAAACACCCAGGCTGGAGCTTCAACACCCAATGACTTACACATTTGGGGAGTAAGAGCGAGAAGACCTGTATAGCGTTTGGCACCTCGAGTATCCATGGCACATTTGGCAAAAGATTCGACGTGGTGTTTGATGCCCTAAGGTAATCATAGTACGTATGGGTTGAAGATAGTTGCAGTACTACGGTACAATCTAGGTTCGTATAGCACATAGAAGGTCCACGTGTCGTCATGGTGTCGGCATCCTCGAGATAGGGCCTAACACGGGGAAGGGAAATGCCACCGTGGCATTGGACATCCCATTTCAGACCTGTTAAGCATAGCACGGGGAAGACGGGAAGGACTCTACGGCATTTGTGGGACTGAGATTTTTTCCTAGTATTGGGACATTCCTTATGGCGTTGGTAACCTCTCCGGTCTATAGCTCTGTTTTCCAAGACTTCTGGATTGTAAGATTCAAAATTGTTGTTTTGGGTAATGTGGGACAGGACGCTGTCTTAAGTTCCCTCATTGTTTCTTTTTGGTCAGTACGGGGTATGTGATATGTTACCTCCATTGTCCTTGTATTTTGTTTTGGTTTTTATTTTGATGGACAACTTGGTATGGGACGTCGTTACCATTGTCTATGGAGATGGCCGGAGGTTGAAAATCTTCCCTCCGAGCTAGTTTTGGTAAGAAAATATAATGGCTCGGGGTCGGGTATGTCCCACCGAGACCTTGTTGTGTTCGTTGGCATGAGGTTGGAGTTTCTCCCCATGGTCATATTCAAGTGGCATAATGAGGGAGCATTCCCTTATGGCCAAGTATTTTCATCGGCTTTAGGGTCGGGTATGTCCCACCGAGGCCTTATCATGTTTATTGGCATAGAGTCAGAGTTTCTCCCCCATGACCATGTTCAAGTGGCATAAGGAGGGAACATTCCCTTGTTTCAAGAAGATGAAGGCATGAAGTTGTTAAAGGCATAATGTATGGGCTGCATGGTCAGTGGATGGGCCGAAGTTGAAGGGTGCAAGGGCTGATTGTGTGGGCTGTATGGTGGGTCCGAAGTTGAGGTTTGAAGCAGAGGCTTGACTAAACGAATCAGAGGCTCGCTAGAGAGTCTTAATCCGATGAGGGGCTGATTTTGGAGGTTTTCCTTCCTTCCGGCATTCGTTTTTCGCAACTTCCGTAAATTTTTAGGTAGTGCCTCCATACGAGGCTCATCATCGGGCTACTGTAAAAATTGAGTGTCTACAGTCGCCCCCACTTTGATGGGGCTTGTGCAGTGTGTGACAGTGACAACCTTATCAAATTCATGCACGTATTTTTACTTACCTGGTTCGTCGGCCATTGCCAGACTTACCTGTTGTTTCGCTACTTTTGCGAGATGCTTCGATCTCTGGGATTTATTCCTGAACTAAGTTGAGTTGATGGCGAGGTGCTTCGACCACTGGGATTCATTCCCGAACCATACTGGGTGTGAGATGCTTCGATCTCTGGGATTCATTCCCGAACTAACAGCGAGGTGCTTCGACCTTTAGGTTTCATTCCCGAGCCATACTGGGTGTGAGATGCTTCAATCTCTGGGATTCATTCCCGAACCGACGGTGAGGCACTTTGCCCTCTAAGATTCATTCCCGAACCATACTAGGTGTGAGATGCTTCGATCTCTGGGATCCATTCCCAAAATGACGGCAAGGTGCTTCTACCACTGGGATTCATTCCCGAGCCATACTGGGTTTGAGATGCTTCGAAACTCACATCAATTATATTAGGAAGGGAAAATTCTTTCTAGTTTGGGCCTAGGATCTTGCATATTAGGCAAGATTGGGATTTCAAATCTTTGTTAATTTGGTGAGGATGGGATCCCAAAATCTCATTAAATTGGAAAGTGTTGATGCTCTAATAACTAAGGAGTTTTTATCATATTTTGGAAGATTATGCATGGGCCACATGGTTAGTGGATGGGCCGAAGTTGAAGGGTGCAAGGGTCGATTGTGTGGGCTGCATGGGCCGATTGCATTGGATGCATGGTGGGTCCGAAGCTGAGGTTTGAAGTAGAGGCTTGACTGAGCGAATCCGAGGCTGGCTAGTGAGTCTGAATCCGATGATGGGATGATTTTAGAGGTTTTCCTTCCTTCCGGCATTCATTTTTCGTAACTTCCGCAACTTTTCAGGTAGTGCTTCCATACGAGGCTCGTCATCGGGCTCATGCAAAAATGCAGTGTCTATAGTCGCCCCCACTTTGATGGGGCTTGTGCAGTGTGTGACAATGATAACCGTATCAAAGTCATGCATGCATTTTTACTTACCTGGTTCGTCGGTCGTTGCCGGACTTACCTGTTGATTCGTTACTTTTGCAAGATGCTTCGATCTCTGGGATTTATCCATGAACTAAGTTGAGTTGATGGCGAGGTGCTTCGACCACTGGGATTCATTCCCAAACCATACTGGGTGTGAGATGCTTTGATCTCTGGGATTCATTCCTGAACTGACGGCGATGTGCTTCGACCTCTGGGATTCATTCCCGAGCCATACTGGGTGTGAGATTCTTCGATATCTGGGTTTCATTCCCAAACCAATGGTGAGGCGCTTTCACCTCTCGGATTCATTTCTGAGCCATACTGGGTGTGAGATGCTTCGATCTCTGGGATTAATTCCCGAACTGATGGTGAGGCGCTTCGACCTCTAGGATTCATTCCTGAACCATACTGGGTGTGAGATGCTTCAATCTCTGGGATTTATTCCCGAACTGATGGCGAGGTGTTTCGACCTCTGGGATTCATTCCCAAGCCATACTGGGTGTGAGATGCTTCGATCTCTGGCATTCAATCCCAAACTAACGGCGAGGCGCTTCGACCTCTGGGATTCATTCCCGAACCATACTTAGTGTGAGATGTTTCGATCTATGGGATTCATTCCCGAATCTGTTGATAATGTGGGCCTCGACCCTGAGATTCATTCCCAAACTGCTTTTAATGTGGACCTCAACCCTAGGATTTCTTCATGAACTGTCGAACTGATGGTGGTGAGGCACTTCAACCACTGATCCGTCCTCAATCTCGAGGCTCTTTCCTCATCCTCATTCTCGAGGTTGTTCTCCATTCTCGGAGTTCCTCTCCATTCCTGGAGTTATTCGTCCTTATTTCTGAGGTTGTTCTATTCCTCTCCATTCTCGGAGTTTTTCTCCATTCTTGGAGTTGCTTATCCACTCTTGGAGTTGCTCATCCTCATTACCGAGGTTTCTCTCCATTCTCGGAGTTCCTCTCCATTCCCAGAGTTCTTCATCCTCGCCATTTTTTCTTTTTCTTTAAAGCCTGCTAACAAAACAAAATTTATGTGTATGCGACATGTGTGTATGTATGCATGGATGCATTCCCTATTCCGATGGGGTTTCTTTGTCCTACTGGCTTGATGTCATCTTTGGTTAGGCATTCCTTGCGCTAGAGGGTTTTCTTCACCCCTTTAGGAATCCTCTTGGCCTTTGGTGTCCCTTTTCCTACAAAAAGCTTTGATCGCCCTCATTGCCTGCTTACAGTTTCCTTCTGCCAATTCTCCTCTGGTGATTGCTCAGTTCTCTTTGGTCCCATGGCTCAAGATCCTGTTTTGTCCCTTATTTGCGGGGTGATAGACTGGTCATCCCAAAGCCTGGCTCAGCCTTCTGCTCTCCGCTACCAGTACAGGGTTAAGGTGGATTATGCCTTTTTGAAACCGGCCTCATCCTTTTGGGATACTGAAAATCATGTCTTCTGATTACCAAATTTCAAAATATTCCATCTCCCCAAGGAGTTTTCCGCCATTCTCGGCTTGCGTTTGTCTCTTACTACCCTTCCAGCGATGTCATGTTTCCAATGTCAATACCCTCGGGAATGCCTCTGAAGCTTTCCTTTCCTGTCTAGAAGATGCGGAAAAGATTTTGCCTTGTGCTTCAACCTTTGAGTCACAAGTCCTTTTACGTGTATCTTCCATGATGGAGGTAAGGTCCCGTCCCTGGAGGAGTGTAGTCTTATTCTGTATCTTGGCTTAATACCTCTTAGTGGGTTGTGATAGTACGAGAGGCGATTATTGTTTATTGCACATCATCGAGGGAATCCGATGTGGTCATGATCCCTCCCCCGTTATCTTGGCCGAGACGCTTCATGGTCTAGACAGGATAAAACACCATCCTATAAGCCAGTTTCTTGGGAGTCCCCTTGTTTTGCAGGTTCGTCCTATCATGTGCCTAAGCTGTCCTTTCAGATTTTCAACTTAGCGGATTGCTATACTATACTACGGGCGCCTCTTCCAGTGACATCCCGAACATCTTTTGCACCTGGCGCTTTGACAAACCCACTGAACTCATTACTGAAACATATTGTCGGAGATGGACCCTTATTTCCGTTGAACTTGGCCATGTCAGACATCTTAAACTGGGGAGGCAGCTGTTCTTCGAAAGTCATCGCATCATAGTCTAATAGATCTTTATGTTTTCCCTTCATCTTGCGGGTAACTGACTCTACTTGTTCTCTGAGTTTCTATAACTCTCCCTGAGGCCCGGTTGTCCTTCCCGCGGCATACTCAGCCATATCATCATCAAAAATAGGGATTTCTTCGTTCACCCTATTCAGGGGCTCATCACGCCTTCCATCCTCGTTGTTTTCTGTTCCCACTATGTGGGGTACTGTCAGATTGGCCACAGTGTTGGTCAAAGCTTGTAGTTGCTCGGTAATTTTGGTGATGTTGGTCTCCAATTGATCCATGCGGGAACATTCGCTGTCTGACGCATCCATGCTTGTCAACATCTTCTTGACAAGTCTTCATTCTTCTCTAACCCAACGAATATCTATGATGACTTTTAAGACAATGGGTCAGCATGATGCGTGTATGCATGCGATGCATGAGATGCATGTGGTTATCAAAATAGCATATACCATTCCGACCTTATTCCTCCCACACACATGATAAGTCCATTTATGCCCTAGGTATGGCTCATTTTATGCACCAATGTGGGATACACAAAATCGTTCTCTCATACGATACATGGGTGAACCTTGGCTCCTCAATCCCTCTTCATCAGTAAAAGACAAAGACTGCCCATTTACAAGATTGACTAAGCCTATTATGGGGATCGTGCCATTGTCTAGAAACGACGAATTGGGCCATCGGTAATCATGGTTGTGGCAGAGACGGACTTTGAGATATCCAAAAGTATACAAATATGCCATAACAAGGCTTACCCTTTCCTGGATGAAAGCCAGTGCGAATATCAAACTCATGCATCTGGCATATGCGGATCATGTTTGGACCTTCTAAGCCCATCAAGGTTTTCATACAAGTTGGCCCGTTATCATTTTAAAGCGTTCAATCAGATTATCGCAAGGTGTAAACTTGTCCTAGTTGAAAAGGCCCAACATGTTTACACTTTTGCGATAAGGTGGCTAAATAACTTCAAATGATATGGGGCCCAAACACAAGGTGGCCCATCATCACTTTGAAAACTTTTAGCCCAATCATCATAAGATACAAACTCGTCCTAGTTTAAATGGCCCAAAAAGTTCGTATCGATGACGAGAATCCCAAATGGATCCAAGTGATAATGGGCCCAAACACAAGCATGGGGGGTAGCTTCTATAGGACACATGACTATGGGTCGTATGTGGGCTTACAAGGGTATAGACAAGGCTCTTGTCAGCGAAGGGTTGCACAAAACTAGGTCTCCCCACTCAAGGGTTCGAGCGACCAAGTGAGCGCGCCTTTTTTATACCTTATGGTACATGTCAGCGAGTGATGGTTATCATCACATAACGATTCACCGCCTTGAGTGAAGCGACTTCAAGATACATGACGCCATCGGAGGTAAGAAGGGTATGTATAATATATGAGACTTGGTTAACCAAATCCAAAGCCACGGACACCACAAGGCATTGTTTCGGGGCCGATTCTCTATCCCTAGTGGAGTCGCCATCTGTAGGAGTGAAGCGGGGTTCGGCGACCACGACACTGTTGGGCTCGTAGCCTATAGAGAGTACGGATTAGCCCGCAGGGGACTAAATCGGAGAATGAAAGAGTCGCCACCAAATGTGAACTGGGAAAGATTTAAGGCTGCATTCACCCCTCGCAATGGAAGACCTCAAACCGTTAGGTTCGGAATGGTCCCTTACTTATGCCAGTATAATGTACGGGTCACACAATGGTATAGTCAAGTCTTAATGTAATTCATGCCTAAAAGTGAATAAAAATGTAATAACAGACCCAACCAAAATAACAATCAGAATAACGTAGTTCCAAAAGCATATTAAATTAATAAATACGAGGTGCGATAACGAAAATTATAATGAACAATTCAAAAGCAAACGATTCATTAAGATAAATGGCAAACCAAAGGGGGTCAATTATGCATATATGAGTATTTCCCGAGTGGCACGTGGAGTTATATCCCAAGTACAAACCGCACTACCGTCCATTCAGATTCGGCTACGGAATTTACATCTGAGTTTTCATCCGATATACCACGAGGGATAATAACACACATAATCATCAATGCAATGTAAACGGACATAAAATAAAATATAACCATGCATATACGGATAATCATCAATATGAACCAACATAAATAAAATAAAGGCGAAATAATAAAATAACTATAAAAGAGAATAAAAATAAGCAACGAAATTCCAAAGAAGAAATGTGGTCGGAGATTTGGCCATTTTTTTATGTAGGGCTTCGCATACTCGGCTGGACGTATTTCACGTTCAGTCAAACATGCATCGCCTGGAACTATGAAAATAAATATGGTAAGGGTGCTCTCAGGTCTTACCTTTTAAGTTGCTTTCTTGGAAGTGCATTAAGCCGTCGCCGGAAGGATCGCTGGTTCGCTGGTTTGCTGTTTCTGGTTGCTGGTTCGTTGTTTTCTGGTTGCTGGTTCACGGTTTTTGGCTGCTGTTTCTGGTTGCTGGTTCACGCCTGTCTCTGCTCATTGGTTCTCAGTTTTTGGCTGCTGGTTGCTATTTCACTGGTTGCTGTTTGGTTCGCTGTTTGTTTTTTTTCGATGATGGCTGGTTATTTTTTCGGTGATGGCTGGTTTTTTTTTCCGGTGATTCCCCTCTCCTCTCACGTTTTTCCTTCTCTCACGTTTTTCCTTCCTTTTTTATTATTTTTTTCTGTCTTTTCCCTTCTGTTTTTTTGTTGATTTTTCGGTGATAAGAAGAAGAAATGAGCCTCCTAGGGTTTTCTTATTTTTTCCTTCAATGTTGTCGCCACTCTCTCTCTCTCCTTCCTTTTGTGTCAAGATTTTCTTTTCCATATAAGGTGCTTAAGGGATTTACAAGGGAGACTCAAATCACTTATTTTAGGAGGGGAAAATTCTTTCTAGTTTGGGCCTAGGATCTTGCATATTTTGCAACAAAGGGATTTTAAATCTTTGTTAATTTGGTGATGATGGGATCCCAAAATCTCATTAAATTGGAAAGTGTTGATGCTCTCATAACTAATGAGATTTTATCATATTTGGGAAGATTATGCATGGGCCGCATGGTCAGTGGATGGGCCGAAGTTGAAAGGTGCAAGGGCCGATTGTGTGGGCTGCATAGGCCGGTTGAATGGGCTGCATGGTGGGACTGAAGCTGAGGTTTGAAGTAGAGGCTTGACTGAGTGAATCCGAGGCTAGCTAGTGAGTCAGAATCCGATGAGAGGCTGATTTTGGAGGTTTTCCTTCCTTCCGGCATTCGTTTTTCGCAACTTCTACAACTTTTCAGGTAGTGCCTCCATACAAGGCTCATCATCGGTCTCATGCAAAAATGCAGTGTCTACTCTCATCCCCACTTTGATGGGGATTGTACAGTGTGTGACAGTGACAACTCTATCAAAGTCATGCATGCATTTTTACTTACCTGGTTCGTCGACCGTTGCCAGACTTACCTGTTGTTTCGCTACTTTTATGAGATGCTTCGATCTCTGGGATTTATTCCTGAACTAAGTTGAGTTGATGGCGATGTGCTTCGACCACTGTGATTCATTCCCGAACAATACTGGGTGCGGGATGCTTCGATCTCTAGGATTCATTCTTGAACCGATGGTGAGGCACTTTGACCTCTGGGATTCATTCCTGTTGGTTTCTAAGGCATTCCCAAGATCATATTTAAGCATAAAAACATGTGAATATAAAAAGAGATATGGCGGAATCATACTCACTTTGAACGGTTGTTGGATGTGTTGATTTCAAAAATTTCTCCTTGAAGTTTTCGGCCAATGTGTCCATTTGAAAGTTGAATCCAAGCTCCAAGCTTTGTGTTGATTCCAAGCTCAAAGGTGGGTTTCCCTAACACCTTGAATGATTCTTGAAATGTTCTAGCAAGTGAAGAAAAAAATTAATTTTCTTTATTCTTCAATGGAGGCTCACGGTTTTTGGCCTTGAGAGAGAGAGAAAGTTTCTAACTTTTGTATTTTGTTATTCTAAAAATCTTATGCCAAAATCCTTTACAACATTTGGTAATAGCTTTTTCTAAAAAGCAAAATGCAAAAGGGAGGGAAAATGGCATTCAATGCCCTCAACAACCACTATCATAAATAGTGACTGGTTGTCATTCACCAAAAGGTGACTTGACATCCATCACTAAAGTGACATGCGATGTGACGAGCGATGTGACTTATGGCCACACTTGATTCAAAATCGGAGTGGCCTCGCAAACACATTCCGGGCTTGGGTTCGTTAATTCTGAATTAACGAATTTTTCGTTGCGACGTAATTAAATCAAATTTAATTAAATAATAATGCCAAGCAAAATTACTATTCACATCGCTAGCGAATTAATTCTAAATTAATTCATTAGCCCGAATTAAAATCCAATTTTAATTCTGCGTCGAAATCTAATTTCGTTTAATATATCGAATATATTACTTTAACGATTAATTCTAAATTAATCATTCTCTCTCTTCAAATAGTATTTTATCCCAGATAAAATCTCTCCATAATTAATCCCTGATTAATTAAGTTCGAATCATTCGTCATCGGTGAATCTTCGGGAAGCGACCCATGAAATCCCTGGATATGTTGGCAGTAAATCCGGTCGTCGGACTATCCGAACACGTACGTACCCCGTACTACATTTTTACCGATTTACGAGACATGTTAGGCGTAGTATACATAGTATAATCTATATCAGGCATAGTATACATAGTATTGCGTATTGCGATCCAGTATCGATGTCACATGTAAGGCTTGGGGCTGGAATAGTGTATGCCCCGTACGAAGCATATATCGGATTACAAGCAACTAGTCTCTTTAATCGGATAATCATGACCAAGTCATATTATCCCGATGGTTGCAACCATTTAGAGGCGTACGTAGTCATGAAGTGATACTTTCATCTTGACATCACACCCAACACACTACGATTCTCAATAAACCCGGAAGAGGCGTACGTAGAACCTGTTAAAGTCTTGGACGACCAAAACCAAAGCGTATTGATTGTCGCAAGTACTAGCGATGTAAGTCTCAGGTTAAGACCAAATACACTTACCCTGATGGGGATTCCCATAGACACATAGTCATACTACCAATGGGATTATGCGGGGTCTATCCAGAGCGAAGCTGTTTCAGTACCATCGGTAAACACAACCTCCTATAACACTTGCATAAGTATCCAATACTTAAATATATGAGAACTATGCTGTTACGCTTCCATAACACGCACAAGTGCAATACTAGTCTATTCCGTATTATCGATGTCCAGTCTCTATAATACTACGCCTTGGGATATTTAATGATTAAACCTTTATGGATTGATATTGTCTCATATCTTATAATCCGGAACTAATCATAAGGACTTTTATCATTTATATATTTAAGTAATCAAATTACAAAATGATAAAATGCAATTTCATTGCTACATAGTTAATTTGTATAAAAACCACAATGTCTTTTACAAATAGTGATGCTATGGGTCATAATTGTCTAACAATCTCCCACTTGGCCTATAGCCAGTCACTCAAGCATCTAATACCTGAACTATGTACATGTCACTCAAACTTTTGCTGAGGAATAACTTTCGTCAGCGGATCTGCAATGTTGTCCTCTGATGCGACCTTCTCGATCTTCACATCGCCACGATGTATGATCTCACGAATCAGATGGAAACAACGAAGAACATGCTTGGATCGTTGATGAGACCGCGGTTCCTTAGCCTGCGCTATAGCCCCATCATTGTCACAATACAATGGAACGGGTTCAGCTGCTAACGGAACTACTCATAATCCAATTAGGAATTTACAGATCCAAACTGCCTATTTTGCTGCTTCAGCTGCAGCAATATACTCCACTTATGTTGTTGAATCGCCAACAGTCTCTTGCTTGGAATATTTCCAGCTTACTGCTCCGTTATTCAAACAAAATATGTACCCGGATTTCGACTTGCAGTCGTCTTTATCGGTTTGGAAACTTGCGTCAGTATACCCAGTTACCTCAAGTTCTCCATCTCCATAGATTAAGAAAGCATCTTTAGTTCGTCTAAGATACTTTAGGATATTCTTAACCGCCATCCAGTGACCATCACCTGGATCGGCCTGATAGCGACTACACATGCTCAAAGCATATGAGACATCAGGTCACGTACATATCATGGCATATATTATCGATCCGAATGCCGAGGCGAATGGTATCCGACTCATATTGTCTCTCTCATCTTGAGTTTTAGGACAAATGTCTTTAGATAGAGTGACGCCATGTGACACTGGCAATAGTCCCCTCTTGGACTGATCCATGTTGAATCGCTTCAACACTTTGTCAATGTAAGTGCTCTGGGAGAGTCCAAGCAGCTTTCTAAATCTATCCCGGTAGATTTTTATTCCTAGAATAAAGGTTGCTTCTGCCAAATCCTTCATGGAGAATTTTAATGAAAGCCAAGCTTTCACCGATGTTAACATGGGAATGTCATTGCCAATAAGTAATAGATCATCAACGTAAAGGACAATGAATGTCAGTGCGCTCCCATTAACCTTCTATAAATACACAAGGATCATCCTCGTTTTGAACGAAATCATATTCTTTTATGATCTCATCAAAACGTTGGTTCCAAGAACGCGATGCTTGCTTCAATCCATAAATGGATCGATTTAACTTACAAACCTTGTTTGCAAGTCTTGGAACGACAAAACCGTCAGGCTATTACATATAAACATCCTCCAAAAGGTTTCCGTTAAGGAAAGCGGTTTTGACGTCCATCTGCCATATCTCATAATCGAAATATGCAGCAATAGCAAGCATTATCCGAATGGATTTAATCATGACAACGGGTGAAAAGGTTTCGTCGTAATCGACACCATGTCGTTGACGATACCCTTTCGCTACAAGCCTAGCTTTTTACATTTGTACGTTGCCATCCATGTCAGTCTTCCTCTTGAAGACCCATTTGCAACCAATAGGCTTTACGCCTTCTGGTGCATCAACCAGTGTCCAAACTCGGTTGGTGTACATGGAATCCATTTCAGATTTCATGGCCTCTTGCCATAAAGCAGAATCGATATCTTGTATCGCTTCCTCATATGTAGCCAGTTCGTTATCCTTAATGAGATTAATATCCACATGAGGTGAGATCAGAAACCCATACCTCTCAGGTTGTTTTCTGACTCTCTCTGACCTACGCGGTTCTTGTGTATTCGAAGATTGTGGTGCAGTCTCATCCCTGATGGACTGTCCATGTTCCGTTAAGGATTTTATGCCAGGAACAGTATCACTCTGATTTTCATCGAGTTCTACTTTCCTCCCACTTATCACTGCATTTAGGAATTCCTTCTCTAGGAAAACCGTATGTAGAGCAACAAATACTTTTTTCTCTTGTGGGTGATAGAAGTAATATCCATTGGTTTCCCTAGGATATCCCATAAATAGGCATTTATCTGTTTTGGGTTCAATTTTGGTACCTTCCAAACGTTTGACGTATGCCCAGCAACCCCAAATCTTCAGGAATGAGAAACCCGGTTTCTTTCCTATCCGTATCTCATACGGAGTCTGTAGAACATACTTTGACGGAACCTTATTCAAAATAAGTATTGCACTGTTCAATGCATATCCCCAGAAGGAAATAGGTAGCTCCGTGCGACTCATCATAGACCTTACCATGTCTAACAAAGTTCGGTTTCTCCGTTCGGACACACCATTTAATTGCGGTGTTCCTGGAGGAGTCCACTGTGAAAGAATACCATATTCTTCCAAGTAATCAAGAAACTCATTGCTCAAGTATTCACCACCACGGTCTGACCGTAATGTCTTAATACTTTTACCGGTCTGTTTTTCTACTTCGTGTCGAAACTCTTTGAATTTCTCAAAGGTTTCCGACTTGTGTCTCATAAGATACACATAACCATAACGCGATGCATCATCCGTAAAGGTTATGAAGTATTTATATCCACCTCTAGCCTGGCTAGACATGGGCCCACATACGTCACTATGAACGAGGGCTAACAGTTCGGTGGCACGTGCACTTTTACCGCTAAAAGGTCATTTAGGCATCTTGCCTAATAAATAAGATTCGCAGACGTCATATGAATTTGGATCAAATCCGTCCAACTACCCACTCTTCGAAAGTGTGGATATATGTGTCTTGTTTATGTGTCCCAGACGATAATGCCACATATAAGTTTCATCTTTGTTACTTAGTTTAAGCCTTTTGTTTGTTACATTATATGTTTGAGATTGATTCATATTCAAAATATATAGACCATTATTTACATCAGCAGTGTAAATTTCCATATCATTTTTATACATAAAACACCCGGTGTTTCTAAATACAAAAGTGTACCCACATTGGGCTAACATAGATACAGAAATAATATTCCTAGTCAAACTAGGTACATAATAACAGTCTATAAGTTTAAGTACATGCCCCGAGGGCAGTTCCAAAAAAAAAGTGCCAATGGCCAAAACAGTGACCTGTGTCCCATTTCCAACGCGGAGGTCAATCTCTCCTGAGGCCAGTCTCCTGCTAATCTGCAGATCCTGCACATCAGTACATATATGAGTACCACAACCAGAATCAAAATCCAATTTTTAAAACTAGTAGTAGACATGTTTATTTCTATAACAAACATACCTGAAGTCGGTGCCTTGCCCGCTTTGATTTCCTTCATGTGTACCTTGTGCTCACGGCAGTCACGCTTCCAGTGACCCCGCTTACCGCACTGCAGATAAACATCTTGGGATTTGTCCTTAGGTTTCCTAGAACCCTTTGACGATTAGGCCTTGCCCTTCTGTTTATGCTTCTTCTTCTTGACACCTCCAGTCGCCTTAGGCCAAGCCCTCGGAGTCTGAGATGTCGAAGCAAAGTGCGACTCGCGCTTCTTGCCCTTAAGGAGCTCTTTTTCCACTTCACGCAGAGTGGACATCAACTCTCCAAGAGTTTGGTCTTGGTTCAACATGTTGTAGTTCATGATAAACCCACTCCAAGTGTCGGGGATAGACTATAAGATCAAATCTATTGAAGTCTCAGCCTCAAAGACTATGCCCATCTGTCCGAGCTGCTCAATATCAGCAATCATCTGTGACACATGGTGCTCAACAGACGTACCCTCTGACATTCGAGCCCGGAAGAGCTTCTTCTGCAACTCATATCTTTGCGATCTAAGATTAGATCGGTGAAGATCATGCAACTTCGCCATCATCTCATATGGATCCAATCCCTTGTTTTGACGACGTAATTGCTGAGTCATAGCGGCAAACATTACCGATTGAGCAGTCGTATTGTCATCGCTATGAGTCTTCCAAAGCTCTAGCTCAAGCAACTGATCAGGTCGGGGCTTAGGCCCAAGAGGTCTCTCTATAGTATAGAGTAACTTCTCGGATCCCAGAACAATTCTGAGATTCATATCCCGGTCTTGAAAGTTTGTGCCATTAATGATGTTGTCGCCCATGACAATATCCCTAATGCTTAACTTTCCTGTCATCTTAACCGCAATAGTCCAACTATTCGATTAACGATGTATGGGTACAGTCTAACTGTTACAAGAAAAATAATAACATATTAGTCCAACTAATAAAATAATTGACGAAATAATTTGAAAGCGCGTAAAGCTAAGTATTTGAACGAAATTGCAAATTCAATACTAGCCTCCCACTATTTTTCGGCGAGCCTCTAACCCTCTGTTGAGTACTTAGGAAACCTAGTTTCCTAGTGGGCTAGAATCCCGTTAAATAACACACAACCTTTACTTTGGCCAACAAGCTGTATGATATTTAATTAGGTAGATCTCTAAGATCAATTGGATCTCATCCAATTCCTAGATCCGGTAGGTGGACCTCCAAGTCCGAAACATATATACAATATATATGCCAATATATCCAATATATTTTCCTAACATTTTTCCTCTGAATCAACTAAGCCTTGGCTTTAGCACAACAAGCTTAATGATTCTAGTTAAGCGGAACCCATTGACTTTGGAAAGCTTCGTAATCGATGTCGATGGACAAGAAGTGATTTTGACTTTGGCCAACAAATCACAACTTGGACAAGACATACGATATATAACAAAGCCTTCATGATTCAAACACATCCGCGATGGGTCTTGACTTTGGCCAACAAACCAGTGCCAATCTTGGATCTTGAGTAAGAATCACTCAATTGAAGGAAAACGCTTAATATTTATTGAGGGTTTTTCGCGTAAATTGGCAACCAATTTATTATCTTTGTTAGGTCTCATCATACACCCTTAAGCATGCATTCTAAAAGCATAATAAGGCGCAGAAATAAATTAATAACGATATGCGGATGGATATCTCACAGATTGTTCCTAGAACAAATCACTTCATTTCCTCTCCCTGGCTAGCACTATTCTTACTTCTACCCAATTACATAATACAATAAGGGAAACCTCATTAACATTGAGGTGAATTAGGTGAGAAGAGAATTACAAAGAATCAAGAGAGATAAGGCTGGACATGCAGGTCCAATTTAATAATAATTTCCAAAATTGCCATTTCCCTTCTAATATCCATCTGATATACATTATTCATTCAACACATCCATGTATTCACACAAAGCATGTTATTCAATCAATCTAATATAATTAATTAATCTTGAATAATGTGATCATCCAATGTTCAAACAACGATTTGATTTTGTGCGAGTCCAACTCGTTTGAGAATAAGTACTCAAAGTACGAATTCTTGAATTATATCGAACTACAATTTAAATCTAATTTAATTCGTATTCAATACTAATTCTATATTTAATACCAAATTAAATAACTACACTTTTTAATGCGCCTTTACGACTTAGATTCCAAATCTAATATAAATGGGTCTCAAAGCCCAATTAACATCCAATGTCGTTTAATTAAAGTCCAATGGGCTTTCAATTAATTTCTTAAGGCATGGACTTTGGTCAATATGGGTCAAACCCAAATACCAAAGCCCAATTAAGGAATCACCCTATTTGCCAAGAAACCAATTTCGGCCCATAAGGCCCAATTAAACATAAAAGGCTCATTTGTCATATTTGGACTTAATGGAATGATTTAGGCCCAATTTGGATCCAATCCAATTGACCTAAACCAACTTGGCCCAACCAAGCCCATTAGGCCCAAATACCACATTATAAGCCCAATTCTAAATCAAGCCCATCTAATTAAATTTTAATTTTCCAAATTTCATCATGTATTAATTTGTTCAACTCATGTCCAACATTTTGAAACAAAAAAAATCATCTCATTTCATGCTCCATAGCTCACGGCATTTTAGGGTTTATATACGTTCGATTCCGATTGAATCTCAAATCAACATAACCATGTTTTTCAACTCACCCAATGATCAAAAAACAAAAATACCATGACTATATTAGGGCATATACATTCGGCCAAGCCAACATTTTAGGCAAAAATTGATCCAATTAATTTTTCATAAAATTGATCATATATAACTCCAAGTTATCCATATACAAGCATGCTCAAACAAACAATTTGGTTAAATCATGCTCAAATCCAATTTACCCAAATTTTACCCTAATCTTTTTCATGCTTAAATTAGGCTCCATGATACCATTGTTGGTTTCTAAGGCATTCCCAAGATCATATTTAATCATAAAAACATGTGAATATAAAAGGAGATATGGCGGAATCATACTCACTTTGAACGGTTGTTGGATGTGTTGATATCAAAAATTTCTCCTTGAAGTTTTCGGCCAAGGTATCCCTTTGAAAGTTGAATCCAAGCTCAAAACTTTGTGTTGATTCCAAGCTCAAAGGTGGGTTTCCCTAACACCTTGAATGATTCTTGAAATGTGCTAGCAAGTGAAGAAAGAAAATAATTTTCCTTGTTCTTCAATGGAGGCTCACGGTTTTTGGCCTTGAGAGAGAGAGAGAGTTTCTAATTTTTGTATTTTGTTTTTCCAAAAAACTTATGCCAAAATCCTTTACAACATTTGGTAATTGCTTTTTCCAAAAAGCAAAATGCAAAAGGGAGGGAAAATGGCATTCAATGCCCTCAACAACCACCATCATGAATAGTGACTAGTTGTCATTCACCAAAAGGTGACTTGACATCCATCACTAAAGTGACATGCGATGTGACGAGCGATGTGACTTTTGGCCGCACTTGATTCAAAATCAGAGTGGCCTCGCAAACATATTTCGGGCTCGGGTTCGTTAATTCCGAATTAACAAATTTTCCGTTGCGACGTAATTAAATCAAATTTAATTAAATAATAATGTCAAGCAAAATTACTATTCACGTCGCTAGCGAATTAATTCTAAATTAATTCGTTAACCCGAATTAAAATCCAATTTTAATTCCGCGTCGAAATTTAATTTCGTTTAATATATCGAATATATTACTTTAACGATTAATTCTAAATTAATCATTCTCTCTCTTCAAATAGTATTTTATCCCAGATAAAATCTCTCCTTAATTAATCTCAGATTAATTAAGTTCGAATCATTAGTCATCGGTGAATCTTCGGGAAGCGACCCATGAAATCCCTGGATATGTTGGCAGTAAAGCCGGTCGTCGGACTATCCGAACACGTACGTACCTCGTACTACAATTTTACCGATTTACGAGACATGGTTGGCTTCTAGCAAAGCACTGTGCCTACCCAATTCTCCAGAAATATTCTTAATGGAATATATAATCTATGTCAGGCATAGTATACATAGTATTGCGTATTGTGATCCAGTATCGATGTCACATGCAAGGCTTGGGGCTGGAATAGTGTCTGCCCCGTACGAAGCATATATTGGATTACAAACAACTAGTCTCTTTAATCGGATAATCATGACCAAGTCATTATCCTGATGGTTACCCTGCGTGATCATCATCTCCATATAACTGAAGTGATACTTTCATCTTGACATCACACCCAATACACTACGATTCTCAATAAACCCAGAAGAGGCGTACGCGGAACCTGTTAAAGTCATGGACGACCAAAACCAAAGCGTATTGATTGTCGCAAGTACTAGCGATGTAAGTCTCAGGTTAAGACCAAATACACTTACCCTGATGGGGATTCCCATAGACACATAGTCATACTACCAATGGGATTATGCGGGGTCTATCCAGAGCGAAGCTGTTTCCGTACCATCGGTAAACACAACCTCCTATCACACTCGCATAAGTATCCAATACTTAAATATATGAGAACTATGCCATTACGCTTCCATAACACGCACAAGTGCAATACTAGTCTATTCCTCATTATCGATGTCCAGTCTCGATAATACTACGACTAGGGATATTTAATGATTAAACCATTATGGATTGATACTGTCTCATATCTTATAATCCGGAACTAATCATAAGCACTTTTATCATTTATATATTTAAGTAATCAAATTACAAAATGATAAAATACAATTTCATTGCTACATAGTTAATTTGTACAAAAACAACAATATCTTTTACAAATAGTGACGCTATGGGTCATAATTGTCTAACAATTCCCGAACCATACTGGGTGTGAGATGCTTCGATCTCTGAGATTCATTCCCGAACTGACGATGAGGCACTTCGACCTCTGGGATTCATTCCCGAGCCATATTGGGTGTGAGATGCTTCGAAACTCAAATCACTTATATTAGGAAGGGAAAATTTTTTCTAGTTTGGGCCTAGGATCTTGCATATTTGGCAAGAAGGGGATTTCAAATCTTTGTCAATTTGGTGAGGATGGGATCCCAAAATCTCATTAAATTGGAAAGTGTTGATGCTCTAATATCTAAGGACTTTTTATCATATTTGGGAAGATTATGCATGGGCCGCATGGTCAGTGGATGGGCCGAAGTTGAAGGGTGCAAGAGCCGATTGTGTGGGCTGTATGGGCCGGTTGCATGGGCTGCATGGTGGGTCCGAAGCTGAGGTTTGAAGCAGAGGCTTGACTGAGCGAATCCGAGGCTAGCTAGTGAGTCCAAATCCGATGAGGGGCTGATTTTGGAGGTTTTCCTTCCTTCCGGCATTCATTTTTCGTAACTTCCGCAACTTTTCAGATAGTGCCTCCATATGAGGCTCATCATCGGGCTCATACAAAAATACAGTGTCTACAAGGGGCATTTAAAGAATGCCATTACGGTTCCACAACTTCCTATAGGCGCTTTAGTAACCCTAGAAATACCTTTCAATTGGTGGTGAAAAAGGCAATCATTACAGAAAAGGGAATCTATGGTGATACGTGTACTTTCGTGACCTAAGGGACGTGGCAGTATGGATATTCATGAGTTACGACCTGAGGAAATGGGCACATCTACACCTTTATTGTAGTTCCCGACATCAATTCACCAACTCATTAATACCGAGAACTAGAGGACTGAAGTTGATGATGAATTTCAGAACTCTGAAGCCTGAAGAGGTGTATAATATGGTTTGCACTTAACAGATGGTCCAAGGTTCTTATAAGGATTAGAGATAAGATAAAAGGCTGAAGCTTGTAGTTCTGAGGAACTCTCGAGGGCATAACCAATTGAGAAGGATAGGTTGGGATACCGACCAGACCTGATGAAAAGATATCAGATCCGGTTGTTCTTGAGCATCTTTGAAGGCCGACCCGATGTAGTTCGTGACTACCGACCTAACCTGATTGTAGACACAGCATTTTTGTATAAAAGTCCCGATGATGAGTCTCACATGGAGACACTACCTCTTTAAATTGTGGAAGTCGCGGGAAACAGACGTCGGAAAGGAAGAGTCAAGAATTGACATTTTTGTTGGATTTAATTCGGTGGATTAGCTTCGGGTTCGCTTGTTAGACCTCTGTTTCAAAACACATCCTTAGCCCAAACCCCCACAAGACACACACCAAGCCTATACATCACCAAATCATACACCAAGCCCACCAACCAAACCCGATACACGCCCAAACAAGAGCAAGCCACACGCCCAATACACCTTCCTAAATAACGAAACACACATTAAACAGATGCATAAATCAAGCCAAATCCCCTTCCAAAATTAAAGAAATCCCATCAAATACTTTCCTAATCCACTTAAATTACATTCCCTAACTAAAAGAGAATAAATCAAATTAAATCAAATCACTTCCCTAATTAAAAGATTTTTCCTTTTCACATATTAATTAAAAATATCTCTCATTAATGCACAAATCCTTTTCCTTCTCAAAAAAGGATAGCCCTCATCCCTTTGCCTATAAAAAGAACCCTTCACCAACACATCCCGGGCTGGCTCATTATCACGAAATCAACCCTAATATTCTAAGCCCATTCCCAGTCGGCAACACACGTCATCTGCCCCTTACTCACTGCCTTCTTCACGCAAATACTCTATCAGCCCCTCCACTCACATTGCCTCACCGCTTCAACAAACCAATAGCCCTCAACACATCAAGCGCACTTACGTCTTCCTCACACCCATCACGTCCCCAAGTCTTCAACACGTCATCTGCTTCCCTTCAACGTTCATGCCCTAAACTATACATGCCACATGCCTTCACGCTTACTTCTTCACACCACACTCAACACACGTCCCAGCCCCAATTCATACCAGCCCTCCACGTAATCTTCACTCCAACAGCCATAAGCCTTCTCATCAATTGCCGCACAAACCACCCAAAAATTGCCAGTAAAAACCGCACCATAAACCCCCTACATACTGCCTAGTTCAGCCGTTTATTCACTTCCTAAAACCGCACAATAAACCCCCTACATACTCCCCAGTTCAGCCGCTTATTCACTGCCTAAAACCGCACCATAAACCCCCTATATACTACCCAGTTAGCCCCATAACTGCTGCATATTACACCCAAAACTGCACCAAACCAGTCCCTAAACTATCCCGAAACTGCCCCTGAAATCGCAAAAAACAGTCCCCTATTACCTTGAAAGAGTGACCAGAAAATACAGCGAAACAGAGTGAAAACATCAGCCCAAACAGCGAACAGTGAGTAAAAACGTTGAACCAGTGAACCGGAAGAGTTGTGGAGCATTCACCCTTCCGATGACCGTGTAACGCGCTTTCGAGAGACGAAAAAAGAGGTTAGACCTGAGGGCACCTTTTTATTTATTCCCTCTTATTTTTATTTATTTTATTGCTTTATTTTGCATGAATGTTATAGATTGATGCATGATGTGAATTCCAGATGAACGGAATGCGTGTTCTCTTTTGTGGTATATCGGATGGAAACTCGGATGTAAATTCCGTAGCCGATTCTGAATGGAAGATATTGCGGTTTGCACTCGGGATACAATGCCACATACTACTTAAGAGACACACGTATTTCGTTTCATCCAATCTTATGTTTGAGCATGATGTAGTTAGTAGATTATTTATTTATTATTAAAGCATGATTTAGTCTAGTATATTGTTGGTCTTTAAATATGATTATGTTATTTATTTATGCATGATTTAGTTCTTTGATTTTGCATTAGGAATTTAGTTTGCATTTTTTTTAGTAGTTATTTATTTGTTCTTTGTGTTTGATGATTCGACATGCTCGTTGTGTGATATTGTATGCTTGTCGTTATAATGACTCACTTTCGAAGCATGCGAACTTAGACGTAGGATTTACTTTCATGAATGAGAACTAGATCTAAGTCATCTTTAAGCATATATGTCGCATAGATTCGGTTAGTTTAATGAACAAATCATATTGTTACAAGTGACATAAGTAAGGGACCATTCTGAACCCAACGGTTTGAGGTCTTCCCTTACGAGGGGTGAGTGCGGCCTTAAATCATTTTCCCGGTTCACACCGGGTGGCGACTCCATATTATTTCTCCGGTTTAGAGAATTGGCCCCGAAATAAAGTCTTGTAGTGTTTATGATTTGTGCTTTAGTTAACCGTGTCTGTTGTGGGTTAAAGAGGTTTAATCAAAGGCATTATTAAAGCTTGGTAATGGTTTGGTGTCTTCCTTCATTCACTACCTTTCTATAAGGAAAAGCTGTGAGGGCACCTAGATAATCATGTACTCGTAGCTTACTGTGATGGACTAATTTGGAGGACTCGTTGTTTATTCCTATCACCAAGCGATAAGAGCCTAAGAGGCTTGGGTATTTAAGAGAGTTTGCTCCACCCTCCCTCTGGGGAATCTACAACGGGAAATCCATTTGACAGTCAGTCACACATCTTAACTCGTTGGCACGTATCGTAAGGTATAAAAAAAGTGCGCTCACTTGGTCGCTCGAACCCTTGAGTGGGGAGTCTTAGTTGTGGGCAATCATTCGTCAGTGAGAGCCTTTGTACGTACCCCTATAAACCCGCATTTGAACTATAGTCATAGGACCAATAGAGACTATTCCTTTATGTCTGCGTTTAGGACCATCGTCATTTGAATTCAGTTGGACTTTTTGTCATGAGGTATGGGCTTGTTGGGCCATTTAAACTGGGACGAGTCCGTACTTTATGGCAATTGGGCCGAAAGCTTCTAAAATGCCGATGGGCCATTTTACGTTTAGGCATCTTATCATTTGAAGTTGTTTAGCCATGTTATCGCAAAAGTGTAAACCAGTTGGGCCTTTTCATCTGGGACAAGTTTGCACCACGCAATAGCATGATTGAATGCTTTAAAATGATAATGGGCCGACTTATATATTCCATGCATCGCACGCATCTCATGCATCTCATGCATACATGCATCATGTTAACCCATGTGTCTTAAAAGCCATAATAGATATCCATTGGGTTAGAGAAGAAAAAAAAGAGATTTGTCAAAAAGAGTTTAGCAAACATGGATATCAGGAAAAGGAAATCGAGGAACAGAAAACTGTACGACCATGGTGGGCCCAAAAACAAAGATTGTTTTTATGTCCTTAATAGTTAGACATAAGTCCAATGATGAAAATATTTGCTTTAGGGTGAAACCTTAGAAACAATAAGTGCGAGATGTACTCTCATCCGGGATTCTGAGTGGTTGATCTTGACTAGGCTCGCGAGCACTTGATTACGGGATCTTAGCAGTGGAAGCCTGAGTGGTCGGAAAAATGACTAGTTGAAGAGATGGCGGATCAGTGAATGACCGTTTGCCTGGATGTCCATCCTGGTTTACTTATGCTACGATATATGATATGGTTGGAAACAAAGAAAAAGTCTCTGCGATGAAAAGAAAAGAAAAATAGACCGCCTATAACCGATAAGCGTGAAGCTACCCATGGGCGAGTATTAGGACCACCATGAGGAGAAATGCTACCTTAAAGGGTAGGTGTGTCAAAAAAAGAAAAAGGAAAGAAAAAAATAAGAAAAAGAAAAAAAGAAAAAGAAAGAAAAGAAAGAGACAAGGAAAAGAAGAAAACCATATCATGTTGAGTATGACGAACTAATCACAGAGTGTGATTAAGACATCTAGGTTGGTTAGACCCAATGATCCGATTCTCTGAGACGAAATCATCGAGTTGGCTTACTTAAAGATTAAGTTGCGAAAGAGCCTTGGCACACACACACTAGGAGTCTAGTTCAGATCACTCATTCAGATGATCGGATCTGAGTGTATTAAGTACTTTAAAGGTTCTCTGGTTTCGACACAAAGCATCCGTTGATGAAGAAAATATGTTTAGCTATCAGGATTATCACGTGGGAGGCAGTACAGTATGAACCATCATATTGTTAGTATCAGTCCGGGGGCGAGGCCCACATCAGTATCAGCTTGGGGATGAGTCCCGGGGTCGAGGCCCACATCAGCATCAGTTTTGGGCGAGGCCCACATCAGTATCAGTTTAAGGGCGAGGCCCACATAAGTATCAGTCTGGGGGTGAGGCCTGCATCAGTATCAGTTTGAGGGCGAGGCCCACATCAGCATCAGTTTGGGGCGAGGCCCACATCAGTATGAGTTTGAGGGCGAGGCCCATATAAGTATTAGTCTGGGGGCGAGGCCCGCATCAGTATCAGTTTGGGGGCGAGGCCCATATCAGCACTCCGGGTATGGAGACACACATCATCAGAACTCCGGGTATGGAGACACACATCATCGGCACTCCGGGTATGGAGACACACATCATCAGAACTCCGTGAATGGAGACACACATCATTAGCACTCCGGGAATGGAGATACACATCATCAGCACTTCGGGTACGGAGACACACATCATCAGCACTCCGGGTATGGAGATACACATCATCAGCACTCCGGGTATGGAGACACACATCATCAGCACTCCGGGTATGGAGACACACATCATCAGCACTCCGGGTATGGAGACACATCAACATCAGTATCAGTTTTGTCGGGTATGGCACTCCGGGTATGGAGACACATCAACATCAATATAAGTTTTGCCGGGTATGGAGACACATCAACATCTGTATTAGTTTTGGGGATGCGTCCCAAGGTCGAGGCCCACATCGGCACCAGAATCAGTTTGGGATGAGTCCCAGGGCTGAGGCCCATATCAGCATCATCATTAGTTTTGGGATCAGTACACGATCTACTTTGACCTAGTGCAAGAAGCGAAGAGCAGAAAGCTAAACCAAGACTGGAAGCGACCAGTCTACCACCTCGCAAATGAGGGACATAACGGGAACTTGAGCAAATGAGACTAAAGAGGACTGACCAATCACCAGAAAAGAACTGGCAGAAGGAAACAGAAAACAGGCCCTGGGGGCGACTAAAGATTTTTGTAGGCGAAAGGCACTGAGGAGCACAAGGAAGGCCTAACCCATCGGAATAGGAAATACATCCATGCATACATGCATACACATCACATGCACATATTTTTTTGTTTTGTTTTTGTTCGCGGGTTTTAAAGAAAAGGAAAAGGCAGCAAAGACGCACAGTTCGAGAATAAAGCCCACATTCAGCAAATTTGGGAACAAAGCCCACGACCAATTCAGTTCGGGAATAAAGCCCACATCAATATCAGCTCGAGAACAAAGCCCAGGGAACAAAGCCCACATTCAGTACAGGTCAGGAACAAAGCCCATAGTCTACACATGTCGGGAACAAAGCCCACATTCCGAAAGTTAGGGAACAAAGCCCACATTCAGAAAGTTTGGGAACAAAGCCCAAATTCAGCAAGCCTAGAGAACAAAGACCACATTCAATACAACTAGGGAATAAAGCCCATAGTCTACACAGATCGGGAATAAAGCACTATTTCAACACAGTTCGGGAATAAAGCCCACTCTCAACACAGTTCGAGAATAATGCCCAGGGGAATAAAGCCCTATTTCAACACAGTTCGGGAACAAAGCCCACTCTCTACACAACTCGGGAATAAAGCCCAGGGAACCAAGACCACATTCAGTACAGCTCGGGAACAAAGCCCACAGTCAACATAGTTCGGGAATAAAGCCCAGGGAACAAAGCCCACATTCAGTACAGCTCGGGAACAAAGCCCACAGTCAATACAGTTCGGGAATAAAGCCTAGGGAACAAAGCCCACTCTCTACACAGTTCGGGAACAAAGCCCAGAGGAATAAAGCCCACTTTCAAAACAGCTCGGGAATAAAGCCCAGGGGAATAAAGCTCTATCTTAGCACAGCTCGGGAATAAAGCTCAGGGGAATAAATCCGTTTCTTAGCACAGCTCGGGAACAAAGCCCAGGGGAATAAAGCCATATCTTAACACGGTTCGGGAACAAAGCCCAGGGGAATAAAGCCCTATTTAACACAGTTCGGGAACAAAGCCCACCGGAATAAAGCCCTATCTTAACACAATTCGGGAACAAAGCCCTGGGGAATAAAGCCAAATCTTAACACAGTTCGGGAATAAAGCCATCTCTCAACACAGTTCAAGAACAGAGCCCATATTCAATATAGTTTGGGAACAAAGCCCAAAGGTCAAAGCATCTCAGCATAACAAGTAAGTTAAGCAACAGCTGGCGAGCCAGGTAAGTAAAACTACATGCATAACTTTGGGAAGATTGTCATTGTCACACACTGCACAAGTCCCATCAAAGTGTGGGCAACTGTAGACACTGCATTTTTGCTTATAAGTCCCGATGATGAGTCTCACATGGTGACACTACCTCTTTAAATTGTGGAAGTCACGGGAAACGGACGTCGGAAGGGAAGAGTCAAGAATTGATATTTTTGTTGGATTTAATTCACTGAATTAGCTTCGGGTTCGCTTAGGGGTGGGCATTATCGGATTCGGATCGGATCGGACCGAATCCGAATCCGATCCGATCCGAAATGCCCACGATTATTTGATTCGATCGGATCGAATCATGTTATCAAACTCGATCAGATCTGATCCGATAATTATCGGATTGGATCGGATCGGATCGAATTGGTTCGATCCGAATTCGAATCGGATCGAATCGGACCAATTCGATCCGAAATCATCCTATTTCGGATCGGATTGGTCCGATCCGATCCGAATTCGGTGGGTTTGAGTCAAAAAAATCGAGCGGATCGGATCGGATCGGATAAAATCCGATCCGAATCGAATTTTTTTTTTTTTTAATATATAACGACGTCGTTTTGCATATTAAAAAAAAAAAATTCGATCGGATCGGATCGGATAAAATCCGATCCGATCTGAAATTCGTCGAACCGGACCAACATGATTCGTTCAAATTTTCAAATCGGATCGGATCGGATCCGATCCGATCCGATGCCCACCCCTAGGTTCGCTTGTTGGACCTCTGTTTCAAAACACATCCTTAGCCCAAACCCTCGTAAGACACACACCAAGCCCACACATTAGCAAACCATACACCAAGCCCACACATTACCAAACCATACACCAAGCCCACCAACAAAACCCAATACACGCCCAAACAAGAGCAAGCCACACGCCCAATACACCTTCCTAAATAGCAAAACACACATTAAACACATGCATAAATCAAGCCAAATCCCCTTCCAAAATTAAAGAAATCGCATCAAATACTTTCCTAATCCACTTAAATTACATTCCCTAACTAAAAGAGAATAAATCAAATTAAATCAAATCACTTCCCTAATTAAAAGATTTTTCCTTATCACATACTAATTAAAAATATCTCTCATTAATGCACAAATCCTTTTCCTTCTCAAACAAGGATAGCCTTCATCCCTTTGCTTATAAAAAGAACCTTTCACCAACACATCATGGGCTGGCTCATTATCACGAAATCAACCCTAATATTCTAAGCCTATTCCCAGTAGGCAACACGCGTCCTCTGCCCCTTACTCACTGCCTTCTTCACACAAATACTCTATCATCCCCTCCACTCACATTGCCTCACCACTTCAACAAACCAATAGCCATCAACGTATAAAGCGTACTTACGTCTGCCTCACACCCCTCACGTCCCCAAGTATTCAACACGCCACCTGCTTCCCTTCAACGTTCACGTCCTAAACTATACACACCACCTACATTCACGCTTACTTCTTCACACCACACTCAACACACGTCCCAGCCTCAATTCACACCAGCCCTCCCGTAATCTTCACTCCGACAGCCATAAGCCCTCTCATCAATTACCGCACAAACCACCCAAAAACTGCTAGTAAAAACCGCACCATAAACCCCTACATACTGCCCAGTTCAGCCGCTTATTCACTGCCTAAAACCGCACCATAAACCCCCTACATACTGCCTAGTTCAGCAGCTTATTCACTGCCTAAAACCGCACCATAAACCCCATATATACTTCCCAGTTAGCCCCTTAAACTGTCACATATTACACCCAAAGCTGCACCAAATCAGTCCCTAAACTGCCCCTGAAATCTCAAAAAACAGTCCCTTATTACCTTGAAACAGTGACCAGAAAATACATCAAAAACAGTAGCGAAACGGAGTAAAAACAGTAGCCCAAACAGCAAAACAGCGAGTAAAAATGTTGAACGAGTGAGCCGGAAGAGTTACGGAGCATTCACCCTTCCGACGACCGTGTAACGCGCTTTCGAGAGACGACAAAAGAGGTTAGACCTAAGGGCACCTTTTTATTTATTACCTCTTATTTTTATTTATTTTATTGCTTTATTTCGCATGAATGTTATGGATTGGTGCATGATGTGAATTCCGGATGAACGGAATGCGTGTTCTCTTTTGTGGTATATCGGATGGAAACTCGGACGTAAATTCCGTAGCCGATTCCGAATGGACGGTATTACGGTTTGCACTCGGGATATAATGACACACGTATTTCATTTCATCCAATCTTGTATTTGAGCATTATGTAGTTAGTAGATTGTTTATTTATTATTAAAGCATGATTTAGTGTAGTATATTGTTGGTTTTTAAATATGATTATGTTATTTATTTATGCATGATTTAGTTCTTTGATTTTGCATTAGGAATTTAGTTTGCGTTTTTTTTAAGTATTTATTTATTTGTTCTTTGTGTTTGATGATTCGACATGCTCGTTGTGTGATATTGTATGCTTGTCGTTATAATGACTTACCTTCGAAGCATACGAACTTAGACGTAGGATTTACTTTCATGAATGAGAACTAGATCTAAGTCATCTTTGAGCATATATGTCTCAAAGATTCGATTAGTTTATTGCACAAATCATATCGTTACAAGTGACATAAGTAAGGGACCATTCCGAACCCAACGGTTTGAGGTCTTCCCTTGCGAGGGGTGAGTGCGGCCTTAAATCATTTTCCCTGTTCACACCAGGTGGCGACTCCATGTTATTTCTCCGGTTTTGTTCCCCCGCGGGCTACTCCGTACTCCCGACTAGGTCGCGAGCCTAGAACAGCGTCGCCGATTTCTGTGTCCTACACTGATAAAAGAAGCTAGGTCAGATTCAGCCTTAATCAGAATGTCAGTATCAGACTCTGAAATCAGACCCAGCATCAGACTCATAAGTCAGAACATCAGTAGATCAGACTTTGAACCAAGCACCATATCAGCCTCTGAAATCAGAATCGACTTAGCATCATTCACCTCATCACACCGACCTCGGTTTTTTAGGTAAGTGTTACAATATCTTGTGCTTGAATATGGATGACGTAAGCCATACATGAGTTCTTCGGGCCCCTAGAAAACTGATATAACGGTAATTGGTCATAGACTTTCCTTCTGACACACGAAACAACGTATGAGTGGTTGAATTGCAGGCTATTGACTGGTGCGTAATCACACGCGTATAACGTAAGCGCACGTATCGTTCAAGTAGTATAAAAAGTATCGATCCCACGAGGACTTAATACCTAATCTATTAATTTTATATGGTCAAATGATTACTAGTATCTAACAGGTTGATTGATTGATTTGAAATGGTGATGATTTTAAATTTAAAAACAAGTAAATAAAATTGTACGAAAGTAGGTTTAAGAGAATTCAATATTATGAAACTATCTATGGTTGTGAATCTTTCTAATATCTTTTAAAAGATTAAGTGGTTATTTACTGTTTGTGTAATATATCGGTTTACTAACCTGGAACACTAAATTAAGCGAAAGCCTCTGTCGATGGTCAGACGCAAATACCCAATATAACCCAATTGAACCATATGTCTATGTCAACCAAATTACCTGAATTCATTAAGTTTAAGTTCCAATTATGGCTACCCCCACCTGACAGGTATATGTCTATCCTGTAAGGAAATCTATTAAATGGTTATCTATCCTCAAGGAAGATCGTGGGTTATTAAGTCTAAGGCTGAAAACCTAAAATTCCTTTGTCAAGTTTATTTTAGATTTACCAGATCAATTTTATTAGTGGCCAATTAAAAAGACGCATTAAGCTTAAGACTTATTAAGTAAACCTTTAAATTACCCAAACTATAAAATAACCCCTTATAAACCGGTGATATTAGAATTCATCACAACCCCAGATAACTAACTTAGTTACAACACATAACTAGTGATTATTTTACCGACCAGCCATATAGGCGGTAACCTTATTAAGTCAAATTAAGTCCAACCAGCCATAAAGGCGGTACAAAAATAAACCTGCCATATAGGCGGTAAGAAAATTTAATTACCAACCGACCAATCTGGTAGTATCCTTGCTTAGTCAGGTTAAAACCAGTTTAAAATGAATTACCAACCGACCAATATAGCGGTATCCTCACTAAGTCAAATTTTAAATAGTGAATATATTATATTTAAGGGAGATTAATCTAAATAGCAATAGTAAAATAATTATCTTTCACCCTAGCAGCAGGAAGTTACCTCCTCATGTTGAATAGTAAAAACTGTAAAAGTAAAGAAAGTAAATTACTATTATTACAGAACGTAATTAAAATTAATTACAAAACTGAAATTTAAAAGAAACTAGATAGAAAACTCCCTATTTACATCCGAGAATTCAGAGAGGAAGGTACATCTAAAACTGAAATTTCGAGCTCTATTTATAGGCATCTATAAGTGCCACGCGTCACGACACGCACGTTTCTTCTTGCGTCGTGATGCGCTGACGTGGCAAGTTCTGATTCGTCCATTTCAAATTCTTATCTGACACGTGGCAATTCGAATAAATGAGTCAATAATTGAGCTGATATGGCGCTGATGTGGCGCTGACGTGGCACTGACGTGGCGACATGTGGCGAAATTGATTGTCGGCACCATAGAATTGTGACACGTGGCACGCTGTGATTGGCTGATGATGACGGGGCTGACATGTTGCAGGTTGACTTGGTCTTCTGCTGACGTGGACGATGATGTGGCTGACACGTAGGATGACACGTGGCGATGGCGATTATCGGCACCATAAGATGATGACACGTGGCACGGCGCACGTTAGCAGATCGGCTGTGATGGTGACACATGGCATAGCGCATGTTAGCAAAGTCCGACGCACGTTAGCAAAGTCAAACTTCTCAAATTCTGACATGTGTCTCCAGTGCACGTTAGCATCCAAAAGACCAAAATGCCCTTTTGTGTTCTTTTTCACTGTTTTGGCCCCAAATCACCTCCAAAATGTCCTGAAACTTTATTTATCTACAAAATAACACAAAACACATCAAAATATTCACAAAACTCAAGAAACTATACAAAATATTAGGTCAAATTAGTGGGAAATAGTGATACATTTACCACTCATCACACCCCCAAACCTAACATTTTGCTAGTCCTCGAGCAAAACACATAATAAAATAACATAAACATCTTTAAAATAAAATTTAACTAAGCCACATTCGTAGGGATCACGGTTGCATTTAGCGTATGCAACAAGCCTTTAAACCCCTAGGTGTCCCTAGTGGACAAGTTGTAGTCTCGTGAGGGTTTACAGCAATGATACCCACAAATATTTTACAAAAGTAAAAAGGTTGTGAAACTAATGCACACAAAAGCAAAAAGACAAGAGAAAATAGAATAAAGAAGTTAGTGACTAATCAGGTGAAACTTCTACTCCAAGTCACTAGTTGTTTTCTTTCTTTCTAAATTACTGAATAAGTAAATTCTCCGGTTATATTTACCATTCTCCATATGCACAGCCGACAAAATATTAAACAACTCATTTTTGCCCACAATAGTCACAAGTGTAGTTGATAAGAGAGTAATATTTTTGTCCTAAAATTTTATCAGAATTCACACCTTTTTGCAGTAGGGGAATAATTTTTCTCATTTTTCTGATTTTTTCTTTGATTTTTTTATTTTTTGAATTTGTTTTTTATTTATATACAATATCTTCCATCTATGTAGCGAGTGTTCGGTCGGTGGCTCCCAAACCAGTTGGCTTTAGGGCATCAGGTGTTAAGACACCCCTACGGACTTAATTACTCAGACTTCAGATATATATATATTTTGCAGCATCTTTGATCCATGTAGCGAGCTTTGGGCCAGTGACTCCCAAACCAGTTGGTTTCAGGGCACTAAGTGTTAAAACACCCCTACGGACTTAATAACTCGGATCTCAGACGTTTTTTTTTTTAACTCCCTTGCTTTTTGAGATGCTTCCTCCAATTAAACAAGAGCACTGAATATTACAAACTTTTCAATTATAGCTCATGTCCGTATGTTACCATGCATGTTGATAATACCTACCAACTGAGCATATGAAGATCCATTTTAGTCAGTATTATGGAGAATTCACAAATTAAATAATTCAAAATGAATAAACAAGAATTAACTTGTTCCGAAAATAGGTTTGAAATACGTCTCAGGAGTGGAAACTCCTTACTCAGCTATCTCTTACCAATTTCACCTTTTTAGTCAAAATAAAAACACAAAAACGCAAAATATTTTTGTAATTTTTGAAAAATTTTCAATTTTTTTGTATGTTTCGAAAAATTTTGGACTAAAAATAAAAACAACACACCACTAAAAACAAGATACTGAAACTAATTCCCTCCCCCCAAACCTAAATGAGACATTGTCCCCAATATTTTAAACAGTAGAAGAAGAGTTTAGAAGATATTACCTGGTTAGCTGAAATTCTACACGAAAAGTTAAAGGTTAAGATCCAAATTAATCTGACGCCTCTTACCACGATCGTCCTCGGACCAATTTATCTTTAGAATGATAGGGTCAATTTGTGGTTCATAGGCTAAGATTTGGTCAATTATATCCGGAGCAGTTCTGGCAGTGAAGATGAGTTCTTTTAAAGGTTTTGACACGAACCTATTTCTCCGAGCATCATCAAGAAACACACAAAGAAAATCATAAAATCCTTCAACGTTATACAATCCAAGCGGTTTCTGGTGTATGTTCAGGTTCGCCCAAGATAACACAGTAAAAATTTCCTCCAATCTACCCAAGCCACCTGGCAAAGCAATAAAAGCATCAACACGGTTAATCATTTCTACCAATCGTTCAGACATACCTGGCACAATTAACTCTTCTCTGTTTGATGGTTCAATAAGATTTGCCTCTGCCAAGGGTTTTGGGATGATTCCCAAAACGTGACTGCCTCCTTCCTGTACAGCCTTTGAAACGATCCCATAAGTCCAAGATTGCCTCCGTCATATACTAAGTGCATATTCCTTACAGCTAAGACTCGACCCAATTCTTGTGCTGCTTCTAAGTATTGTGGCTTAACACCACACTAGTACCGCAAAACACACAGATGTTTTCAACTCGTCTTCTTGAAGTGGCTTCCATGTTTTACTCTGGATGTCTTCAAAAGTGCAATTATGAGTTGAATTTATAACACCTGAAAAGGGTGAGTAAAATAATAGCACTGGTACCTGCCAAATGACAATTATTAGTTAACATTAAAATAAATCGTGATAGTCAAAAAGGTCTGGATCCTGTCGGAGAAAATAAAAGAAAACAACAAAACAAATTACAATTATTAGGAAAAGACAAAGAGATATAATATTTACAATTATTTACGGCTTAATTGACGTCTATGCGTCAGGGACAAGCTTCCCATCCAATTTTCTTATAAATTGGCAAACAGGGTCTTTTTGAGTCAGATTCTCGAGACTTAACTGTTGTCTTTCTTTTTGGAATTGTGCATATAACATGTGAATTTCGTGATACACATATCCACTGGGATGCGTCTCAAGAGTTTTAGATATGTCATCCAAAGACTCTTTACTCAAGCCATCCCTAATGAAATTAATCTTATCTTCGCGGTTATCAGACACCATTCCTAAAGAACGACAATGAGTATCACAAAACATACGAGCACATTTATAACAAACACACATTCTTTTAGCATTTCTCTTTTTAGCATAGGTGCTCCTTCCTAAACCAGACAGATGAGAAATAAAAGAGTCAGAAGACTCACCTTCCAATCGGACCCGTGCTTCAATAATCCAACAAATGTCAGTAGGAATACCTTTGATCATCAGTAACCTCATACGTTCCAAGCGAGCTTTGTAGACTTTCATCAGAGATTTTTGAGAGAGAGAAGGAAATTGCTTGTGAAGATTTGCGAGAACTTCTTCCATCCTGAAATGACTTATCCTGCAAAAATTAAACACAAAAAAATAAAACACACCAAATCACAATATATACACAAATTGCATGGGTTGCCTCCCTACGAGCACTAAGTTTAACGTTATCAGCTAGACGTGACTTCTTAAATGTTAGGCTGGATCTGAAAGTGTGACACTTTCTTTTTTTCGCTCAAATGATTCTCCCTAATAGTGCTTGACACGCTGACTGTTAACCTTGAATGTTTCATTGGTGTAGGATCCAGTAACTCAACAGCTCCATATGGTAAAACCTGAGTGATCACAAAAAGACCTGACCATATTGATTTCAACTTTCCAGGGAAAAGTTTTAATCTTGAGTTGTACAACAACACCTGCTGCCTTGGTTCCAACTGTCTGTGCACTATTTTTCGATCATGCCATTTCTTGGTCTTTTCTTTGTACAATCTGGCATTCTCATAAGCTTGTAACCGAAATTCCTCCAATTCGTTGAGTTGGTGAAGTTTTTTCTCTCCTACAGCCTGTGGATCAAGATTCAACTTCTTTAGTGCCCAGTACGCCTTGTGCTCAAGCTCAACTGGCAGATGGCACGCTTTCCCAAACACCAATCGATATGGGGACATACCAATGGGTGTCTTGTAAGCTGTTCGGTAGGCCCATAATGCATCATCTAGTTTCGTTGACCAATCATTCCTTGTTGATCCAACGGTTCTCTCCAAGATTCTTTTGATTTCTCTGTTTGAAACTTCAACATGTCCATTTGACTGTGGATGATAAGCAGTTGCAACCTTGTGAGTAACTCCGTATTTGGATAGGAGTGCATCAAAGTATCTGTTGCAGAAATGTGACCCACCATCACTGATAATTGCTCGAGGTGTTCCGAACCGAATGAAAATGTTCTTTTTCAGGAATTTGATCACCACTTTTGAATCATTGGATGGTAGTGCAATTGCTTCAACCGATTTGGAGACGTAGTCTACAGCAACCATGATGTACAGGTTTCTGAATGATGGAATAAAGGGTCCTATGAAATCTATACCCCACACATCGAATATCTCCACTTCCAGAATGTTTTGCAACGGTCATTCATTTTTCCTCGAAATATTCCCCATTCTCTGGCACCTGTCACATTGAAGAGCAAAAAGATAAGCATCTTTAAAAAGAGTGGGCTAGAACAAACCTGATTGTAGGACTTTGGCTGCAGTTTTATTTCTGCTGAAGTGTCTGCCGTATGGTGACGAATGACAGTGTTGCAGGAAACACTGTTGACCTCTTCTTGTGGAACACACCGTCTCAATAATTGATCAGCACACCGTTTGAACAGGTACGACTCATCCCAGACATAGTGCTTGACTTATTTGAAGAATTTCTTTTGTTGCTGAGTTGTCCATTCCAACAGCCATTTTCCTGACACAATGTAGTTGACATAGTCAGCATACAAAGGGGAATCTTGCTATTTCATGGCAAACAGCTGTTCATCTGGAAAAGTTTCTTTGATTGACAGATCTTTGCCAGCTGTTTCTCCATTCTCGAGCCTCGATAGATGATCTGCCACTTGGTTTTCTTTCTCTTTCCTATCTCTGATCTCCACGTCAAATTCTTGCAGAAGAAGTATCCAACGGATCAATCTGGGTTTGGCATCTTTCTTCATGATCAGATATTTCATTGCTGAATGATCTGTCCAGACCACCACTTTGGGACCCAACAGATAGGAGCAGAATTTGTCAAAAGCATACACAACTGCGAGTAACTCTTTTTCAGTGGTTGTATAGTTGATTTGAGCTTCATTCAGAGTTCTGCTGGAGTAGTAAATGGTGTGGAAAATCTTTGCTTTGCGTTGTCCCAAAACTGCACCTACAGCAAAATCACTAGCATCGCACATTACTTCAAATGGAAGGGTCCAGTCTGGTGCTACAATGATAGGGGCAGAAATCAGCTTTTGTTTTAAAATCTCAAAAGCTTCCTTGCATTCTTTGGTGAAGTTGAAAGGCATATCCTTCTCCAGAAGATTGCACAGAGGTTTAGCAATATTGGAAAAGTCTTTGATAAATCTCCTGTAAAAACCTGCATGTCCGAGAAAGCTCTGAATCTCTTTGACAGATGTCGGCGGAGGTAGTTTTTCAATTGTTTCAATCTTTGCTTTGTCTACCTCGATTCTCTTTTTTGAGATCCGGTGTCCAAGAACAATGCCTTCATGTACCATGAAATGGCATTTCTCTCAATTGAGTATCAGGTTTGTATCTTCGCACCTTTGTAACACTTGTTCCAAATTTTGCAAGCAGTGGTCAAAAGAGTCTCCAAACACAGAGAAGTCATCCATGAAAACCTCCATACTCTGCTCCAGCATGTCTGAGAATATGGCCATCATGCAACGCTGAAATGTGACAGGAGCATTACATAATCCAAATGGCATCATACGAAAAGCAAAAGTAACATAGGGTCATATAAATGTAGTTTTATCCTGATCTTCTGGTGCGATGGAAATCTGATTGTACCCTGAATATCCGTCCAGAAAATAATAGAACTCATGTCCCGCCAGTCTGTCCAGCATCTGATCAATGAATGGCAGCGGAAAATGGTCATTCCATGTTGCTTTGTTCAACTTTCGGTAGTCCATGCATACTCTCCATCTAGTCACTGTTCTGGTTGGGATTAACTCATTCTTTTCATTAGTAACCATAGTGATTCCTCCTTTCTTCGGCACACACTGCATAAGACTTACCCAAGTACTATCTGAGATGGGGTAAATGATGCCAGCATCCAACCATTTGATGATTTCTTTCTTTACGGCCTCTTTCATGATTGGATTGAGTCTCCGTTGATGCTCTATTGTGGGTTTGTACTCATCATTCATCAGAATCTTGTGAATGAAAAATTATGGACTAATGCCTCGAATGTCTGCTATAGTCCAGCCAATGGCTCTTTTGTGCTCTCGTAATACTCTCAGCAACTTTTCTTCCTGCTCCAATCTTAGTGAAGAAGAAATAATAACAGGTAATTCAGAAGAGTTTCCAAGAAATGCATACCTGAGATGGCTCGGAAGTAACTTCAGCTCCAACTGTGGTGGTTCCAGGCTTTCCACTTGTGGTGTCGTTTTGAATCGGAATGGTTTGTCAAGGTAGTTGATACATTCCAGGATTTCAGCATCTAGCTCTTTGTCAGTCATGTTGGTGATGTAAGCTTCAAGTTTGTCCATGGGAGTTGTATCAGTATCCTAAACGATACTATCAACAAAATCAATTCTGAAACATTCTTCTTCCTTTTCATCGCTTGGGAATTTCATGGCTTTGAAAACATTGAAGGTAACTTATTGGTCTTGAACTTTCATGGTCAGTTCTCATTTTTGTACATCAATCACAGTTCGTCATGTCGCCAAGAATGGTCTTCCAAGGATGATTGGTACATCTTTGTCTTCTTCCATGTCAAGGATAATGAAATCTGTTGGAAGAATGAGTTTGTCGACTTTGACCAGTACATTTTCAACAACACCTCTTGGAAATGCAAGCGCTCGATCAACAAGTTGTAATGAGACTAAGGTAGGCATTGCTTCTCCAATTTGCAGTTTCCTGTAAATAGAAAGGACATCAAATTAACACTTGCACCTAAGTCACATAAAGCCTTACCGATATAGTGTTCTCCAATGGTGCATGGGACAGTGAAACTGCCAGGATCTTTCAACTTTGGGGGAAGTTTCCTCTGAATGATGGCACTGCATTCTTCCGTCAATGCTACTGTCTCGTAATCTCCCAATCTCCGTTTTCGTGAAAGAATGTATTTCATGAATTTTACATAGTTGGGCATTTCTTCCAAGGCTTCTGCAAATGGAATGTTGAAGTGAAGCTTTTTGAATACCTCCAGGAATCGAGCAAATTGTTTGTCCAGTTTATTTTTCTGAAGTCACTGTAGAAAAGGTGGAGGTGGATGTTGGAATTTTCTAAGCATCCCAAGATCATATCAAGCAATGAAAATACATGTGAATACATACGAGGAAGTTGCAGAATACTTACATCGATCGCTTGAGCGACGCGGTAGACAACAAAAATCAATTTTCTGCCTCCTACAGCTCATGGCAGTCCACTGAAACAGCCCACTATTTTTGGCTCTCCAAGGCTCGACTTTGGTCCTCCATGAAAGCTCCAAGCTTTGTGACCCTATCACCTACGGACGACTCCGGATGTGTGCTAGCACCTTGATTTTGCAACAAAATCATGACATTTCTTCCTCCTAGCTCACGACAGTGAGCAAACCAGAAGGCAGAAGAAGAAACCCCTAAAGGGCGTGAGAGAGATGGAGAGAAAGAGAGATAGTGAGTTGTTTGATGGTTGTGTGAAAAAGTGTATCTAATACCACCTTTTGTTTTTCCAAAAATCAATTAATTGATTTCAAAAATCAAAACAAATACAAACATTTAAAATATATTAAATATCTGTCATGCCATCACACTTGAGTGTATTACACTCCATCATCAACTTCCAACAAGTCACATCACTCAATCAATCAAGTGACAAGTTATCACATCACTCAAAGTGACTAATGATTTGACGCTTGATTTGACTAATGATTTGACGCTTGATTTGACTTGCGTGCCGCACTCGAATTTGAAATGCGAATGCGCTCGCAAACAATCTCGGGCTCGGGTTCGCTAATTCCAAATTAACGAATTTTCCGTTGCGACGTAATTAAATGATTATGCCTAGCAAAATCACTATTCATGTCGCTAACGAATTAATTCTAAATTAACTCGTTCGCCCGAATTAAAATCTAATTTCAATTCCGCGTCGAAATCCAATTTCGTATAATATATCGAATATATTATTTTATCGATTAATTCCAAATTAATCGTTATCTCTATTTAATTGATATTTTATCCCAGATAAAATATCTCCGCAATTAATCCCAGAATAATTTTCTCTCTCATCTAATTAATCCCAGATTAATTAAAAGTGCGAGTCATACGTCATCGGTGAATCTTCGGGAAGCGGCCCATGAGATCCCCGGATATGTTGACAGTAAATTTGGTCGTCGGACTATCCGAACACGTAAGTACCTAGTACTACGTTTATACCAATTTACAAGACAAGGTTGGCTTCTAGCAAAGCGCCATGCCTACCCAATTTTCCAGAAACATGCTTACAGGAATAAACGATCTATATCAGGCATAGTATACGTAGTATTGCATATTTCGATCCAGTATTTGATGATCACGTGCTAGGCCTAGGGCTGGAATTGTGTCTGCCCCGTACGAAGCACATGTCGGATGTCTGGTACTAGTCTCTATAATCGGATAAACATGACCTTGTCATTTATCCCGATGACTGCAGTACATAAGAGTACTAGTACTGTATCCTACGTGACCATCATCTCCATATGACTAAAGTGATACTTCCGTCTTGACATCACACCCAACACACTACGATTCTCAATATACCCAGCAGAGGCGTACACAGAACCTGTTAAAGCCCTGGACGACCAAAACCAAAGCATATTGATTGTCGCAAGTATTAGCGGTGCAAGTCTCAGGTTAAGACCAAATACATCTACCCTGATTTCGGACTTCCATAGACACATAGTCATACTACCAATGGAATTTCGATGGGGTCTATCCAGAGCGAAGCTGTTTCCCGTACCATCGGTAAAACACAACCTCATATTACACTTGCATGAGTATCCAATACCCAAATATATGAGAACTATGTCATTGTGCCCTCACAGCACGCACAAGTGTAATACTAGTCTTTTACGCATTATCGATGTCCAATCTCGATAATACTCTAACTAGTGATATTTAATGATTTATCCTTCGTGGATTGATATTGTCTCATATCTTCTCAATCCAGGAACAAATCACAAGGACCTCCTATCATTTATACATCTTGGTGATCTAATCACAAATGATAAGAGAGCAATCTCCTTTGTCACATAGTTAATTTGTACAATAACACCATGATCTATACAAATAGTGACGCTATGAGTCATAATTGTCCAACAGTGGAATGATCTGATCTTTTTCTTTTTCCTTTGCTTCCTTTTCCTCCATCTGTGGCACTGCATCTTTTGAAACTTCCTCAATTTTTGCCTTGATTCCAACATCTTTGTTGATTTCAGTACCGTTTTTCAAGGTGATGGCTTGACATTGCTCTTTCCCTTGGTTCCTTGGATTTGGTTCTGTGTTGCTGGGAAGATTACCTGGCGGTCTCTAACTCTAAGCATTGGCCAGTTGTCCCATTTGATTCTCCGGTGCTTTGATAGAGGCTGAATGGCTTTGATTCAATGCTACTTGATTTTGAATCATAGCTGCTAAAGCATCGTATTTTGCTTCTTGCTTCTTCAACTGGGCCAGCACTTCTATTATTCCTTGTTCTTTTTCATGCTCCTGGCTTTTATTTGGTTGTTGGAATCCAGGTGGTGGGTAGTTCTTTTGCCTTGAATTGTTGCTCCATGTGAAATTGGGGTGATTCCTCCACCCTGGGTTATAGGTGTTGGAATATGGATTGTTCCTCTGTCTGTTGAAATTGTTGACATAGTCCACTGTCTCTTCTTGTTGGTTGTAAGAATCTGACTCAGGTACTCCTCCAAATGGTGAACTTGTGGATCCACCATTAACTTTCAAGTTAAGAGTTTCCAGATTTTTGCAAATCACATCCAGCTTGGAATTCAGTGCTATGTTGGCTCCAACTTCATAAATTCCTGTAATTCTTTGGATCATGCTCCTTTCTATTGGCCATAAAGAATTGTTGTTGGCTATTTCTTCAATTAAGTCTCAGGCCTGATCTTCTCATTTTTCCATCAAATCTCCTCCAGCAGCAGCATCAATTGTGGTTCTCATTATTCCAGAAAGTCCATTGTAGAAGGTTTAGACTTGTAGCCACTTTACGATCTCATGATGAGGACATTTCTGAAGTAAATCTTTGAATCTTTCCCAAGCTTCGCAAAGGGATTCAGAATCTTATTGCACGAATGATGTGATGTAATTCCTCAACTTTGCAGTTATGGCTGGTAGAAAGTACTTTGCAAGGAATTTGGTGGCTATAGTGTTCCAAGTTATGATAGAACCTGCTGGTAACGAATGTAGCCAAGCTTTAGCTTTGTCTTTCAGGGAATATGGAAAAACTCGCAGTCTCATTGCTTCTTCAGCTGCTCGGTTGTAATTGAAAGTATCGCAAACTTCCAGGAAGTTGCTGATGTGGGCAATAGGATCTTCAGTTGCATTTCCCCAAAACTGTACTGACTGCTGAATCATCTAGATGCATGTTTTGATGTCACCCGCATTTGCAGGTAAGGGAGGAAGTACAATACAAGAAATGAGTCTGTCAACCACCGGAATGGTTCTGTCTCGAATGGGAATCGATGGTGCAACGTTCAAAGGTTCAGCTTCCATGTTAATGATTGCTTCTTGGCCTTCTCACCTTTCCCTTCTCAATTGTCTGATGGTTCTTTCAATTTCTAGGTCAAGCGGTCGGAGTTCAAAGCTTCTGGTTCGTCTCATGTAGTTTTTGAGAACCTGAAACACAAGAAAACAAAAACAATAAGTAAAAAGAAATTAGATACAAGTAACATATCTAACCCCAAAACTAATAGTAAAAGATAAATAAGTCCCCGGCAACGGCGCCAAAACTTGACCGGTGCGTAATCACACGCGTATAATGCAAGCGCACGTATCGTTCAAGTAGTATAAAAAGTATCGATCCCATGAGTACTTAATACCTAATCTATTAATTTTATGAGGTCAAATGATTACTAGTATCTAACAGGTTGATTGATTGATTTGAAATGGTGATGATTTTAAATTTAAAAACAAGTAAATAAAATTGCACGAAAGTAGGTTTAAGAGAATTCAATATTATGAAACTATCTAGGGTTGTGAATCTTTATAATATCTTTTAAAAGATGAAGTGGTTATTTCATGTTTGTGTAATATATCGGTTTACTAACTTGGAACACTAAATTATGCGAAAGCCTCTGTCGATGGTCAGACGCAAATACCCAGTATAACCCAATTGAACCATATGTCTATGTCAACCAAATTACCTGAATTCATTAAGTTTAAGTTCCAATTATGGCTACCCCCGCCTGACAGGTATATGTCTATCCTGTTAGGAAATCTATTAAAGGGTTACTCAAGGAAGATCGTGGGCTATTAAGTCTAAGGCTGAAACTTAAAATTCTTTTGTCAAGTTTATTTTAGATTTACCAGATCAATCTTATTAATGGCCAATTAACAAGACGCATTAAGCTTAAGACTTAATAAGTAAACCTTTAAATTACCCAAACTATAAAATAACCCCTTATAAACCGGTGATATTAGAATTCATCACAACCCCAGATAACTAACTTAGTTACAACACATAACTAAGGCTAGTAAAAACTTAAAAGTAAAAGACATAAAGTAAAAATGCTGAAAAGTAATTGCGGTTAAGTAAAAGCTGAAAAGTAAATTACAATAAAATAAAATGCTAAGGTAAAAGGATCAACTTTCACTATTTACTCTTTAGATATCTCCCTTAATATAATATATTAACTTGTGATTATTTTACCAACCAGCCATATAGGCGGTAACCTAATTAAGTCAAATTAAGTCCAACCATCCATTAAAGCGGTACAAAAATAAACCTGCCATATAGGCGGTAAGAAAATTTAATTACCAACCGACCAATCTGGCGGTATCCTTGCTTAGTCAGGTTTAAACCAGTTTAAAATGAATTACCAACCGACCAATATAGCGGTATCTTCATTAAGTCAAATTTTAAAGAGTGAATATATTATATTTAAGGGAGATAAATCTAAATAGCAATAGTAAAAAAATTACCTTTCACCCTAGCAGGGGGAAGTTACCTCCTCATGTTGAATAGTAAAAACTGTAAAAGTAAAGAAAGTAAATTACTATTATTACAGAACGTAATTAAAATTAATTACAAAACTGAAATTTAAAATAAATTAGATAGAAAACTCTATATTTACATCAGAGAATTCAGAGAGGAAGGTACATCTAAAACTGAAATTTCGAGCTCTATTTATAGGCGTCTATAAGTGCCACGCGTCGTGACGCGCACATTTCTTCTTGCATCACGACGTGCTGACGTGGCAAGCTATGATTCTTCCATTTCAGATTCTTATCTGACATGTGGCAATTCGGATAAATGAGTCAATAATTTAGCTGATGTGGTGATGACGTGGCACTGATGTGGCAACACGTGGCGAAAGTGATTGTCGGCACCATAGAATTGCGACACGTGGCACGCTGTGATTGGTTGATGATGACGTGGCTGACACGTGGCAGGTTGACTCGGTCTTCTACTGACGTGGATGATGACGTGGCAGACACATGGGATGACACGTGTCGACATATGGCGATGGCGATTGTCGGCACCATATGATGATGACACGTGGCACGACGCACGTTAGTAGATCGACTGTGATGGTGACACGTGGCACGACCCACGTTAGCAAAGTCAAACTTTTTAGATTCTGACATGTGTCCCCGGTGCACGTTAGCATAGTGTAGCGCGCGTTAGGCGTCGTGACGTAACCTGGGCATCGCGACGCGCCAAAAGACCAAAATGCCTTTTTGTGTTCTTTTTCACTGTTTTGGCCCCAAATCACCTCCAGAATGTCCTGAAACTTTATTTATCTACAAAATAACACAAAACACATCAAAATATTCACAAAACTCAAGAAACTATACAAAATATTAGGTCAAATTAGTGGGAAATAGTGATACATTTACCACTCATCAGCTATCACATTGGCAGAGTGTTGGACAATTATGACCCATAGCGTCACTATTTGTACAGATCACGGTGTTTTTTATATTTTTCGAAAAAAATTTGGACTAGAAATCTAATTAAAATAACACAAAATAAACAAGATACTAATAAACTATTCCCTCCCCCAAACCTAAATGAGACATTGACCCCAATGCCTGAAAAAGTAGAAGAAGAGTTTATAAGATAATACCTTGTTAGCTGAAATTCTACGAAAAATTACAGATTAAGATCTTTGTCTTATTTACGCTTTTTTCCATGATCGCTATCTGACCAGTTTACTTGGAAAGAATGAGGTCGATTTTTGGTTCAAAGGCTAGGATTTGGTCAATTAATTCTTCGGTCTTTGTTGCAGTCAGGAAGATATCTTGTACTGATTTTGTGACGAACTCATGTCTTTTGGCTTCCGCAAGAAATACAAACAAAAATTCTAAAAAATGATCAATGTTAAGTAATCCAATGGGCTTCCGATGAATGTTCAAGTGCGCCCATGATGCCACTGTGAATATTTCTTCAAACGTTCCGAGCCCACCTGGTAAAGCAATAAACGCATCAGCAGTATTGACCATTTCAAGGAGTTGTTCAGACATCCCCGAGACAATGCGTTCATCTCCATTTGTTTTTCCGATTATGTGTTTGTCCGCCAAATTTTTTGGATTGATTCCCAAAACGTGACCGCCACCCTCCTGAACGGCTTTTGAAATGCTTCCCATCAATCCAAGATTGCCACCTCCATATACTAGGTGTATATTTCGTTCTGCTATGACTCTCCCCAATTCCTTTGCAGCCTCCATGAACTCTGGTTTATTACCAGAGTTGGATCCACAGAAAACACAAATTCACTTGACTCGCTGCTGTGAAGTTGCTTCCATTTTCTCTCTCTTATTTGGATGTATATCTGGATGTGTCGAAGAGAGAAATATAGAGCTGAATTTATCGAACCTGAAAATAGGTGAGTAATAGTAGCACTAGTACCTGCAAAATGACAATTATTAGATGAACGTTAAAATAAATCATGAAAAGTAAAAAAGTTAAGATCTTGTCGGTGAAAATAAAGGAAATAAAAACTATTAAGGAAATGGAATTGTGTACGCAATACGCCACTAGCTTAGTATAAATTCATAAGGATGCGTCTCAAGAATTCATTCTTTACTCAGCCAACACAAATGAATTAGCTCTCTTCTTTGTGATTGCCAAACATCATTCCTTTTGTCTTAAAATGCTCCGTTTGTGCTTTTCCCTACAAAAATATCACACAATATTAAAAACTCTACAACATGTATAAACAAAATATGGAAACAGAATTTACAATAAATTGCATGGGTTGCCTCACTACTAGCGCTGAATTTTTCATCTTCAGCCAGACGTGACTGAAATCCATCTGTCAATGAGGTTTCAGTGTCATTTTGGATGTCCAATTAAAGATAATCCCATTAGCGTTGCTTTTGAAATGTCTCTTCCAATGGTAAAATGGCAAAAAGAGTTTTGTCTCATTCAGTGCTTGTGCCACATTTTTTTATCTTTGTCGCTCCAGTGGTTCCTGAAAAGAAAGAAAGAAAATCAGGAGGTCTTGTATGGTGCTTGACTTGGAATGGAAGTTCCATTCTGTCAAGATTTTGGGTGATATATTTAATTTGTACTCCCCAAAACGGTGATGTTTCTCTTGAATGCTCAAGTTCTTCCATTTTGTCTGTCATTTGCTCATCCATTTGTTCTGCTTCTTCCTCCACATTTTCTTCACATATGTATTTTAAAATTTCCTTGTTCAACTCTTCATCTGTCATCTGTGAAATGCATGCATCATAATTGTCAACCTGAGGATAGAAATATGTGTCTGATTTTAGGTCTTCATCCTCTGAGGTTGATGTGATTGGCTCATATAGATCTTCTTCAAACATTTGTGCAATGAATGCTCCAAGATCTTCAACTGAAGGATGTAAAGATGTCTCTGTCTGTAAGCTTTTATCCTCTGTGGTTGGTATGGGTAGTTCTTCTTCAAACAGCATTGCAATACATGCTTCAAGATCTTCATTTTGAGGATACGGAATTTCATCCTCAATTGTTGATGCAGTTGGTACAAACAACTCAGTTTCTTCATCCTCGTCATAATCTGAATAATAAAAATCAAACAGAGACTTTGCTGGTTTGGGCTCCTGAACTGATACCTATGGTACCTGATACTGCTCAGCCTCTTCTTCTGTCAAGGTGTCATTATGAAATGCTTGGTACTCGAAGGCTTTGTCAGTTTCATCTGCTTCTTGAGGTATGTAGCTCTTATTTTCTGTTAATTGTCTCGTTTGTTCTGTCAGTCTTTGAATGGATGCTGATTGTCTCTGAATACTTTCGAATTGATTTTGGACTGATTCAAGCATTGTATCCAACTTTTCATCTTGTTTCTTGAACCAATCTTTGAGCATGTCAATCATCTGATCTTCCTCTAATGTTTCTGGTTCTTGATGAAAATCGTAGGTAGATGGTGGATAAGACGAAAAGTATGATGGTTCTATGTACCTTGAATGATTCCAATAATTCTACCACTCTGAAAGATATATACATTGATCGCTCGGGTGGTTACCATCATATATTACACATCTCCCAATTTCGTTCTGTTGAGCAAATATAGAATTTATTGGTTCTGACATCTAGTGATAATTGTTGGGCTGGACAACAGGCCTAAAAAAATCGGGCTGTTGCTCCCTGAATTAGGGTGTATCTTCTTCTAGTAAAGCTCGTAATCTTTCAATATCCCAATAGTATTCCATTGTTCAACCACCTGAAATGAAAGAAAGAAATAAAAATTACAGATAAAAATAAAGAAAATTAGATACAAGTAAATTAGATAACTTCAAAATTAATAACTCAAGAAAAATAAGTCCCCGGCAACGGCGCCAAAAACTTGACCGGCGTAATAACACGCGTATAACGCAAGCGCACGTATCGTTCAAGTCGTATAAAAATATCGATCCCACGAGGACTTAATTCCTACTGTTGTTATTAATTATTGATATTATTTATTTACAAGTATCTAATTAAGGGAGAATAGAATGATTGCTTTTGGTTGGTTAATGTGGATTTCCTTAAATAAAATAAATAAAAGAAAATACTAAGAAAAATAAATAAAAGACACAAAGATCTAGGGTTGTGATTCCACACAATATTATCCTAAAGATGAATTGATTTTCTTATATATATGTAATAAGTCAGTTTGCTAACTTGGAACACTGAGATATGCAAAAGCCTCTGTCGATGGTCAGACGCAAATACCTAAATAACCCAATTAATCATATGTTTATGTTAACCAAGTTACCTGAATTCATTATGTTCAAGTTTCAAAAGTGGCTACCCCCGCCCGGCAGGTATATGTCTATCATGTAAGGAAATCTATTAAAGAGTTATTTATCCTCAAGGAAGATCATGGGCTATTGAATCTAAGGCTGAAACCTAAAATCCCTTCGTCAAGTTCATTTTAAGTTTACCAAATCAATCTTATTAATGGCCAATTAACAAGAAGCATTAAGCTTAAGACTCAATAAACAAACTAAAGAATTACCCATAAAAAGAAAATCAATTATTAAGTGTGTGGATATTGTGTTTCATCACTTCCCTCGAATAAAAATAAAATGATGGGGGTTGGAGATCCACCTTTACTATTTCTAATTTAGAAATCTCCCTTACTATAATATAGAATTTATCAGTGATATTACCAACCAGCCATATAGGCGGTATCCTCATTAAGTCAGATTTTAATGAAGTCCGACCGACCATAAAGGCGGTATCATTATTTGTCCATAAACCAGCCATATAGGCGGTAATCATCTGTCACATAAAGACCGGCCATATAGGCGGTGTCACATTATGTCAAATAAATAAAACCATCCATTAAGGCGGTATAACCTTTTATGTTAAATTATAATTTCCATCTTATAATTAAGAGAGATAAATCTAAACTAAAATAATAAAAGCTTCACCCTTCCCCCAGCGGAAATCTAACTACAAAACATAAAAGAAAAGAAAAGAAACTACTATTACTGAAAATAAAAATGCATAAATTAAATACTGAAAATAAATACAAACAAGATGCAATCCTTAAATTCCTTACAAAAACCTAAGGAAAACATGAGAATTACAAATGAAATGGCTTGGTATTTATAGGAAAATCTAAAGGCTTCCACCAATTTCTCCGGCAATTGCTCCACCAAACACTCCACCAAACCCTCCACAAAATCCTCCACCAAACACTCCACCAAACACTCCACCAAACATGCCACAAGACACTCCACAAAATACTCCACCAAACATGCAAGCATGTTTTGTGGAAGTTTGACAATTGTAAATTGTCATTTTCCATTTTTTTTATTTTTTGATAATGACTTTAGTAATTACAGAAAACATATTGGATTATTCGTTAATTTCGGTCTTGCAAACTTCGAAATTCGAAAATATTTAAAATTTAAAAGTTGTAGATCTTTGAGTCTTCTTTAATCTGCAACTTGAATCAGCTCAATCGGATATCGGATGAAAAAGTTATGGTTAAAATACCAAACTTTCACAAAACTGAAATTTAGGACTGCACTTCGTGATGCGTACAGTAAATTTTCGTTTTTGACCTTTTTTTCTCTGGATTTCATCGTTTTAGCCCCGAGTTGATTCCATTAAGTCCCAATATTATTTTTATCTGTAAAATAAATAAAAACACATCAAAACATTCATAAAACTCGAGAAACTATACAAAATATTAGGTTAAATGAGTGGGAAATAGTGATATAATTACCACTCATCAGAGCTATTGAGTTTAAGGCTAAACCTAAAATCACTTTTCCAAGTTCATTTTAAGTTTACCAAATCAATCTTATTAATGACCAGTTAACAAGAAGCATTAAGTAAAAGGGACGGTAAATATTGATATATAAAATAACAAAAAACACATCAAAATATTGACAAAACTTAAGAAACTATACAAAATATTAAGTAAAAGGGACGGTAAATATTGATATATTTACTGCTTATCAAAGCCTATTTAAAGTGGTTGAAGATTCAGATTTAAGGGTTAGCAATATATATATTCCACAACTTGTAAAAAAACTCCAAAAGCTTAGTGATAGAGAGAGAAAACTGGTCGGTCTTGACCCGAGGTCGTAATAAAATTTCATTTTTTTGTTCCCGTAGACGTAGGTTGGAGCCACTCTCCGCCGAACTACGTTAATCCATTATTTTCTCTGTGATTTTCTGTTTACTTGTCAAGTTTGTTTTGCTTCCCAACTAACCAAATAAATTCACTACTTGAGAAAAATTTATTCGAATAGTAGATTTCCTGAATTACCCTGTACGAAAAATAACAGTCAACACAATCTTTTGATGAAATCAATTAAAAAAATATGTCGTTTTAATTTTAATGAGAACTTAAATATTTATTAGTGCATCATCTAAATAACACAAGATTATATGATTAAAAAAGATATTCACCTAAGTTAATCTTTTGAATCTTTAATAAATTTTATTTTATCTTCATCTTGATTTCTCACGGAACATCTTCAAGGGCTTGCAAAACAAATAAAATGTTATCTTCAAAATGTCATTTACATATATGATTTGTTATCATCAAATATCATCAAATTAATGTGGATGTAACCCTTAATTAGGTCAATAAATATGTATTGATTTACATTTTTGCACAACTATATCAAAATAAAATTTCATATATTCAATTATTTTAATATAATATTCAATTATTAAATAATAATAATAATAATAATAATTTCAAGTAACTGATTATATTTGAATTAAAAATCACACACAAAAACGAAAAAGAAAAAGTGTACAAGTAAATAAGCAAAGTACACACGAAAAGGAAGAATAACAAAAGGAAGGTGTTCAAAACCGGGAAAGGAAAAGAAAAAAAACAAAAGTTGTTTCTTTCCTAACAAGAAACGGAGCCTTCGCTCTATATAAAACATCATCTCATCTTCTCAGATCCCATTACTCACACCAATTTCAATTTTCTTAAATTCCATTCATCACTCTCGTTATCCAATCAATCAATCAATCAATCATATGGCTAATCAAGCTGAATCCTCCGATGCGTACGTTTCAGATCTCATTTTTTCTTTGATGATTCCTGACATGTCTTTTTTTTTTTTTTTTTTAATGTTATGATTTTGATTTTGATTTTGATTTTGTTGCAGTAAGGGAACGAAGAGGGACTTTAGTACGGCGATTTTGGAGCGAAAGAAGGCACCGAATCGTCTCGTTGTTGATGAAGCCTTAAATGATGACAACTCTGTCGTCACTCTACATCCCGATACCATGGAGAAGCTCCAATTCTTCCGTGGTGACACAATCCTCATCAAGGTTTAATTTTTTTTAACGGTTTTTTTTTTCCAATTTAGTGTTTGATTTGTTTTGATTCGAATGCTTTAGGTTTATCTGGGTATTATTGGATTTATGTTACAATACAGATTAAAGTTTAATTGAATTGAATTGGGTTGTAATTGTTAGTGACAGAACGAATTTTGATGCAAATAATGGTTTGAGCTTAACTTGTTGCTTTTGGTGTTCAGGGAAAGAAAAGGAAAGATACCATTTGCATTGCCCTTGCTGATGATACATGTGATGAGCCAAAGATAAGGATGAACAAGGTTGTGAGATCGAACTTAAGGGTTAGGCTCGGAGATGTTGTTTCTGTGCACCAATGCGCTGATGTCAAATATGGGAAGCGTGTGCACATATTACCTGTGGATGACACAATTGAAGGGGTTACTGGAAATCTCTTTGATGCGTACTTGAAACGTGAGTTTTTTTTCAACTTATTTATTCAGTAATTATTACCAGCATTTTAGAATACTTGACAATGTAGTATTAGCATTTAATATTTTGGTATGTAAGTTTAAAATGTTTCTTTTGGTATTGAAGATCTTCTCATATATGGTTGTATTTCGAATGGAACTGTACACACTGACAAGGTTGGTTTGATTTACATTATTTTGTTAAACTTTGTACTTTGTAGTGGTTTATTAGTCTTTTATGGCTCTAAATGTCTTACTCTGAAAGAGTTGATCAGTAATTTCTTCAAGCAGCACTTTCTTTCAAGTTTTAGATGTCTTAGCCATAATGGTAAAGGGTGAATTTTGTCAGAGTCTTGTTTATTTAGGTAGCTATTAATTATTTTGCTCTTGCTATTATCTCTCTTAGTCATTTGCTCACTCTGTCTCTCACGCGCACACACACACGTGCGGGCTACATGTAATTGTACTATAGGCTTATATGTGTGCATCTGTTTTGTGCTTTTGTCTATATAGTGTATAGAGACTCTATTTGGAAATTAGGATACTTTTCCATATATCAGGGAGTTCTTTGATGTCAAATACTTGGTGAACTTTTAATCTTCTTTATGATTATTTGGTTGGAGCTATCTTTACTAATGATCGAAGTAGTATTTTGTGATCAATGTAATGAACTGTTACTGTTAGTCTTTTTCACTATAAACTTGATTTTATGAACTCTGCAACTGCCTGTGGAAATTGCAAGAATAAAATCATCTGTATTCCTCTGATGACTATAATGATTTCTTACTGTCTGTGATCAGATCATCAAAACTTGCTGATTCGTAGTCTATTTTGTCATTTGTTCTTTTGTAAATATCATGATTTGACAGTTGGTTGTGTGAGTGATTTCTGAGCCCATTGTATTAATACTTGCAGCTTATTTCACGGAGACATACCGCCCGGTGAGGAAGGGTGATCTATTCCTTGTTAGAGGTGGAATGAGAAGTGTAGAATTCAAGATTATTGAGACTGACCCTTCTGAGTACTGTGTGGTTGCACCTGATACTGAGATCTTCTGTGAGGGAGAGCCAGTGAGAAGAGAAGATGAGAATAGATTAGATGAGGTTGGTTATGATGATGTTGGTGGTGTTAGAAAGCAGATGGCTCAGATTCGAGAATTAGTGGAACTTCCATTAAGGCATCCACAGCTCTTTAAGTCAATTGGTGTGAAGCCACCGAAAGGAATTTTGCTTTATGGACCTCCTGGATCTGGAAAGACACTGATTGCCCGTGCTGTTGCTAATGAAACTGGTGCTTTCTTCTTCTGTATCAATGGACCCGAGATCATGTCAAAATTGGCTGGTGAGAGTGAAAGCAATCTTAGAAAAGCATTTGAGGAAGCAGAGAAAAATGCACCATCAATTATTTTTATTGATGAAATTGATTCAATTGCTCCTAAACGTGAGAAGACTAATGGAGAAGTTGAGAGGAGAATTGTCTCCCAGCTTTTGACTCTCATGGATGGGCTGAAATCACGTGCTCATGTGATTGTTATTGGGGCTACAAATCGTCCCAACAGTATTGACCCAGCTCTGAGAAGGTTTGGTAGATTTGATAGGGAAATTGACATTGGTGTGCCGGATGAAGTTGGGCGTCTTGAGGTTCTCCGTATACACACAAAGAATATGAAGCTTTCTGAGGATGTAATGTCATATTTAACTTTTATTTTTATCTTTTCCCATTTCCTTTTCTGTGTCACTGATATTATTGTATTTCCATTTTTTTTGGAAGAAATACATGTAATTGGGTGAAATTTTTTGCTTTATACTGTGTAGGTTGACTTGGAAAGAATTGCGAAGGACACACATGGTTATGTTGGTGCTGATCTAGCAGCACTGTGTACCGAGGCTGCACTTCAGTGCATCAGGGAGAAGATGGACGTGATTGACTTGGAAGATGAGACAATAGATGCTGAGATACTCAACTCTATGGCAGTGTCAGATGAACACTTCAAGACTGCTCTTGGAACAAGCAATCCATCTGCTTTGCGTGAAACTGTGAGTATTAGCAAGATATTTCTAGTGATTTGGAGCTCATCTGCTGATTAAAGTGTTTGTTTTTTTCATTTTTTGGTTTTTAATCAAGAAGTTTTTGGTCAGGTTGTTGAAGTGCCCAATGTCAGTTGGGAGGATGTTGGAGGTCTTGAGAACGTAAAGAGAGAGCTTCAAGAGGTATTTCTGGTTGCTGCATGGAAATCATGTCCCTTTTTATGATTTAATTTATGCAACTCATATTTAATGAAGTTGTATTCTTGCAGACTGTTCAATATCCAGTAGAGCATCCTGAAAAATTTGAGAAGTTTGGCATGTCACCCTCAAAGGGAGTCCTTTTCTATGGCCCTCCTGGATGTGGAAAAACCCTTCTGGCGAAAGCTATTGCCAATGAGTGTCAGGCAAATTTCATTAGCGTGAAGGGTCCTGAATTGCTCACAATGTGGTTTGGGGAGAGTGAGGCCAATGTACGAGAAATTTTTGACAAGGCCCGTCAATCAGCTCCTTGTGTCCTATTTTTTGATGAACTTGACTCGATCGCTACCCAGGTTTGTGTTATTCTTTGATATGAATCCTTGAACCTTCTTTTAGATTGTGATGACTATTTGTGAATTCGGTGAAAATCTTTAGCATTGGGCTTCTATGGCCATTATAACTTTCATGATAGATCTAGGAACAACAGATAAAAGAAAGTCTTATTGTTATTTTAATATTGGCTGATGAGTGATGACATGAGAATGACCGTTGGTGCTCTTTTCCTTTGCAAATTAATTATTGGCTGATGACCCTTGGTACTTTTATATTTATTTAGTTTGAATCATGAAAACACATCCAACAATTAAGGCTAATTAGTTATTTTACCCTGGCGATTTATTGCATCTGGCTTACATTTTTTGCTACTGGTTGCAGAGAGGAAGTAGTGTTGGAGATGCTGGAGGTGCAGCCGATAGGGTTTTGAACCAGCTTCTGACGGAGATGGATGGCATGTCCGCAAAGAAAACTGTCTTCATTATTGGAGCCACCAACAGACCAGATATCATAGATCCCGCCCTTCTGCGTCCAGGTCGTCTTGACCAGTTGATATATATCCCTCTCCCTGATGAAGAATCTCGCCTTCAAATTTTCAAAGCTTGCTTGAGGAAATCACCAGTGTCCAAAGATGTTGACCTCAGAGCTCTTGCTAAGTATACTCAAGGTTTTAGTGGTGCAGATATTACAGAAATATGCCAGCGAGCATGCAAATATGCCATTAGAGAGAATATCGAGAAAGTATGTTCTTGCTGATCTTATCACTTAATTCTTTATTTTTCTTGCTGAAGAGAAAACAGTTGTGGTGTTATTAGCATACAATAAAACTTTTTTTTTGCTTTGTTTCAGGATATTGAGAGGGAGAGGAGGAGGAGAGAGAACCCAGAGGCAATGGAGGAGGATGTAGAGGAGGACGAGGTGGCTGAGATTAAAGCGGCACATTTTGAGGAATCAATGAAGTATGCTCGTAGAAGTGTGAGTGATGCTGACATACGCAAGTACCAAGCATTTGCTCAAACATTGCAGCAGTCAAGAGGCTTTGGAAGTGAATTTAGGTTTGCTGATGCTGCTGCCACTGGTGCTGCTGGCAGATCAGATGCTTTTGCAGCTTCTGCTGGTGGTGCAGATGATGACGACCTTTACAGTTAGATTTTGTTCATGTTTAATGTTCTCGCCTGTTTATCTAATTTGTATGGATACTTTTATGCTTTATATATATATATATGTATGTATGTATTTTGATCATTCGCAATTATGTTTTCCATCAAGCCGAAAATGTTATTGGGTGTAGGCAACTGGAGCAAAGTTCTATATTTTGAAGATTATAATGGATAACATGAAACTCTGCAAGAGTTTTAAGTTTATTCTCAGTATTGTTCGACTTTTTTGTCTTGTTGAACAAAGTTGCATACTTGAAGAGATGGCAACTGACTAGCTATAATAAGGGGATATTAATTTCTATATTCGGTCAGGAACGAAAATTTTATCCGTATAACATACACGAATATTAATATCCGTATCTGACCTATTAATTAATAGATATAGAAAATTTTTGGTTTATCGGTGGCTAATGTACCGGGTTCCATCCTTGAGGAAAATTTTACCTTCTCTACATGCTTGGCATATTTTTAATGTTCACAAATGGATGGCCATGTTTCTGAACGCTGTTTGTGGAGTTACTAATTAGATGTTGGTCTTCTTCGTTTTGTATTGTTTCTATCAATGAAGCTTTTACAAATGAATTTTTACTGGCAAATATCTTCAAATTCTGGGTTAATATCTAATGAAACAAGTTCATCAAATGAGCACTTACTGGTACTTCATCTGCGACTGCTAGATCTTTTCAAAGGGTTGTAGCAGTAAAACTTCGGTTAGGTTTTTTTTTTTCCCATTCCAAAACCAAACCGTTATAGTTATCAAATATTAATTGTTAAAATTTGAAAAAAACAAACAGTAAGAAATCAAAATCGGTGCCCAACCTAAAACAACAAAGAATAAAAAGTAAAAAAATCAATTGATTTTATTAAGTCAGTAACCTTTTGTGGTCTGACAAATTAATTCTGTACAATAAAAATGAATAATTCTTATTTGGTTAAGTACATAATCTCAATTTTTTTTAAATCGAAATTGAAATTCATTATTCCAAATCAGTAAGATTATAAGAGATATTAGAAGGAAAGTTTCCTTTCCAAATAACATGTGAATGAGCTTTAATAGTTTCATTAGCTAAAACATGGCCAATAGCATTATTAGATCTAGGGGTGTAACAAAATTTTGAACCTGTAAAACTTGCTAACCTCTCCTTAATTTATTCGATAATCCAAAAAACTTCTGTCCTGCTGCCCTTCATGTTAGAAACTACGACATTCTGATAGCTGTCTTTATGCAAATGGGTTGAAACTGAGCCTCCATTGCTACTTTCATATCAAAAATAATTGCTTCCGCTTCCGCAGCTTCCACCTCCCCATAAAATTGGGATAGCTTCCAGACTTTGAAGGCCAGTTTACATTCAAATAGAGCATGAAAAATTATTTCTACTCTCCCTCCACATATCTGGCATCAAGGTGTTAGGGTCTTAAGGGGTATTATCGGGTAACGCAGCGGAACGCGGAAAATCAAAATTTTTCGATTTCAAAAATTTTTCTCGGGCAATTAAAATAAACCTATTTATTTTAATTACACAATACTTAAGATCTGAAATTTTTTACCAAGAAATCAAATTTCTTCTTAATTGCCGAAATCCCCTAATACTTTGCATTTTGTTCATTTTGGTCCCCAAATTGTCAAATATAATTTTAAAGGATTCCAAATCATTACCAAGATGTATTTAACATGTCCAATACATGAAAATACAATTTCCAACAAAAACCCCCACTAAATGTCAAAATTGCCGAGAAGCCCCTAAGGTTTCCAATTTGTGCAATTTAGTCCAATCTTGTTCAAAACAAGTCAAGATAAAATCCAATCAATCCCAAATTTAATATACATCATATATACATCATTATTGAACACGTATATGAAAAGCCCAAAATTTGGAAAGGGTTAAAAATCCTAATTTTACAATTTCCATAAATTGACAAATTACACCAAATTAATCAAATTAATCAAATTCAATACTTTAAATCAATCTTCACAACACCAAACAAATCTCAGTACAATGAAACAACATAAGAACAATTCTAGGTCATCAATGAGTGGCCTAACAACTCTAGAATGACAACATGATTATCAAATAATCAAAAGAGAGCTTAAGAACCAATTTCATGCTTTCTTTGTTCATCAAACATGCAAGCATCTTTCAAACAAGGTTTCCCACCATTTAATTACATACTTAAAAAGTAGAGAAAATTCTAAGCAACACAAGTTGAATCCTAGTATCATAGAAATAATTTTCTAATTGAAAAAGTTTAAGATAAACTTACAAAAAAACCAAGTTTTCAAGCTTTTCTTTTGTTCTTCAAACTTTTTTCTCTCAAACTTTCTTTGTAATATTTGGGGGCATAACCTAATGAATGAAAAATGAAACAAAATAATTCATACTCTCCAAAATTAGCCTTGTCCAAATTTTGAGAAGCCAAAATAATATCTAGATATTTTTTTTGTTTTATTTAATTAAAGTTAATCCACTTTTTCTATTTGATCATTATAACATTTAATGATTTACAACAAGTCAAACTAATCAAATAAAGTCACTTCCAAAATTAATCATAACTTAAGATATTTATATTTTAATTACTTTAATTATTTAACAAATAATTATTTAATATAAATATTTTAAATATATGTATTATATTTATTTTAAATATTCAAATACATATATATTAATGATATATGTCAAATATCACAATTTGACATTTAATTAATGTGTATTTAATAAAATCATTCATTAAATATAATACACATTAATTAGGAAATGACCATTAGGTTCCCTTGCATGTATTTTTCGTTTAACCGTTAAACGACTTATAAATAATCAGTATTATTAATAAAAAATTACCCTAGTGCTCTACAAGTATATTTCATAGGTGAGAGTCTCTAGATTCAGGCATATCAGTCACGAAATCCAATTTCGTGTCCATAATTTACCCACCCGTAAATTATGACGATCACGGATAAACTCGCTGAACAGGTCGAGGTCATTGCATATGTTTAATTATGTTTTCATAAGTTCCGGATATATCCTAGAGATATAGATGAAAATGTCAAATCTCTATAGGGACAATCCCGCCGATGTCTCCATTTGCAATCACTAAAAGAACACTTAGAACTCACTTCTAAAGTATACCAAGGGCCCATGGTTTTTATCTGATTGCTAATCATATATGGATTATCTATACTCTGTACACAGAACTGACGGATCCTATCTTGACACATACATTACACCTTGAGGATCTGTCCACACCCAATGAACGGGCGGAGGTATGACTTTAATAAGTCAGTGACGTGACTGTCATCTAAGTGTGGAAGATGTCTCATGTGCCCACAGTAGTATCTCAAGTCGAAGAATCACTTATGCTACTCAACCCGAGAAGATTGTTATTGATGTTGGTGTACCATCCATCAAGAATCTTCGATGAGTCGTTCAGTGTTTATCTGCTATAAATACCTACACGTCTATACGAGTCTCCAAGACTCATGGTTCATTGAGAAACCATTGGAATCCAATATTCCAGCATACGGCATGTACCAGTCTCAACGGGTTTACTTTACTGACCAAATAGTGTAAACCTTGACCAGGAGTTAGAATGACAACGTCATGATACAACTCAATGTCAGTTGCGACGCTTTTACAACTATATCATAACTAATCATTATAATGTCAATTATGTCTTTACCATATAAAGAGATATATTATATTATAGAAACTGTTTATTTTATTCATAATAAAAGGTTTACAAGAGTATTTACAAGGAAATACAACAGGGAATTGGCGCTCTGAGCACCAACCCTAACAAAATCTTCTACTTGCTCTAGTGCCAATATCGATTGTATCTAATACCCATAGACTCTACATATGTATCAAATAACTTTGGAGGTATGGCCTTCGTAAGTGGGTTTGCTACATTATCTTCACTCGAAATTGCACACGACAATTTCCCCTCGCGACACAATCTCTCGAATGATGTGGTACTTGCATTCCACATGCTTCGACTTCTGATGCGCCCTCAGTTCCTTTGCTTACGTAATGGCTCCAGTATTATCACAGTATAACGGAATCGCATTCTCGATACTTGGGACCACTCCCAATTATGTGATAAAGTTCCTAATCCATACAGCTTCCTTTTCAGCTTCAGAAGCTGCAATGTATTCATCCTCTGTGGTGGAATCTGCTCCCCTGTTTGAAACTCTTCCCGCAAACTGAACCTCCGTTCAGGGTAAAAACGAATCCAGATGTAGACTTTCTATCATCGGGATCTGATTGGAAGTTGGAATCAGTATACCATTAACTTGCAGTTCATTTCCTCCATATATTATCAACTTATCCTTAGTACCTTTAAGATACTTCAGGATATGTTTAATGGCCATCCAATGGTCATTGTCTGGATTGGACTGATATCTGCTGGTTACACTAACAGCGAAACTGATATCAGGCCTAGTAAATAACATGACATACATTATGCTACCCAATCACGAAACATAAGGTTGGTTAGATATTCTAACCTTCTCATCTTTTGTTTGCGGACACATCTTCTTCAAAAGATGAATCTCATGTCTGAACGATATATTTATTGTCTTACAATTACCAAAATTGTACCGTTCCAAGATCTTATCTATGTACGTTGATTGGGATAACCCAATCAGCTTCCTCTCTCTATCTCTATAGAGTTTTATGCCTAAAACATATGAACCTTCTCCATGGTCCTTCATGGATAAATTCTTACAGAGGTAAGCTTTGACGCCTTACATCATCCCTATATCATTCCCAATGATTAGGATGTCGTCAAAATAGAGGACTAAAAATACCACCATGCTCCCACTGGCCTTCTGATACACACATGATTCTTCTGAATTCTTGAGAAAACCAGACAATCTAATAATCTCGTTGAATCTAAGATTCCAACTTCGTGAAGCTTGTTTAAGTCCATAAATGGACTTCTTAAGCTTACATACCATACCTGAGTTCTCACTGGATGCAAAACCCTTCGGCTGTTCCATATAGATTTTTTCATCAAGAAATCCATTTAGAAAAGCCATTTTGACATCCATTTGCCAAATATTGTAATCATGATAAGCAGCTATAGAAAGAAAAATCCTAATAGACTTAAGCATTGCTACTGGCGAAAAAGTTTCATCGTAGTCGACACCAGGTCGCTGCGTGTAACCTTTCGCTACTAGTCGAGCCTTATAGATTTCAACCTTTCCATCAGACATGTGCTTCCTCTTGTAAACCCATTTACAACCGATAGGAACAACTCCTTCGGGAAGCGGAACCAAGTCCCAAACTTGATTCTCATGCATTGAGTCCAACTCGGATTTCATGACATCTTGCCACTTTACGAAGTCGATGTCCAACAACGATTCTCTATAGGTAAAAAGGTCAGTCTCTTCAACTAAGAGAACATCATGACTCTTTTATTGTATCAAATACAAGTGTTTATGAGGTCTAGATACCCTTTGTGCCTACGGAGTGTGTGTGTGTTGAAGGTTCTTCATCTACTTGAACTTCAGGTTCCTCCGTTGGTTCGTTGTTTTCAGGTTGGACTTCATCAAGTTCAACCTGTCTATGATTACCACATTATGACAAAAATTCTACCTCTAGAAATTTTACGAAGCGAGCTACGAACACATTTTGATGCTCGGTATCATAGAACAGATATCCCTTCGTATTCGAATGGTATCCAATAAACCTAAACTTTTGCCCTCTATGTGAAAGCTTATCTACCTGAGCCATCCTGACATAGGCATGACAACCCCAAACCTTAACATAATTAAGATTTGGCTTCCTACCGTCCATATCTCATATGGAGTCGTAGGAACAACTTTTGAACGAATCTTATTCAAAAGATGTGTAGCTATTAAAAGAGAGTAGCCCCATAAATAATAGGCCAAATATGTAAAACTCAACATAGATCGGACCATATCCAATATAAAGTCTGACTTCTCCTCTCATACACTCCATTGTGCTATGGAGTACCTGGAGGAGTATATTGAGCGAGAATCTCATTCTTCTTCATATAATCCATGAAATCACTACTCACTTATTTGTTGCCTCGATCAGATCGAAGGCATTTAATATATTGACCAGTCTATTTTTCTACTTCATTACGGAACTATTTGAACTTTTCAAAGGTTTCCAATTTATGTCTCATCAGATAGACATAACCGTACTGTGACAGATCATCGGTAAAGGTAACAAAGTATGAATAACCATTGTGAGTAGTTTGACTTAGTAGACCACACACATCAGAATGTACGAGTTCTAGTAAGTTAGTGGCGCGATGTCCAACACCATAAAATGAGGCTTTAGTCATCTTACCCTGAATACATGATTCACAAGTTGGATATGGTTCGATGGTGAGATCTGGTATCAAACTATTCCTAACCAATTTGGTAAGGTGTTTCACGCATATATGACCTAGCCTCATATGCCAAATTTCAGTATTATTAACTACAGGCAAACTACGTTTATTAATCATAGTATTCAAAATATCTCTAGAAGTATGTAATATTTAATTACCATACTCATTTGGACAACAAAGAATCTGAATATTACGTCTATCATATAAATATAAAGAACAATTCTTAATATTAACATGATAACCTTCTGTATCTAATACAAAAAGAGATATAATATTTGCTACACATCCTGGTACAACGTAGCAATCATTTAACAAAAGGCTCCCACTCGGCAAGGGGATCTCGCATGCTCCAACTGCAATTGCATCTAGAGAGTCTCCACTCCCAAAATGCAACTGAATCTCTCTAGGCTTTAGCTTCTTACTTTCCTTCAGCACCTGCAACTAATTGCAAATGTGAACAGGACAAGCAGAATCTAAAATCCAGTTGGATGTAATAACTTCACAAGCTAGTGAGATATCAATAACTGGAAAAATAAATATACCTGATGTAGATGCTCTCTATCTCCTTATCTGGGAAATGTAGTCAGGGAAGTTCAATTTCCAGTGCCCGACTTTACTCCAATGATGACATTTGTCTTCAGACGCCCTCTTGGGCTTAGCTATCTTTCCTTGCGGTGGAGGACTAAAACCCTTCTTCTTCTTCTTCTTCTTCTCTTTATTCTTATTTACCTTTGGCCTAGCTTGGGAAGAAGCAGAAAGTGAGGGCGAGTCGGTACTCCCTTCATTAGGTCCTCTTCCGCTGTGATCAGCATCCTATGCAGTTCATGGTAGGAACATATAACCTCATTCATGTTGAAGTACATTACGAATTGGTGATAAGATGTTGGGAGCGAATCAATAATGACACTCCTACCGAGAATGTCATTCAGAGGGAGATTATGTTGCCTCAGTTGTTCGATAAAATCAATCAAGTGAAGAACATGTGAGCTCACAGCTTACTCCTCGCCTAATCGCGCATGGAACAGTTCCATTGCCACTTTATGAATAACAACTTATTCTTGGTTCATATGTGATTCTCTTAATCGCATCATCATACTATATGCATCTACCATGCCATAGTACTGCCTCTTGAGTTCGATGCCAGTGAACTTATAATGTATGATTTAACTTTTAAATCATCGTCTTTCCAAGACTGGAAAATTTCTAGTTCATCCGTTGTTGTATCCTCAGAAACAGCAAGGGGCAGCGGACCCTCAAGTACATATCCCTACATTTCGGATTCAAGGACAATCCTTAAATCCATATCCCAATCGGCAAAGTTCTCAACGCTTTTCAGTTTATTTGTATCCAATATATGCGCAAAAGGATTAGTCGATTATGCTGCCATCGCAAATCTATCATATAGATTACGAAAAACAGTTAGCATAATTAAACAGTTTCATATAATATTAAAAACATTAACTAGATCATGGATTTTTAATCTAAAAAATATCTCTCCCACTAAATCATACAATACTATAATCCTCAAATAGAATACAAAGATTTAATAATTAAATTAAATACAAATAGTGAAAGGTGGACTCCATGAATATATTTCAGCTCACAGCTTTGGCACGTTCTCGCCTACGTATATTCATCAGGTAGATAACTCATTGTCAATCACTTAGTAGTGACTCCCAGTATCCGGTCCTGGTCGTTTCTCTTGTGACAGCTTTGGCACGTTCACAATGAGGCTTACCAAGGTTAAACTCATCAATGATAAACTGAAGCTGCTTGTGTAACCCTGACAGCTTTGTCACGTTCAGGATTCCGCTTTTGCTTGAATTTATCTAGTATCAAAATACATCCGGCATAAATAAATTTCTATCGGCTATATCCTCACAGCTTTGACACGTTCTCGGATGTAGTCATAGAAAATATATACATATCCCTATTGACAAGACAGACCGTGTAACATGCATCAAATACATAATTAACATATAACCGTATTAATTAGAGATTTTCCTTAAAAGATGATTTTACTTTATTTTATCAAATTAAATAAACACATGCAAGCATAAAGTAAAGATTAAATTAAACATTGAATTTAAAGGCATAATCATATCGAGTGTTCAGAATCAGACTCGCTCTGATACCATTTTTGTTGGGGTTTTAAGGGGTATTACCGGGTAATGCAGCGGAACGAGGAAAATCAAAATTTTCCGATTTCAAAATTTTTTCTCGGCAATTAAAATAAACTTATTTATTTTAATTACACAATACTTAAGATTTGAAATTTTTTACGCAAGAAATCAAATTTCTTCTTAATTGCCGAATTGCCCCAATACTTTGTATTTTGTTCATTTGGTCCTCAAATTGTCAAATATAATTTTAAGTGATTCCAAATCATTACCAAGATGTATTTAACATGTCCAATACAGGAAAACACAATTTTCAAAAAAAAAAACCCCACTAAATGCCAAAATTGTCGAGAAGCCCTTAAGGTTTCCAATTTGTGCAATTTAGTCCAATCTTGTTCAAAACAAGTCAAGATAAAATCCAATCAATCCCAAATTAAATATACATCATTTATACATCATTATTGAACACATATATGAAAATCCCCAAATTTAGAAAGGGTGAAGAACCCAAATTGTATCATTTTCATAAATTGACAAATTACACTAAATTAATAAAATTCAATACTTTAAATCAATCTTCACAACACAAAACAAGTCTCACCACAATGAAACAACACAAGAAAAATTTTTCATCAATTAGTGGCCTAACAACTCTAGAATGACAACATGATTATCAAATAATCAAAAAAGAGCTTAAGAACCAATTTCATGCTTTCTTTGTTCATCAAACATGCAAACACCTTTCAAACAAGTTTCCAACCATTTAATTATATACTTAAAGAGTAGATAAAATTCTAAGCAAACACAAGTTGAAGCCTAGTATCATAGAAATAATTTTCTAATTGAAAAAATTTAAGAAAAACTTACAAAAAACCAAGTTTTCAAGCTTTTCTTTTGTTCTTCAACCTTTTTTCCTCTCAAACTTTCTTTGTAATATTTGGTGGCTTAACCTAAAGAATGGAAAATGAAACAAAATAATTTATACTCTCCAAAATTAGCCTTGGCCGAATTTTGAGAAGCCAAAATAATATCTAGATATTTTTTTTATTTCATTTAATTAAAGTTAATCCACTTATTGTATTTGATCATTATAACATGTAATGATTTACAACAAGTCAAACTAATAAAATAAAGTCACTACCAAAATTAATCATAACTTAAGATATTTATATTTTAATTACTTTAATTATTTAACAATTAAATAATTAAATAATTATTTAAATACAAATATTTTAAATATATGTATTATATTTATTTTAAATATTCAAATACATATATATTAATGATATATGTCAAATATCACATTTTGACATTTAATTAATGTCTATTTAATAAAATCGTTAATTAAATACAAATACACATTAATTAGGAAATGACCATTAGGTCCATTTGCATGTATTTTTTGTTTAACCGTTAAACGACTTATAAATAATCAGTATTATTCATAAAAGTTACCCTAGTACTCTACAAGTATATTTCATAGGTGAGACTCTCTAGATTCATGCATATCCTTCATGAAATCCAATTTCGTGTCCATAATTTACCTACCCGCAAATTATGATGACCACGGATAAACTCACTGAATCATATAGGTCGAGGTCATTGCATATGTTTAATTCTTCCGTCAGAGGTATCCGGATATATCCCAGAGATATAGATGTAAATGTCAAATCTCTATAGGGACAATCCCGTCGACGTCTTTATTAGCAATCTCTAAAAGAACACTTAGAACTCACTTCTAAAGTGTACCACAGACCCATGGTTTTTATCTGATTGCTAATCATATATGGACTACCTATGCTTTGTACACATAACTGACAGATCCTATCTTGACACATACGGGACACCCTGAGACCTGTCCACACCTAACGAACAGGCGGAGGTCTGACCTTAATAGGTCGGTGACGTGACTGCCATCTAGGTGTGGAAGATGTCTCATGTGCCCACAGTACTATCTCATGTCGAAGAATCACTTATGTTACTCAACCCGAGAAGATCCTTATTGACGTTGGTGTACCATCTATTAAGAATCTTTAGTGAGTCATTCAGTGTTTATCCGTTATAAACACCTACACGTCTATACGAGTCTTCAAGACTCATAGTTCATTGAGAAACCATTGGAATCCAATATTCTAGCTTACGATAGATACCAGTCTCAACGGTTTACTTTTCTGATCAAGTAGTGTAAACCTTGACCAGGAACTGTCTAAGAATGATAACGTCATGATACAACTCAATGTCAGTTGCAGCGCTTTTGCAAACTAATAAGTGCATGGAAGTGTACTTTAAACATCGATAATTTAGCTTGATTATCATGTATTTAATCTAATTATAGTTTATTTTATGTTTTATTATTAGGAAGCAATGGAACATGAAGATTGGATCAATTGTACATGTTTCGAGACCTTACGGACGCATTGGAAGCACAAGGGAAAAGCTGAATTACAGAATCGGAGAAACCAGAAAACTGGCCATGTGTAGCAACGCGTAAAGGCCACGCGTCGCGACACAGAAGCGTATTCCAGGGTTTTGCTTTAGTGCATTTTTAAGCAAATCAGGCCTTCAGGCCTTCTCTATATAAACTCAACTTCGTCCAAAACCCTAGGGGGAGAAAAAAGAGTAGAAAAATAGAGAGAAACAAGAGAGAAACACACAGCAAAGAGCCCCAAACACAAAATCAAGGGATGAGAATGAAGAACTTCAAGGAAACCATGACGTCTCTCCGATCTATCAAGGTTGTATCTCTTTCTTCCATGGAGAGCTAATCTCCTAGGCAAAGCTAAGGATGAACTTTTGTATTTGAATTCTTATATTTATGTTGTTTATTCTTAAAGTACCTTTTAATGTCTAACACAATTGATGGTTTTTGTTCTTTATTATCTTTCGCTTTATAATCCAGAAACTTCTTTTGTCAACTCCCATATAGATATTGTCATTCTTCTTCTATGTGTGATTTGTGAAACCGGTTGTGACTGGTAAAGTTGTTTTATGTGTGGGTCTTCTGTTGCAGTATTGCCTAAGGGTATATTTTCGACGTTAGATAGCTCATATTAATAACTTTTGTGTGCTGTTAACATAGAGATAATAATAATTGATTTCCTTAGAATTTAATAGGTGTAGAAATAAATATCTTCCAATTGTTGGTTTGGGATGTGAAACCTTCAATTGCATAATAAAAAGAATCAATAACTGAATATAGGAGTTTGATACAAGAGGGATTCCCCATGCTTTGCTGCTTTTCTCTGTTGATATTCCTAAGAATTTATCTATATTTTTTATCTTAATTTGCCAATCCAATCTTTTCTTTAAATAAGTTATTGCTAAAGGTTTTTGCTTAAGTGAATTAGTTCATTGTAACAATCTCTCTGAGGAATCGACACCCTAACTATACTGTGATTGTCGCAAGTACTCTTTGGGCGTAATCAAATTTTGGCGCTGTTGCCGGGGAGACGGTTTACAAGCAAAAAGAGCAAGTTTACTTAGTCAACATAAAAGGCGGTAACTTTGTTCCATCTTATTTTTTTTTATTATTATTGACTTATTTATTTTATTTTATTTCAATTTCAGTTTTAGTTTAGTTTTGATTATTAGTTTTTTCAATTATTTTTTTTTTAAAATTTTAATTATTATTTTATTTATTCTTTTTATCTATTGATTTTAATTTTTAGTTTTTGTTTAGATTTTGACTTTTAATTTATTCTTTTTATTTTTTGTTTCTAGTCTTTTATTTTTGTATTTATTTTAGTTATTTTATATCAGTTTTAGTTTTAGTAGACTTTAATTTTTAGTTTCATTCTTTTTTAATTTTATTTTATTTTTTGTTGCTTGTATTATTTGTGTTGAAGTGCATGCCTAGATTTAGGGATCAGTTGGGTAGATTTGCTAGAATATAACAGGAAGATTCAGAGTCAGATTCAGATAATATATTTGAGAACCTTTTTGCTACACCATCCAGATCTAGCACACATACCATGAGTGAGTACGAGAGACCACCAGTGAGAACTCTTGAAGAGTACCTCCACCCAACTCGCACAGCTACATCTTCGTGCATAATGTTTCCCCCTAATGCACCACACATAGATTTTAAACCATGAATGATACAATATCTCCCAACCTTTCATGGTTTGGAGAACGAAAACCCCTATGTGCACATTAGGGAGTTTGAAGAGGTAGTAGCGACCTTACATGACCGGTTTGGAACTACTGACACAATTAGACTTAAGTTCTTCCACTTTGCCCTTAAGGTTAGAGCTAAGAGCTGGTTGCACTCTTTGAGACCGTGATCAATAGGATCATGGGGCGAGATAACACTTGCGTTCTTTAATAAATATTTCCCACATCATAAGACGAATGCCTTGAAAAGACAAATCTCTACCTTCTCCCAAAGAGAAACCCTTTATCAAACTTGGGAGAGGTATAAAGAGATGCTAGCTAGTTGTCCTCACCACAGGTATGAGAGTTGGCACATAGTAATGGTGAGTTTATAGGGAAGGACTCTGATGAGGCATTAGAGTACTTAGATGACCTAGCTGAAAAATCTCATACTTAGATTGTACCTAATGCCATAGATAGCACTGATAGGACACACCCTACTCCTTCTGGCAGAGGCATACACCACTTCAGGGAAGAGGATAGTCTTAGGGCACATGTTGAGCTACTGACTATAGAGTTAGGAGCCTTAAAAGCTAGAGATAGCAAGACTATGCATGCAGTCGCCCACCTGGAACCCCAAGAGTGTCCTGTATATGGTGAGATGAGTGGGACATATGAGGAACAATGTAATAACTTAGGGATGTACAAGAAGCCATACACACCTTATTCAGATACCTATAATCCTTGTTGACAGAACCATCCCAATCTTAGTTGGAAACATGAGTCCCACCAGCCTACTCAAGCACCACAAACTAGGAGTTACAATGCTCCTCAGTTTCCCACATCTGCCGCCCCTAGAAATTCTTTAGAAGATAGTGTGCCTACATTTATAGAGGCCCAGAGTAAAACCAATCAAAGGTTTGAGTCGTTGATAGCTCAGGTTGTTGAGAATAATAAGGAAATTAAGAGTCAAGTATCTAAATTGACTAATGTCCTAAGTGTGCAAGAACAAGGAAAATTTCCATCTCAAACTCAACCAAATCCACAAGGCCAAAACATGGCACAGGCTGATCATGAAGTAACCAATGTAAATGGTGTTAATGATATATTCACTAATATTGGTAAGGAGGTAGGGAGACCTGACACGTCCAACACCATAGATGCCCAAAGATAGTGGTATAGGTACCCCTCAGGAAAAATAAGAGACTCGTTTTCCAAGTTAGAGTACCTTTCCCTTAGGCACTTAGGCCCACAGTGAGAGCCCCATACATATATGGTGAGATCATAGAACACCCGAAGTAAGTAAATATTAACCTTCCGTTACATGTGATCAAACAAGTTCTTGCTTATGCGAAAGTTCTGAAGGATCTATGCACCAAAAAGAGAAATCATAATGTGAAGAAGACTACTTTCCTGACAGGCAGGCTAGTGCAGTAATTGAACAGAGGACCCTACCAAAATATAAAGATCCGGGCTATCCCACAATCACTTGTTATATTGGCACACATGAGTTTGGTCAAGCATTATTAGATTTAGGTGCTAGTGTTAATGTCATGCCATATTCGATCTATGTGCAGTTAGGGCTTGGTGAGATTAAACCTACATCAGTGGTTTTACAGTTAGCTGACTGATCTATTAGATCACCGCGGGGAGTAGTTGAGGATGTTTATTTCAAATCGATAAATTCTATTACCCCGTTGATTTCCTGATCTTCGATACTCAGACCGCGGTGAACACTGAGTCAAAAATGTTAGACATTATGACCCATAGCATCACTGTTTTGTAAATGATATTGTATTATTGTACAAAATCAACTATGTGATAATGAAATTGCCTTTTGCCGTTTTGTAAAATTATTTACTTTGATATATTAATGGCAAAAGTCCATATGATTAGTTCCGTATTGAGATGATATGAGATAGTATCAATATAAAAGGTTTAATCATTAAATATCCCTAGTCGGAGTATTATCGAGATCGGACATCGATAATGCGGAATAGACTAGTATTGCACTTGTGCGAGTTGTGATGGCACAACGGCATAGTTCTCATATATTTAAGTATTGGATACTTATGCAAGTGCGATAGGAGGTTGTGTTTTACCGATGGTACGGAAAACAGCTTCGCTCTGGATAGACCCCGCGGAATCCCATTGGTAGTATGTCTGCGTGTCTATGGGAGGCCGCATCAGGGTAGGTGTATATGGTCTTAACCTAAGACTTGCATCGCTAGTACTTGCGACAATCGGTAAACTTTGGTTTTGGTGGTTCGGGGCTTTAACCGGTTCTGTGTACGCCTCTTCTGGGTTTATCGGGAATCGTAGTGTACTGGATGTGATGTCAAGATGGAAGTATCACTTCAGACATATGGAGATGATGATCACACTGGATACAGAACTAGTACTCTATAAAAGGTTGCAACCGTCGGGACAATATGACTAGGTCAGGATTGTCCGATTTAAAGAGACTAGTTGTTTGATGTCCGATATATGTTTCGTAAGGGGCAGACACATTTCCAGCCCCAGGCCTAACATGTGATCGTCCGATACTGGATCGATGTACGCGATACTACGGTATACTACGCTTGATAAAGATCTAATATTCCAATAAGAATATTTCTGGAGAATTGGGATGGCATGGCGCTTTGCTAGAAGCCAACCTTGTCTTGTAAATCGGTAAAAACGTAGTACGAGGTACGTACGTGTTCGGATTATCCGACGACCGTATTTACTGCCAACATATCCGGAGATCTCTTGGGCCGCTTCCTGAAGATTCACCTATGATGTTTGATTCGTACTTTATTAATCTTGGATTAATTACGGAGAAACTTTATCTTGGATAAAATGCCTAATTAGGAGAGAGAACGATTAATTTGGAATTAATCGATAAAATAATATATTCGATATATTAAACGAAATTAGATTTCGACGCGGAATTAAAATCGGATTTTGATTCGGGCAAACGAATTAATTTAGAATTAATTCGTTAGCGATGTGAATAGTAATTTCGCTAGGCGTAATTATTTAATTCACGTCGCGACGGAAATTGTTAATTCGGAATTAGCGAAACCGAGCCCGAAAGTGTTTGCGGACACATTCGTATTTTGAAATGAGTGGGACCCGCAATTCACATCGCGAAGTCTCATCACTTGACACGACTAGTTGATGGATGTATCTAGTCACCTTTATGGGATGATACATTGTCACTATTCTCAATGTAAGTTGGTGAGGCCATTTAATGGCTTTTGGGAGGGAAAACCTTTCGCGGTTTTTGAAGGGTTTTTTACCAAATATTTTGGTAATTGTTATTCTCATCATCATTTCACGTTTTTTGAAACAATAAAAGTGAAAAAGAAAACCAAAAGCCTCTCTCCCTCTTCTTCTTCTTGCTCACGCCGTGAGCTTCCACAAGGCAGAAAAATTGTTTTTCATTTCTCCATTTTTGCTAGCACAATGAGGGATCAAAGGAGGTGATAGGGAAACAACCTTGGAGCTTGGAACACTTGAAGACTTGAAGCTTCTCTCCCTTTATGCTCTTGGCCGAAAGTTTCTACCTTGAAGACTCAAGGATTTTTCTTCATCAATTTTCGTCACAAGCTTTGTAAGTATGATTCCGCCATGCTTCAAGCTTTGCATGTATAAATTTGTGTATTTCTTTGGCTTATACTTTCTTTGGGACTAATTATAGAAACCTACAAAAAAATCCACTAATCTTAGGTAGACCTTTTCTTGCTACAGCTAATGCCCTTATGAATTGCAGGAATGGTCTCATGAAGTTATCATTTAGGAACATGACACTAGAAGTAAACATTTTTAATGTTGAAAAACAACCACAATGTGATGATGAGTGCCGATATACATACATGCTAGAAACAGTCTTACTAGAAACAAATTCTCTACAACTTGAATCAAATCCTCCCGAAATGTAATTGCTCCCAAAGAATCGTAAAAGGAGGAAAATGAGAGTTAATGCTCAATTGAAAATGATACCTGGGAAGTTAAAACGGAGGTTGAGCCAATTGAGGCATATGTGCAGCCTCAAATTTCAACCACCAGACCCTGGGGGAACAATAGATGAAATGTTGCAACCAGCCAGAACTTTTGTTTCATGCCTTCATCAGTTCACAGAATCGGAGAAACCAGAAAACTGGCCACGCTGTTGGCAAATTCTAAGGTCCCAAGATCATAAACAAGCATGAAAATGAAGTTCGAATACATCGACGAAGTCGCAGAATACTCACATCGATCGGTTGAGCGACGCGGAGGCAAACGAGGCAAAAAAACGAACTGCTGTCCTCCTTCACTGGTTCGGCACAGTGCAGTTTTTCTTCACTGGTTTTGGCTCGGTTTGAGTCCTTCGTCAAGCTCCAAGCTTCGTAGAATGGTTCCCGGCTCATGGGTTGACTTCCCTATCACCTTCGCATGTCTCGTAAGTGTGCTAGCAATTGTGATTTTTCCACAAAACCACACTCTTTGCTTCCCACTCTCTCGGGAAAATAGAACCAGAAATTTTAAGATGAAACAGCCCACTTTGGGCGTGAATGGTAGAAGGAAAAAGAGAAGAGAGATTGTGTGATGTGTTTCCAAATTTGTGTATTAAATACACACATTTGAATTTCAAATGAATTTCATTTGAATTTGGCTTTCAAAGTCAAACAATTAAAAGCCTCAACCACTCACATCACTCAATCCATCAAGTTGTCAAGTCACATCACTCAAAGTGACTTGTGATTTGACGCTTGAAGCGACTAGCGATTTGACGCTTGATTTGACGTGCCGCACTCGAATTAGAAATGCGAATGCGCTCGCAAATCATCTCGGGCTCGAGTTAACTAATTTCAAATTAACGAATTTTCTGTTGCGTCGTAATTAATTGATTACGCCTAGCGAAGTCACTATTCACGTCGCTAACGAATTAATTCTAAATTAATTCGTTCGCCCGAATTAAAATCTAATTTTAATTCCGCGTCGAAATCCAATTTCGTTTAATATATCAAATATATTAATTAATCGATTAATTCCAAATTAATCGTTATCTCTCTTTAGATGATGTTTTATCCCAGATAAAATATCTCCGCAATTAATCTCAGATTAATTTTCTCTCTCTTTCTAATCCCAGATTAATATATAGTGCGAGTTATACGTCATCATTGAATCTTTGGAAGCGACCCATGAGATCCCCGATATGTTGGCAGTAAATTCGGTCGTCGGACTATCCGAACATGTAAGTACCTCGTACTACGTTTATACCGAATTACAAGACAAGGTTGGCCTCTAGCAAAGCGCCATGCCTCCCAATTCTCCGGAAACATCCTTACAGGAATAAAGGATCTATATCAAGCATAGTATACCGTAGTATTGCGTATTTCTGTCCAGTATCGGATGATCACGTGCTAGGCCTGGGGCTGGAATTGTGTCTGCCCCGTAAGAAGCACATGTCGGATCTCTGGTAACTAGTCTCTATATCGGATAACTATGACCAAGTCATATTATCCCGATGGCTGCAGCACTAAAGAGAACCAGTCCCGTATCCTACGTGACCATCATCTCCATATAACTGAAGTGATACTTCCATCTTGACATCACAACCAACACACTACGATTCTCGATATACCCAGAATCGGCGTACACAGAAACCGGTTAAAGCCTTGGACGACCTCAACCAAAGTATATTGATTATCGTATGTATTAGCGGTGCAAGTCTCAGGTTAAGACCAAATACACCTACCCTGATTTCGGACTTCCATAGACACATAGTCACACTACCAATGGAATTCCGAGGGGGTCTAATCCATAGCGAAGCTGTTTCCCGTACCATCGGTAAAACACAACCTCCTATTACACTTGCATGAGTATCCATACCCAAACATATGAGAACTATGTCGTTGTGCCCTCACAACACGCACAAGTGTAATACTAGTCTTTTACGTATTTATCGATGTCCAATCTCGATAATACTCTGACTAGGGATATTTAATGATTTATCCTTCGTGGACTGATACTGTCTCATATCATTCTCAGTCCAGGAACAAATCATAGGACCCCTATCATTTATACATCTAGGTGATCAAATCACAACAAATGATAAGAGTGCAATCTCCTTTGTCACATAGTTAATTTGTATAACAACACCATGATTTGTACAAATAATGACGCTATGGGTCATAATTGTCCAACACTCTCCCACTTTCCCTATAGCTAGTCACTCGAGTGCTTGACACTCGAACTATGTACGGTTGGCTCAAACTGCTGAGAAATGCTTTCGTCAGCAGATTTGCATCATTATCGTCTGATGCAATTTATACGATCATCACATCGCCACGATGTATGATCCGAACGAATCAGATGAATATCGATGTATGTATCTGGATCGTTGATGAAACCATTAATTCTTTAGCTTGTGCTGACGCCTAGCTCAGCTGCTAACAGAATTATTTCTAATCTAATTAGATGTATTATCGACCCAAATGGCTTCTATTGCCGCCTCAGCTGTAGCAATAACCCATATTTGTTGTTTATTTATTCGGTAACAGTATCTTGCTTGGAAGATTTCCAGCTCACTGTTCTGTTATTCAAACTTTGTAGTACCGTTTGCGACTTATAGTCATTTTATCGGTTAGGAAACTTGCAGTAGTGATCCCAGTCACTTCAAGTTCTCATTCTCCATAGATTAAGACAGCATCATTAGATCTCTTAGATACTAACGGATGTTCTTAACATCAATCCAGTGACTATCACATGGATTGGCCTGTTTGTGAATCCATATGCTCAAAGCGTATGAGACACCAGGTAGCGTACATTTTTCAATGTACGGTTTCTCGGAGAATTTTCTCGAAAGCCAAGTTTTCACCGATTGTTATTATGAGAATATCATTTCCAAGAAATGACGTATTATCATTATTTATTGGACAACCACTGTTAGTGCGCTCCCACTAACCCTCTTATATACACAAGAACTTTTCGTTTTGAATTAAATCATACTCCATTATGATTGCATCAAAACGATAATTCCAAGAACCTATGCTTGCTTCAATCCAAACATAGATCGAATAACCTGCAAACCTTGTTTGCTAGTTTTGGTACGACAAAACCGACAGGATGTTACAAACATCCTCCAAAAGGTTTCCGTTTAAGGAAAGCGATTTTCCCGTTAAGCTGACATATTTCATAAATGAAATATGCAGCTTTAGCAAGCATTATCCAAATGGATTTACCGTGGCAACAGGTAAAAAGTTGAATCCCAATCAACACAATGTTGATAACGATACCTTTTCGCTAAAAGCCTAGCTTTATACGTTGGTATGTTGCCCTACATGTATGTCTTCCTTGAAGACTTATACAGTACCATAGGCACAATGCCTTGCGGTACATCAAATAGTATCAAAACATAGATGATATACATGGAATCCATTTCAGACTCATGACACTTTGTCATAATATGGAGTCGATACCTTGTATCACTTCCTCATACGTAGTCAGTTGGTATACCTCAATAAGATAGACATCTTTATTAGGCGAGATCAGAAACCCATACCCTAGGTTGTTTTCTGACTCTCTCCGACCTACGCGGTTCTTGTGTATACGAAGATTAATGGTAATAGTTTCATCCTTGATGAACTATTTATGTCCATTAGGATTCGATGCCTGGAATAGTATTACGACTCCGACTTTCATCGAGTTTTACTATCCTCCCACTTACCACTGCATATCGGTATTCCTCTTAGGAAAACGGCATGGCGAGCAACAATCTAATTGTTCTCTCATAAGTTGTATAAGTACAATACTTATGGTATCCGAAGGATAACAATCTAGCTCAGCTACTAACAGAATTATTTCTAATTTAATTAGATTTATTATCGACCCAAATGGCTTCTATTGCCGCCTCAGCTGTAGCAATAACCCACATTTGTTGTTTATTCGGTAACAATATCTTGCTTGGAAGATTTCCAGCTCATTGTTCCGTTATTCAAACTTTGTAGTACCGTTTGCGACTTATAGTCGTTTTATCGGTTAGGAAACTTGTAGTAGTGATCCCAGTCACTTCAAGTTCTCATTCTCCATAGATTAAGACAGCATCATTAGATCTCTTAGATACTAACGAATGTTCTTAACATCAATCCAGTGACTATCACATGGATTGGCCTGTTTGTGAATCCATATGCTCAAAGCGTATGAGACACCAGGTAGCGTACATTTTTCAATGTACGATTTCTCGAAGAATTTTCTCGAAAGCCAAGCTTTCACCGATTGTTATTATGGGAATATCATTTCCAAGAAATGACATATTATCATTATTTATTGGACAGCCACTGTCAGTGCGCTCCCACTAACCCTCTTATATACACAAGAATCTTTTCGTTTTGAATTAAATCATACTCCATTATGATTGCATCAAAACGATAATTCCAAGAACCTATGCTTGCTTCAATCCAAACATGGATCGAATAACCTGCAAACCTTGTTTGCTAGTTTTGGTACGACAAAACCGAAAGGATGTTACAAACATCCTCCAAAAGGTTTCCGTTTAAGGAAAACGATTTTCCCGTTAAGCTGACATATTTCATAAATGAAATATGCAGCTTTAGCAAGCATTATCCAAATGGATTTACCGTGGCAACAGGTAAAAAGTTGAATCCCAATAAACACAATGTTGATAACGATACCTTTCCGCTAAAAGCCTAGCTTTATACGTTGGTATGTTGCCCTCCATGTATGTCTTCCTTGAAGACTTATACAGTACCAATAGGCACAATGCCTTGCGGCACATCAACTAGTATCAAAACATAGTTGATATACATGGAATCCATTTCGGACTCATGACACTTTGTCATAATATGGAGTCGATACCTTGTATCACTTCCTCATACGTAGTCAGTTGGTATACCTCAATAAGATAGACATCTTTATTAGGCGAGATCATAAACCCATACCCCAGGTTGTTTTCTGACTCTCTCCGACCTACGCGGTTCTTGTGTATACGAAGATTGATGGTAATAGTTTCATCCTTGATGAACTATTTATGTTCCATTAGGATTCGATGCCTGGAATAGTATTACTCTGACTTTCATCGAGTTTTACTATCCTCCCACTTACCACTGCATATCGGTATTACTCTTAGGAAAACGGCATGGCGAGCAACAATCTAATTGTTCTCTCATAAGTTGTATAAGTACAATACTTATGGTATCCGTAGGATAACCTACATTTGGCACTTATCCAATTTCGGTTCTAGTTTGGTATCATCCAAACATATGCCTAGCATCCCAAATTATCAGGAATGAGAAACCCGGTTTCTTTCCTGTTCATAACTAATATGAAATCTGTCAAACATATTTTATGGAACCTTATTCTAAACAAGTTCTTGCATTGTTTAAAGCTTATCCGTTGAAGGAAATGGTAGCTCAGAGCGACTCATGATTAACCTTATCAAAATGACGTGTTCCGGGAGGAGTCCTCATTTGAAAGAACACTTTATTCTTTCAAGTATAATAGAAACTTATTGCTTAAGTATTTTCCATTACGGTCTTACCGTGACGGTATAATACCATAGCCGATCTGTTTGTCTATTTTGTGTCGAAACTGTAAAAAGTTTCCGATTTGTGTTCTTCAAAAGAAACACACAACCATTACGCGATGCCACATCCGTATAGGTCACGAAATATTCATATCCACATCTAGCCTAGCTAGACATGGGCCCACTTGCTTCATTATGAACTAGGGCTAACAGATCGGTGGCTTTTACACTTTTACCAAGTAAATAGTGTTTTAGGCACTTTGCCCAATAAACTAGATTCGTAGACTTTATTTGAATGGAATCAAATTAGTCCTAGTACCCACTCTTCAAAATGGTGGATATACGAGTCTTGTTTAATTGTGTCCCCGACAACAATGCCACAATTAGTTTCATCTGATCAAATCAGTTGAGCTATTTATTTGTCAAAATATATATTGAGATTTATTTATATTCAAAATATAAATTTTGTCATTCACATCTAATGTGTTTATCTCAATATCATCTTTATATAATAAAAACTTTAGTGTTCTAGAATATAAAGGTTCACCCGCAGCGGGTTAAACACTGATAAAGAGATAATGTTTCTAGTCAAACTAGTTACATTATAACAGTTTCCTAATTTAAGTACACACCCGAAGGTAGTTCCTAAACTTAGGTACATGCGGTTAAAACAGCGACTTTCGTCCCATTTCCGATTCGCAGATTAAATCTCAATTGAAGTCAGTATCATGTTCAAAACAGATTCTGAATATCAATATATATTTATGTATCACACTAAGTATTTAAAATCTAATTTTAATACTAGTAGTGAACATAATGTTGACAAATATATTTGAAGTTAGAGCCTTGCTCGTTCTTCAATTCCTTCATGTCTGCTTTTTCCAAATGGCAATCACGCTTCCGCGATCCCGTTTGCCACATTTAGGCAAACATTTTGGGATATGTCCTTTATCTTCCTAGAAGATTATAATGATATTGCCTTTGCCGGTTTCAACACTCCAGAAGCCTTTGGCCAAGCCTTGGCCTTCTAGAATATCGAAATAAGGTGCGCCTTGCGCTATTTGCTTAATTGAAAACTTTGACTTTGTCTCCTTGAGAATAGTCATTAACTCTCCAAGAGTTATTTATTGCAATTTATACTTCTAAAATCTAAGTTAATAGATTTATGAAGATCCTTCAATTTCTTTATCATACTTTAAGGATCTAATCCTTAGTTCTGATTCAGAAATTAAGGAGTCCACTACGACAAATATAATGGATTAAGCACTTAAGTTATCATAACATGAATATTCCAAATATCATGTTCCACTTATTTGCTTAACTCAAGCTTAGGCCTAATATGTTATTTTATCAAATAAAGTAACTTATTAGTTTCCAGGACCATCCTTAACTTTATTCTCAATTTGAAAATTAAACCATTTAAATACATTTTCCCTAGGATTATGTTTTAAATGTCAATCTTTCAATTATATCTTGATTTTAATAGTCCAACTATTTAATCAACGATTTAGGTACTATTTATTATAATGATTACAATAGTCCAACTATTTAATCAACTATAATTTTAATAGATTAAAATCATTTATTGATTACTATAATCCAATTATAAAATCAACTATAAATGAATAGTTTCAATATATAGTCCAACTATTTATTAAAACACAATTTAAATATTAGTCCAACTAACATTTAATTTATAACGACGAATGTATATTTGTTTGAGCGCGTATGGTGAGTAATTGAACGAGTATTGCAAATTCAATTCTTGCCTCCCACTATTTTTCGGCGAGCCTCTAACCCTCTGTCGAGTACTCGGGAAACCGCGTTTCCTAGTGGGCTAGGATCCCGTTAAATATCACACAATCTTGACTTTGGCCAACAAATTGTATGATAATTAACTATGTAGATCTCTAAGATCGATTGGATCCAATCCAATTCCTAGATCCGGTAGGGGGACATCCAAGTCCGATGATATATCTTATATATGCCAATACATCCAATGTATTACCTAACCTTTTCCTCTGAATCAACTAAGCCTTGGCTTTGGCACAACAAACTTAGTGATCCCAGTCAAGCGCGACCCATTGACCATTGAAAGCTTCGCAATCAATGTCGATGGACAAGAAATGGTCTTGACTTTGGCCAACAAACCACAACTTGGACAAGACACTGACATGGAACAAAGCCTTCGTGATTCAAACACATCTTCGACAGACAAAGGCCTTGACTTTGGCCAACAAACCAATGCCGTCTCGGATCTTGAGTGAGAATCACTCAATGGAAGGAAAGACGCTTAATATTATTTGAGGGTTTTTCGCTTGCAAATTGGCAACCAATTTATTATATTTGTTAAGGTCTCATCATCATACACCCTTAAACATGCATTCTAAACACATAATAAAGCGCATATGTAAAATAATAATGATATGCGGATGGATTCTTTGCACAATGATCCTAGATCAAATTCTCCATTTCTCTCTCCCGCTAGCACAAATATCACTTCTACCCGTTACACTACACTTCTAAAGAAACCTCATTTACATTGAGGGGAATAGGTGAGAAGAGAATACAAAGAAATGAGAGGTAATAAGGCTGGACACGCAGGTCCAATTTAATAAATCGAATTTATTACAAAAATTTCTAAAATTGTCCCACCCATCTAATATCCATCCGATATACATTATTCATGCATTCGCAACCATGTATTCACACAAGCATGTTATCAATCAATCTAATCCAATTAATTAATATGATAATTAGTGATCATCCAATGTTCAAACAACGATTTGATTTTGCTCGAGTCAAACTCATTTTTACGAATAAGTACTCAAAGTACGAATTCTCGAATTAAATTAAACTACATCATTAAATCCAATTTAATATGTATTTAATTCTAATTCACTATTTAATTCCAAATTAAATAATACACTTTAATAATAAACCTTTTACGACTTAAATTCCAAATTTAATCGCAACGGGTCTCAAAGCCCGATTAACGTCCAACGTCAATTTAATTAAAGTCCAATGGGCTTTTAATTAATTTCTTAAGGCGTGGACTTTTGGTCAACTCGGGTCAAACCAAATAACCAAAATCCAATCCGGGAGTTACCCCATAAGCCCAGAAATCAATCTTGGCCCATTAGGCCCAATTAAACTTTAAATGTCCATTAAGTCGCATTTGGGCTTTATGGAAGTGGTTTTGGTCCTAATTGGATCCAACCAATTTTGCCTAAACCCAAATTTGTACAACAAAGCCCAATAAGCCCAATTACAACACTTAAGCCCAATTTCACAAAATAGGCCCAATTATAATTAAATCACAAAAAATCCAATTTTCCAATTTAATTACATAAAGTGCAATACACAATTAATTACCCAATTAACATTTCTAAAACATTAATTAACATAACTAATCATGCTCATCTACATCAATTATTGTCCAACACAAATTGATTAAAATCAAACCCAATTTACATGCTACAAGTCTCGGCCAATTTGGGGATTTTTCGTCCGATTCGAATTCAGTCCAATTAATTCCACAATCGACATTAAATCACCATCCTAATTGATTCTAACTCATCCAATGAATTAAAATCAAAATCCCAAGACATTAAAATAGGGCATCAAATTCGGCCATGCCAAATTTTTGGGGCAAATTTGTTCCAAACCAGATTTGATCAAATTGATCCAATCAATCTCAAATTAAAACATATCTAAGCATACTAATTCATCCAATTTCATTAAACATGCTCAAATACAATTTTACCCAAATTTTATCCCTAAGTTGATTTCATGCTCAAACCTTTAGCTCTGAAACCATTGTTGGCAAATTCTAAGGTCCCAAGATCATAAACAAGCATGAAAATGAAGTGCGAATACATCGACAAAGTTATGGAATACTCACATCGATCGGTTGAGCGACGCGGAGGCCAACGAGGCAACAAAAACGAACTGCTGTCCTCCTTCACTGGTTCGGCAGTGTACAGTTTTTCTTCACTGGTTTTGGCTCGGTTTGAGTCCTTCGTCAAGCTCCAAGCTTCGTCGAATGGTTCCCGACGCATGGGTGGACTTCCCTATCACCTTCGCATGTCTCGTAAGTGTGCCAGCACTTGTGATTTTGCCATAAAACCACACTCTTTGCTTCCCACTCTCTCGGCAAAACAGAACCATAAAGTTTAAGATGAAACAGCCCACTTTGGGCGTGAATGGTAGAAGGAAAGAGAGAAGAGAGATTGTGTGAGGTGTTTCCAAATTTGTGTATTAAATACCAAATTTGTGTATTAAATACACACATTTGAATTTCAAATGAATTTCATTTGAATTTGGCTTTCAAAGTCAAACAATTAAAAGCCTCAACCACTCACCTCACTCAATCCATCAAGTTGTCAAGTCACATCACTCAAAGTGACTTATGATTTAACGCTTGATGCGACTAGCGATTTGACGCTTGATTTGACGTGCCGCACTCGAATTCGAAATGCGAATGCGCTCACAAATCATCTTGGGCTCGGGTTCACTAATTCCAAATTAACGAATTTTCTGTTGCGTCGTAATTAAATGATTACACCTAGCGAAGTCACTATTCATGTCGCTAACGAATTAATTCTAAATTAATTCGTTCGCCCAAATTAAAATCTAATTTTAATTCCGCGTCGAAATCCAATTTCGTTTAATATATCAAATATATTAATTTTGTCAACTCCTATATAGATCCAGTCATACTTCTTCTATGTGTGATTTGTGAAACCGGTTGTGACTGGTAAAGTTGTTTTATGTGTTGGTCTTCTGCTGTAGTATTGCCTAAGGGTATATTGTCGATGTTAGATAGCTCGTAATGATAACTTTTGTGTGTTGTTAACATAGAGAAAATAATCATTGATTACCTTAGATTTAATAGGTGTAGAATTGAATATCTTCCAATTGTTGGTTTGGGATGTGAAACCTTGAATTGGGTAATAAAAAGAATCAATAACTGAATATTGGAGTTTGATATAAGAGGGATTCCCAATGCTTTTCTACTTTTCTCTGCTGATATTCCTAAGAATTTATCTATAGTTTTTATCTTAAATTGCCAATCCAATCTTTTCTTTAAATAAGTTATTGCTAAACGTTTTTGCTTAAGTGCATTAGTTCCTTGTAACCATCTTTCTGAGGAATCGACACCTCAACTATATTACGATAGCCGCAAGTGCTCTTTGGGCGTAATCAGCTACTGTATCATAACTAATCATTCTAAGGTCATTTACGTCTTTACCATTGTAGGCACTGTATTTTTTGCATATAAGTCCCTATGATGAGTCTCATTTGGAGACACTACCCTTTAAGTCGAGGAAGTCGTGGGAAATGGACGTCGGAAGGGAATCAAGATTTTGTTAAATTGTATTCGCTTGTTTAGCTTCGGGCTCACTCGTTGGACCTCCGTTTTAAAGCACTTTAGCCCCAAAAAACCCCCGCAAGCCACACACCTAGCCCACAAACACCAAGCCCACCTCCAAAGTCAAGCCACACGCCCACACCAAGCCCATTCTGTTGGATAATATGACCCAGCGTCACTATTTGTACAGATCATGGTGTTGTTGTACAAATTAACTATGTAACAAGGAAATTGCACTCTCATCATTTGTGATTAGATCACCATAGATATATAAATGAAGAGAGGTCCCTATGATTAGTTCCTGGATTGAGAATGATATGAGACAGTATCAGTCCACGAAGGATTAATCATTAAATATCCCTAGCCGGAGTATTATCGAGATAGGACATCGATAATGCGGAATAGGCTAGTATTGCACTTGTGCGCGTTGTGAGGGCACAACGGCATAGTTCTCATATATATAAGTATTGGATACTTATGCAAGTGCGATAGGAGGTTGTGTTTCACCGATGGTACGGGAAACAGCTTCGCTCTGGATAGACCCTTCGGAATCCCATTGGTATTATGACTATGTGTCTATGGGAGGCCGAAATCAAGGTAGGTGTATAGTCTTAACCTGAGACTTACATCGCTAATACTTACGATAATCGATAGACTTTGGTCTTGGTGGTACAGGGCTTTAACCGATTCTGTGTACAACCACTTTTGGGTTTATCAGAGAGTCGTAGTGTATTGGGTGTGATGTCAAGACGGAAGTATCACTTCAGTCATAGTGGAGATGATGTCACGCAGGATACGGTATTAGTGCTCTTAAGTGTTGCGCAACCATCGGGATATTATGACTAGGTCATACATATCCGATTATAGAGACTAGTTACCAGACATCCGACATGTGCTTCGGACGGGGCAGACACTTATCCAGCCCCAGCCCTAGCACGTGACTATCCGATACTGGGCCGATATACACAATACTACGATATACTACGCTTGATACAGATCTATATATTCCTATAAGAATATTTCTGGAGAATTGGGTAGGCATGGCGCTTTGCTAGAAGCCAACATTGTCTTGTAAATCGCTATAAACGTAGTACGCGATACTTACGTGTTCGGATAGTCCGACGACCGTATTTACTGCCAACATATCCAGAGATCTCATGGGTCGGTTCCTGAAGATTCACCGATGACGTATGACTCGCACTTTAATTAATCTAGGATTAATTCGATGAGAGAGAAAATTAATCTGGGATTAATTACGGAGATATTTTATCTCGGATAAAATATCGTTAAAGAGAGAGAACGATTAATTTGGAATTAATCGATAAATTAATATATTCGATATATTATAAGGAAATTAGATTTCGACGCAGAATTGAAATTAGATATTAATTCGGGCGAACGAATTAATTTAGAATTAATTCGTTAGCGACGTGAATAGTGAATTCGCTGGGCGTAATCATTTAATTACGACGCGACGAAAATTCGTTAATTTGGAATTAACGAACCCAAGCCCGGGATTGTTTGCGAGCGCATTCGCATTTCGAATTCGAGTGCGGCACGCAAGTCAAATCAAGCGTCAAATCACATGTCACATCAAGCGTCAAATCACATGTCACTTTGAGTGATGTGACATTTGAGTGATTGATGTGAGTTGATTTGTAGTGATTGACAAGCATTTAATGTTTGTTTTTGAAATTAGAAAAAGGTAAATGGTTTATTATTTTTTGGGAAATTATAAAGCCAATTACAATTTTTCTTTTTCATTAATTCACTCTCTCTCTCCTTCACGTTTTTGCTCATTTTGGAGCCAAAACTTCTTCATCTTCTCTCTCGGTCTTGGACCGATTTCTTCATCTCTTTCTCTGGTTTGACTTGAATACTCGGGAAACCGTGATTACGAAGGCTTGGCCTAAGGGCATGTAGCACGAGGTGCACATCGTTTCAATATTGTAAAAACCCAAGGCTTGGCCTAAGGTTCCTAAAATATTGAAAAGATAATTGACATATACCAAAGTGACTACCATTTGGATATGGCAGACACGAAGGAATTAAAGAAAGGGCAAGGCTCTGACTTTGAAAATGTTTGTCTTAGTTATGTTCACAGCTAGTATTAAAATTAGATTTTAAATACTTAGTGTGGTACATAAAATATATGTATTGATGTTCAGAATCCGCTATGAGCTGGATACTGACTTCAAGCCGAGATTTCTCTGCGAATCGGAAACGGGACGAAAGTCGCTGTTTCGACCGTAGATACCTAAGTTTAGGAACTACCATTTGGGTGTGTACTTAAATTAGGAACTGTTATAATGTAACTAGTTTGACTAGAGACATTATCTCTATATCAGTGTTTAATCCGTTGCGGATAAAACCTTTATATTATAGAACACTAAGTGTTTTATTATATAAAGATGATATTGAGATAAATACATTAGATGTAAATAACAGAATTTATATTTTGAATATAAATAAAATCTCAAACATATAAAATGACAAATAAATAGCTCAAATTGATTTGATCAATAGAGACTTATTTGTGACATTGTTGTCTATGACACAATTTAACGAGACTCGTATATCCACACTTTTGAAGAGTGGGTACTAGGACTGATTTGACTATTCAAATAAGGTCTGCGAATCTAGTTTATTAGGTAAAGTACCTAAGATACTATTTACTTGGTAATAGTATTAGGGCCACCGACCTGTTAGCCCTATTCATGGTGAAGTAAGTGGGCCCATATCTAGCTAGGCTAGATGTGAACATGAATATTTCGTGACCTTAACGGATGTGGCATCACGTTATGGTTATGTGTTTCTTTTGAAGAACACAAATCAGAAACTTTTAGAGTTTCGACACGAAATAGACAAACAGATCGGCTATAGTATTATACCGTCACGGTAAGACCATAATGGAAAATACTTAAGCAATAAGTTTCTCATATACTTGAAAGAGTATAGTATTCTTTCAAATGAGGACTCCTCCCGGAACACGTCAAAGTGACGGTGTGTCCGAACGGATTAACCGAATCATGTTAGACATGATAAGGCTAATCATGAGTCGCTCTGAGCTACCATTTCCTTCAATGGATACAGATAAACAGTGCAATAACTTATTTAGAATAAGGTTCCATAATAATCTGTTTGACAGATTACATATTAGATATGAACGGGAAAGAAACCGGGTTTCTCATTCCTGACCATTTGGGATGCTAGGCATATGTTTGGATGATACCAAACTAGAACCCAAATTGGATAAGTGTCAATTGTAGGCTATCCTAGGGATACCATAAGTATTGTATTTATAAATCTCACCAGAGAACAATTAGATTGTTGCTCACCATGCAGTTTTCCTGAGAGGAATACAGACATGCAGTGGTAAGTGGGAGGATAGTAAAACTCGATGAAAATCGGAGTAATACTATTCAAGGCACCTATTCCTAATGGAACACATATAGTTCATCAATGATGAATTTATACCATTAATCTTCGAATACACAAGAACTGAGTAGATCGGATAGAGTCAGAAAATGACCTAGGGTATGGGTTTCTGATCTAACCTCATAAAGATGTCAATCTATGAAGGTATATCCACCGACTACGTTTTGAGGAAGTGATACGAGGTATCGACTCCCTATTATGGCAAAGTGCCATGAATCCGAAATGGATTCCATGTATAACAACTATTGAATACTAGTTGTTGTACCACAAGGCATTGTGCCTATTGGTACATTAAACGTCTTCAAGGAAGACATACATGGAAGGCAACATACCAACGTACAAAGCTGGGCTTTTGACGGAAAGGTATCGTTATCAACATTGTGTTAATAACGGTTCAACCTTTTACCTGTTGCCGTGGTAAATCCATTTTGAAGATGCTTGTTGATAACTGCATATTTCATTTATGAAATGTGTCAGTTGCAGATCAAAATCGCTTTCCTGAAAAGGAAACCTTTTGGAGGATGCTTACAACATCCTGACGATTTTGTATAACCGAAAAACAAGGTTTGCGAGTTATTCGATCCATGTTTGGATTGAAACAAGCATAAGGTTCTTGGAACTGACGTTTTGAAATAATCATAATGGTTTATGATTTGACTCAAAACGAAATAATTCTTGTGTATATAAGGAGGTTAGTGGGAGATCACTGATAATGAAATTCCTATAAAGCAATCGGTGAAAGCTTGGCTTTCATAAGAAATTCTTCGTAGAATTCTGGGGAGTAACAACCTTTATTCAAGGAATAAAGATCTACTGGGATAGATTTGGAGTTGTTAACACTCTGGGAAATTGTACATTTAAAATGTACTTGATATGGTGTCTCATACGCTTTGAGCATATGGAGTCACAATCAGGACAATCCAAGTGATAGTCATTGGATTGAAGTTAAGGACATCTATTAGTATCTTAGAGAACTAAAGATGCTGTCTTAAATTATGGAGTAGGAGAACTTGAAGTGACTAGGATCACTGCTGCAAGTTTCCAAACCAGTAAATACTGCGGTACTATAAAGTTTGAATAACGGGACAGTAAGCTGGAAATATTCCGAGCAAGATAACTATTACCGAATAAACAACAAATGCGGATTATTGCTGCAGCTGAGGCAGCAATAGAAGCCATTTGGATCGAAAATAAATCTAATTAGATTAGATATAGCAGCTGAGCTAGGCGTCAGCACATGCTAAGGAATTAAAGGTCTCATCGACGATCCAGATATATACTTCTATATCATCTGATTCGTTCGGATCATACATCGTGGCGATGTGATGATCGTGTAAATCGCGTCAGACGATAATTAAACAAATCCGCTGACGAAAACCTTTCCTCAGCAATTTGAGCGAACCGTTCATAGTTCGGGTGTGGGACACTTGAGTGACTGGCTATGTGCCAAGTGGGAGATTGTTGGATAATATGACCCATAGCGTCACTATTTGTACAGATCATGGTGTTGTTGTACAAATTAACTACGTAACAAGGAAATTGCACTCTCATCATTTGTGATTAGATCACCATAGATATATAAATGAAGAGAGGTCCCTATGATTAGTTCCTGGATTGAGAATGATATGAGACAGTATCAGTCCACGAAGGATTAATCATTAAATATCCCTAGCCGGAGTATTATCGAGATAGGACATCGATAATGCAGAATAGGCTAGTATTGCACTTGTGCGCGTTGTGAAGGCACAACGGCATAATTCTCATATATATAAGTATTGGATACTTATGCAAGTGCGATAGGAGGTTGTGTTTCACCGATGGTACGGGAAACAGCTTCGCTCTGGATAGACCCTTCGGAATCCCATTGGTATTATGACTATGTGTCTATGGGAGGCCGAAATCAAGGTAGGTGTGTATAGTCTTAACCTGAGACTTACATTGCTAATACTTACGATAATCGATAGACTTTGGTCTTGGTGGTACAGGGCTTTAACCGGTTCTGCGTACACCACTTATGGGTTTATCAGAGAGTCGTAGTGTATTAGGTGTGATGTCAAGACGGAAGTATCACTTCAGTCATAGTGGAGATGATGTCACGCATGATACGGTATTAGTGCTCTTAAGTGTTGCGCAACCATCGGGATATTATGACTAGGTCATACATATCCGATTATAGAGACTAGTTACCATACATCCGACATGTGCTTCGGACGGGGCAGACACTTATCCAGCCCCAGCCCTAACACGTGACTATCCGATACTGGGCCGATATACACAATACTACGGTATACTACGCTTGATACAGATCTATATATTCCTGTAAGAATATTTCTGGAGAATTGGGTAGGCATGGCGCTTTGCTAGAAGCCAACATTGTCTTGTAAATCGGTATAAACGTAGTACGCGATACTTACGTGTTCGGATGGTCCGACGACCGTATTTACTGCCAAATATCCGGAGATCTCATGGGTCGGTTCCTGAAGATTCACCGATGACGTATGACTCGCACTTTAATTAATCTGGGATTAATTCGATGAGAGAGAAAATTAATCTGGGATTAATTACGGAGATATTTTATCTCGGATAAAATATCGTTAAAGAGAGAGAACGATTAATTTGGAATTAATCGATAAATTAATATATTCGATATATTATAACGAAATTAGATTTCGACGCAGAATTGAAATTAGATATTAATTCGGGCGAACGAATTAATTTAGAATTAATTCGTTAGCGACGTGAATAGTGAATTCGCTAGGCGTAATCATTTAATTACGACGCGACGAAAATTCGTTAATTTGGAATTAACGAACCCAAGCCCGGGATTGTTTGCGAGCGCATTCGCATTTCGAATTCGAGTGCGGCACGCAAGTCAAATCAAGCGTCAAATCACATGTCACATCAAGCGTCAAATCACATGTCACTTTGAGTGATGTGACATTTGAGTGATTGATGTGAGTTGATTTGTAGTGATTGACAATCATTTAATGTTTTTTTTTGAAATTGGAAAAAGGTAAATGGTTTATTATTTTTTGGGAAAATATAAAGCCAATTACAATTTTTCTTTTTCATTAATTCACTCTCTCTCTCCTTCACGTTTTTGCTCATTTTGGAGCCAAAACTTCTTCATCTTCTCTCTCGGTCTTGGACCGATTTCTTCATCTCTTTCTCTGGTTTGACCGAAAGAAATTGGAGAAGCAATGATCTTGTTACAAGATCTATGTGCTAGCACACTCATGGAGGAATACAAAGGTGATAGGGAAGCGAGTTCGTGAGCTTGGAAGCTTGAAGCTTGGAGCTTCAATGGTGTCTCCCATGGCCGAACCTTGGAGAAGCCGAACCAGTCACCACCGTGCAGCCCCTACCACGCGCAGCTCACTGCCGAGCAAGGGAGAGTAGTTCGTGGTCCATCTTCGTTGCATCTCTACCGATCTATGTGAGTTTTTCCGCACCTCATTTGATTGTATTCAACTCGTTTATGCATGATTTATGATCCTTGGGACTTGATTGAAACTCAACACATTCACGCCCAAGCCCACTTGAAACACATCCAAATTAATAAAATGCATATTTAACACATGAAGAATTAAATAAAATCTAAAAATCATATACCAAATTAAAATAAATATCAAATAAAATCATGCCTAATTAAAATCAATCAAGTATATTATATTCCTAACTAAAAAAATCTCATGCCTAAACAAAAAACAAATTAAATATATCATATTCCTAATCTAGCCAAGACATGTCCCCCATCAAATATTAGACTTTCCTTGTAAGACACTAATTGGTTCCTTCCTTTTCAAACAAGGAGAAGCCCTAGCCTTTGTCTATAAAAGAAACCAAAATCCAATACTTCCCCCTCTCTCATTCACGCCTAAAACAGAGAAAGTAGCCCTTGCATTGTCGTCCAGAACACAAAAATAAGCCCTATTGCCGCATCACACATCCACAAAAAAAAAACCTCATCATCGCCAATAGTCAAGCACCAAGAACCTTCAAACACCACCTGCCATCACGCCCACTACCTCCACGCCTCTACACTGCCTTCACGCTCATTGCCTCACCCCCCATCTCCACTTACGTTACTAGAAAACACAGCCACTGCCTTCTCACTCAACACGTCCTCTCCATCCAACAGCCCGCCCCACTAACGCACACAGCAACGACAAACACATAGCCATTCACCCCTATTTTTCAACGCACGCACCTGACTCCTCCAACAGCCCCTACTTTCAATGCATAAACTGCCCAAAACAGTCCCTGAATTAACCCAAAACTGCACCTAAAAAACAGCCCAAACCAGTCCAAATAACCCGCAAAATAGTCCCTAAATTTCCTTAAAACTGCGACCAGAAAATACAACATAAACAGCAGCGAAACAGAGTGAAAATAGCAGCTCAAATAGCGAAACAACGAGGAAAGACGCAAACTAGTGAACCAGAAAAGTTACGGAGCATCAACCCTTCCGACGGCCGTGTAACGCGCTTCCGAGAGACGACAAAAGAGGTTAGACCTGAGGGCAATGTTTTACATCTATTTTCATTCGTATTTTTATTGTTTATTATTTGCATGAGTACTGTGGAATGATCTGTGTTGTGGCCCTTGAATAAAATGGAAAATGTGTCGCCTCTTGTGGTATATATATAGGATGGAAACCCAGACGTAAACTCTGTAGCCGAATCCGAATGGACGGTAGTGCGGTCTGTACTTGGGATACAACTCCACGTCCAACTTGAGCAAACGACACATATTTCGATTTATTTTGTCTTGTTTTTTTATTATCCGTTATTTAATTTCTGCATGTTATTTGTTTGTGTAATGATGAGATAATGCGCATGGGCTTAGTAAGTTGGATTAAAGGTCCTTCATTTCGAGGGGTTAAAATCCTTTACCATGATGCTTTGCCGCGCCAGATGATGTATATTCGGTTGAATGTAAGATGTGTTCAATCGGGTATATAAAGTCTGATATTGTTGTCATTATTTTTTATATGCATTATGTTATTAGCGCATTGGCTTAGTAAGTTAGATTAAAGGTCCTCCATGTCGAGGGGATAAAATCCTTTACCACGATGCTTTGCCGCGCTGGATGATGTATATTCGGTTGAATGTAAGATGTGTTCAATCGGGTATACAAAGTCCGATATTGTTGTCTTTATTTTTTATATGCATTATGTTATAAGCGCATGGGCTTAGTAAGTTGGATTAAAGGTCCTCCATGTCGAGGGGTTAAAATCCTTTACCACGATGATTTGCCGCGCTGGATGATGTATATTCGGTTGAATGTAAGACGTGTTCAGTCGGGGATACGAAATCCAATATTGCTGTCTTTACTTTTATATGCATTATGATGTGATGTGCATGGGCTTAGTAGGTTGGATTAAAGGTCCTATATTTGGAGGGATAAAAAGCCTACGGTCTACCTTTACCACGATACTTCGCCACGCCTTTTATTTCGTTATTTGCTTTTCTTTGTATGTCATCTTCTTGCATAATCATGCATCATATTGCATCACGCATGGGCAAATCAAGTTGGATTAAAGGTCCTCCACTTTGAGGGATAGAAAGCCTACAGGCTACCTTTGCCACGATGTTTTTCCGCGTCGGACAAAGTGCATTCGATTGAATGTGAGATTTGTTAAATCGGACACTTGAAGTCCTATATAGATGGGGGCATATGTCGCATCTCTTTTCTTTCACTTTAATTATTTATCTTTCAAATCGCATCATGACACGTTTATTTTGATGTACAATTGCCTCTTTGGTTATTTCTTTGCATTATATACCTAATTATTTCTCTTTATTACGTATGATTGTGCAACTGCCATTTGTTTGCATTTCCGTGTCCATGAATTTAATGTTCTTATGACATTGTATGCTTGCCGTATTTCAATTTATCTTTATGCATGTAAATTTGGACATAGATTATATGCAAATATGTTGTATGCAAATTTGGACATAAATTGTATGCAAATAGGTTGTATGCAAATTCAGACATAGGTTATATGTAAACTTAAATATGAGCCTTGTACTTATGCATGCGAACTTAGGAGTAAATTATCCTTGGAAATATATGTTGCTTAGGCTTGGTTAGATTATTGCACAAATCATTTCATTACAAGTGGCATAAATAAGGGACCATTCCGAACCCAACGCTTTGAGGTCTTCCCTTGCAAGGGGTGAGTGCGGCCTTAAATCATTTTCCCGGTTCACACCAGGTGGCGACTCCATTATTCTCCGATTTAGTCCCCCGAGGGCTACTCCGTACTCCCAACTAGGCCGCGAGCCTAGAACAGCATGCGTCGCCCAGTTTCTGTGTCCTACAGTCTGGTGACTCCACTGGGGATAAAGAATCGGCCCCGAAATAATATCTTGTAATGTTTGGATTTGTGCTTTAATTAACCGTGTCTACTGTGGGTTAAAAAAGGTTTAATCAATGCACTTTTAAGGCTGGGTAATGGTTTGGTGTCTTCCTTCATTCACTACCTTTCTATAAGGAAAAGCTGCGAAGGCACCTAGATAATCATTTACTTGTAGCCTATTGTGATGGACTAATTTGGAGGACTCGTTGTTTATTCCTGTCACCAAGCGATAAGAGCCTAAGAGGCTTGGGTTTTTAAGAGAGTTCGCTCCGCCCTCCCTCTGGGGAATCTACAATGGGAAATCCATTTGACAGTCAGTCACACACCAAAACTTGTTGGCACGTACTGTAACGTATAAAAAAGGTGCGCTCACTTGGTCGCAGCGGGTCAAACACTGATATAGAGATAATGTATCTAGTCAAACTAGTTACATTATAACAGTTTCTTAATTTAGGTACAAACCCAAGGGTAGTTCCTAAACTTAGGTATCTACGGTTAAAACAGCGAATTTCGTCTCGTTTTTGATCCGAAGATTAATCTCAATTGAAGTCAGTATCCTGTTCAACACAGATTCTGAACATCAATATATATTTATGTATCACACTAAGTATTTAAAATCCAATTTTAATACTAGTAGTGAACATAATTATGACAATCATATTTTGAAGTCAGAGCCTTGCTCGTCTTCGGTTCCTTCTTGGGATATGTCCTTTTATCTTCCTAGAAGATTATAATGATTTTGCCTTTGCCCTTTTCAACACTCCAGTAGCCTTTGGGCAAGCCTCGAGTTTCTAGAATATCGAAGTAAGGTGCGCCTTGCGCTACTTGCCTAACTGCAAAGTTTGACTTTGTCTCCTTGAGAATAGTCATTAATTCTCCAAGAATTATTTATTGCAATTTAGTATTTCAAAGATCTAAAATAGATCCATGAAAATCCTTCAATTTCAGTATCATACTTTAAGGATCTAATCCTTAGTTCTGATTCAGAAATTAAGGAGTCTACTGCGACAAGCTTAATGGATTAAGCACTAAAGTTATCATTACACGAATATTCCAAATATCATGTTCCACTTATTTGCTTAACTCCGGGCTTTAGGCATAATACATTATTTTATCAAATAAACTAACTTATTATTTTTCAGGGCCGTCCTGAAATTATTCCCAATTTGAAAATTAAACCATTTAAACACATTTTCCCCAGGATTATGTTTTAAATGTCAATCTTTCAATTTTATCTTGATTCTAATAGTCCAATTATTTAATTATCGATTTGTGGTACTATGTATTATATTGATTATTATAGTCCAACTATACAATCAAATATAATTTAAATTAATTAACCTCAATTACATTGATTACTATAATCCAATTATAAAATCAACTGTAAATCGAAATTAATTAATTCAAATATATTGATTACTATAATCCAATTATATAATCAACTATAATACAGTCCAACTGTTTATTAAAACAACAATTTAAATATTAGTCCAACTAACATTTAATCTAACGACGAAATAATTCATGATTGAGCGCGTATGGTGAGTAATTGAACGAATATTGCAAATTCAATTCTTGCCTCCCACTAATTTTCGGCGAGCCTCTAACCCTCTGTCGAGTACTCGGGAAACTGTGTTTCCTAGTGGGCTAGGATCCCGTTAAATATCACACAATCTTGACTTTGGCCAACAAATTGTATGATAATTAACTAGGTAGATCTCTAAGATCAATTGGATCCAATCCAATTCCTAGATCCGGTAGGGGGACATCCAAGCCCGAAACATATATCTTATATATGCCAATACATCAAATGTATTACCTAACATTTTCCTCTAATCAACTAAGCCTTGGCTTTGGCACAACAAACTTAGTGATCCCAGTCAAGCGCGACCCATTGACCATAGAAAGCTTCGTAATCAATGTCGATGGACAAGAAGTGGTCTTGACTTTGGCCAACAAACCACAACTTGTACAAGACACCAATATGGAACAAAGCCTTCGTGATTCAAACACATCTTCGACAGACAAAGGTCTTGACTTTGGCCAACAAACCAATGTCGTCTCGGATCTTGAGTGAGAATCACTCAATGGAAGGAAAGACGCTTAATATTATTTGAGGGTTTTTCGCGTGCAAATTGGCAACCAATTTATTATCTTTGTTAAGGTCTCATCATCATACACCCTTAAACATGCATTCTAAACACATAATAAAGCGCATATGAATAAAATAATAATGATATGCGGATGGATACTTTACATTGATCCTAGATCAAATCTCTCTTTCTCTCTCCCGCTAGCACATGTATTTACTTCTACCCGTTACACTACACTTCTAAGAAACCTCATTTACATTAAGGGGAATAGGTGAGAAAAGAATACAAAGAGTACGAAGGTGATAAGGCTGGACACGCATGTCCAATTAATAAATCAAATTTATTACAACAATTTCTAAAATTGCCACACCCAACTAATATCCATCCGATATACATTATTCATGCATCGCAACCACGTATTCATACAAGCATATTATCAATCAATCTAATCCAATTAATTAATCTGATAATTAGTGATCATCCAATGTTCAAACAACGATTTGATTTTGCTCAAGTCAAACTCGTTTTTCGAATAAGTACTCAAAGTACAAATTCTTGAATTAAATTAAACTACAAAATTAAATCAAATTCAATTTGTATTTAATACTAATTCACTATTTAATTCCAAATTAAATATTACACTTTTATTAACGAACCTTTACGACTTAAATTCCAAATTTAATCGCAACGGGTCTCAAAGCCCGATTAACATCTAATGTTTATTTAATTAAAGTCCAATGGGCTTTTAATTAATTTCTTTAAGGCGTGGACTTTTGGTCAACTCGGGTCAAACCCAATAACCAAAATCCAATCCGGGAGTTACCCCATAAGCCCAGAAATCAATCTTGGCCCATTAGGCCCAATTAAATAATTAAGGTCCATTAAGTCATAATTGGACTTTATGGATTCGGTTTTGGGCCTAATTGGATCCAACCAATTTTGCCTAAACCTAACTTGGTACAACCAAGCCCAAAAGCCCAATTACAACTTTTAAGGCCCCATTTCCAAAATAAGCCCAAATTAATTAACTTATAAAATTCCAAATTTCATAATTAATTAACCTAAGTGTAATACACAATTAATCACCCCATTAATATTTCTAAAACATCAATTAGCCTAATTAATCATGCACTTTAACAACACATAGTGTCCAACACATTTTTATCAAAATCAAACCCAATTTACATGCTTAAAGTCTCGGCAATTAGGGGTTTTTCAAATCCGATTCGGTTTCAATCCAATTGAATTCATAATCATCATTTCCCAAATCAATTCAACTCATCCAATGAATCAAAATCAAAAAACACAATGAATTTCAAAAATCATCAAGTTTCGGCCAAGCCTCCAATTTGGGGAAAATTGTTCCAAATCAAAATTCAATCCAATTAAACCTCAAATCAACATTACCCAATTGTTTTAAGTCATCCAATGATCAAACAAACAAAATTATGCCAAGACATTAGGGCTTACAATTTTCGGCCATGCCCAAAAATTTGGGGAAAAATGGATCCAATCCAATTTCATGAAATTGATCATGCACAACTTCAATTAATCAACATACAATCATACTTAATCAATCAATTTAACCAAATCATGCTTCAATTGATTTTACACAATTTCAAACCCTAAATTTTTCATGCTTGATCAAAGCTCTGATACCATTGTTGGTTTCTAGATTAGGTCCCAAGATAATGAAATCAAGCAAGAAAAACGCATGAATACAAGCATAGGAGGTGCGGAAAAACTCACAATGATCGGTTGAGATGCGACGAAGATGAAAAATGAACTGCCTACTCTGTCAAGCTCGGCAGTGGCTGCTCTTGGTCGTGGACTGCACGACATGGGCTGGTTTGGCTCCTCCAAGAATCGGCCATTGATGACTCTATGGAAGCTCCAAGCTTCAAAAATGGATTCCAAGCTCAAAGGTTCACTGCCCTATCACCTTTGTATTGACCCAAGTGTGTGCTAGCACCTCTTCTTCTTCTTTGTTTTTCGGTCAAACCAGAAATTGGAAGAGGAAGAAGATGAAGAACGACTCAAAGCCGAGAGAGAAAAAGAGAGAGAAGAACGGTTTTCCATGAAAACCGATTGAGAGAGAGAGAGAATAAAAGGAAAATGCTTTATATATTTATTTTATTTTCCAAAAACAAAAACAAATAAATAAAAGCATTTTTCATTTACCAAAAAGTCAAAAGCAAAAGACAATAAATGCTTTTCAATCAACTCACATCAATCACTCAATCAATCAATCAAATTGTCACATCACTCAAAGTGACATGTGATTTAACGTTTGATGTGACTAATGATTTGATGCTTGATTTGAATTGAGTGCCGCACTCGAATTCGAAATGCGAATGCGCTCGCAAATAATACCATGTTGGGATTATGAATATATATGTTTCGGACTTGGATGTCCCCCTACTGGATCTAGGAATTGGATTGGATCCAATTGATCTTAGAGATCTACCTAGTTAATTATCATACAATTTGTTGGCCAAAGTCAAGATTGTGTGATATTTAACGGGATCCTAGCCCACTAGGAAACACAGTTTCCTGAGTACTCGACAGAGGGTTAAAGGCTCGCCAAAAAATAGTGGGAGGCAAGAATTGAATTTGCAATATTCGTTTAATTACTTGCCATACGCGCTCAAACAAATACAATTCGTCAAATCAAATAAATGTTAGTTGGACTAATATTTAAAAGTTGTTTTAATAAACAGTTGGACTGTATTCAAACTATTCATTTATAGTTGATTTTATAATTGGATTATAGTAATCAATATAATTTATTTTAATCTATTAAATTATAGTTGATTAAATAGTTGGACTATAGTAATCATTATAGTAAATAGTACCGAAATCGTTGATTAAATAGTTGGACTATTAAAATCAAGATAAAATTGAAAGATTGACATTTAAAACATAATCCTAGGGAAAATGTATTTAAATGGTTTAATTTTCAAATTGGGAATAAATTTCAGGATGGTCCTGGAAAATAATAAGTTACTTTATTTGATAAAATAACATATTATGCCTAAGCCCGGAGTTAAGCAAATAGTAGATCATAATCTTTGGAAGATTTATGTGATGATAACTTAAGTGCTTAATCCATTTAGCTTGTCGCAGTAGACTCCTTAATTTCTGAATCAAAACTAAGGATTAGATCCTTAAAGTATGATAAAGAAATTGAAGGATCTTCATAAATCTATACTTAGATTTTAGAAGTACTAAAATTGCAATATTAACTCTTGGAGGGTTAATGAATATTCTCAAGGAGACAAAGTCAAAATTTGCAATAGGCAAGTAGCGCAAGGCGCACCTTACTTCTGAAATATTGAAAAGGGCAAAGGCAAAATCATTATAATCTTCTGGGAAGAAAAAAGACACATCCCAAAAAGGAACCGAAGACGAGCAAGGCTCTGACTTCAAAATATGATTGTCATAATTATGTTCACTACTAGTATTAAAATTGGATTTTAAATACTTAGTGTGGTACATAAATATATATTGATGTTCAGAATGAACTTTTAGAGTTTCGACACGAAAAATAAAATTTGAATGGACTTTATCACATGATTCTTCCGCTGCAGCCACAGTCTCAAGCACTGATCACATATATCAACCCGCGAACTGGAATAATACTATTATAAGAAAATATTATCCGAGAGAGTGGCGATTCTCTGTTGTATCTTTACAAACTTCATGTGTTTCAACAAATGACCCAATCATACCCTTATGACCGGATCTTTTGAATCAGGGAAGGAGAATGTCAAAGTCATTTGATCCATACATAAGATTATAAAGACCTCAAGTCTAAGGACTAGTCATACAATTGATACATGAAAGTTCTCACAGACACATGGGATAAACACTCCATGTGAAAACTTTCGACGATCAGTTCGATGGACACGAGCAACTCATGCATCCATGTGATACACCAACCGGACGGATCTCCGCTAGTAGCCTATGAGATCGGCTACCCCATTTAAGGGCGGATCATATCATCATGCTAGTCTCTTCACTTTGTGAACGCCTAGATTATTCACAAAACTATGACTAGGAACGTTTGAGAATAATGCGTGGAAGCCATCATCTTATTACTCCAAGGGCTTTATTACAGTGTTTGATGATTCATATAATTTATGTAAGACATGTATAATAAAGATTGTCATTTTATTAATTAATTAAAATATTGCAAATACATGTACATATAGCCCATCCACAAGTTGGGTATAGGGCATATCCCTAACAATCTCCCACTTGCACTATAGCCAACTAGTATGAATCTGGACATCATACTCTTGGGTGTGCCTATCATGCTTTTGTTGAGTCAGCCCTTTTGTCAGAGAATCTGCAAGATTATCTTTTGTGGGTATTTTCTCTATAATAACACTTCTTTTCTCCCAAAAATCTCCCTGATGAGATGAAATCGCCTGAGTACATGCTTGGATTTCTGGTGGGACCTTGGTTTATTTGATTGAGCAATGGCGCCCGTGTTGTCACAATACATCGTGACGCCATTCTTTATCGCGGGAAGCACTTCCAGCTCCGTGATGAACTTATTTATCCAGACTGCTTCTTTAGCTGCCTCAGATGCTGCAATATACTCCGCTTTAGTGGTGGAGTTCGCTGTAGTTGACTACTTTGAGCTTTTCCAACTGACAGCTCCACCATTCATAGAAATAGATATCATGTTTGAGATCTGTTGTCATCCCTATAGGTCTGAAAGCTAGCATCACAGTAACCAATGAATTTCATCTCAGAACAATCTCCGTAAGTCAAAAACACATCCTTAGTTCTTCTAAGATACTTGAGGATTGTTTTGACAGCTGCCCAGTGTTGTTCACCAGGATTTGCCTGATACCTGCTCGTTATGTTAAGAGCATAAGAGACATCAGGTCTTGTACATAGCATAGCGTAAATGATCGATCCTATTGCTGAAGCATAATGGATCCTACTCATACGCTCTCTATCTGAAGGAGTATGTGGACATTGCTCCTTAGATAATTTGATTCCATGACAAGTAGGTAAATTACCTCTTTTGGAATCTTCCATTTTGAATCTTTTCAAAACTTTGTCTATGTATGTAGATTGAGAAAGTCCTAACAACCTCTTGGATCTATTACGATAGATCTTAATGCCGAGGATGTAGGTTGCTTCTCCCAAATCTTTCATGGAGAAATTCTGAGATAACCATTGCTTGGTGGCTTGCATCATGGGAATATCATTCCCGATGATTAATATGTCATCGACATATAATACAAGAAATACAACAACACTCCCACTATTTTTCCTGTAAACACAAGGCTCGTCTACATTTTTGACGAAGTCAAAATCTTTGATTGTCTTATCAAATCATATATTCCAACTTCTGGAGGCTTGCTTGAGTCCATAAATGGATCGTTTAAGCTTGCATACTTTATTATGATCATCCTTAGAAGCAAACCCATCAGGTTGTGTCATATAGACTTCCTCTACGAGGTTCCAATTAAGGAAATCTATTTTGACATCCATCTGCCAAATTTTATAATCAAAGTGTGCAGCTAGTGCCAGTAAAATTTGAATGGACTTTATCATTGCAATAGGCGAGAAGATTTCGTCATAGTCAATTCTTTGGATTTGTCTATAACCTTTCGCCACCAACCTAGCCTTATAGGTTTGGATGTTGCCTTATGCATCATTTTTACGCATGTAAATCCACTTGCAGCCTATGGGTTTTATCCCTTCAGGTGCATCCACCAAGTCCCAGATTTGATTCTGATATATAAAGTCTATTTCAGATTTCATGGCCTCAAGCCACTTGACTGTGTCAATGTCACACATTGCTTCGTCATAACTGGTGGGATGGTCATTATCAATGACCTGATCATGTTCCTCATCAATATGGAAACCATATCTTTCAGGCTCATATCTTTCCCTACCAGACCTTCTAAGTTCATAACCTTGTGGTTGTTCCATCGGTGCCCTTTTGAAGGGCTTGGGGTTTAGTTCTATGTTAGTTTGTTCTTCTCGTACCTCATCGAGGTCAAGTCTATGTTGGATAATATGACCCATAGCGTCACTATTTGTACAGATCACGGTGTTGTTGTACAAATTAACTATGTAACAAGGAAATTGCACTCTCATCATTTGTGATTAGATCACCATAGATATATAAATGAAGAGAGGTCCATATGATTAGTTCCTGGATTGAGAATGATATGAGACAGTATCAATCCCCGAATGATTAATCATTAAATATCCCTAGCAGGAGTATTATCGAGACAGGACATCGATAATGCGGAATAGGCTAGTATTGCACTTGTGCGCGTTGTGAGGGCACAACAGCATAGTTCTCATATATATAAGTATGGATACTTATGCAAGTGCGATAGGAGGTCGTGTTTCACCGATGGTACGGGAAACAGCTTCGCTCTGGATAGACCCCTCGGAATCCCATTGGTATTATGACTATGTGTCTATGGGAGGCCGAAATCAAGGTAGGTGTGTAAAGTCTTAACCTGAGACTTACATCGCTAATACTTACGATAATCGATAGACTTTGGTCTTGGTGGTATAGGGCTTTAACCGGTTCTGCGTACACCACTTCTGGGTTTTCAGAGAGTCGTAGTGTATTGGGTGTGATGTCAGACGGAAGTATCACTTCAGTCATAGTGGAGATGATGTCTCGCAGGATACGGTATTAGTGCTCTTAAGTGTTGCGCAACCATCGGTATAAACGTAGTACGAGGTGCTTACGTGTTCGGATAATCCGACGACCATATTTACTGCCAACATATACGGAGATCTCATGGGTCGCTTCCTGAAGATTCACCGATGATGTATAACTCGCACTTTAATTAATCTGGGATTAATTCGACGAGAGAGAAAATTAATCTGGGATTAATTATGAAGATATTTATCTCGGATAAAATATCGTTAAAGAGAGAGAACGATTAATTTGGAATTAATCGATAAATTAATATATTCGATATATTATAACGAAATTAGATTTCGACGCGGAATTGAAATTAGATTTTAATTCGGGCGAACGAATTAATTTGGAATTAATTCGTTAGCGACGTGAATAGTGAATTCGCTAGGCGTAATCATTAATTACGACGCGACGGAAAATTCGTTAATTTGGAATTACGAACCCGAGCCCGAGAGTGATTGCGAACGCATTCGCATTTCGAATTCGAGTGCGGCACGCAAGTCACATCAAGCGTCAAATCGCTAGTCGCATCATCGTCAAGGTCACTTGTCACGTTGAGTGATGTGACATGACATGTTGTCACTTTATTAAAGTGGATGGATTTGATGTGAATAGTTGATTTGAGTTGATGAAAAGCTTTTAAAAGCTTGAAATGAAATATAACATTATTATTTCTTGCTTTTGACTTTTGTATTAAAAGTGATATATGTTTTATTTATTATTTACCTTGGTAAATATATAAAACAAAATAAAAGCTAATGATCTTGTGGTTATATACGTTTTAAGGCATTTGGAGCCAAAACCTTCTTCTCTCTTCTTACGGTCATGGTGACCGATTCTCTTCCAATTTTTTCTGGGTTTCACACAAAAATGGAGGAGCTATGATCTTGTTGCAAGATCTAAGTGCTAGCACACATCTTGGGTTATACATAGGTGATATGGAAACGAATTTGTGAGCTTGGAATCTCAAAGCTTGGAGCTTTATGGAGGACATCCATGGCCGAATTTTCAAGGAGGAAGATGACCCAAAAACCGATGCATGATAGCAGTCCAAGGAGGCCCAAAACCAAACTCACACAAGGAGCAAAATGGGTTGTGTTCTTCTTCGCATCAAAACCGACCATTGTGAGTATATCCGCCCTCATTTGGTTGTATTCTACTTGTTTTTATGCATGATTTATGATTTGGACTTGATTGAAACTCAACAGTCTACTCCCACTATTTTTCTTGAGAATGAATTCATTCTCTAGAAATTTAGCATTTCGTGAGACAAATGTTCTTTGTTCATTTGGGACGTAGAACACACGTATGCTCTTGAGTTCAAGGCCATATCCTACAAACTTACATTTAACTACCCTATCATCCAATTTGTTAGTTTGTGTGAGCTTAATATATGCGTCCACATCCCCAAATCTTAGATAACTAAGACTAGGACGTTTCCCAGACCATAACTCATATGGTGTTTGAATAACATGTTGGAAAATTATGACCCATAGCGTCACATGTTAGTGTTCCTAGAACATGCCAATGATCTAATAAGCAAGAAAAGGTGTTCATAAATTCATTATAAGTTACAGAATTACTTACATTGAATGGATTTGAGCTTTTAAAATTTTGAGAAGAAGATCTCCCAATCCTTCCTTTTTGTTGATTTCAAGCTTTGAGTTGGTTTCCAAGATCCTTCCTTTGATGATTCCAAGCTTTGAGTTGTTTGAATGAAGATCTCCAAGATCCTTCCTTTGTTGATTCCAAGTTTGAGGTGGTTTCCCTATCACCTTAGTTGATTCCATGAAGTGCTAGCTTTGTTGATTTTGCAACAAATCAAAGAGAGGAAGGAAGGCATATTCACACCCATTATGAGATGTATTAGGGTTTATATTTATTTCAAGTGTTGTATTACACAAGTGAAGAGAGAGAGAAGGCTTTTGGTAAAATCCATTTTACCATTTCACCTAAACTAGGTGGTTGGGTAAATGGTTTTACCAAAACCATTACAAGGTGGTTGATGGTTGGTGGCTTGGTATAAATGCCAACTCCCTCCCAACTACCACATGTGAAGTGGGCCCCACATTTGAATTCAAAATTCAAATGGATTCTACGAATGTTTGCAGCGGCTCGGATTCGTTTAATCTGATTAAATGAATTTCCGTCGCTAAATAATTAAATCTAATTTAATTAAATGACGACACCTCGTAAAGATATTACGAATGCCGTTTACGAATTAATTCTAAATTAATTCGTTCGCTCGTATTAAAGTCCAACTTTAATTTCGTAATGAAATCCAATTCATATTAATATATCTGATATATTAATTTTAGGCCATACGAATAAATTAAATAGAAAAATCAATTTAACTATTAAATTTATTCTACCGATTAATTCCAAATTTAATCGCGTTCTCTCTCTTCCGAACACATTTAATCCCGGATTAAATAATACCTCAATTAATCCCAGATTAATTTTCTCCCTCTTAATTAATCCAAGATTAATTCTCCTCTTAATTAATCCCAGATTAATTCTAATTCGAGTCAACTGTCATCGGTGAATCTTTGGAAGCGACCCAAGAGATCCCTGGATATATTGGCAGTAAAATAGGTCATCGGATTATTCGAATACGTGCATACCTCGTACCACGTGCTTACCGATTTACAAGACATGGTTGGCTTCTAGCAAAGCACCGTGCCTACCCAATTCTCCAGAAATATTCTTACTGGAATATATAATCTATGTCAGGCGTAGTATACGTAGTATTGCGTATTGTGATCCAGTATCTAATGTCACGTGCTAGGCCTGGGGCTGGAATATGTCTGCCCCGTACGAAGCAAATGTCGGATGTCTGGCAACTAGTCTCTATAATCGGATGAACATGACCTAGTCATATCATCCCGATGACTGCAGTACTTAAGAGCACTAGTTCCGTATCCTTCGTGACCTCACTCCACTATGACTGGAGTGATACTTCCGTCTTGACATCACACCCAATACACTACGATTCTCAATATACCTAGCAGAGGGCGTACACAGAACCGGTTAAAGCCCTGGACGACCAAACTAAAGCATACCGATTGTCGCAAGTATTAGCGGTGCAAGTCTCAGGTTAAGAACAAATACACCTACCCTGATGTCGGACTTCCATAGACACATAGTCATACTACCAATGGAATTCGAGGGGTCTATCCAGAGCGAAGCTGTTTTCCGTATCATCGGTAAACACAACCTCCTATCACACTTGCATAAGTATCCATACTTAAATATATGAGAACTATGCCGTTGTGCTCCCCACAACGCGCACAGTGCAATACTAGTCTATTCCGCATTATCGATGTCCAGTCTCGATAATACTACGACTAGGATTATTTAATGATTAATCCTTCATGGACTGATATTGTCTCATATCATCTCAATCCAGGAACTAATCATAGGGACCTCCTATTCATTTATACATCTAGGTGATCTAATCACAAATGATAAGAGCGCAATCTCCTTGTCACATAGTTAATTGTACAACAACACCATGATCTGTACAAATAGTGACTATGGGTCATAACTGTCCAACAATCTCCCACTTGGCCTATAGCCAGTCACTCGAGTGTCTTACACCTGAACTATGTACGGTTCGCTTAAACTGCTGAGGAAAGGCTTTCGTCAGCGGATTTGTATGATTATTGTCTGATACAATATATTCGATCATCACATCGCCACGATGTATGATCCGAACGAATCAGATGAATAGTCAAAGTATATATCTGGATCGTTGATGAGACCATTAATTCTTTAGCTTGTGCTGACGCCTAGCTCAGCTCCTTCAAAACTATATCTAATCTAATTAGATTTATTATCATCCCAAATGGCTTCTATTGCTGCCTCAGCCGCAGCAATAACCCGCATTTGTTGTTTATTCGGTACAGTATCTTGCTTGGAAGATTTCCCGCTTGCTGTTCGTTATTCAACTGTATTATACCGTTGTTTTTATCGGTTAGGAAACTTACAGCAGTGATCCTAGTCACTTGAAGTTCTCCTTCTCCATAGTATAAGACATCATCCTTAGTTCTTAAGATACAACGATGTTCTTAATATCAATCCAGGGACTATCACTTGGATTGACATGTTTGCGACTCCATATGCTCAAAGCGTATGAGACACCAGGTCACGTACATTTTTCAATGTACGAGTTCTCAGAGAATGTTAACAACTTTAAATCTATCCCAGTAAATCTTTATTCCTAGAATAAAAGTTGTTTCTCCCAAGAATTCTACGGAGAATTTCATGAAAGCCAAGCTTTCACCGATTTTAATATGGGAATATCATTCCAGAAATGACATATCATCATTATTAGGACAGTCACTTTCAGTGCGCTCCCACTAACCTCCTTATATACACAAGACTCATTTCGTTTTGAATTAAATCATAAACCATTATGATTACATCAAAACGATATCAAGAAAAACCTAATGCTTGCTTCAATCCAAACTATGGATCGAATAACTGCAAACTCTTATTTGCTAGTTTTGGTACGACAAAAACGTCAGGATGTTTATAAAACATCCTCAAAAGGTTTCCGTTTAAGGAAAGCGATTTTGATGTTAAGCTGCCATATTCATGAATGCAAACATGCAGTATCAGCAAGCATATCCAAATGGATTTATCCATGGCAACAGGTGGTTTCGTTGTAATCAAAACAATGATGATAACGATACCTTTTCGCTACAAGCCTAGCTTAGTACGTTGGTATGTTTCCATCCATGTATGTCTTCCTTGAAGACTTATATAGTACCAATAGGCACAATGCCTTCTGGTACATCAACTAGTCTCTAAACATAGTTGGTATACATGGAATCCATTTCGGACTTCATGGCACTTTGCCATAATAGGGAGTCGATACCTTGTATCACTTCCTCATATGTAGTCAGTTCGTCTTCCTCAATAAGATTGACATCTTTATGAGGTGAGATCAGAAACCCATACCTCCCAGGTTGTTTTCTGACTCTCTCCGACTAACGCGGTTCTTGTGTATTCGAAGATTGTGGTACAGTTTCATCCTTGATGAACTGTTTGTGTTCCATTAAGGACTAGGTGCCTTGAACAGTATTACTCCGATTTTCATCGAGTTTTACTATCCTCCCACTTACCACTGCATATCGGTATTCCTCTTAGGAAAAACGCATGGCGAGCAATAATTACATTGTTCTCATGTGAGATGTATAAGTACTATACTTTGGTTTCCCTAGGATAACCTACAATTTAGGCACTTATCCAATTTAGGTTCTAGTTTGGTATCATCCAAACGTATGCCTACATTCCCAAATCATCAGGAATGAGAAAAACCAGTTTCTTTCCTGTTCATATCTAATATGAAATCTGTAAAACAGATTTTCATGGAACCTTATTCAAAATAAGTATTGCACTGTTAATGCCTATCCTTTTGAAGGAAATGGTAGCTCAGAGCGACTCATGATTAACCTTATCATGTCCAAAAAAATTCCTTTCTCGTTCGGACACACCGTCAAATTGACTGTGTTCCGGGAGGAGTCCTCATTAAAAGAATACTATACTCTTTCAAGTATATGAGAAACTTATTGCTTAAGTATTTTCATCATGGTCAAACCGTGATGTTTTAATACTTTAGCCGATCTGTTCGTCTATTTCGTGTCGAAACTCTAAAAGTTTCCGATTTGTGTTCTTCAAAAGAAACACAACCATAACGCGATGCCTCATCCGTAAAGGTCACGAAATATTCATATCCACCTCTAGCCTAGCTAGACATGGGCCCACTTACGTCACTATGAACAAGGGCTAATAGATCGGTGGCACTTATACTTTTACCAAGTAAAGGTGTTTTAGGCACTATGCCTAATAAACTAGATTCGTAGACTTCATTTGAATGGAATCAAATCCGTCCTAGTATCCACTCTTCAAAAGTGTGGATATACGAGTCTTGTTTAATTGTGTCCCAGACAACACTGCCACAAATAAGTCTCATCTGATCAAATCAGTTTGAGCTATTTGTTTGTCATGTTATATGTTTGAGATTTATTTATATTCAAAATATAAATACTGTTATTCACATATAATGTGTTTATCTCAATATCATCTTTATAAAATAAAACACTTTAGTGTTCTAGAATATAAAGGTATACTCGCAACGAGTTGTACTCGATATAGAGATAATATCTCTAGTCAAACTAGTTACATTACAACAGTTTCCTAATTTAAGTACACACCCGAAGGGTAGTTCCTAAACTTAGGTATCTGCGGTAAAACAACGACTTTCGTCCCGTTTCCGATTCGCAGATTAATTCTCAATTGAAGTCAGTATCCTGCTCATAGCAGATTCTGCACATCAATGCATATTTATGTATCACACTTAGTATTTAAAATCCAATTTTAATACTAGTAGTGAACATATTTATGACAAACATATTTGAAGTCAGAGCCTTGCTCGCCTTAAATTCCTTCATGTCTGCTTTGTCCATACGGCAGTCACGCTTCAGTGATCCCATTTGCAACAGTTTAAGCAGACATCTTTGGATATGTCATTTGTCTTCCTAGAAGACAGTAATGATTTTGTCTTTGCCCTTTTTCTATATCCCAGAAGCCTTTGGCCAAGCCTTGGGTTTCTTGAATATCGAAGTAAGGTGCGCCTTGCGCTACTTGTCTTATTGCAAACTTTGGCTAGCTCTCCTTGAGAATAGCCATTAACTCTCCAAGTTATTAATTGCAATTTAATACTTCTAAGATCTAAGAATAGATTATGAAGATCCTTCAATTTCTTCATCATACTTTAAGGATCTAATCCTTAGTTCTGATTAGGAAATTAAGGAGTCTTTATGGCAAGCATATGGATTAAACATTAAAGTTTTTTTTATGGAAAATTACATTAAAGTTATCATCACATGAATCTTCCAAAGATCATGCTCTACTATTTGCTTAACTCCGGGCTTAGGCCTAAGATGTTATTTTATCAAATAAAGTAACTTCTTAGTTTCAGGACTATCCTGAAATTTATTCCCAATTTGAAAATTAAAGTCGTCTAAAAACATTTTCCTTGGGATAATGTTTTAAATACTAATCTTTCAATTTAATCTTGATTCTAAAAGTCCAACTATTTAATCAACGATTTCAGGTACAATCTAATGTAATGATTACTATAGTCTAACTATATAACTTATTACAATTTTATTGGTTAAAATCAAATATATATTGATTACTATAATCCAATTATATAATCATTATAAATGATCGGTAAAATTCAAATATATTGATTACTATAATCCAATTATATAATCAACTATAAATGAAGGGTTTTGAATACAGTCCAACTGTTTAATTAAAACAACAATAAATATTAGTCCAACTAATATATAATTTATTTGACGAATGATATTTGATTGAGCGCGTATGGCTAGTAACTAAACGAATATTGCAAATCTAATACTTGCCTCCCACTATTTTTCTGCGAGCCTCTAACCCTCTGTCGAGTACTCGGGAAACCATATTTCCTAGTGGGCTAGGATCCCGTTAAATAACACACAATCTTGACTTTGGCCAACAAATTGTATGATACTTAACTAGGTAGATCTCTAAGATCAATTGGATCTCATCCAATTCCTAGATCCAGTAGGTGGACATCCAAGTCCGAAACATAGATCTTATATATGCCAATATATCAAATATATTACCTAACCTTTTTCCTCTGAATCAACTAAGCCTTGGCTTTGGCACAACAAACTTAATGATCCCAGTTAAGTGGAACCCATTGACATGGAAAGCTTCGTAATCAATGTCGATGGACAAGAAGTGATCTTGACTTTGGCCAACAAATCACGACTTGGACAAGACACCGATATGGAACAAAACTCTCATAATTCAAACACATCCGCAATTGACAAAGGTCTTGACTTTGGCCAAAAAACCAATGCCAACTTTGGATCTTGAGTAAGAATCACTCAACGGAAGGAAAAACGCTTAATAAGATTTGAGGGTTTTTCGCGTGCAAATTGGAAACCAATTTATTATCTTTGTTAGGTCTCATCATCATACACCCTTAAACATGCATTCTAAATACATAATAAAGTGCGTATAAATAAATAAATTAATAATGATATACGGATGGATATGTCACAAATTGTTCCTAGAACAAATCACTCACTTTCCTCTCCCCGGCTAGAATTATTCTAACTTCTATCCAATTACAAAATACAATAAAGAAACCTCATTTATATTGAGGGGAATAGGTGAGAAGAGAAATACAATGAGAAAGGAGATAAAAGGCTGGACACGCAGGTCCAATTTAAATAAATTCTAAATTTATTACAATTTCCAAAATTTCCCTCGCCCTTCTAATATCCATATGATATACATTATTCATACAACACATTCATGTATTCATACAAATCATGTTAATCAATCAATCTAATCCAATTAATTAATCTTTGAATTAATGACCATCCAATGTTCAAACAACGATTTGATTTGCATGAGTCAAACTGTTTAAGAATAAATACTCAAAGTAAGTATTCTTGAATTATATTGAACTACAACTTTAAATCCAATTTATTTGTATTCAATACTAATTCCAATTTAATTCCAAATTAAATATATACACTTACTTATAAGCTTAAAGACTTGGATTCCAAATCCAATCTTAATGGGTCTCAAAGGCCCAATAACATCCAATGTCATTTTAATTAAAGTCCAATGGGCTTTTAATTAATTCTTAAGGCATGGGCTTTGGCCATAATGGATCAAACCCAAAATGCCAAGGCCCAATAGGAATCACCTTATTGCCTACAAATTAATTTAGGCCCATTAGGCCCAATTAAATTCTTTAAAGGGCCAAGTGATGTATTTGGACTTTATGGAATTGGTTTTGGGCCCAATTGGATCCAATCCAAAAGTCCAAAACCAAACTTAGTCAAACCAAGCCCATTAAGCCCAAATACACACTTTTAGCCCAATTCATAATTAAAGGCTTATTAACATAATTATAATATTCCAAATATCACAATTACTTTAATTAAAGTGTATTAGCCATGATTAATTAATTAAACTCAATATTTCCAAAATACCAATTAACTTAATTAATCATGCTTAATCCATCAATTCATGCTTAACACAAATTGAAGCCAAAACACATCATTTCATGCTCAACACAAATTGAATCCAAAACACATCGTTTCATGCTCAACATGCTCTTTGATTTAACATAAACATTATTGACTTTATTTCTAATCCAATAAAACCAACAATCAACATTTAAACATGCATTTAAACACATCATTTCATGTTACAAAAATCAAAAAACTACAGTGGACTGCACTGTAACTTTCGGCCAAGGTAAAAAGAATTCAAAATTTTGATCCAATCAATTTTTCTCAATTGTAATCATGCACAACTCTAAGTTATCATAATCCAAGCATGCTCAAAGCATCAATTTGAAGAAATCATGCTCAAAACACAAAAGCCCCAAATTTTAGTCTCATGAACCCTAAAATTTTCATGCTTAAAATTGGCTCTTGATAACATGCCAAAGATCTAATAAGAAAGAAAAGGTGTTCATAAATTCATTATAAGTTGCGGAATTACTTACATTGAATGGATTTGAGCTTTTAAAATTTTGAGAAGAAGATCTCCAATATCCTTCCTTTGTTGATTTCAAGCTTTGAGTTGGTTTCCAAGATCCTTCCTTTGATGATTCCAAGCTTTGAGTTGTTTGAATGAAGATCTCCAAGATCCTTCCTTTGTTGATTCCAAGCTTTGAGTTGGTTTCCCTATCACCTTAGTTGATTCCATGAAGTGCTAGCTTTGTTGATTTTGCAACAAAATCAAAGAGAGGGATGAGGCATATTCACACCCATTAGGAGATGTATTAGGGTTTATATTTGTTTCAAGTGTTGTATTACACAAGTGAAGAGAGAGAGAAGGCTTTTGGTAAAATCCATTTTACCCTTTTCACCTAAACTAGGTGGTTGGGTAAATGGTTTTACCAAAACCATTACAAGGTGGTTGGATGGTTGGTGGCTTGGCATAAATGCCAACTACCCTCCCAACTACCACATGTGAAGTGGGCCCCACATTTGAATTCAAAATTCAAATGGATTCTACGAATGTTTACAGCGGCTCGGATTCGTTTAATCCGACTAAACAATTTCTGTCGCTAAATAATTAAATCTAATTTAATTAAATTACGACGCATCGTAAAGATATTACGAATGACGTTTACGAATTAATTCTAAATTAATTCATTCGCTCGTATTAAAGTCCAACTTTAATTTCGTAATGAAATCCAATTCATATTAATATTTTCGATATATTAATTTTAGCCCATACGAATAAATTAAATAGAAAAATCAAATATAACTATTAAATTTATTCTACCGATTAATTCCAAATTAATAACGTTCTCTCTCTTCCGAACACATTTAATCCCAGATTAAATAATACCTCAATTAATCCCAGATTAATTTTCTCCATCTTAATTAATCCCAGATTAATTCTCTCTCTTAATTAATCAAAGATTAATTCTAATTCGATTCAACTGTCATCGGTGAATCTTTGGGAAGCGACCCAAGAGATCCCTGGATATGTTGGCAGTAAATACGATCATCGGATTATTCGAATACGTGTATACCTCATACCACGTGCTTACCGATTTACAAGACATGGTTGGCTTCTAGCAAATCACCGTGCCTACCCAATTCTCCATAAATATTCTTACTGGAATATATAATCTATGTCAGGCGTAGTATACGTAGTATTGCGTATTGCGATCCAGTATCTAATGTCACGTGCTAGGCCTGGGGCTGGAATGTGTCTGCCTCGTACGAAGCACATGTCGTATGTCTAGTAACTAGTCTCTATAATCGGATGAACATGACCTAGTCATATCATCCCGATGACTGCAGTACTTAAGAGCACTAGTTCCGTATCCTTCGTGACATCATCTCCACTATGACTGGAGTGATACTTCCGTCTTGACATCACACCCAATACACTACGATTCTCAATATACATAGCAGAGGCGTACACAGAACCGGTTAAAGCCCTGGACGACCAAAACTAAAGCATACCGATTGTCGCAAGTATTAGTGGTGCAAGTCTCAGGTTAAGACCAAATACACCTACCCTGATGTCGGACTTCCATAAACACATAGTCATACTACCAATGGAATTCCGAGTGGTCTATCCAGAGCGAAGCTGTTTTCCGTATCATCGGTAAACACAACCTCCTATCACACTTGCATAAGTATCCAATACTTAAATATATAAGAACTATGCCGTTGTGCTCCCACAACGCGCACAAGTGTAATACTAGTCTATTCCGCATTATCGATGTCCAATCTCGATAATACTACCACTATGGATTATTTAATGATTAATCCTTCATGGACTGATACTGTCTAATATCATCTCAATCCAGGAACTAATCATAGGGACCTCCTATCATTTATACATCTAGGTGATCTAATCTCAAATGATAAGAGCGCAATCTCCTTGTCACATAGTTAATTTGTACAACAACACCATGATTTGTACAAATAGTGACGCTATGGGTCATAACTGTCCAACATCACTATTTGTAAAAGACATTGTGGTTTTTGTACAAATTAACTATGTGACAATGGAAATTGCTATTTTATCATTTTGTAATTATATTACTTGAATATATATATGATAAAAGTCCTTATGATTAGTTCCAGATTAATAAGATATGAGACAATATCAATACACAAAGGTTTAATCATTAAATATCCCTAATCGTAGTATTATCGAGATTGGACATCGATAATGCGGAATAGACTAGTATTGCACTTGTGCATTTTACGGAAGCGTAACAACATAGTTCTCATATATTTAAGTATTGGATAGTTATGCAAGTGTGATATGAGGTTGTGTTTACCGATGGTACGGAAACAGCTTCGCTCCGGATAGACCCCTCTGAATCCCATTGGTAGTATGACTATGTGTCTATGGGAATCCGATTCAGGGTAGGTGTATTTGGTCTTACACTGAGACTTGCATCGCTAGTACTTGCGACAATCAATACGCTTTGGTTCTGTGTACGCCTCTTCTGGGTTTATTGAGAATCGTAGTGTATTGGGTGTGATGTCAAGACGGAAGTATCACTTCAGTCATATAGAGATGATGATCACACAGGGATACAGAACTGGTTCTCTATTACGTTGCAACTATCGGGATAATATGACAAGGTCATGATTATCCGATTATAGAGACTAGTTGCTTGTGATCCGATATATGCTTTGTACGGGGCAGACACTATTCCAGCCCCAGGCCTTGCATGTGACATCAGATACGGATCGCAATACATAATACTATGTATACTACGCCTGTTATAGATTATATATTCCTTAAAGAAAATTTCTGGAGAATTGGGTAGGCACGGCGCTTTGCTAGAAGCCAACCATCTCTCGTAAATCGGTAAGAATATGGTACGAGGTACGCTCGTGTTCGGATAGTCTGACGACTAGATTTACTGCCAACATATCCAGGGATCTCATGGGTCACTTCTCGAAGATTCACTGATGGCGTATGACTCGAACATAATTAATTTGGGATTAATTATAATAGAGAGAAAATTAATCTATGATTAATTGCGGACAGATTTTATCTGGGATAAAATTCAATTAATAGAGAGAGAACGATTAATTCAGAATTAATCGATAAAATAATATATTAAATGAAATTAGATTTCATAACGTAATTAAAATTAGATTTTAATTCGGGCGAAAGAATTAATTTGAATTAATTCGCGAGTGACTTTAATAATAAATTTACGAGGCATTATTATTTAATTAAGTTTGATTTAATTAAGTCGCAACGGAAAATTCGTTAATTCGGAATTAACGAACCCGAGCCCGGAATGTGTTTGCGGGCCCACTCGGATTTTGAATTAAAATGAGGCCCACAAGTCACATCACTTGTCACTTTACTTGCTTTATGGTGATGGAAGTTAGTGAAGAGTTGATGGTGGCTTGTAAGGCACATTTTCTTTTAATTATGATAGACTTGAGTTACATTTACCAAAACATGGATTTGGTATATGACTTTTATTTTTTGGAAAAATAATTTCACTCAACAGACTTCACTCACTTCTCCTCTATCATTCACCAAAAATATCCATCTCTTTTACTCTCCAATTGCCTAGAACAAGAAGGAAGAATATGAAGGTTTTGTTGCAAAATTTTCCAAGTGCTAGCACACAAAGAATCATACAAAGGTGATAGGGAAACATTCCCTAGAGTTTGGAATCTCAAACTTCAAGCTTGGAGCTTCAACGTACATCCAAACTGATCAATGTGAGTATATTTTCTCTATATTCCTTTGAGTATTCACACATGTTTTATGCTTATATGTTCTTCGGATTGATCTTAGAGACCCAACATAACAATATTGGAAGGAACTTGGTTTAGTAGTAGTGTTGCAGTTTCTAAAGTAAGACCCCAAAATGAAAGAGGTAGATCTGTGCCTGGCATCATTGATCGGACCATATCTAATAATGTCTGATTTCTCCTTTCGAATACCCCATTACGCTGTGGACTTCCAGGAGGAGTCCACCGGGAAACAATGCCATTTTCTCTCAAGTAATCTTGAAATGCGTCGCTTAAGTATTCACCACCTCGGTCAGACCTTAGTGACTTAATACTTTTATTAAGCTGGTTTTTTACTTCAGCTTTGAAGTCTTTGAATTTCTCAAAGGCTTCAGATTTGTACCGAATAAGGTACACATACCCATATCGCAAGTGATCATCGATAAAGGTAACGAAGTATAAGAATCCACCTCTAGCGGTGACTGACATTGGTCCGCATACATCAGAGTGTATGAGTTCTAATGTCTCCGCTGCACGCTTTCCTTTACCTTTGAAGGGTAATTTGGTCATTTTACCAATTAAACAAGACTCACAAGTTCCATAAGGTTCATATTTGAAGGGTCTGAAATACCTATCCTTATGTAGCTTAGTTAATCTTGTTTCATTGATATGACCTAAGCGACTGTGCCGTAGAAGTGATTCATTGAGATTATTCGAGTTAACGTTATATATAGTAGAGGTTGAACATTCTTTGTTAGTTTGTAAGACATAGATACCATTATTCAAAATACCATCTCCATATTTTATTTCATTGAAATAAATAGAACATTCATTACAACTTATTAGGCATGAAAAGCCTTTATTACATAAAGAAGAAATTGAAATGTTGTTCTTTACTAGAGAAGGTACATAAGCACAATCTTCTAAGTCTAAAACTAAACCATTCGGCAAAACTAATGAATAAGTCCCCACACACAATGCAGTCAGTTCTGCTCCATTACCCATGCGTAAGTCAACCTCCCCATGACGAAGTCTCCTATAATTTCTCAGGCCCTGCACATTGTTACATAAATGAGTTCCACAACCGGTGTCAAGAACCCAAGTAAAAGGTTAAGAGTTTTGAGAATATAGTTCAATCATATACAACACACCTGAAACATTGGGCTTCTTGGCCTCTTGGGCTTCCCTAGCTTCCTTGGCTTTCAAGGATCTGTAGTATTTCTTCCAATGACCTTCTTTCCATAAAAGAAACATTTCCCATTTCCTTTTTTCTTCTCCACCTTACCATTGGGATTTAGGTGATCTGGAGCCTTGGCCTTGCCCTTATTTTTCTTTGGGCCTCGTGGCTTCAGGTCCGTACCCGTAAGCATGATGGAGGTTTTAAGCTCCGGTTTCAAGTCCTTCTCTACTTGCTTTATCAGATTGTGCAATTATGCTAAATTAGCTTCTTTATTAGACAGATGAAACTGCATAATAAAGTTAGAGAAGTCTTTTGGTAAGGACTGAAGAATTAGATCATTACCTATCTCATGATCCATGATGAAGCCGAGGTTGGCCAATTTTTCAATGTGGTCAATCATCTTAAGCACATGTCCACTAACAGATCTTTTCTTATACATTGTTTGGAATAAAGCACATGACACTTGGAATCTCAGGGTATGAACGGAAGTTGCATACAACTCCTTCAAGTGAAAGATGATGGTTTGAGCATCCATATCTTCGTGAGCTTTCTGAAGTTCGTCCGACATAGAGCCAAGCATTATGAAAATTGCTTGCTCATCATCATCAACGTGTTTCTTCCAAGCATCAAATGTATTTTGGTTAGCATTTTCTGCGGGTTCAGGGGGAAATGATCTTTCAAGAACATAGAAAATATTTTCTTGTCGTAAGATAATTTTAAGGTTTCTAAACCAGTCATTGTAGTTGTCCCCTTTGAGCTTATACTCATCAAGGATGGAACGAAATGATATTATGTTTGCCATTTGAATGTTTGTGAAATATTTTAACCCACATGTTAAGAGAGAATGTTAAAATTAGGAATATGTTTTCATTAATCTTTCATAATAACATGGGCTTTTAATATTATGAAGTTGCTCCCACTCAATTATTTTAAAGTTTTAAGCAAATCGCATCAACCCCAATATAATGGATTTCTTGTGGGCAAGGATCCCATTATCATCATTTCACAATTCCGACTAGGGCCGGTCGTTATAAAATATGATAATTAGGTAGGTTCCCAACAAATTTATGATATAAATCACAATTCCTTGATCATTGGGTTGGGCAATCAAACATGCCATATCTTATGCTAGTCTTGTGGACACCCAATCTTTACCACTAAGTTATAAGACCACGCATAAGGGTCACTGCGTCTTATGACTCAGAAAAGTCAAACCATTGTCAATAGTACGATTTAGGGACAAATTGGTATTTGTCAGTCTGGTAAAGCCTTGTCCTGCCAATACGGTTTAAGCCCTTTGGGTCTATACTTTACAATGGGAAGCAAATTTTAGACTTAAATTATTATTGAGGATTTTAGCAAGTTTAAGTGAATAACTGTCAAATGGATTCCTCCATTGAAAATTCCCCAGAGGGAGGGTGGAGCGAACTCTCTTAAATACCCTTACCTCTTAGGCTCTTATTGCCTTGGTGACAGGAATAAACAATAGATCCTCCAAATTAGTCCAACACTTTAAATATGCTTTAAGGTAAGCTTTGAGTACATTATTATCTAGATAGATGTCTTCACAGCTTTTCCTTTTGGCTATAAAAAGGTAGTGAGTGAAGGAAGACACCAAATCATTATCTAACTCTAGTAATACCTTTGGTTAAATTAACTTTAGTTTGGAAAGTTTTATTAATGCCTTGGTCCCACCCCACTAGTATCTTTTATAATGTCTTTTATTATAAACAAGTGATTTATATTTATTAGCCTTAAAGGTAATAAATCTCTAAGTTCATCATGGAATAATTACTTAACTAAGGATAAGCAATACACTCTCTATTTCCTTAGAAAGTCTCTAGATGCTTGCACCCTAAAATAATCATGTCAATTCTAATCATACATAGAATCATCAAGCATATGAGTTTTAATATGTTGGAATTATTTAAGGCATTAAATAACTTTGATTAATATTTAATTATGATATTGCATTTTATTTTATTCAAATAAATTTAATATTCACATTTTTTACAGATGCGTGAATTTAAATGCAATTTCACAATTCAAATCTTAACCAAATCATGCAAAACTTGTGTCTAAAAGTAATTTCAGGGTGTTAGCTTTCCAACGCGCTTTTACACACCCAATTTCGAGTTCAAAAGAGAGAGAACTAATCAATACAAAAACGGCGCGCTGATACCACAATTGGGAAGAGGCCGCGAGTGCGCAGCGGAAAATTAAAAATTATGATGCCGCTATCCCTTTGCCCAAGACCCATTTGTTTTGATTATTCTACAAGCCTAGGCATGTTACTATATATTCTAAGCATAAAAACTCATAAAACATGCAAAGAACATAAACTTAAACATGTTAACTGTCATAAGAACTCTAATTAAAAATAAAGAAAGAAAAATTTACTTCAACCGATGACTCCTCCAGTCCTCCCTCCAATCTACAAGCTTTTCTCGAACTCAGAAACTCTTCCACGTTCCAAAGAGCCACCCAAGTGTTGGAATGTACGCCCTAGAGCTACATGAGATGTAAACGGTTTCTTTTGCATAGAAATAAAATGATGCATTATTCATTTATCAAATTGTTTGTTTAATTTTCGCATATTATATATTTTCATAAATACCATAGATTACTTATGTACCTTCAGACTTGGTGTATGAGTGTCATGCACCAGAGGATTCAAGTCGGAAGTTAGTAATCTTAAATAGTCCATAGAGAGTAAACAAACAGGGTACTTTGTTTGTGGTTTATCTATAGTTGCGGTCCATTCTATTTTTGGATGGCGATCTTAATCCGGATCGTCCATGTAGAGACATGAGAATGGAGGCACCTTATATGATGTGATCATAAAGGACTGGACCCAGATAGAAAAGACATTCTTATAATATCTGTTAAACAAAGAAAGTCATTTCGATCTACTTGATGGTCATATATGGGTTGATCTTAATCCTGAGTGTACTACGAACTCCTGCATGGCGGGATATGTCCTTTGATTTACAAAGGTGAGGTTGGTGTAGCAATCCCAACCAATAACTACGTACTTTGGGGGCATAGTCTGTTATGTAGCTGTGAACGTTTTACATAGACATGGAACTCACTCCTTCTTGCGAGAAGTAGATGAATATCTCTCTTAAGGGTTGATTCGGTACTTGAACGATTAGAGCGCTCAAGTCTTTCTTTTACGAATAGAAAGATTAATATTCATAACAGTTATGAATGAATCGTTCATTAGAGAATCAATGGTACTTAAGATATAATAATTAGAGGGGTATAACGGACATTATGACCCGGCTCTAATTACGAGATATTCGTGAAGGATCAATTCGTATGCAATGACAATATCGGTGGACACCGACTTGGTTCGGCTTAATATTTCATCTACTGCAACGAGAGTGCAACCTCGGGTTTTTAGTGGAATAACCCGGAGTTAATAATTCGGAATATTTAATTAAGAGCTTAATTAATATTTCGAGATTATTCACTACAAGAATTAGACCATTTAGCGTCGAATTGTTTCGACGCCATAACTTACTATTTCGACGCAAATGATATTTAGCGTCGAAAAAATTAGACGCCAAAAATGGACGATAAAATGTCGACGAAAACCACTTTTAGCGTCGAAATAATTAACTGCGATGCTAAAAAACAGTATTCTGCGTCCAATTTATTTCGACGCTAAAGTTAAATTTTCGACGCTAATTGTATATTTGGCGACGAAATATATCGACGCAAAAATTTAAACTTTTAGCGTCGCAAGGTGTCGACGCTAAAGTATATTAAAAAAGTATTATATGTAAGCTTATAGCGACCATGTTTTTTACTATTAGCGACGAAATATATCGACGCAAAAATTCAAACTTTTAGCGTCGAAAAATGTCGACGCTAAAGTATATTTAAAAAGTATTATATGTAAGCTTATAGCGACCATGTTTGTTACTATTAGCGTCGAAATATTTCGACGCTAAAGGTCACTTTTAACTAGTCGACGCTAACATATATTTAAAAAGAAGTATATGTACGCTTACAGCGGCCATTTTGTATACTATTAGCGTCGAAATATTCGACGATAAAAGTAAATAATTTATTTTCTTAAAAATTAGTAATTTACTTATTTTTTGGTCTAAAATATTTAATTTAGTTGAAAAAAAATGTAATTAATGACGAAATATTATATTGAAATTTGTTTTAGAAAAAAGAAATATTATATTAAATATATTTGTTCAAAATGTTTATACAAAACTAAATATAAAATTAATTGCTACTGTGATGGGGGGACGCTCGAGCCCGATGCACCATGACTCATTGAGGCCTCGAACATCTGACGGAAAGCCATCAGTTGCTGTTCCAACTGCTCCATCTTCTTCTCGTGGTCCACCATCTTCTTCTCGTGGTCCACCGTGACCTGTTGTAGCTTCTCATTAGTCTGTTGCAGCTCGTCTCGGGTGCTGGCTAGGTCGTCTTTGGTGGTGACTAACTCGTCTCGAAGAGAGACATTGCCCGAATTACCACTATTGCGTGCAGATGACGTTGGCTTCTTACGAGTGCCAAGACCAACGTTGTAAGCTGTCTGATTCTTGAAAACCAATTGCGACAGCTGCTCATCTGGTATGGGGTCGGTCCCTGTCTCCTGAGTTTGATGTTGGAGTTCCATCATTTCGTTCTGTTTCAAAAAATAAGTTAATATTAGAATTTGAGAAAAAAATTTAACATATATAATATTAATTATTTTATTTTAAAAACTGAAACTTACATAGCAGCATTCGGCTTCTTCATTTATCCATTTATTCTTGTCATTGTAATGCGTCACACGGAAAAAATCTGGAAATGATTGCACCTCACATGTGCTACTCTGTTATAAACATAAAATAAATTCAATATTATTCCAGATAGTAAAAACAATTAACTGTTAAATTTTACGTTAGGATATATTTACCTCAGAATGTTCGGCACGATGTTGGATAAATGGCTTCGAACCTCCACGGTGGTTAAAACGCAAGTGACTTCGATTTTCCGCATTTGCGTGACATTTATCCTGTATTCACGAACACTGTAAGTACCGAAAACAAAGACAATTATAAATTTCCGTTTATTTCAAAATTTACCTCGTGTTTTTTGCTCGACCAAAGCTCACATAAAAATGTCCAGTCTTGTTCCTCTATAAAATCAGGTTTGTGTTGTGGAGCATTTGAAGGTCCATGTTCGTCGAATATTGGTTTCAAGACTTTTGTTCTATAATCTTTATAACTTTTCCCCATGTGGTAGTCAATATATTGTTGGACATTCACTTGGGTCAGATCGAAGTCGAACCATTCCTACATGAAAATTCGAGTAAAAATAAGTATAAAATAAAAATGTTAAATAACAAACAATATCGAAAACTTACAAGTAGCGAAGGGAATAGCTGGTTCAGTTTCGTCTCCCACGGTATCTTTCTCCAAGATACGTAGTTTTGGGGAGCTTCATATCGAGCTGTAGCTCCTATGGCTGTATTAAACGCTGAATTATGTTGTCCGAATTGAGTGTGTCCATCATCTGATATCTCTATCCGGATACGACCGTGAGCCTTAACGTACTTAGCCAACCCCAGGCCACGGGTGCGTCCTCGACCCTTCACTGTACTGGACTCACCTGTGCTAGCAGAGAAATCACCAGGGCCAGTTGCCCTTGCTGATGTAGATGGAGTCGCGGTAGCCCGTTTGCGATTGCCCGGTGCCATCTGCAAAAACCCGTCGCATTAACGTCATCAAATTCCAAAATTCTTATACATATACATACATATCCATACAAGTCAATACAACTTAACAAAAGCGCTTATAACATCGAATGCTCACTTTCGTTTTCAAATTCATTCATTTCACATATGCATTCATTATCCATATAATCTACGAGTTCCATCATACACGTTTTAGGGATACACAGTCACACACTCAATAGGATACATATAACCAACCACGAAGCAGACAATCACACGACTTCTCATGCACACGTTCGTTGTATGGCGTTCACGAACGCGTTCGAACGGACCAATTCCAGTGAGCTCACGTTCGTGTTGCGTTCTCAACGCGTTCGAACGGACCAATTCCAGTGAGCTCACGTTCGTATGGCGTTCTCGAACGCGTTCGAACGGACCAATTCCAGTGAGTTCACGTTCGTATGTCGTTCTTTAACGCGTTCGAACGTAAAATGGGTGTTCGAACATATTAAAGAACGACATACGAACGTGAACTCACTGGAATTGGTCCGTTCGAACGCGTTCGAGAACGCCATACGAACGTGAGCTCACTGGAATTGGTCGTTCGAACGCGTTTGAGAACGCAACACGAACGTGAGCTCACTGGAATTGGTCCGTATCAAACAGTTATAATTAACCAAAGAGGGCACAAATTCAAACTTAACATTATATAAATATTAACCAAAGATGATGATGATTTTGAAGACGAACAGCAGCAATTGCTGTTGTCTGGGCAAGAACAGCAGCAATTGCTGCTGTTCTGGGCAAGAACAGCAGCAAATGCTGCTGTTCTTGCCCAGAATCATCATCATCTTTGATCATCATCATCATCATCATCATCATCAATTTCATCAAAAAATAATTCATCATCAATTTCATCAATAATATCATCAAACTCATCCTCAAATTCATCAAATTCATCAAATTCATCCTCATAAACAATTTTAAATCAACAAAGGAGACTTACCTGTTGATTTCCTTCGTTCGTCACTGTTGGAGAATGAGAAATGAGTTTTTGCTTCTGAGCCGAGGAAGAAGGAAGCACTGGTTTTAGGGATTTAAAAGACATTTAGCGTTGAAATAATTGACTTTTAGCGTCGCAGTAGTCGACGCTATTTGTTAGGCGGGTTATTGAAAAATTAGGGTTTTTTTTCCGGGAAATTTAATTTTTAATTAGCGTCGACATACTATATTCGACGCTAAAGTAGAGACATATAGCGTCGAAATATTGTATTCGACGCTAAATTAAAGAGATATAGCGTCGCAAATTGTATGTCGACGCTAAAATAAGACATATAGCGTCGAATATAGTATTTCGACGCTACATAAAAATTAAATTTCCCGGAAAAAAACCCAAATTTATTAACCCGCCTAACCATTAGCGTCGAAGTAATTGACATTTAGCGTCGATTACTTCGACGCTAAATGTCCTTACATCATCCTGCAACCAGTGCTTCTCTTCTTCTCGGCTCAGAAGCAAATAACTCATTCATAACATAGTTATACTATTAATCATTACGTTAATATTTCAACAATATCTAAAGAGTAATTAAAATCAACAACCATACATTAATCCATAAAATTATTCATCCATCACAAAATACTGTAACTTCATAATTAATCACTATTATCGTCGGTATTTGAGGATTCGTGACTGGATTCGAAGTCATCTTCAGTGTCAAATTGTTCTTCACTTGCTACTTCAACGCTCACTTCAGAATGAGGAATTAGCTCAACGTCTGTACTAGATCGAGTTAATGTTATATTTTCAGGAACGTTGACAGTTGGTCCAACAAATATCTGTTCAGGAACTTCAAAATTGCCGGAGACTTCTTGTGTTTCATCTGATATGTCAACTCTATCTTTCTCCTGCGTGTCCCAAATGGCCCTATGTTGTAACTTTTCTACCACCATCCATCCAGTTCCTAACTTAGGATCAGGTATATATATCACTGAACGTGCTTGCGTACAAAAAATGTATGGATCATTCTTGTACCAACAACGTTGAACGTTAATTGACGTGAGATGATTACTAACTTGAATTCTCCTCTTTCTGGCATTAGTGTCAAACCACTTACATTGGAATAGCACAGTATGTCGTCTGGGTCGATATATGAACTCAATGACCGATTGCAATACGCCGTAGAAGTCAATTACATCTGAGCCGTGTTCTCCTTGGACTACAATTCCAGAATTTTGAGTCACATGATTAACATCTCGTTGTTCGGTATGAAATCTAACTCCGTTGACAATACATCCACTGTACTCATACGCCTGCATTTGAGGCCCATAAGCCAAAGAAACCAACGAGGATTGCGAGTCCAATTGACCATTTTCCACTTGATTAATAATCTGACAATGAAATATATGTGTTAATATAACAAACTGAAATGTCTAATGTTAGGATCAAAATAAATATAAAATATTATAACTTACAGTTGTCTCAAACCATTTAGGAAATTCTTTTTTGTGGGTTTCATCAACATTATGGTCACCAGCAATTTGTAGCATTGTTAGATGTTGCCTATAATAAATTATCACGGTTAATGTATGGAAAAAATTCAGTAATGATGCACCAGAAGAACTTACGTTAAATACGGTTGCACTTCATCACAATTACTCAATATAACCAATGCGCACGTTGAACTTCCTGACGGGTTAGTAATTTGACACCTACTGCCCCAAATGGTCTGTAATTTTGACGGAACACTGTGATCTCTTGGCTATTACTTGCATCTCCATCATAGTTTCGTGGCCGACGATTGAAATGAGTTTCAATATTCTGCATGTACATCGAACAAAATGTTATTGCTTCATTTATTATAACAGCTTCAGCTATTGAACCTTCAGGTCGTGCCTTGTTTTTGACATATTGTTTGTAATCTCCCAAAGCTCTGCAGATATGACAACAAGTTTGCATTAACACTAAATTATATGCAAAAAAAAACGGTTACAAATTTCTTATATAAAACTGTATATATATATATATTAGTACCTCTCAATGGGATACATCCATCTGTAATGGACAGGACCTCCCTTTCTAGCTTCATCCGGTAAATGCACAGCCAGATGTACCATGACATCAAAGAAAGCGGGTGGCAAAATTCGCTCCAGCTTGCATAGGATTATCACGATTCCTCGCTCAAGGTCGTCAATAACAGATGTGCTTAATGTCCTCTGACACAATTGTTTAAAGAAGCCACATAGATCAAGTACGGCGTCGTATACATTCGGGGGGAGATAAGGTCGAATGCCAACAGGAAGGAGAATCTCGAGCAGCACATGACAATCGTGACTCTTTAATCCCGTTATTGTATCATCTCTGACCCAACGCCCAATATTGGATGCATAATTATCAGGGAATTTAACCATTTTCAGCCAATCACAGAATGATTTTCTCTCCGATTGATTGAGCACATAACTAGCAGGAGGCTTAATAAAACCTCGAGAGGAGTCTTGTAAATGCAATTCACTGCGAATTCTAAGATCTTGTAGGTCCAATCTAGCATTTACAGTGTCTTTTGTCTTACCCGGAATATTGAATAGTGTACCCACTAAACTCTCACAAATATTTTTCTCTATATGCATTACATCCAAATTATGTCGCAAACTCAGAGTCCCCCAATATTCTAACTCAAAGAAAATACTTTTTCCTGTCCAATTCAACTCTTCAGGTAACCGTTTTCGATTTTTATCTCTATTATTATGATGTTTACCTGGTGTGCTGTCTTTGAGCTGTTGATGTTGGCAAAGTATGTCAAATGCAGACAATCGACTGGGCTTACTCTGAGGTTCATGTTGCCCGTTAAATAATTTACTCCTCCGCCAAGGATGACTCGACTCAAGAAATCTCCTGTGCCCCGTGTATCCGATTTTATTCCGTAATCGTTGCGAGGGTGTATGATCCGCACAAACTGGACATGCCATGTATCCCTTAGTGCTCCATCCAGATAATGAACCATAGGCTGGAAAATCATTAATGGTCCATAATAATGCGGCATGCATCTGAAAATACTGCTCTGAAGCTGCATCATAGGTATGCACACCCACATTCCATAATGTTTGTAACTCCTCGATCAATGGTCTCAAGTAAATATTTATATCTTTACCAGGTGAACGTGGACCAGGGATAAGCAATGACATAAACATGAACGAATCCTTCATACATTTCCATGGAGGTAAGTTATATGGAATGACAATAACGGGCCAGATGCTATAAGAGTTGTACATATTCCCAAATGGGTTAAAACCATCAGAGGCAAGACCTAACCTGACATTACGGGGTCCTCAGCGAAACGGGGGTACATGTCATCAAATTCCTTCCATTCGGTTCCGTCCGCAGGATGTCTAAGTATGCCCTCCGCACCGATCATCTTTTCATGATGCCACATCATATCAGTCGCTGTGTGTCGTGACATGAACAATCTCTGCAGCCTGGGCGTTAAAGGGAAATATCGCAATATCTTTTGAGGCACTTTCTTCCCCATACCACGGACTTTGTACCGACTTTCACCCATATCAGACAATGTTCAAGTGATTCATACTCGGCACGAAATAATACACAATCAAACTTACAAGCATGAATGGATTCATACCCCATTCCCAGATCACGCAACATTTTCTTTGCCTCGTAGTACGACTTAGGCATTCGCTTCAAACCGGTAACATTTGGGCCAGTAACTCTAAATCATATCGATACTTTTGTTGGTCATTCTGTTGATCACTTTAATGTGTAATAATTTCACAACGAAATTCAAGATCGACATTCCAGCACCTTCGAATGGAATTTTTTTTGCCTCATCAAGTAGTTCACTAAATAAATTTTGATCATTTCCACTAACACTGGCATGTCGCCACTAACACTATGACCAAGTTGTGGACCTTGTAAGTCATGCAAAATATTGGCGAAATCATCGTTTGCAGGTTGATTGTAACTACTTGCTCCCTTCGCCGACATCAAAAAACCGTGACTGAGAATGATACTGCTCACCGTGATAAATCTGTAGGGGTTTTTAGGGGCTAAATCCGGTAACGCAGCGGAAGCGGCGGAAGATCGTATCTTCCGATTTCAAAACTTTTTCTCGAATTAATTAAATAAACACATTTATTTAATTGCCCATAATCAAATTATGAAACAAAATTTCAAATGAATCATATTCAAGTGAAATTACCAAATTACCCTATATGGTATTTTGTCCATTTTAGTCCGAAATTGATCCAATCAATTTTGAATGATTCTAAATCATTTCTAAGATGAACTTAGCATGTTCAAAACATCAAAACACCATAAGCACCAAAAATCCCAAATTTCTTGTCCAAAGCCGTGAGCTCCATTAGGGGTGCCATTTGTGCACTTTGTCATTTCATGCATCAAAACACATCAAGATGTAATCCAATGAACATGAAACTTTATATGCATCATATACACATCCAAATACACAACATATATGAAAACCCCCAAATTTGGAATTGGTCATGAACCCTAATTTTTCAATTTCTTCAAATTGGACAAATTAGACCAAATTGGTTAAATCAATTACTTTAATCATCTTTCTTCCATCCAATCAAAGTCTCAACACAATGAAACAACTCAAGATCAAATCTAGGTCATCTAAGAGTGGGTCAACAACTCTAGATTAGCAACATGGTTTCCAAAACCTTAAAAGAAAGCTTATAACTACAATAGTCACAACCTTCCTCATCATACATGCTCAACACTTCCATCAAAACTTCCATCAACAAAAAACAAGGAATAAAGAAAGGAATAATCTAAGAACATCATATGTTGAAGCCTAGATCCTAAGGAACATTTTCCTTTCTAATAGTAAGTTGAAAAAAACTTACTAAAATCCAAGCTTTCTTTGATTTTGTCTTTCTTTCTCACAAGCTTCTTTGGTTTCATCAATGGAGTTTTTCTTTAAAAGTGTATTAGGTTAACATTTCAAATGAAATGAAATCAATATATACTTGGCCAAAGAAGGCCTTGGCCGAATTTCACTAAAGGAAATGCAAGAATATTAATTTCATCTTCATTTGTATTTCATTTGTTCAACTTGACATAAATATCTAAAAACAACTTTAAAGACATTTAATTAAGTCAACAAATGCAACTAAGATAAATATAACTCTTATATATTAAGTGTATGGCCGAATTTGACATAGAATAAAGGAAAAAATATTTTTCATTTTTCAAACAATTTTGAACAAATATCTTAAGAAGTCAAAATCAATTTGACAACCTTTTCCTTTAATGTATAAGTCAACAATTGCAACTTATAATCATTTCCTAACTTTATCATTTGGTGATATATTTATATTTTAATTATATTAATCATTTAACAATTAAATAATTAATTAAAATTAAATACAAATATATCAAATATATGTATTATATTTACTTTAAATATCTCAAATACATATATTGATGATATATGTCAAATACCTTATTTGACCATTTATTAATGTGTATTTAATAATATCATATATTAAATACAAATACACATTAATTAGGAAATGACGGTTCGGCCCGTTCGCATGTATTTTTCGTTAACGATTAAACGATTTATAAATAATCATCATTATTCATAAATGTTGCTCTAGTGCTCTACGAGTATGTTTCATTATTGAGACTCTCTAGATTCAGGTATATCCGTCATGAAATCCAATTTCATGTACATAATCTATCCACCCGTAGATTATGACGATCACGGATAAACTAGCTGAATCATACAGGTCGAGGTCATTGCATACGTATAATCCCTCCGTCACAGGTATCCAGATAATCCCAGAGATATAGATGTAAACGTCAAATCTCTATAGGTATTATCTCGTCGACGTATCTACTATCAATCTCTAAATAAAATTCGGAACTTACTTCCGAAGTATATTGTGGCCACAGATTTAACAAACTGCTAATAATATATGGACTACCTATGCTCTGTACACAGAACTGACGGATCCTATCTTGACACACACAGGATATCCTGAGGATCGATCCACACCCAACGAACAGGCGGAGGTCTGATCTAAATAGATCGGTGACGTGACTGCCATCTAAGTGTGGAGGATGTCTCATACATCCACAGTGGTGTCTCAAGTCAAAGGACCACTATGCTACTCAACCCGAGAAGATTCTTATTGACGTTGGCGTACCATCCATTAAGAATCTTCGGTGAGCCGTTCAGTGTTTATCCACTATAAACACCTACACGTCTATATGAGTCTCCATAGACTCATGGTTCATTGGATAAACCATCGGACCAAGTCTCGATATACGACATGTACTGGTCTCAACGGATTTGACTAACCGACCCGTGTTAGCAAATCTTGACCAGGAACTTTGTTTGATAATATAAATATAGCAGTGACACTTCCCAATGTCAATTACAAACTAACTTTGTAACTGTGTACTGCATTATATATTATCGGGCTTTGTATAATATATACATATCACTAAACCACATTTAGTTCAATCTAATCGTAATCAGATCGAATACGTATATAAGAACAAGAGGTGCAACCATAAATAAGTAATATTATGGAATAAGGGGATGTTCGTATTCATGAATCAGACATAAATACGGCCCGGATTGGCGCTCTGAGCACCAACCCCAACAATTTCTCCCACTTGCTCTAGTGCCAATCCACGGTATCATATACACGTCTCAATGTGCATCGTATGCACATGGTCCTCAAAAGCTCACCCAGTACTTAAGAGGTAGGCAACAAAAACAAGTCCGCTATGATATATTGAGTTTGTCAAACAAACTCCATCGTTTCCCATAGTCAGCATCATTCATATTTTGTAGAATCTAGATTATACATTAATATGATTCTGATGCTACATCAGTATTGTGCTACAGCTACTGAGTTGTCCAAGTATTTAAGGATCAAATCCAAGATACTATGAAGACAACCGAAGCACAATAACAATTCAAAAACTTCTAATTTAAAAGGTCACTATGCAACTTCATAAGTCAATACTTCAAAAGTTGCATTTGATTCCACTAAATAGTAGAATCCTTCGTGACACTCCCACTGCATCTTTTGTGACTCTTTATGACGTAGACTGTCTAACGTCATAATTAGTCTCAAAACTAATATGACCCTAATGGTTGCAGACTGTATTCTCCATGAATTAGAAACTCGTTCTTAATATCTCAAAGATCATAAAGAACATGTTTCAAGATCCATCCTATGGTCTATAGGATGTCAAAATAACTCGTAACAATTACGATTAAATCGACATCGATAATCGCACATAATAAAGTATTCACTATGTCATCATCAAATGATACATAATATTGTTTAGACATTCTAATCAATATCTCTTTTGAAAAAGGAATCATCCTTTACGAAAGATGAATACTATGTATAAGACATACAATAACTGTCGAACAGTTATACTAACTGTCATACAGATAGCCTTGTTATGTCCTTCATTAGATCATATCTAATGTACGACTAATAGGGGTATCTCACAAGTCTCCAAGTTTCATATCATATAAAACTTTATATCAAATATAACAGAGACTATTCCCACTGCTTTCACGGAGTAAAGAAGACTTAGGTAAATCTTTTACCTCACAAACATCTCATTATTACTATAATAATGACAATGTCGTTAAGATATATAACACTAGAAAGTAATTTGTACTCTCCCACTAACCCTTTTATCACATATGTATTCTATATACTTTGACAAGATCAGACAATCTGACGATATCAAAAATAGAGAACACATTTTCTGGAAGACTTATCCGAGTCTACAATAGGCTCTATAAGCTAGCACACTAAACTGCGATCTCAGCAGAACACAAACTCTAGGGCCATTTCAGAATGAACTCTTCAAATAAGGAAATCACAACTGATCTCTTATCTGAAAGGTCATCCAAAAATGCCACTTTGCATTCTTTAGCTAAAATATACAGTTTATTATCAACATTAACCAATATATCTTTATTGTTCATTTAGTGTGACTAGAGATAAGTTTTCTCAGAATCTACAATAGATTGCTGAGTACAACTTTTCTCACTGTCATACTGTAAAGGTCAAACCTTTAATAAGCTCACAATGTTTCGCTGCGCAAACAATTAGCACATATCATGAACTAATTCATAATGAAAGCTTAATCAAGTTCAAAACTTGATCGTAGTAAGCTATGAACAATCTTAGATCTAAGGTTCAATGGTGAACTTCCAGAATCGATATCAAATATCGCTTCCATTACAAGTTATAGGATAATTTTTCTTCAATAAGAAAACAACGGAACCATTAAGTATCAAATACTCGTGAATGATTCTGTTATCCTATTGGACTTGTACGGAAGATGTATAAGGGTTGTTTCATCTTATTAATTACATAGTTCCATTATAATTTATCATTCTCACATTTGACTTCAATAAGTCAAGTCTTTTCTACAATAGTTAACATATGATGTTACACACCAAGTAATAAAACGATTTTATTACTTAGAATCGTAGGAAAGATATTCTATTAAATAGAATACAATATTCTATTAGACAGAATAAACGATAAACTTTTACTTATACCTCCGAGGTGTAAGTAATTTCCATTATATAACTATTATATAAAAGAAAGATTGAAATCTCAAACTTTTCAAGATTCAAATTTTCTACCTATACATTCATATATGCAACTGTAAAAATAATGGAACATTAATTAAAGAGACGAATTAGTGTTACTGGAGTATAACCCCAAGAGTATTGAACTAATTCGGTAACATTCAATATCAAACGAACCAAATCATATAAGATCCGATTGCTCCCACTACTCAATTCCATCAAGATGGAATCGTGGAAGAACAATATTGAATATGAATCATATTCACTGAATAACCTTAGATCTAATTGCTTTAAATTCATATGTTTGATCGTATCAAAGATCTTTGAACAGTTCAAAGACATGTTATGAATTTTGAGGATAGAATTCTCTAAAACCTTTAGATTGAATATATTTGAACAAGTCAAAAATGTTCAATCTACGTTTCATCAGAACGGATTGAAAGTACTTGATACTTTCAAGACTTTCAATATGTGTTCCTTCAGAAACACATAACTAAGTTATGACAATTCATCAACTAAGTTACGAAGTATAGAAAACTACCTTAAGCAATTATTATTTATAAAACTACATACATCCAATGTATCAGTTAAATAAATCTGGTGGTCCAATGACAATCATTGGTTAAATGAATCTTAATCACTTTCCTGAATACAATATTCATTAAATGGATAAGGATGTGTGGTGTGATCTAGTATCAAACCATCATTTACCATACGGAATAAGCATCCAATGCTTTAAGTGATTAAACTCATAAAACACCGTTCTAAATTATTTACTTTACCGAATAATTTTTCTTAATGTTTATCTCTACGTCAATGACACTACTAGTTATTATAAAATATGTAACAATTGTTTATAAAGAACAAGTGACTATCCAATAGTCGCAAGTTCCGATATCAAATATCAAAACAATCGTTAACCAATATTTCAAATAACTAGACGGGAGATCTGGTATCCAATACCTATAGTTGTAGTATTGTGAAAATCATATTTTCTATACACAAATATACGCATCTCTCTTTCTTTAGCTTTACTATTTGCATTCAACTATTCACAACAATTGTAAATAACTGATTAGCAAATTGTGTCAGACACATTACCTCTAAAGGTAATTAAAGCTTAGAAACGTCATTACTAGATAAACAAATACCTAATAGGGCTTTCTAAATGCCAGTCAAGAATCTCGAGACATGAACTAATTCAAGTCAATTCTTACTGCATAAGAAACTATTATATCTAAAGTATTATATCCTAAAGGGATATCTATCTAGATTATCTATCATGACTTAGAAACTAAGTCACTAACCATCTTTATTTTTGAAGAAAATCGGAACAATAGTTCCCGATGGTTTAGACCAATCTAATAATATCCTAGTCTAGTAGTATCTAGAACCTATTCTAGAATAACTGCAACCAAAAGTCAAGTCAGATAACATATCAAAATATGTGTGCAGTAAATAAAAGTTTAATTCTATATAAACAATAGAATAAGGAAACAAACAAGCGGCAATTTCCATAATAACATACACTGCCTAAGTTATGGAATATTTTAAACTTAGCAGTGCCTCCCACTATTTTTACGTAATGCCGTAATCCCCAACGGAAAAACGAGAATTCAATAATTAAATCGAATTCCATAATGGGAAGAGGACCCCATGAATATATTTCGACTCACAGCAGAGGCACGGTCTCGCCGACGTATATTCACAGGTAGACAACTAATTGTCAATCACTCACTAGTGACTCCAAGGTTCCGGTCCTGGCCGTTTCTCGTTGTCGCTGCGAAGGCAGGCCCACAAGGAGACGTACCAAGGTTAAACTTGTCAATGATAAACTCAAGTTACTTGCGTAACCCTGACAGCTAGGGCACGTTCAGGATTCCGCTTTCGCTTGAATTTATCTAGTATCTAATATACATTCGGCATAAATAAATTTCTATCAGCTACACCCTCACAGCAGAGGCACGGTCTCGGATGTAGTCAACGAAAGATATTTATAAACCGTATTGACAAGACGGACCAAGAAACAAGTATTCCAAATACTAGTTACTTTAAAACCTTATTAAGCGGGGATATTCCATTAAGTGTCATACACCCTAAATCTAATCAAATTAGATTATAACATGCATGTATAAAGTCAAGAAAACATGATTAAACATTGAATAAAACAAGCTAATCATTTATGGAGGCCTAGAATCAGACTCGCTCTGATACCATTTTGTAGGGGTTTTAGGGGCTAAATCCGGTAACGCAGCGGAAGCGGCGGAAGATCGTATCTTCCGATTTCAAAACTTTTTCTCGGATTAATTAAATAAACATATTTATTTAATTCCAATAATCAAATTATGAAATAAAATTCAAATGAATCATATTCAAGTGAATTTACCAAATTGCCCTTACATGGTATTTTGTCCATTTTAGTCCGAAATTGATCTAATCAATTTTGAATGATTCTAAATCATTTCTAAGATGAACTTAGCATGTTCAAAACATCAAAACACCAAAAGCACAAAAATCCCAAATTTCTTGTCCTTGGCCGAATGCTCCAATTAGGGGTGCCATTTGTGCACTTTGTCATTTCATGCATCAAAACACATCAAGATGTAATCCAATGAACATGAAACTTTATATGCATCATATACACATCCAAATACACAACATATATGAAAACCCCAAATTTGGAATTGGTCATGAACCCTAATTTTTCAATTTCTTCAAATTGGACAAATTAGACCAAATTGGTTAAATCAATTACTTTAATCATCTTTCTTCCATCCAATCAAAGTCTCAACACAATGAAACAACTCAAGATCAAATCTAGGTCATCTAAGAGTGGGTCAACAACTCTAGATTAGCAACATGGTTTCCAAAACCTTAAAAGAAAGCTTATAACTACAATAGTCACAACCTTCCTTCATCATACATGCTCAACACTTCCATCAAAACTTCCATCAACAAAAACACAAGGAATAAAGAAAGGAATACCTAAGAACATCATATGTTAAAGCCTAGATCCTAAGGAACATTTTCCTTTCTAATAGTAAGTTGAAAAACTTACTAAAATCCAAGCTTTCTTTGATTTTTCTTTCTTTCTCACAAGCTTCTTTGGTTTCCATTAATGGAGTTTTCTTTAAAAGTGTATTAGGTTAACATTTCAAATGAAATGAAATCAATATATACTTGGCAAAGAAGGCCTTGGCCGAATTTACTAAAGGAAATACAAGAATATTAATTTCATTTCATTGTATTTCATTGTTCAACTTGACATAAATATCTAAAAACAACTTTAAAGACATTTAATTAAGTCAACAAATGCAACTAAGATAAATATAACTTCTTATATTAAGTGTATGGCCGAATTTGACATAGAATAAAGGAAAAAATATTTTTCATTTTCAAACAATTTGAACAAATATCTTAAGAAGTCAAAATCAATTTGACAACCTTTTCCTTTAATGTATAAGTCAACAATTGCAACTTATAATCATTTCCTAACTTTATCATTTGGTGATATATTTATATTTTAATTATATTAATCATTTAACAATTAATAATTAATTAATTAATTAAATACAAATATATCAAATATGTATTATATTTACTTTAAATATCTCAAATACATATATTGATGATATATGTCAAATACCTTTATTTGACTATTTATTAATGTGTATTTAATAATATCATATATTAAATACAAATACACATTAATTAGGAAATGACGGTTCGGCCCGTTCGCATGTATTTTTCGTTTAACGATTTAAACGATTTATAAATAATCATCATTATTCATAAATGTTGCTCTAGTGCTCTACGAGTATGTTTCATTATTGAGACTCTCTAGATTCAGGTATATCCGTCACGAAATCCAATTTCATGTCCATAATCTATCCACCCGTAGATTATGACGATCACGGATAAACTAGCTGAATCATACAGGTCGAGGTCATTGCATACGTATAATCCCTCCGTCACAGGTATCCAGATAATCCCAGAGATATAGATGTAAACGTCAAATCTCTATAGGTATTATCTCGTCGACGTATCTATTAGCAATCTCTAAATAAAACTCGGAACTTACTTCCGATGTATACTGTGGCCACAGATTTAACAGACTGCTAATAATATATGGACTACCTATGCTCTGTACACAGAACTGACGGATCCTATCTTGACACACACAGGATATCCTGAGGATCGATCCACACCCAACGAACAGGCGGAGGTCTGATCTAAATAGATCGGTGACGTGACTGCCATCTAAGTGTGGAGGATGTCTCATACATCCACAGTGGTGTCTCAAGTCGAAGGACCACTATGCTACTCAACCCGAGAAGATTCTTATTGACGTTGGCGTACCATCCATTAAGAATCTTCGGTGAGCCGTTCAGTGTTTATCCACTATAAACACCTACACGTCTATACGAGTCTCCATAGACTCATGGTTCATTGGGATAAACCATCGGACCAAGTCTCGATATACGACATGTACTGGTCTCAACGGATTTGACTAACCGACCCGTGTTAGCAAATCTTGACCAGGAACTATGTTTGATAATATACATATAGCAGTGACACTTCCCAATGTCAATTACAAACTAACTTTGTAACTGTGTACTGCATTATATATTATCGGGCCTTTGTCTAATATATACATATCACTAAACCACATTTAGTTTCAATCTAATCGTAATCAGATCGAATACGTATATAAGAACAAGAGGTGCAACCATAAATAAGTAATATTATGGAATAAGGGGATGTTCGTATTCATGAATCAGACATAAATACGGCCCGGATTGGCGCTCTGAGCACCAACCCCAACAAAATCCACGTACGGTAAGTGGGTGATATTCCTGGCATGTATAAAGATTATGAACTTCATTTCTAACCGCTTCCTTTTCCTATTCAAACAATTTGCACATGGACAACGAACACGACCTTTGCATCAATTGTTGTTTTGCGACTTCCATAAACTCAGGACACTCCATTACGATATTCAACACTCAATCTATCCAGAGAGCTATCCAATTTCTATCCTTTTCAGCAGGAATACCTAAAATATTAATAAATATTAATTATTAGATATCATTTTACATTGGAATCAACATTACTAATTCAGTAATACTTAATTTAAGCATATATATATATATATATATATTATTTGTTGATCAATTAATTAAATAGTTTACAGAAAAATTCTATTTTGTTAATTAATATACTTACTCTACATATATGAATCATAAATCACTAACAAACAGCATATAAACAACATATATAATCATAAAAATTGAAAATAATAAAGAAATATGAAAGAAGATTTACCTTTTTGGAAATTGATTACAATTTTATTGAAAATTTTTAGGAGAGATGTGAGGCTGTAGAGGAGAAATTCTCAGATTTCAGAGGATTTTTACGAAGAGAATGAAGAAAAAAACAGAGGGGGGAAAGGGGTGTCGACCTTCTGTTTTTTAATCTATCTTTAGCGTCGCATTTAGTATTTCGACGCTAATTGTTGCCGTTTTTAGCGTCGAAAAGTTTGTTTCGACGCTACATGTTCCATTTTTAGCGTCGCAAAACGTTTTTTCGACGCTAAATATAAAAATTAGCGTCGGATTAAATTAGACGCGAAAGAATCAAGTTCTGTCGGTGGAAGCTTCATAACTCTTTAGCGTCGAACAAATATTCGACGCTAATTAAAAGTATTATTTTGGCGTCGAATATTCAAAATCGACGCTAATTATATACGTTTTTTAGCGTCGACAACGTTTTTGTCGACGCTAAATATCAAACAATATAGCGTCGAATTAAATTTAGACGCGAAAGAATCAAGGACTGTCGGTGGAAGCTTCATAACTCTTTAGCGTCGAACAAATATTCGACGCTAAAAGTATTTTTTTGGCGTCGAATATTCAAAATCGACGCTAATTGTATACGTTTTTAGCGTCGACACCGTTTTTGTCGCCGCTAAATATCAAACATATAGCGTCGAATTAAATTTAGACGCGAAAGAATCAAGGACTGTCGTTGGAAGCTTCATAACTCTTTAGCGTCGAACAAATATTCGACGCTAAAAGTATTATTTTTTTGCGTCGATTATTCACATTCGACTCTAATTGTTTCCTTTTTAGCGTCGAATGTAAATTAGACGCGAAAGAGTCAAGGATTTGCCGGTGGAAACTTCATACACCTTTAGCGACGATATATGTTCGACGCTAAAAGTATATTTTTGGCGTCGACTCCGTGTTTCGACGCTAAGAGTGTAATATTTGGCACCAAAAATTATTGCAATAATATAATTATTCAGCGTCGAATATTTTTCGACGCTAAAGTTCTGTTTTTAGCGTCGAAATATAGTTTCGACGCCAAAAAATAATATTCTACGTCGAATTTTTATTTCGTCGCTAAAAACATGAATATAGCGTCGAAACTAATATTCGACGCTAAAACTAACTTTTAGCGTCGCATATTGTTTCGACGCTAAATATTTGGACGCTAAAAGCCATAATTCTTGTAGTGATTGGAGCTCAGAACCGTAGGACCACTTGGTCCCCTTTAGCGGAGCTAATATAATTGGATGGTCCAATTATATCTCACAAAAGAATAAATATTATTAATATGATTAATAATATTAATTATATCACACTTGAGACTTTATATTAAAAGTTAATATAAAGTATTAATAATTATATGTGATAATTATTAATTAGAACATTAAATTATATATGATATAATTTAATAAGGCTAAGAATTATTACCAAGGTAGGATTCCTTATTGGATAAGGAATAGGATTTGTTTGTTTGGGAAACAAAATAAAATCCTAATTAATCCCCCCTTGGCCGAAATTTGGCATTCTAAAAGGAGTAGGATTTATTTGTTTGTTTTGGAAACAAAATCAAATCCAAATACATTACCCCTTGGCCGAATTTTAGGTGTCCTATGGGGAGTAGGATTTGTTTATTTGGAAGCAAAATCAAACAAGGATTCCTACCCCTACCCTTGGCCGAATTCTACACCTAATGGGAGACTAGTGGTTGATTTGTTTTATGAAACAAATTATCCACAAGTATAAAAGAAAAATTATGATTTAATTTTTCAGATCTAAGTCTTTAGAAACCCTAGCCTCCATCTCCTCTTCAAGCTCTCAGGAGTTGAGAAATATTATTGAAGAACCTGAAATTATTTCGGTGTGTGATCTTAACCTCTAAACCGTTTAGAGGTTAATCTGTGAGTGTAGCCCACACTACCCTCCGTTGGTAACGAGACATAGCTCGGAAGACCGATTGGCAGATCCGGTCGTTGATACATACTAACAGCAAACTCTCGGCAATATTATGGGATGCTTATATGAAGACGGTCAGCCACTGGATATTGATACAGTGTGCGTGCGTTGATCATTTGTTCATCAAATTTGCGAATGGCCTGATAGTTGAAACCACGTGAATGATCAAAGCAATTCACGCCAAATTGCTTATGTGATTGTGCGCAATATGTGTGCATATTATATTCATATAAGCAATGTTCAAAGACAAATTGATGGTAGTGGGATCAAAGTACTCTTGATTGGCGCATGCATGAATTAATAATTGATGAGCATGAAATTTATTAATTTTGTTTTCAAAGTCTGCACGCCCTTGATTGCACATTATATGCGTACAATCATATGGTTTAGTCTTGTGAGCAACATGCGTACGTGGCTGTTTGAAGTGAACGCATGGGAGCCGGACAGCCAAAAGGCTTTGCATGCGCATTTGAAGAGAAATCACAGTGCAGTCTTTGCAAGCCATTCGGGGACTGTTTCGGGGGTATTCCGGGGCTGAAATCTTGTCTAAAATAGAAGCAAAACATCAGTGAACTCACTGGTGTGGTTCGGCCAAAGCGAAAGGAGAGCAGAAAAAATTTCAAGTTCGGTCCATGAGCCTAATCGCTTCCGCTGCGCCAGGGAAAGCGTTTCCTACAATTGGCATCAAGAGCGAGGTTTAAAAGTGCTCTTAACCCTTCACTTTTTCATTTAAAGTTTCTGTTTTAATATGTTTATATGAGTTATAAATATGATATGCATGTTTAGATGAGTGGGCACATTGTGATATTCATGTTATGAATGGTTTTGTTATTTCATGTGATGAATTGATTTTGCATTGGTCGTAAATTTTTCTGGCTCTTATTTTTGTAGTTGGTTTTGGTTTTGGGATGTAAGGCCATAAGGCCATTGTTTATATTTGTTGTAATTTTAATTTTCAATGTAAAGTTTCAATTCTTTGTAATTTGGAGCACCGTCGCAAAGAGAGCCAACACCACTTTGGAGCGGGATTTGAAGGCTAAGGAATGCCTTGGTGAATCTTTTGTACTAATTAGATTAGTATAGGAAAAATAAGAGCCCGGTCAATGCAAAATAATTTTTATTATGTTATATGTATGTTTATTTCGAATTGTTTGAATAACATGTCATATAGCCTAGGGTGCCCCCTCGTGCATTTTACTTGCCATAACATGTCATAGATGCATTATCATTATAGACATAAAATTATGATTTTATGTAATTTAAAATGTTTAAGTTAGAAAATGATATGCATTGAAATCATTAATTAGATTAATGGGAATAAGTGTCTAAAACTTGAATTCTAATATATTGGACTTAATTGGTGCATAATAAATTCCATTGGTATATAGGATGGAAACCCGGATATAAATTCCATAGCCTATTCCGTATGGACGGAAATATGGTCTGCACTCGGGATACAATTCCACGTACCATTGAATTTTATAACGCACTAAGATTTATTAAAATGTTTAATTAAAATTTTGACCATTTAGAATTCCATGTTTTTAGACTTTTAAGTGCCTAGTATTTTAAGGGTTAAAATATTGTAGCTCACTTATACCACTCTAATTAAATTAGTTTAATAGAGTAAAACTGTTAGTAGAGACTAATAGATTATTAGTGACACAATTTTAATAGTTAAAATTGATTAGCTCACTTATGACAAACTAGTGTAAATAACAATTATGATTTAGCCGCCATAAGTTTATTCACACTAGTTAAAATCAAATATTAGATATTTTAGATAGAAACCTTAATATTTAAAATAGTGAGTGGGAGAGGGATATACGACAGTACATCCCACGATCTCCGTTGTTAGTCCAAAAACGTGAGATTCAAAAGGCGCCTCGAGACGGCTTTGTTTTCGTCCCCCTACAGATGGTGTCCATTTTGGGTCAATATCAAGTTTGGGTTCCGAAAGGATAGAGATTCTAGATGTATCTTGTGAACTGACCTACCCTACGGCGGCACTTCACTTGTTAAGTCAAAGAATCCCGAAACGGCGGGTTACACTCACAAAGGAATAATTACCTGTTAATGAAATTCATTGATCAAATAAAACGGTAGTTGTTGAATGTAGGAATAAGAGTTATTCCCGCATATATTAAAACAGCTAAGATTGTCTCAATCCATCATGCGAGTACTTGACCTACCCTACGGCGGCAATTACTTGTGGGATGATGGATCTCCATGGTATAGTAATTCTTTTAGGTTTCTTATTCATTATTCATGGTTCATGCATCATGTTTAATTTTATGCCAAAATTCTTTGTTGATTTTAATATGCGATGAATGAATGTTAAATGCATGTTTATTTTATTTTCAGCCATGGTTTCTCCAATTATTTCCATTCTCTAAAATGATAAGTTGACCGGAGAAAATTATGTAAAATGGAAAAGTAACATGAACGATATCTTGGTCTGTGAAGACCTAAAGTTTGTCCTGACGGAGGAACGTCCTCCTGAACCGGCCAGAAATGCTGGCCAAGCTGTGTGCGATACCTATCAGAAATGGGTCGCAGCAAATGAGAAAGCCAGCTACTACTTACTAGCAGGGATGTCTGAGGTTATTGCTGCAAAGCATAAACCTATGGCTCTAGCATCACATATGATGGAGTCATTGCAGGGCATGTTTGGGCAGCCTTCGGAGCGTCAACGCCATGAGGGCATGGTCTCAACGATGACTGCTAGGATGAAGGAAGGGACATCAGTCCGAGAGCATGTCTTAAGGATGATGACTTATCTCAATACTGCTGAAACCCATGGAGCTCGTATTGACGAGCGTAGCCAGGTGACTATGATCATGGAAACTCTTCCGAAGAGTTTCTTGTAGTTTAAGAGCAACTACGTTATGAACAAGTTGACTTTTACTTTGACCCAACTGCTAAATGAGCTCACCTATTACGAGTCCATGCTGGTGGATCCTCCTAAATCCAGTACAGAGGCAAATGTTACCGAATCTTCCAAATCTGCAAAGAAGAAGAAGAAAGGCACTGGAAAGGCTAAAGGTAAGGCCATGAAAAAGAAGAACAATAAAGGCTCCAAGGATTCCAAGCCCAAGGGAAAATGTTTCCATTGCGACAAGAATGGGCATTGGAAAAGGAATTGTCCTAAATACCTTGCTGAGCTAAAGGAGAAAAAGGAAACAGGTAAATATGATTTACTCGTTATTGAATCTCTATTAGTGGAGGATGATAAATCCGCTTGGATTAAGATTCCGGGGCCACTAACCATGTTTGTTCTTCTTTATGGCTACTTGATTCATGGAGGGACCTTGCTGAAGGTGATCACACCATGAGGATTGGGACATGGGATGTCGTTTCAGCAAGAGCAGTGGGAGTTTCCAGTTTTAATAACTTATATTGTTAAGACCGTTAACACATAAGTCACTGCTCAACACTGAAATATTTATGGTTGAAAAACCCAAAAACGAAACGGCAAAAGATTTCTCACGATGACACATATATATGGCATCTTAGACTTGGTCACATCAACCTTGACCAAATAAATAGATTGATAAAGGACGGAGCCTTAAACCAGTTAAAGCTCGGGACTTTACTAGTTTGTGAATCCTGTTTAGAAGGAAAAATGACCAAGAGACCTTTTACTGGAAAAGGTATAAGAGCCAGTCAACCACTAGAGCTAATACATTCGGACGTTTGCGGACCGATGAATGTAAAAGCCCGAGGTGGTTATGAATACTTCATCACATTCATTGACGATTATTCAAGATATGGGTATGTCTACCTAATTCATCATAAATCAGATACCTTAGAAAAGTTCAAAGAGTTTCGTGCTGAGGTTGAGAACCAATTAGGTAAGACAATCAAAACTCTACGATCGGATCGTGGAGGAGAATACCTCGACAGAGACTTCGAGGAATTCTTAGTTGAGCACGGGATAGTATCCCAACTGACAGCACCTGGAACACCACAAGAAAATGGTGTTGCAGAAAGGAGAAATCGAACCCTACTAGACATGATGAGATCTATGTTTAGTTATAGCTCACTACCTAGTTCATTCTGGGGATGTGCACTGCAAACCGCAATGTATATCCTTAATGTAGTTCCATCTAAGTCTGTTCCTAAGACTCCCTTAGAGTTTTGGAATGGTCGTAAAGCTAGTTTACAACATTTCCGCATATTGGGGTGTCCAGCACATGTGCTGAAGAATAAGACTACAAAGCTGGAACCACGTTCTCAGGTGTGCCAATTTGTAGGCTACCCGAAGGAAACTATGGGAGGATTCTTCTAGAGTCCCGATGATAACAAAGTATTTGTATCGACAAATGCTACGTTTCTAGATGAGGATTACATGAGGGAGTTCAAACCTCGTAGTAAAATGTTACTCGAGGAGTTACTTACTGGTTCAACCAGTGCGCCATCGTCAACAAAAATTGACAAATACATAGCACCTTCGATATCTGATAGTCAGATACTTCCATGTCATAATGATCTACCACCCAGACGTAGTGGGATGGTTGTACGACAACCTGATCGCTACTTAGGGGTTGGAGAGGCACAAGTTGTCACCTTCAGCGATGGTGTAGATGATCCATTGACCTACAGTAGTGCAATGGATGATCCTGACAAAGAAGAATGGCTCAAAGCCATGAACCTGGAGATGGAGTCGATGTACTCCAACTCAGTCTGGGAACTTGTAGACCAACCTGATGGAGTGAAGCCCATAGGTTGCAAAAGGATAGAGATTCTAGATGTATCTTGTGAACTGACCTACCCTACGGCGGCACTTCACTCGTTAAGTCAAAGAATCCCGAAACGGCAGGTTACACTCACAAAGGAATAATTAACTGTTAATGAAATTCCTTGATCAAATAAAACGGTAGTTGTTTAATGTAGGAATAAGAGTTATTCCCGCATATATTAAAACAACTGAGATTGTCTCAATCCATCATGCGAGTACTTAACCTACCCTACGGCGGCACTTACTTGTGGGATGATGGATCTCCATGGCATAGTAATTCTTTTAGGTTTCTTATTCATTATTCATGGTTCATGCATCATGTTTAATTTTATGCCAAAATTCTTTGTTGATTTTAATATGCGATGAATGAATGTTAAATGCATTTTTATTTTATTTTCAGCCATGGTTTCTCCAATTATTTCCATTCTCTCAAATGATAAGTTGACCGGAGAAAAATTATGTAAAATGGAAAAGTAACATGAACGTTATCTTGGTCTGTGAAGACCTAAAGTTTGTCCTGACGGAGGAACGTCCTCCTGAGCCGACCAGAAATGCTGGCCAAGCTGTGCGCGATACCTATCAGAAATGGGTCGCAGTAAATGAGAAAGCATGCTGCTACTTGCTAGCAGGAATGTCTGAGGTTGTTGCTGCAAAGCATGAACCTATGGCTCCAGCATCACAGATGATGGAGTCATTGCAGGGCATGTTTGGGCAGCCTTTGGAGAGTCAACGCCATGAGGCCATGGTCTCAGCGATGACTGCTAGGATGAAGGAAGGGACATCAGTCCGAGAGCATGTCTTAAGGATGATGACTTATCTCATTACTGCTGAAACCCATGGAGCTCGTATTGACGAGCGTAGCCAGGTGACCATGATCATGGAAACTCTTCCGAAGAGTTTCTTGCAGTTTAAGAGGCAACTATGTTATGAACAAGTTGACTTTTACTTTGACCCAACTGCTAAATGAGCTCACCCATTACGAGTCATGCTGGTGGATCCTCGTAAATCCAGTGTAGAGGAAAATGTTGCCGAATCTTCCAAATCTGCAAAGAAGAGAAGAAAGGCACTGGAAAGGCTAAAGGTAAGGCCATGAAAAAGAAGAACAAGAAAGGCTCCAAGGATTCCAAGCCCAGGGAAAATGTTTCCATTGCGACAAGAATGGGCATTGGAAAATGAATTGTCCTAAATACCTTGCTGAGCTAAAGGAGAAAAAGGAAACAGGTAAATATGATTTACTCGTTATTGAATCTCTATTAGTGGAGGATGATAAATCCGATTGGATTATAGATTCTGGGGCCACTAACCATGTTTTTTATTCTTTACGGCTACTTGATTCATGGAGGGACCTTGCTGAAGGTGATCACACCATGAGGATTGGGACATGAGATGCCGTTTCAGCAAGAGCAGTGGGAGTTTCCAGTTTAAATAACTTATATGTTTTAATACCGTTAACACATAAGTCTTGTGAGCAACATGCGTACGTGGCTGTTTGAAGTGAACGCATGGGAGCCGGACAGCCAAAAGGCTTTGCATGCGCATTTGAAGAGAAATCACAGTGCAGTCTTTACAAGCCATTCGGGGACTGTTTCGGGGGTATTTCGGGGCTGAAATATTGTCTAAAACTGAAGCAAAACATCAGTGAACTCACTGGTGTAGTTCGGCCAAAGCGAAAGGAGAGCAGAAAAAATTTTCAAGTTTGGTCCATGAGCCTAATCGCTTCCGCTGCGCCAGGGAAAGCGTTTCCTACACCAAGTGTGTTGCCTCCAAATGTGCACACACCAAAACCAAAACTTAACAACAAGACTACGCCTTGAGTGCACGGGTATTTTGCCCTTGGTGCTAGCCTAAGCAAATACCTCAAAACTTTTAACTTGAGATTCCTCTAGTCAATTAGACTTAAGGATCCTCAAAATCAGTGGCTTACTCTTAAACTTTAGAGTTGCTCACTTATATAAACCCAAGATATGAATGGTTTTGGTGTGTAAATATTTGTAAAGATTTCTTTTGGTTTGTATAGGTGCTCCAAAGACAACAAATTAATTAAGAATCTGATGTGGGATAAATGCTAATTAAATCTTAGCCATTGGATCTTAATATAGTGGTTTAATGAGATTATAAAACCCTAATAAGAGTTTGGGTCGAATTGGAATTCAAAACAAATAAAATAAATAAAATAAAAAAACACAGATTATTTATTTATTTATTTATTTTCTTATTCATTTTTCCAATTCCCAAATTGCCCCTATCGTCATTCACCAATCCCTAAGCCACTGTGGAACCTCATAAATCATCTATTCAATAATTAAACACATTGAACCATTTATGAACAATTCCTACAGCAATCATATATGATGTTAAATTTATATTGTGCACTATTAACCATTGATTTTGACTTTGTTTGTTGTGTGTGACCTTTTGGGTTCCCCTCAAGTTGGACATGAAATGAATCGTGATTATTTAATCGAACATAAATTATCCTCTGATCAGATGGTCATTCGATTTCAATGACCAAGGTTTACATCTAGCAATATGCCAAGGCCCCCAAATGAGAAGGAAATATATATACCCATTTTGTATGCGATTTACATATGATACGGTCTCTTACCTCACTGTATCCCCACCGTTTGACCTAGGGTATGGAAAATGTCTACCTATATAGTCAAAGGTATGATGTTGATAGTGTCATGAATCATGCTAACTCAAAAATCTCACATGATTCTTCCACTGCGGCCACAGTCTCAAGCACTGATCACACATATCAACCCGCGAACTGGAATACTACTCTTATAAGAAAATATTATCTGAGAGAGTGGTGATTCTCTGTTGTATCTTTACAAACTTCATGTGTTTCAACAAATGACCCAATCATAACCTTATAACCAGATCTTTTGAACCGGAGAAGGAGAATGTCAAAGTCATTTGATCCACACATAAGATTGTAAAGACCTCAAGTCTAAGGACTAGTCATACAATCGATACATGAAAGTTCTCACAGACACATGGGATAAACACTCCATGTGAAAACTTTCGGCGGTCAGTTCGATGGACACGAGCAACTCATGCATCCATGTGATACGCCAAGCAGACGGATCTCCTCTAGTAGCCTATGAGATCGGCTACCCCACTTAAGGGTGGATCATATCATCATACTAGTCTCTCCGCTTTGTGAACACCCAGATTATTCATAAAACTATGACTATGAACGTTTGAGAGTAATGATTCTCATAAGGCGTGGAAGCCATCATCTTATTACTCCAAGGGCTTTATTACAGTGTTTGATGATTCATATAATTTATGTAAGACACGTATAATAAAGATTTCCATTTTATTAATTAATGAAATATTGCAAATACATGTACATATAGCACATCCATAAGTTGGGTATAGGGCATATCCCTAACAGTCGATACCTTGTATCGCTTCCTCATACGTAGCCGGCTCATTTTCCTCAATAAGATTAATATATACGTGAGGCGAGATCAGAAACTCATACCTCTCAGGTTGTTTTCTGACTCTCTCTGATTTACGTGGTTCTTGTGTATTAGAAGATTGTGGTACAATCTCATCCCTGATGAACTGTTCGTGTTTCGTTTGGGAGTCGGTGCCAAGAACAGTATCACTACGATTTTCATCGAGTTCCACTTTCCTCCCAATCACCACTATATTTAGGAATTCATTTTCGAGGAAAACTGCATGGAGAGCAACAAATACCTTATTCTCTTGTGGGTTGTAGAAGTAATATACTTTGGTTTCCCTAGGATAACCTACAAATAGGCACTTATTCAATTTGGGTTCTAGTTTGGTACCATCCAAACGTTTAACGTATGCCAAGCTACGTATAGACTTTGACGGAACCTTATTCAAAATACGTATTGCATTGTTCAATGCATATCCCCATAAGGAAATTGGTAGCTCAATGTGACTCATCATAGACCTTACCATGTCCAACAAAGTTCGGTTTCTCCGTTCGGACACACCGTTTAATTGAGGTGTTCCGGGAGGAGTCCACTGTGAAAGAATACCATACTCTTTCAAGCAATCGAAAAACTATTTGTTTAAGTATTCTCCATCACGGTCCGACCGTAATATTTAAATCTTTTTGCCGGTCTGTTTTCCTACTTCGTGTCGAAACTCTTTGAATTTCTCAAAAGATTCCGACTTGTGTCTCATAAGATACACATAACCATAACGTGATGCATCATTCGTAAAGGTTACGAAGTATTCATATCTACCTCTAGCCTGGCTAGACATGGACCCCACATATGTCACTATGAACGAGGGCTAATAGTTCGGTGGCACGAACACATTTACCGCTAAAAGGCGTTTTAGGCATCTTGCCTAATAAACAAGATTCACAGACGTCGTATGAATTAGGATCAAATCTGTCCAAGTATCAACTCTTCGAAAGTGTGGATATACGAGTCTCGTTTATGTGTCACAGACGACAATGCCACATATAAGTTTCATATGTTTTACTCATTTTGAGCCTTTTGTTTGTCATTTTATATGTTTGAGATTCATTTATATTCAAAATATAAAGACCATTATTTAAATCAGCAGTGCATATCTCAAAATCATCTTTATAAAAAAAACACCATGTGTTCTTGAATAGAAAGGTATACCCACAATGGGTTAAACAAGATACAGATATAATGTTTCTAGTCAAACTAGGTACATAATAACAGTTTGATAAAGTACATGCCCCGAGGGCAGTTCCAAAATATAGGTCTCAACAGCCAAAACGGTGACTCTAGTCCCATTTCCAACTCGGAGGTCGATCTCTTCTGAAGCCATTATCCTGCTAATCTGAAGATCCTGCACATCAGTACATATATGAGTACGACATCCAGAATCAAAAATCCAATTTTTAAAACTAGAAGTAGACATGTTTATTTCAATAACAAACATATCTGAAGTCGGAGCCTTACCCGCCTTCACTTCCTTCATGTGCACCTTGTACTCATGACAGTCACGTATTCAGTGACCCTGTTTGCCACACTGCAGGTAGACATCTTGTGATTTGTCATTTGCCTTCCCAGAGGACTTTGATGATTTGGCCTTGCCTTTTTTTCTTATTCTTCACACCTCTAGAATGTTGGGGTTGGTGCTCAGAGCGCCAATTCGGACCGTATTTATGTCTGATTCATGAATATGAACAATCATTTTTTCCATAATATTACTTATTTATGGTGTACCTCTTGTTTTTATATACGTATTCGATCTGATTACGATTAGATTGAAACTAAATGTTGTTTAATGAGATGTATATATTAGACAAAGGCCCGATAATATATAATGCAGTACACAGTTACAAAACTAGTTTGTAATTGACATTGGGAAGTGTCACTGCTAAATGTATATTATCAAATATAGTTCCTGGTCAAGATTCACTAACAAGGGTCGGTTAGTCAAATCTGTTGAGACCAGTACATGTCGTATATCGAGACTTGGTCCGATGGTTTATCCCAATGAACCATGAGTCTTGGGAGACTCGTATAGACGTGTCGGTGTTTAGAGTGGATATAAACACCGAACGACTCACTGAAGATTCTTAATGAATGGTACACCAACGTCAATAAGAATCTTCTCGGGTTGAGTAGCATAATGGTCCTTCGACTTCAGATACCACAGTGGATTTATGAGACATCCTCCACACATAGATGGAAGTCAAGTCACCGATCTATTTAGATAAGACTTTTGCCTGTTCGTTGGGTGTGGACCGATCCTCGGGATATCCTGTGTGTATCAAGATAGGATCCGTCAGTGTTGTGTACAGAGCATAGGTAGTCCATATATGATTAGCGGTCTCTTAAATATGTGGCCACAGTATACTTCGGAAGTGATTTCCGAATGTTATTTAGAGATTGCTAATAGATACGTCGACGGGATAATACCTAAAGAGATTTGAAGTTTACATCTATATCTCTGGGATTATCCGGATGCTTGTGACGGAGGGATTATACGTATGCAATGACCTCGACCTGTATGATTCAGCTAGTTTATCCGTGGTCGTCATAATTTACGGATGGGTAAATTATGGACACGAAATTGGATTTTGTGACGGATATACCTGAATCTAGAGAGTCTCACTAATGAAACATACTCGTAGAGCACTAGGGCGACTTTTATAAATACTGGTGATTATTTATAAATCATTTAAACGTTAAACGAAAAATACATGCGAACGGGCCGAACCGTCATTTCCTAATTAATGTGTATTTGTATTTAATATATGATATTATTAAATACACATTAATAAATTGTCAAATAAATTTATTTGACATATATCATTTATATATGTATTTGAGATATTTAAAGTAAATATAATACATATATTTCAGATATTTGTATTTAATTAATTATTTAGTTATTTAATTGTTAAATGAATAATATAATTAAAATATAAATATCTCACCAAATGATAAAGTTAGGAAATGATTAGAAGTGTAAATTGTTGACTTTATACTTAAAGAAAAGGTAGTCAAAATGGTTTTGACTTCTTTAGATATTTGATTAAATTGTTTAAAGTGAAAATATATATTTCTTTTTTCTTTTGAATTTTCGGCCAACACCCTAATTAAATATAATTGTTATATCTTTAAGTTGCTTTTGTTGACTTATGAATATCATTAAAGTTGTAATGATAAAAGGTTAACAAGTTGCATAAAAGCCATTAAATGAAACAAAGTAAAAATATCTAGATATTTTTATTTTATTTTCTTCACAATTTCGGCCTAGGGCTAATTTTGGTGAAGTATATATTGTTTCATTTCATTTTAGGGTTTTAAAAAGTTCATTAAATACCAAATAGACATAAAAACAAGTTGAGAGAAAAGCTTGAAGGCTAAAGGAAGATGGCTTGGAAAATCATGATTTTGTAAGTTATTTTTCAAAGTCTTCAACATGAAAATTGTTTCTAACATGCTTAGCATCATTTTGTGTTGCTTTGGTGTTGTTTCTCTTCTTATAGTTTGTGTTTATTTTGGTTGTGAACTTTGATGAAAGATTTAAGCATGTAAGTAAGCTTGAAATGGTTTCAAAGCTTTACTTTTGATTTTTAGAAAATCAAGTTGCCATTCTAGAGTTGGTAAGCCCCTCCTTGGTGACCTAGAATTGTTCTAGAGTTATTTCAAAGTGGTGAGGCTAGATTGGTGAAGTATATTGAATGGATTAAAGTGTTGGATTTTAAAGATTTGGTAAAATTGGACAATTTGATGAAATTTAAAAATTAGGGTTCATAACCTTATCCAAATTTGTGGATTTTCATATATGTGATGTATTATGGTATGAATATGATGCCTGTAAAATTTTAGGTTAATTGGATTTGATCTTCGTATGTTTTGAATAAAAGGAACCAAATTACAATTAATTGGAAATTTTGATATCCTATAGACCATATGATGGATCTTGAAACACATTCTTTGTGATCTTTGAGATAATAAGAACGAGTTTCTAATTCATGAAGAATACAGTCTGCAACCATTAGGGTCATATTAGTATTTAGACTAATTATGACGTTAGACAGTCTACGTCATAAAGAGTCACAAAAGATGCAGTGGTAGTGTCACGAAGGATTCTACTATTTAGTGGAATTAGATGCAACTTATGAAGTATTGACTTATGAAGTTGCATAGTGACCTTATAAATTAGAAGTTTTATATTGGTGTTTTGTTTGCGGTTGTCCGCATAATATTTTGGATTTGATCCCTGAATACTTGGACAACTCAGTAGCTGTAGCACAATACTGATGTAGTGTATGATTCATATTAATGTATAATTTAGATTCTACAAAATATGAAAGATACTAAATATGGGAAATGATTAGGTTTGTTTGACAAACTCATTATGTTATAGCGAACTTACTTCTTGTTGCCTACCTCTTAAGTACTAGGTTAGCTTTTGAGGGCTATGATACCGTGCATTGGCACAAGAGCAAGTGGGAGAAATTGTTGGGGTTGGTGCTCAGAGCACCAATCTGAACCATATTTATGTCTGATTCATGAATATGAACAATCCTTTTTTTCCATAATATTACCTATTTATGGTTGCACCTCTTGTTTTTATATACGTATTCGATCTGATTACGATTAGATTGAAACTAAATGTTGTTTAGTGATATGTATATATTAGACAAAGGCCCGATAATATATAATGCAGTACGCAGTTACAAAACTAGTTTGTAATTGACATTGGAAAGTGTCACTGCTAAATGTATATTATCAAATATAGTTCCTTGTCAAGATTCACTAACACGGGTCGGTTAGTCAAATCTGTTGCGACTAGTACATGTCGTATATCGAGACTTGGTCCGATGGTTTATCCCAATGAACCATGAGTCTTGGGAGACTCGTATAGACATGTAGATGTTTATAGTGGATAAACACTGAACGACTCACCGAAGATTCTTAATGGATGGTACACCAACGTCAATAAGAATCTTCTCGGGTTGAGTAGCATAGTGGTCCTTCGACTTGAGATACCACTGTGGATGTATGAGACATCTTCCACACTTAGATGGCAGTCACGTCACCGATCTATTTAGATCAGACCTCCGCCTGTTCGTTGGGTGTGGACCGATCCTTAGGATATCATGTGTATCAAGATAGGATCCGTCAATTCTGTGTACATAGCATAGGTAGTCCATATATGATTAGCGGTCTCTTAAATATGTGGCCACAGTATACTTCGGAAGTGATTTCCGAATGTTATTTAGAGATTGCTAATAGATACGTCGACGGGATAATACCTAAAGAGATTTGAAGTTTACATCTATATCTCTGGGATTATCCGGATGCTTGTGACGGAGGGAATATACGTATGCAATGACCTCGACCTGTATGATTCAGCTAGTTTATCCGTGGTCGTCATAATTTACGGATGGGTAAATTATGGACACGAAATTGGATTTTGTGACTGATATACCTGAATCTAGAGAGTCTCACTAATGAAACATACTCGTAGAGCACTAGGGCGACTTTTATAAATACTAGTGATTATTTATAAATCGTTTAAACGTTAAACGAAAAATACATGCGAACGGGCCGAACCGTCATTTCCTAATTAATGTGTATTTGTATTTAATATATGATATTATTAAATACACATTAATAAATTGTCAAATAAATGTATTTGACATATATCATTTATATATGTATTTGAGATATTTAAAGTAAATATAATACATATATTTCAGATATTTGTATTTAATTAATTATTTAGTTATTTAATTGTTAAATGATTAATATAATTAAAATATAAATATCTCACCAAATGATAAAGTTAGGAAATGATTAGAAGTGTAAATTGTTGACTTTATACTTAAAGAAAAGGTAGTCAAAATGGTTTTGACTTCTTTAGATATTTGATTAAATTGTTTAAAATGAAAATATTTATTTCCTTTTTTCTTTTGAATTTTCGGCCAACACCCTAATTAAATATAATTGTTCTATCTTTAAGTGTCTTTTGTTGACTTTTGAATATCATTAAAGTTGTAATGATAAAAGGTTAACAAGTTGCATAAAAGCCATTAAATGAAACAAAGTAAAAATATCTAGATATTTTTATTTTATTTTCTTCACAATTTCGGCCTAGGGCTAATTTTGGTGAAGTATATATTGTTTCATTTCATTTTAGGGTTTTAACAAGTTCATTAGATACCAAATAAACATAAAACAAGTTGAGAGAAAAGCTTGAAGGCTAAAGGAAGATGGCTTGGAAAATCATGATTTTGCAAGTTATTTTTCAAAGTCTTCAACATGAAAATTGTTTCTAACATGCTTAGCATCATTTTGTTTTGCTTTGGTGTTGTCTCTCTTCTTATAGTTTGTGTTTATTTTGGTTGTGAACTTTGATGAAAGATTGAAGCATGTAAGTAAGCTTGAAATGGTTTCAAAGCTTTACTTTTGATTTTTAGAAAATCAAGTTGCCATTCTAGAGTTGGTAAGCCACTCCTTGGTGACCTAGAATTGTTCTAGAGTTGTTTCAAATTGGTGAGGCTAGATTGGTGAAGTATATTGAATGGATTAAAGTGTTGGATTTTAAAGATTTGGTAAAATTGGACAATTTGATGAAATTTAAAAATTAGGGTTCATAACCTTATCCAAATTTGGGGATTTTCATATATGTTATGTATTATTGTATGAATATGATGCATGTAAAATTTTACGTTAATTGGATTTGATCTTGGCATGTTTTGAACATAAGGGACCAAATTACAATTAATTGGAAATTTTGATATCCTATAGACCATATGATGGATCTTGAAACACGTTCTTTGTGATCTTTGAGATAATAAGAACGAGTTTCTAATTCATGGAGAATACAGTCTGCAACCATTAGGGTCATATTAGTTTTGAGACTAATTATGACGTTAGACAGTCTACATCATAAAGAGTCACAAAAGATGCAGTGGGAGTGTCACGAAGGATTCTACTATTTAGTGGAATTAGATGCAACTTATGAAGTATTAACTTATGAAGTTGCATAGTGACCTTATAAATTAGAAGTTTTATATTGGTGTTGTGCTTGCGGTTGTCCGCATAGTATTTTGGATTTGATCTCTGAATACTTAGACAACTCAGTAGCTGTAGCACAATATTGATGTAGTGTCTTATTCATATTAATGTATAATTTAGATTCTACAAAATATGAAAGATACTGAATATGGGAAACGATTAGGTTTGTTTGACAAACTCATTATGTTATAGCGAACTTACATCTTGTTGCCTACCTCTTATGTGCTAGGTGAGCTTTTGAGGGCTATGATACCGTGGATTGGTACAAGAGCAAGTGGGAGAAATATTTGGGGTTGGTGCTCAGAGCGCCAATCCGAACCGTATTTATGTCTGATTCATGAATATGAACAATCATTTTTTCCATAATATTACTTATTTATGGTTGCACCTCTTGTTTTTATATACGTATTCGATCTGATTACGATTAGATTGAAACTAAATATTTTTTAGTGATATGTATATATTAGACAAAGGCCCGATAATATATAATGCAGTACACAGTTACAAAACTAGTTTGTAATTGACATTGGGAAGTGTCACTGCTAAATGTATATTATCAAATATAGTTCCTGGTCAAGATTCACTAACACGGGTCGGTTAGTCAAATCTGTTGAGACCAGTACATGTCGTATATTGAGACTTGGTCCGATGGTTTATCCCAATAAACCATGAGTCTTGGGAGACTCGTATAGACGTGTAGGTGTTTATAGTGGATAAACACTGAACGACTCACCGAAGATTCTTAATGGATGGTACGCCAACGTCAATAAGAATCGTCTTGGGTTTAGTAGCATAGTGGTCCTTCGACTTGAGATACCACTGTGGATGTATGAGACATCCTCCACACTTAGATGGCAGTCATGTCACCGATCAATTTAGATCAGACCTCCGCCTGTTCGTTGGGTGTGGACCGATCCTCAGGATATCCTGTGTGTATCAAGATAGGATCCGTCAGTTCTGTGTACAGAGCATATGTAGTCCATATATGATTAGCGGTCTCTTAAATCTGTGGCCACAGTATACTTCGGAAGTGAGTTTCGAATGTTATTTAGAGATTGCTAATAGATACGTCGACAGGATAATACCTAAAGAGATTTGACGTTTACATCTATATCTATGGGATTATCCGGATGCCTGTGACGGAGGGATTATACGTATGCAATGACCTCGACCTGTATGATTCAGCTAGTTTATCCGTGGTCGTCGTAATTTACGGGTGGGTAAGTTATGGACACGAAATTGGATTTTGTGACGGATATACCTGAATCTAGAGAGTCTCACTAATGAAACATACTCGTAGAGCACTAGGGCGACTTTTATAAATACTGGTGATTATTTATAAATCGTTTAAACGTTAAACGAAAAATACATGCGAACGGGCCGAACCGTCATTTCCTAATTAATGTGTATTTGTATTTAATATATGATATTATTAAATACACATTAATAAATTGTCAAATAAAGGTATTTGACATATATCATTTATATATATATTTCAGATATTTGTATTTAATTAATTAATTAATTATTTAATTGTTAAATGATTAATATAATTAAAATATAAATATCTCACCAAATGATAAAGTTAGGAAATTATTATAAGTGAAAATTGTTGACTTTATACTTAAAGAAAAGGTTGTCAAAATGGTTTTAACTTCTTTAGATATTTGATTAAATTGTTTAAAATAAAAATTTATATTTCCTTTTTGTTTTTGAATTTTCGGCCAACACCCTAATTAAATATAATTGTTATATCTTTAAGTTGCTTTTGTTGACTTATGAATATCATTAAAGTTGTAATGATAAAAGGTTAACAAGTTGCATAAAAGCCATTAAATGAAACAAAGTAAAAATATCTAGATATTTTTATTTTCTTTTCTTCACAATTTCGGCCTAGGGCTAATTTTGGTGAAGTATATATTGTTTCATTTCATTTTAGGGTTTTAACAAGTTCATTAGATACCAAATAGACATAAAACAAGATGAGAGAAAAGCTTGAAGGCTAAAGGAAGATGGCTTGGAAAATCATGATTTTGTAACTTATTTTTCAAAGTCTTCAACATGAAAATTGTTTCTAACATGCTTAGCATCATTTTGTGTTGCTTTGGTGCTGTCTCTCTTCTTATAGTTTGTGTTTATTTTTGTTGTGAACTTTGATGAAATATTGAATCATGTAAGTAAGCTTGAAATGGTTTCAAAGCTTTACTTTTGATTTTTAGAAAATCAAGTTGCCATTCTAGAGTTGGTAAGCCACTCCTTGGTGAACTAGAATTGTTCTAGAGTTGTTTCAAAGTGGTGAGGCTAGATTGGTGAAGTATATTGAATGGATTAAAGTGTTGGATTTTAAAGATTTGGTAAAATTGGACAATTTGATGAAATTGAAACATTAGGGTTCATAACCTTATCCAAATTTGGGGATTTTCATATATGTGATGTATTTTTTGTATGAATATGATGCATGTAAAATTTTAGGTTAATTGGATTTGATCTTGGCATGTTTTGAACAAAAGGGACCAAATTACAATTAATTGGAAATTTTGGGGTGCTCAAGGCAATTGCTCAAAAATTGGGGATTTGTGTGAAATATGATTTTGATGCATTAGATGTGTTGAAAAACATTTTAGAAATGATTTAGAATCATCCAAAATTGTAATTGACCACTTTTGGACTAAAATGATAAATTAACAAAGTTTTGGGCATTAGATGTGTTGAAAAACATTTTAGAAATGATTTCTTGTGTAATTTTTCAGAATTTGATAATTGTATAATTAAATAAATAAGTTTATTTAATTGATCCGAGAAAAGTTTTGAAATCGGAAAATTTTGATTTTCCGCGATTCCGCTGCATTACCGATATTCCCCCTTAAAACCCCTACACAGAAGCCTTCGGCCAAGCCTTGGCTTTCTGAGATGTCGAAGCGAAGTACGTCTCGCGCTTCTTCCCTTTAAAAGCTCTTTTTCTGCTTCTTTCAGCATTGCCATCAACTCTCCAAGAGTCTTTTCTTGGTTCATCATATTATAGTTCATGATGAACCCGCTCCAGTTGTCAGGAAGAGACTGTAAGATCAAATCTATGGAAGTCTCAGCCTCAAAGGTTATGCCCAGTTGACCTAGCTTTTCTATGTCAGCAATCATATGTGACACATGGTGCTCGACAGATGTACCATCTGACATTCGAGAGCTAAAGAGCTTCTTCTGTAATTCATACTTCTGCGATCTAAGGTTAGATCGGTGAAGGTCCCTCAATTTCAACATCATTTCGTAGGGATCCAATCCCTTTTTTTGACGATGAAATTATAGGGTCATTGCAGCAAGCATGACGGATTGAGCAGTTGAGTTGTCATCACTGTGAGTCTTCCAAAGGTCCCGAGAGGTCTCTCTATCGTATAGAGCATCTTCTCAGCCCCCAGGATAATCTTGAGGTTCATATCCCAGTCAGGAAAGTTCACACCGTTAAAGACATTTTCGCCCATGATAATGTCTATAACCTTGATCTTTCCAGCTATCTTTAACTGCAATAGTCTAACTATTCAATTAACGATTTCGGGTACAGTCTAACTGTTAAAAGAAATCAATAAAATATTAGTCCAACTAATATAAATATATAATGACGAAAAATAATTTGAAAGCACGTATTTGGCAAGTATTAAACGAAATTACAAATTTAATATCGGCCTCAAATTATTTTTTAGCGAGCCTCTAACCCTCTGTTGAGTACTCGGGAAACCTAGTTTCCTAGTGGGCTAGGATCCCGTTAAATAACACACAACCTTGACTTTGGCCAACAAGCTGTATGAAACTTAACTAGGTAGATCTCTAAGATCAATTGGATCCCATCCAATTCCTAGATCCGGTAGGTGGACCTCCAAGTCCGAAACACATATCCAATATATGGAAATATATCCAATATATTTCCTAACATTTTCCTCTGAATCAACTAAGCCTTGGCTTTGGCTCAACAAGCTTAACGATTCCAGTCAAGCGCGACCCATTGCAAGTGGGAAAGCTTCGTAATCCACGTCGATGTACAGAAGTGACCTTGACTTTGGCCAACAAGTCAAAACTGCCCAAGACATGTGATATATAACAAACCCTTCATGGTTCAAACACATCCGCGATGGACATTGATCTTGACTTTGGCCAACAAACCAATGCCAATCTTGGATCTTGATAGAGAACCACTCAATGGAAGGAAAAACGTTTAATATTTGATTGAGGGATTTGCGTGTAAATTGGAAACCAATTTATTATCTTTGATTAGGTCTCATCATACACCTTTAAGCATGCATTCTAAAAGAATAATAAGGCGTGAAATAAATTAATAATGATATGCGGATGGATCTATAATAAACTTTGTTCCTAGAACAAATCTCTCCATTTCCTCTCTCCCGCTAGCACTATTCTTACTTCTACCCAATTACATAATACATTAAAGAAACCTCATTTACATTGAGGGGAATTGGTGAGAAGAGAAATACAATGAGAAAATAGATAATAGGCTGGACTCGCAGGTCCAATTTAATAAATTCTAAATTTATTACAATAATTTCCAAAACTGCCCTCACCCTTCTAATATCCATCCAATATACATTATTCATACAATTCATCCATGTATTAACACAAAACATGTTATTCAACCAATCTAATCCAATTAATTAATCTTTGAATTAATGATCATCCAATATTCAAACAACGATTTGATTTGCGCGAGTCCAACTCGTTTAAGAATAAATACTCAAAGTACGTATTCTTGAATTATATTGAAATACAATTTTAAATCCAATTTAATTTGTATTCAATACTAATTCTAAATTAATTCCAAATTAAATAATTACACTTATTTATGTGCCTTAAAGACTTAGATTCTAAATCTAATCTTAATGGGTCTCAAAGGCCCAATTAGTATCCAATATCTTTTAATTAAAGTCCAATGGACTTTTAATTAATTCTTAAGGCATGTGCTTTTGCCAATATGGATCCAATCCAAGATGCCAAGGCCCATTAAGGAATCACCCTTTTTGTCATAAAATCAATTTTGGCCCATTAGGCCCAATTAAATATTAAAAGGCCCAAAAGTTGTATTTGGACTTTATGGAATGGTTTTAGGCCCAATTTGGATCCAATCAAATTGTCCTAAACCAAACTTGGCCCAACCATGCCCATTAAGCCCAAATACAATAAAATTTGCCCAATCCAATTTTAAAGACTAACTTTATTTAATATAACATTCCAAATATTACATTAGTTTTAATTAAAGTGTAATAACCATAATTAATTAGTTAAACTAATATTTCCAAAACACCAATTAAACTAATTAATCATGCTTTAATTAACCAACTCATGTCCAACACAAATTGAAGCAAAACAACTCATTCCATGCTTATCATGCTCACGGTAATTTGGCATAAACATATCCAATTTTTATTTCAATCTAATTAAATCAACAATCAATATAAATATCATTCCATAAACTCATCCAATAGCCAAATTAACAAAAAATCACCATGATACATGCTAGGGTAGTGTTCGGCCAAGGCTAAGGAATTAGGGAAAATTTTATCCAATCTATTTCCTCAATTCCTAAGATGCATAAATCTAATTCATCATCATCAAAGCTTAACCAAACAAACAATTTGAAGAAATCATGCTCCAAACATAAAAAATCCCAAATAAAGTCTATAAACCCTAAAACAAATCATGCTTAAAATTGGCTCTGATACCATTGTTAGTGTTCCTAGAACATGCCAAGGATCTCTAAGTCATGATTAAATGTGAATAAAATCAAAGAAGTTGCCGAAGTACTTACAAAGATCGGAAGTTGAGATTTCAAAAAACTTTTGTTTCGGAAGCTCCAAGCTTTGTGTTGAATCTTTAATTCCAATGGTGAGTTTCCCTATCACCTTAATCAACTCTTGAAGTGCTAGATTTGTTTGATTTTGAAGCAAAATCAAAGAGAAATGAACTCTAGGCTCACGGCAATGCAAGTGAGGAAGAGAGAAATTTTGCTTTTTGATATTTTGTTTTCTAAAACAATTACCACTTATGAAAGTCAAACTCCAAAAGTTGGTATATGTTTTACCAAAGGAAAAAAAAAAAGCAAAGATTTTTGGAGGGAAAATGGCATTTAATGCCTCCAACCACTTCCATCACTCAAGTTGACACTTGATAGACAAGTGATGTAAGTTGGTGTGACCCACTTTAATTCAAAATTCAAGTGGCTTGCTCCACACACTTCGGGCTCGGGTTCACTTAATCCGATTAAACGAATTTGCCGTCGCGACATAACTAAATCCAATTTAATTAAATAATAATGCCTCGCAAAATTATTACGAAAGTCGCTAGCGAATTAATTCTAAATTAATTCGTTCGCCCGAATTAAAATCCAATTTTAATTCCGCTTTGAAATCTAATTTCAATTAATATATTCAATATATTATTTAATCGATTAAGTCCAAATTAAACACGTCCTCTCTTCTAATCGAATTTGGCCGCTTTGATTTCCTTCATGTACGCCTTGTACTCATGGTAGTCACGCTTCCAGTGACCCCGTTTGCCACACTGCAGGCATACATCTTGGGATTTGTCATTTGCCTTCCTAGAAGACTTTGATGATTTGGACTTGCTTTTCTTCTTCTTCTTCTTCTTTACACCTCCAGTAGCCTTTGGCCAAGCCTTGGGAGACTGAGATATTGAAGCGAAGTGCGCCTCACGCTTTTTGCCCTTCAATAGCTCTTTTCTGCTTCACGCAGCATTGCCATCAGCTCTCCAAGAGTATGGTCTTGGTTCATCATATTGTAGTTCATGATGAACCCGCTCCAGCTGTCAGGAAGAGACTGCAAGATCAAATCTATAAAAGTCTCAACCCCAAAGGTTATGCTTAGCTAACCCAGATGTTCAATGTCAGCAATCATCTACGACACATGGTGTTCAACAGATGTACCCTCTGACATTCGAGAGCGAAAGAGTTTCTTCTGCAATTCATACATTTACGATCTAAGGTTAGATCGATGAAGGTCCTTCAATTTTACCATCATAGTATATGGATCCAATCCTTTGTTTTGGCGACGAAATTGAGGGGTCATCGCAGCGAGCATGACGGATTGAGCAGTTGAGTTGTCATCGTTATGAGTCTTCCAATGATCAAGCTCAAGCGGCTGCTCATTTCCGGCCTTAGGCCCGAGAGGTCTCTCTATCGTATAGAGCATCCTCTCCGCCTCCAGGACAATCCTGAGGTTCATTTCCCAGTCAGAAAAGTTCGCGCCATTAAAGACATTTTCGCCTATGATAATGTCTCTAACCCCGATATTTCCAGCCATCTTAATTGAAATAGTCAAACTATTCAATTAATGATTTATGGGTACAGTCCAACTGTTACAAGAAAAATAATAAAATATTAGTCTAACTAATAAATATATAAAATTGACGAAATAATTTGAAAGCGCGTAATGCCAAGTATTTGAACGAAATTACAAATTCAATAGTGGCCTCCCACTATTTTTCGGCGAGCCTCTAACCCTCTGTTGAGTACTCGGGAAACCTAGTTTCCTAGTGGGCTAGGATCCCGTTAAATAACACACAACCTTGACTTTGGCCAACAAGCTGTATGATATTTAACTAGGTAGATCTCTAAGATCAATTGGATCTCATCCAATTCCTAAATCTGGTAGGTGGACCTCTAAGTCCGAAACATATATACAATATATATGCCAATATATCCATATATTTTCCTAACCTTTTCCTCTGAATCAACTAAGCCTTGGCTTTGGCTCAACAAGCTTAATGATTCCAGTTAAGTGGGACACATTGACTTTGGAAAGCTTCATAATCGATGTCGATGAACAAGAAATGATCTTGACTTTGGCCAACAAATCACAACTTGGCAAAGGCATGCGATATGGAACAAAGCCTTCATGATTCAAACACATCCGCGATGGACAAAGGTCTTGACTTTGGCCAACAAACCAATGCCAATCTTGGATCTTGAGAATGAATCACTCAATGAAAGGAAAATGTTTAATATTTGTTGAGGGTTTTTCGCGTAATTGGCATACAATTAATTATCTTTGATTAGGTCTCATCATACACCCTTAAGCATGCATTCTATAAACATAATAAGGCGCGATAAATAAATTAATAATGATATACGGATGGATATTTCACAAATTGATCCTAGAACAAATCACTCACTTTCCTCTCCTCGACTAGCACTATTCTAACTTCTACCCAATTACATAATACAATAAAGAAACCTCATTACATTGAGGGGAATTGGTGAGAAGAGAATTACAAAGAATCGAGAGATAAAGGCTGGACACGCAGGTCTAATTTAATAAATTATAAATTTATTACAACAATTTCCAAAATTGCCCTCACCCATCTAATATCCATTCGATATACATTATTCATACAATACATCCATTTATTCACACAAAGCATGTTATTCAATCAATCTAATCCAATTAATTAATCTTTGATTAAGTGATCATCTAATGTTCAAACAACGATTTGATTTGAGCGAGTCCAACTCGTTTTAAGATTAAGTACTTAAAGTGCGTATTCTTGAATTATATCGAACTACAATTTTAAATCCAATTTAATTTGTATTCAATACTAATTCTTTATTTAATTCCAAATTAAATAATTACACTTTTAATGTGCCTTTACGACTTAGATTCTAAATCTAATTTTAATGGGTCTCAAAGCCCAATTAACATCCAATGTCGATTTAATTAAAGTCCAATGGGCTTTCAATTAATTTTTTAAGGCATGGGCTTTGGCCAATATGGGTCAAACCCAAATGCCAAGGCCCAATAAAGGAATCACCCTATTTGCCATAAAATTAATTTCGGCCCATTAGGCCCAATTAAATTTTAAAAAGCCCATTTATTATATTTGGACTTAATGGAATGCTTTAGGCCCAGTTTCGATCCAATCCAATTGTCCTAAACCAACTTGGCCCAACCAAGCCAACTAGGCCCAAATACAACAATTTTAGCCCAATTCCAAATTAAGCCTAATTAATTAAATTCTAATATTCCAAATATCACAATTTATTTAATTTAGGTGTATAGCCATAATTAATTATTTAAATTAACATTTCCAAAATACCAATTTACATAATTAATCATTCTTTATTATTTTCAATACATGTCCAACATTATTGAAGCAAAATCAATCCCAACATGCTCATACAAGCTCACAGCAATCATGGTAATTTTTCATTAATTTTGATTTCAATCCAATTAAATCACAAATCAATTTGTCCATTCATTTTAAACTCATCCAATGGTCTAAAATTTCAAAATCACCATGAGCTTAGGGTACCTATATCATTCGGCAAAGCCTATAGATTTGGGAAAAATTAATCCAATTAATTTTTCATAAAATTGATCATGCATAACTCTAAGTTATCATTATCTAAGCATACTCAAACAAACAATTTGATTAAATCATGCTCAAATCAAAAATACCCAAATTCAAGATTAAGAACCCTAATTCAATTGCATGCATAAATAGGCTCCGATATCATTGTTGGGTCTCTAAGATCAATCCCAAGAACATATAAGAATAAAACATAAGTGAATACTAAAAGGAATGTAGCGGAAATATACTCACATTGAACGGATTCTAGGATGTGTTGAGAACAAAACTTTTGTCTAAAAGGTGTGAGATGACTATGTGATGTGACTTGTGTGGGCCCCACTTGATTCAAAATCCGAGTGGGCCCGCAAACACATTCCGGGCTCGGGTTCGTTAATTCCGAATTAATAAATTTATTCGTTGCAACGTAATTAATCAAATTTAATTAAATATTATGCCTAGTAAAATTACTATTAAAGTCGCTCGCGAATTAATTCTAAATTAATTCGTTCGCCCGAATTTAAATCCAATTTTAATTCCGATATGAAATCTAATTTCATTTAATATATCAAATATATTATTTTATTGATTAATTCCGAATTAATCGTTCTCTCTCTATTAATTGAATTTTATCCCAGATAAAATCTTCCGCATTAATCCTAGATTAATTTTCTCTCTCTTATAATTAATCCCAGATTATTATGTTCGAGTCATACGTCATCGGTGAATCTTCGGGAAGCGACCCATGAGATCCATGGATATGTTGGCAGTAAATCCGGTCGTCGGACTATCCGAACACGTGCATATCCGGTACCACGTTCTTACCGATTTACGAGATATGGTTGGCTTCTAGCAAAACGTCGTGCCTACCCAATTCTCCAGAAATATTATTTAAGGAATATATAATCTTTATCATGCGTAGTATACGTAGTATTGCGTATTACGATCCAGTATCGGATGTCACATGCAAGGCTTGGGGCTGGAATAGTGTCTGCCCCGTACGAAGCATATATCGGATCACAAGCAACTAGTCTCTATAATCGGATAATCATGACCTTGTCATATTATCCCGATAGTTGCAACATAATAGAGTACCAGTTATGTATCCCTACGTGATCATCATCTCCATATGACTGAAGTGATACTTCCGTCTTGACATCATACCCAATACACTACGATTCTCAATAAACCCAGAGAAGGTGTACACAGAACCTGTTAAAGTCTCGGACGACCAAAACCAAAGCGTATTGATTGTCGCAAGTACTAGCGATGCAAGTCTCAGGTTAAGACCAAAAACACCTACCCTGATTCGGATTCCCATAGACACATAGTCATACTACCAATGAAATTCTGAGGGGTCTATCCAGAGCGAAGCTGTTCCCGTACCATCGGTACACACAACCTCCTATCACACTTGCATAAGTATCCAATACTTAAATATATGAGAACTATGTTGTTATGCTCCCACAACACGCACAAGTGCAATACTAGTTTATTCTGCATTATCGATGTCCAGTCTCGATAATACTACGACTAAGAATATTTAATGATTAAACCTTTGTGGATTGATATTGTCTCATATCTTATTAATCTGAAACTAATCATAAGGACTTTTATCATTTATATATTCAAGTAATCTAATTACAAAATGATAAAATAGAAATTTCCATTGTCACATAGTTAATTTGTACAAAAACCACAATGTCTTTTACAAATAGTGACGCTATGGGTCATTATTTTCCAACAGGTTTTGCATACTTTTATTTGATAGCTTACCAGATTCCAGTTATCTGTCAACATAGAACATTTTATTGAAGAACATTAGGGTTTTCTTGTTTTGCCTCTTTTGATTTTACCAAAATTGAATGATCCATTGCCGTATTTGGAAAATGATTTTTCTTTTCAGTAATGATTTTACCAAAATTGAATGATTTTGCCAAAGGTCTGCAGAACAGTAAGGTTTTCTAAATGCAGTAATGACTAATTTAGTCATTCTATTGTATTTTTTTTTTATGATTGCATGTTGCTATGAATATGTGCTTGCGTGGAACTATTTGAATTAAGATATGCAGGGTAAATCAATGCCTTTACTACTTTCTTGTATTACTGCATTTAGTTCTCTGAACGCTTTCTGTTGTGTTTTTTTTGTGATTGCGTGTTGCTATGAACGTGTGCATGTGTGGAACTCTTTGAATTAAGATATGCAGGGTCCGTTTAAATTGGATGCTATTCTTTGATATTTATTGTGATTATTAATTTAATATTTGAAATTTAGTGACATTATTAATTGATACATTACTCATTACTTCTGTTTTTTGCAGCTATCAAAAATGGATACTAATGATGGCAGTCACGCTACTTCGAAATTATCTCGAGTTCGTAGAAATGCATCCAATATGTGGGATCATTATGAGCTTTTGACTAATTCAGATACTCGGACATGTGAACATACAAAATATAATTATTGCAGAAAAGGTTTATAATAAAAGTGACATCAGGTACTTCTTCGATGAAAAAACATATTAAAAGATGCACTAGTTATCCTCACAATGTAGATAAGAAGTAAAAACAACTTTCAAGAAAGACGTGTGGTAACAATGAACCTAATACTCTTATAATATGGAAATTTGATCGAGAGTATTGTAGGATTATGCTTGCTAGTTGTATTATAAAAGATGAGTTGTCTTTTATTATAGTATAACGTGATGGTTTTAGAGAGTTTGTGCATACTTTACAACCTCGGTTTAAATTTATTTCTCGCTTTACTATTGCTAGAGATTGCATGAAAGTGTATGTTAGGGAGAAGACTAGCTTGCGAGAATGCTTAAAATCCATAAATATAAGAGTAGCTTTGACGATAGATATTTCGACTTCTGTACAAAATCTTAAGTTATTTGTGTCTCACAGCTCATTTTAATGATAATGATTGGAAGTTGCACAAAAGAATTTTGAGTTTTGTTGAAATACCTAGTCCAAAAGGGAAAGATATAGGAAAAATGGTAGAAGCATGCATTCAGGAATGGGGTATTAATGACAACGTGTCTACGGTTACAGTAGACAATGCTAGTTCTAATGATGTCGTAATTATGTATTTGAAGGGTAGACATCCAAACTTAATTATGGGTGTAGAGTTTCTCTATATGAGATGTGCTGCTCATATTTTGAACTTGATTGTGAAGGATGGCCTTTTTGAAATTAAACAATCTATTAGTCGAAGTCGTATTGTAGTTAGATATGTGTGGAGTTATCTGACTAGAGCCCAAAAATTTAAAGTGTGTGTTGAGAGAGAGAAAATATCTAGCAGTTGTAAAGTTTATTTGATGTTTCAACTAGGTGGAACTCCACTTACCTAATGCTGGAGGCAACTCTTGTATTTCAAAAAGTATTTGATAGGATTGATGATGATGATGTTGCCTATAAAACGGAACTTGAGAGTGATGATGGTGTTCCCACTTGGGAAGATTGGCAAAATACCAAGGTTTTGGCGAGATTTTTAAAAAAATTCTGCGTTGTCACTAAAAAATTTATCAGGATCTTTGTATGTCACATCTACTGCTTATGTGTTGGAGTTGGTGGTTGGAATGCCAATCCGAATTGTATATTTTATTAATTATTAATAAAATAACTACGTGTTCATTTCATACTTTATTAATGGTATTGTCATTATGCGTATTAGATTGATGTATAGATATGCTAAGAATGATATCGATCTTAGAATAGTCTTGTAGTAATACTAGACACTAGGTGGTCCGATATTGGGATAAGTATTACTATTATAAATTATTCTTAAAGTATATATATTCCTAGTCGTTGATTTTGGAATACGGTCGAATTTCTATAACCTATAAGACTAGCACATGTCGTATATTGGAATTGGAGTTCCAATGGTTTTACCCGATGTACTATTAGTTTTGGAAACTCGTATGGATGTGTGGGTATTGGTTAGACCGAATACTGAATGACTCACAGGTGATTTCTAATAGTTGGAAGTACACACCATCGTCAATAGGAATCTCCTCAAGTCGAGTAGCATATGAAATCCTTTTACTATTATGATAGCATTGATTTTGTGTGAGATCTTCCACACTATGATGCCATATATATCAGAAACCTTTCATGGTCTAGCCTCTAGATGTTCGTTGGGTGTGGATCGGCGCACTCAGTATTCAAATGCGAAACAATATAGAATCCGCCGGCCCATATATGTACTATAAGGGGTTTAGGTATCCATGTAAGTAAAGTCACGATTTTTAATGCTTTGGCCAAAGTCGATCACATAGGGTGGATCGCATCAGTTATGAAGAATCGTGGACATGTCAACATGAGATGTGCGCCTTGAAAATTTGATTGTGCATTCTATATTTCCTAGGCACAACTTGATATTAGGAAATGTCACTACTAGAAATATATTATCAAATAAAGTTCCTGGTCGAGATTTACTAACACGTGTCGGTTAGTAAAATTCGCTGAAACCAATACATGTCGATATCGAGACTTGGTCCGATGGTTTATCCCAATGAACCATGAGTCTGGGGAGACTCATATAGACGTGTAGGTGTTTATATTGGATAAACACTGAACGACTCACCGAATATTTCCTAATAGATGGTACAACAACGTCAATAGGAATCTTCTCGGGTCAAGTGAGCATAGTAGTCCTTCGACTTGAGATACCACTGCGGATGTATGATTTATCCTCCATACTTTGATGGCACTTCATTAATCAAGTGCGTATCAAGATAAGATCTATCGTCCCGTATGTATACTATAAGAGGTTTAGGTATCCATGTGAGTAAGTCACAATTATTAAGAATTTGTCCAAAGTTGATCACTTATGGTGGATCATATATATAAGAAATAGTGTTCTGATTAGTTATGAAGAATCGTGGACATGTCGACATTATGCGATGTGCGCCTTAGAAACTTGACGATGTAATCTATGTTTCCTAAACACAACTCGGATAGCCTACGACGGAGGGATTGTTAAACATATGTGATGACTTCGACTTGTGTAGTTCAAAAAGGTCGTTCATGTTCTTCGCGAATTTAGAGATGGTTGAATTGCATACATATAAGCTAGGCTTATATGATGAACGTGTCTGGACTTAGAGAGTCCCACAATATGAAGTGTACTCGTTGAGTACTTGGGTAGCCGATAATGTTTGATAATAAATAATATTAGATATTATAATTATCAATTAAAATAATTAAGTGTTATTGGATAACATTAATTATTTACTTTGACCCAATTGGATTAATTGGATTCATCCAAAATCACAGAATGGTTTTTTTTTAATTTCATAAATATTTCTACCATTGAAGGATATTTTAGTAATTACAAAATCTGTAATAATTGGTGTATTTGGCTTGATTTAATTGGATTAAATCAAAGTGAGAGAGAATGAACTAATCAATTGGTTAAACTTTGTCTAGATTTAATTGGATTAAATCAAAGTGGTAGACAAAGGTGATTAGTCACACATAATTATACATATTTGGACAAATTGGATTAAGCCCACTTAAAAATTGATTAGAATTTTTGTTAATTAAAATTACATAAGTTTCACTATAAAGAAAAGCTTGAGGAAGTTTTCAAGCAAGGAAGCAGTAAGGCAAAATATAAGAAAAGTTAACCTAAAAAAGTGTTTAGAGAAGTTTTGGAAGTTCTCTACATTTTTCAATAAATATGAGAATATTAGATTTTTGGTTCAAGCTTACTATGTAAGTTTGATATTCTCTAATAAACTATGTTTTTGTATTTGATTCATAATATAGCTTGAAGTTGAAATTAGGTTAACAAATTGTGTATGCATGCTTTAGAAGTATAAACACAATATGCTTGTGATTGAGTCAAAAATGTTACCGTTAGACATGAATTTCAAATTAGTGTGAAACTCTAGATAAAAACTTGGAGCTATGGTTATCATTCTAGAATTATTTGACCACCTTTGAGTGACCTAGAATTTTTCATGAGTCACTTCATTGTGTGATTCTAATTTGTTTTGCGTTTTGGATTCAAAATTTACGTATGTGCGTATTTAGAATAAATTTATGTTTTTGTAAAAATATTTGATATTTTGAAAAACATGATTTTATTTCATAACATGTGTTGATGTTGGTTTTGATGTTAAAAATTATATTTTAAGTGTTTAAAAGTGTTTAGGGACTGTTGGAATGAAATTGGGTAAAATACTGAATTTCCATCCGCTATCTGTTTCTAAAGAGCTGATGAAATAAAAAAAAAAATTAAAGATTAATGCGTTGAAGCTTCAGCGCAAAAGCAATTGAAGCTTCAGTGCATAATTAATTATTCATTCAGCGCATGTATGCGCTGAACGAAGCAATTGCATGCGCTTTTATGTGCTGAAGCGCATGAGTGCGCTTGGCACGTGCGATACGCGCAAAATTCGATTTTTCTCCTGTTTAGTTTTTTGCACTCTGATTTATATTCCATTAAATTATTTAAAAATACACACATGTTTGATATCTATGAGTTAGACCCACTTCTGCTGCATAGGGCACTGATCCGACCCTAGAGGTCTCACATCCGCCGTAATAAAATGGTATCAGCACAGGTCTTAACCATGCAACACATGTATTTGAATCTATGCCTCGGTAATTTTAACTTAATTATGCGTAAGTCATATTGGATATGCATTGCATGATTTAAATTAAAAAATTTATTTTGACCCAAGTATGTTAATGAGTTGATTGTCATAAATCTCCCGTGATTAGATGATTACTTTATTTTAAGTAATAGTATTAATAATATTGGAGCATTCTTGGATGAACCGTCCTGTCAATACGGAGATGAATGAGTTCTTATTACTTATGCCCAATACCATCATTATTGTGAGGGTATAAACGGTCAAAACATAGGTCGTTCCGATAAAATATTAGATGTTGCACGATGAGTTAACGTAGTCGCCCAGTACTGTCATTATTGTGAGGATGTACTTACGAAGCTCATAAGTTCACATTGACAAGTACACACTTGGAACAAGTCTTAATCCAATACCGTCATTATTGTGAGGATAACAAACGGTGCAGGACCAAACTTAGGAGTCACATGGATGTGATTGAGCTTTGAGGTATACCTAATGAGTTTATGAAGGCCAATTCCATCATTATTGTAAGGCCGGAGTAAATATCATGGGATCTATTTCTGCTATGAAATTTGATTGTCAAATTTCAATTTCTCCGTCAATGGAGATTACGAAATTACGTAAAGTATGAGAGGACACTAATAGATTTAAAATTCATAATCGTATTAGTGTTTTTATATTGAAATGAAAATATTCTGCTAGTGTTTAATTGTTATCTTGTAGATGGCTGCCGCAAATCCATTAGAGCGATTTTGGATTCTAATAAACTTAAATGAGCCGAGAACTACTTTGAGTGGGAAATGAACATATGTCTTGTCTTGGAGTCAAAAAAATTGAACATCTGTCGGGCCCGAGCTTTATCCGACCCCTTTTTTTAAAACAAAATAAAAAAAAATTAAAAACATACAAATACAAAATACATTCACACTATATAAATTAACAATTCACAAATAAATCAAAAGTTTCATGAATAAATTAACAATTTAAATGTTACAAACAAATAAAAATGCTACAAATATTTTTAAAAAAAATTATATATATATATATATATATATTGGTTTTGGCCTGGGCCGGGCCGGGCCCGAGCCGGACTTTTGATTTAGGGTCCAGCCCAGGTTTTTTCTTACCCCGGACCGGGCCTATGCTTTTCTGCCACCCTTATTCACCCATCGACCTTTCTTTAATAAAATAATATAATTTTTTTTAGTAATATATATGCAATAAATATATATATATTTTTTAATTGAAAATTCTTTTGATTAATTAAAGATTCGTAACAATTTAGAAGTGTTTAAAATCATATAAATTTTTTATTTCAAGATTAAAATTATTTATGATTTTTCAATAATATATTTAAAAACATTAATTTGGTAACACTCCAAAGTCCAAAGCAACAATTTCAAAGGATTTCACAATTTTTTTGTCAAAATAAATTAAGCACACAGCCTTACTTTTAGTGATTGGAGGAGACATGGTATCAAAGACAATTCAGATACCATAGTGGCAACAGCACAAATCAAATCATACCATTTACCATATAAATAATAATGGAGAGAAAGCACATAATATCAAATCATATAATAGACATACATGTCAATAATGTCTTGGGGAGCATACCTTATACCCACCACTCTTTCGTCGTCCATTTTTTTTTTTAGTGAAAAACACAAAAATATGTTTACTGACATGATTAATAGTGAGTACTGATTTAAAATTCGAACCGGACCGGTTAGTCTGATTGGTTAGATTGGGATCCAATCTAAGGTCTTGCTCGTGTGACTTTTTCAATTCGGATAGGAGTTGAACCGGCCTCAGACCCGCTCAATCAGCTGATTCAATCACTGATTGAATGGGTCAGTTTTTTTTAATTTTTAATTTTCAATTTAGTTATTTTAATATTTTTCTTATAAAAATATTAAAAAATATATATATTTAATTAATAATCCCGGATCAACCTATGATTCAATCTCTGATCCTTGATCTTCTTTCAATCCTGGTTGATGGATCGGACCGGATTTTACATCATTGATATGGAGACTTTGGGTTTAACAGAGTTATTGATATTGGACCCAATGTAATTTAAAGTGATGCTATAAAGATGATGACAATGGCTTCTTCTTCTTCCCTTATTTATTATTTACCCCAAACGACGTCATTTTGAGGGCTAATAAAAAAAAACTACCATTTACGTAGGGGTGGTAATTTGGGTTAGAATTCGTTTATTCGTTCGATTCGATTCGCTTTGAAGCAAATACGAGTTTGAAAAAATAGATTCGTTTAATAAATTGGTCAATTCGATTCTATTCGTTTATTAAACGAATCGAATACGAATTTAAGCTCATTAATTTGTTTAGGATTTGTTTTATTATTTTTTTTCCTAGTTATTGTTATTTTTTAATTAAGATTCGAGAAATTATGGCTAATTACCATAGAAAAAATAATATTGTCGATATTTGGTAATGTATTTTTAGTAAATATATTAATTACATATTTCATATGTATATATTTATGAAAAATTAGTGTAAATAAATTATGGTAAATTATATTATTGAATAATATCATGACTAAACGAATATTCGTATTTGATTCGTTTAATAAACGAATCGAATACGAATCCCGATATTATGATTCGTTTAATAAACGAATCGAATACGAATCAATCTTATTTTGATTCGATTTGTTTAGGATTCGATACAAATTCGATTCGTTAATTCGTTTTGCCACTCTACATTTACGTGCGATTTTTCAAGGACGAATAACATATTCTTCTTCCTACTCAGCTTCTTCTCTCTAAAATACTCAATTCTTCATTATTTTCAACTGATCCATCAAAAATATTTCTCATCCCTTGGTAACAAATATCAATTTATCCAAATTTCACCAAATCTAAAAATCTTGAAATTGACAAAACCCTAATTTCGACTTAATTCTTCATTAGTGTAATAATCCGTAAAATTTTTAACTGATTCTGTAAACAAAGCAAGTGAATTCAAGCCTTAGCTCTTGTTGGGGGGGGGGGGGGGTGTTTGAATTTCAAATTCTTAAGGTAATAACCTCCTATCAATTGTTCCTTTTGAGTTAGAGAGTCTCACAATATGAAGTGTACTCGTTGAGCACTTGGGCAACGCGTTATGAATAATATAGATTATTCATAATACTTTACCGGATTAAATGAGTTAATTCGAGTCGTTTAAACAGTTAAACAAAAATACATGCATTATGGGCATTTCAGTCAATTGATAATTAATGTGTATTTATATTTGATACAAAATTTGATTTGATACATATTAATTATTTATCAAATGAGATTTTGACACATGCCATTAATATATGTATTTGTTATTTAATGTAAATAAAAATACATATATAATAATAATCGCATTAATTAATTATTTAGATGTTTAAATGTTAAATATCTAGATAATTAAATTATTTCAATATTACATAAATGTTATGCAATATGTTTGATTATTATTGGTTACATGTGGCATGATTTTATTAAGCTTAAAGTTTACAAATTGGATTTGTTAACTTGAAGCTTATTTTCATTATTTAATTAAATTAATTGACCAAATGACCAAAATACCCCTATTTTTAACCCCTAAGTCGGTTTTGGCTTGTTTTTAAAGGGGAAAATTTTTGTTTTCTCTTTTTAAGTAAGTCGTGGTTGAAACCCATCTCAAAGAAAGCACCCAAAATTTTTCTTGAAGAATCAATGAAGAAAGTGAAGAAAATCAAGAAAAAATTTAAGGATTTTAGGAGATTTCGAGGTAATCTTCATAACTCTTAAACTTAGAAACTTTGTTTCTTGTTCTTGAATATCTAGACATTTTCTAGGGTTTCTTCTTTTCTTATATTTTGGGGCTTTTTGATTTGGATGATGGATTTGGAAGCTAAATGCATGTGTGAAGTTTGATTGGATGATATTAGTGTAATATTGATTCAATTTTATAATTTGATGAAGACTTGTCATTCTAGAGTGTTATGACCACTCTTGCAACTCCTAGAATTGTTCTTGAATTCTTCATAGGTGGTGGCTTTGGTTGGTGTTGTTGAGTTCTAATATATGTCCCAAGATCAACAAATCAAGCAAGAAAACGCATGAATACACAACATAGGAGGTGCGGAATATACTCACAATGGTCGGTTTTGATGCGAAGAAGAACACAAGCCATTTTCGTCCTCCATTGAGTTCGGCAGTAGCTCTCCTTGACAGTGGGCTGCTCGGTTTTGGGCGTTTTGAACTCCACCATTTTCGGCCATGGATGTCACCATTGAAGCTCCAAGCTTCAAGCTTTTCCATGCTCACAAATTCGTTTCCCTATCACCATAACATAACCCATATGTGTGCTAGCACTACTCTTCTTCATTTGCTTCTCAAAATTTCGGTCAAAACCAGAAACTTTTTTTCAAGAAATCGGCTTGAAGCCGTGAGAGAGAAGAGAAGAAGAAAAGAGAGGGAGATGAGAGATCGTGAATTAGGAGAGAGAGAGACCGAATTGGTAAAAGAGGGAGGGAAAAAAAATGTAATATATATTATTCATTTATTTTCCAAAAAAAAATAAACATATATACCAAACCTTTTCATATTCCAAAAAGTCAAAAAGCAAAAAGCAAATAATGTTTTCACCTTTTACCCATACTTCTACTTTACATCAAGTCACTTTATTAAAGTGAAAACTTGTCATGTCACATCACTCAAAGTGACAAGTGATTTGACAATTGATGCGACCAGTGATTTGACGCTTGATGTGACTTGCGTGCCGCGCTCGAATTCGAAATGCGAATGCGCTCGCAATCAATCTCGGGCTCGGGTTCGCTAATTCCAAATTAACGAATTTTCCGTCGTGTCGTAATTAAATGATTACGCCTAGCGAATTCACTATTCACGTCGCTAACGAATTAATCTAAATTAATTCGTTCGCCCGAATTAAAATCTAATTTTAATTCCGCGTCGAAATCCAATTTTTCTTAATATATCGAATATATTATTTTATCGATTAATTCCAAATTAATCGTTCTCTCTCTTTAATTAATATTTTATCCCAGATAAAATATCTCCGCAATTAATCCCAGATTAATTTTCTCTCTCTCTTCTAATTAATCCCAGATTAATTAAAGTGCGAGTTATACATCATCGGTGAATCTTCAGGAAGCGACCCATGAGATCTCCGGATATGTTGGCAGTAAATACGGTCGTCGGATAATCCGAACACGTAAGTACCTCGTACTACGTTTATACCGATTACAAGACAAGGTTGGCTTCTAGCAAAGCGCCATGCCTACCCAATTCTCCAGAAATATTCTTACAGGAATATATAGATCTGTATCAAGCGTAGTATACCGTAGTATTGTGTATATCGGCCCAGTATCGGATAGTCACGTGCTAGGGCTGGGGCTGGATAAGTGTCTGCCCCGTCCGAAGCACATGTCGGATGTCTGGTAACTAGTCTCTATAATCGGATATACATGACCTTGTCATAATATCTCGATGGCCGGCCAGCACTTAAGAGCACTAATACCGTATCCTGCGTGACATCATCTCCACTATAACTGAAGTGATACTTCCGTCTCGACATCACACCCAATACACTACGACTCTCTGATAAACCCAGAAGCGGTGTACGCAGAACCGGTTAAAGCCCTGTACCACCAAGACCAAAGTCTACCGATTATCGCAAGTATTAGCGATGCAAGTCTCAGGTTAAGACTATACACACCTACCTTGATTTCGGCCTCCCATAGACACATAGTCATAATACCAATGGGATTCCGAGGGGTCTATCCAGAGCGAAGCTGTTTCCCGTACCATCGGTGAAACACAACCTCCTATCGCACTTGCATAAGTATCCAATACTTAAATATATGAGAACTATGCCGTTGTGCCCTCACAACGCGCACAAGTGCAATACTAGCCTATTCCGCATTATCGATGTCCTGTCTCGATAATACTCCGGCTAGGGATATTTAATGATTAATCCTTCGTGGACTGATACTGTCTCATATCATCTCAATCCAGGAACTAATCATATGGACCTCTCTTCATTTATACATATATGGTGATCTAATCACAAATGATGAGAGTGCAATTTCCTTGTCACATAGTTAATTTGTACAACAACACCGTGATCTGTACAAATAGTGACGCTATGGGTCATATTATCCAACAATCTCCCACTTGGCACATAGCCAGTCACTCGAGTGTCTAACACCCGAACTATGTACGGTTCGCTCAAATTGCTGAGGAAAGGTTTTCGTCAGCGGATTTGCGTAATTATCTTCTGACGCGATTTATACGATCATCACATCGCCACGATGTATGATCCGAACGAATCAGATGAATATAGAAGTATATATCTGGATCGTCGATGAGACCATTAATTCTTAGCCTATGCTGACGCCTAGCTCAGCTGCTAACAGAACTATATCTAATCTAATTAGATTTATTATCGATCCAAATGGCTTCTATTGCTGCCTCAGCTGCAGCAATAATCCGCATTTGTTGTTAATTCGGCAACAGTTATCTTGCTCGGAATATTTCCAGCTTACTGTCCCGTTATTCAAACTTTATAGTACCGCAGTATTTACCGGTTTGGAAACTTGCAGCAGTGATCCTAGTCACTTCAAGTTCTCCATCTCCATAGTTTAAGACAACATCTTTAGTTCTCTAAGATACTAATAGATGTCCTTAACTTCAATCCAATGACTATCAAATGGATTGTCCCGATTGTGACTCCATATGCTCAAAGCGTATGAGACACCAATACAAGTACATTTTAAATGTACAATTTCCAGAGAGTGTTAACAACTCCAAATCTATCCATGTAGATCTTTATTCCTTGAATAAAGGTTGTTACTCCCCAGAATTCCACGGAGAATTTCTTATGAAAGCCAAGCTTTCACCGATTGTTTTATGGGAATTTCATTATCAGTGCTCTCTCAAACTAACCTCCTTATATACACAAGAATTATTTCGTTTTGAGTCAAATCATAAACTATTATGATTATTTCAAAACGTCAGTTCCAAGAACCTTATGCTTGCTTCAATCCAAACATGGATCGAATAACCCGCAAAGCTTTTTGTCGGTTATACAAAATCGTCAGGATGTTGTAAGCATCCTCCAAAAGGTTTCCTTTTCAGGAAAGCGATTTTGATCTGCAACTGACACATTTCATAAATGAAATATGCAGTTATCAACAAGCATCTTCAAAATGGATTTACCATGGCAACAGGTAAAAGGTTGAACCGTTATTAACACAATGTTGATAACGATACCTTTCCGTCAAAAGCCCAGCTTTGTACGTTGGTATGTTGCCTTTCATGTATGTCTTCCTTGAAGACGTTTAATGTACCAATAGGCACAATGCCTTGTGGTACAACAACTAGTATCCAAAATAGTTGTTATACATGGAATCCATTTCGGATTCATGGCACTTTGCCATAATAGGGAGTCGATACCTCGTATCATTCCTCAAAACGTAGTCGGCAGATATACCTTCATAAGATTGACATCTTTATGAGGTTAGATCAGAAACCCATACCCTAGGTCGTTTTCTGACTCTATCCGATCTACGAGTTTCTTGTGTATCTGAAGATTAATGGTATAGATTCATCATAGATGAACTATTTGTGTTCCATTAAGGACTTCGTGCCTTGAACAGTATTACTTCGATTTTCATCGAGTATCACTATCCTCCCACTGACCACTGCATATCGGTATTCCTCTCAGGAAAAACCGCATGGTGAGCAACAATCACATTGTTCTCATGTGAGATTTACAAGTACTATACTTATGGTTTCCTTTAGGATAACCAATATTGGCACTTATCCAATTTGGGTCCTTAGTTTGGTATCATCCAAACGTTATGCCTGGCATACCCAAATGTCAGGAATGAGAAAACCCGTTTCTTTCCCGTTCATATCCTATATGACATCTGTCAAACAGATTTATATGGAACCTTATTCTAAATAAGTTATTGCACTGTTAAAACTTATCCGTTGAAGGAAATGGTTGCTCAGAGCGACTCATGATTAGCCTTATCATGTCTAACATGATTCGGTTAATCCGTTCGGACACACCGTCACTTTGACGTGTTCCGGGAGGAGTCCTCATTTGAAAGAATACTATACTCTTTCAAGTATATAAGAAACTTATTGCTTAAGTATTTTCCATTACGGTCTTACCGTGACGGTATAATACTATAGCCGATCTGTTTGTCTATTTCGTGTCGAAACTCTAAAAGTTTCTGATTTGTGTTCTTCAAAAGAAACACATAACCATAACGTGATGCCACATCCGTTAAGGTCACGAAATATTCATGTTCACATCTAGCCTAGCTAGATATGGGCCACAAACTTCACCATGAATAGGGCTAACAGATCGGTGGCCCTTTTACTATTACCAAGTAAATAGTATTTTAGGTACTTTACCTAATAAACTAGATTCGCAGACCTTATTTGAATAGTCAAATCAGTCCTAGTACCCACTCTTCAAAAGTGTGGATATACGAGTCTCGTTAAATTGTGTCCTAGACAACAATGCCACAAATAAGTCTCTATTGATCAAATCAATTTGAGCTATTTATTTGTCATTTTATATGTTTGAGATTTTATTTATATTCAAAATATAAATTCTGTTATTTACATCTAATGTATTTATCTCAGTATCATCTTTATATAATAAAACACTTAGTGTTCTATAATATAAAGGTTTTATCCGCAACGGATTAAACACTGATATAGAGATAATGTCTCTAGTCAAACTAGTTACATTATAACAGTTCCTAATTTAAGTACACACCCGAAGGGTAGTTCCTAAACTTAGGTATCTACGGTCGAAACAGCGACTTTCGTCCCGTTTCCGATTCGCAGAGCAATCTCAGCTTGAAGTCAGTATCTCTGCTCAAAGCAGATTCTGAACATCAATACATATATTTTATGTACCACACTAAGTATTTAAAATCTAATTTCAATACTAGCTGTGAACATAACTAAGACAAACATTTTTAAAGTAAGAGCCTTGCCCTTTCTTTAATTCCTTCGTGTCTGCCATATCCAAATGGTAGTCACTTTGGGATATTTCAATTATCTTTTCAATATTTCAGAAACCTTGGCCAAGCCTTGGGTTTCGGAATATCGAAACGATGTGCACCTCGTGCTACATGCCCAATTGCAAACTTTGACTTTATCTCCTCTAGAATAGTCAATTAATTCTCCAAGAATTATAAATTGCAATTTTAATACTTCTTAAATCTAAAATTAGATTTATGACAAGTATATTAAATTAAGCATTAAAGTCATCATCACATAAATCTTCCAAAGATTTTATGCTCTACTTATTTTGCTTAATTTTGGGCTTAGGTATAATAAGTTATTTTATCAAATAAATTAACCTATTATTTATTCCCAATTTGAAAATTAAATCATTTAAAATATTTCAATCCCAGATTATATTTTAAATATCCAACTTTTCAATTTTATCTTGATTACAATAGTCCAACTATTTAATCAACGATTAGTGGTACTATATATATTATAATGATTATAATAGTCCAACTATATAATCAATATAATCCAAATTAATTAACCTCAATTACATTGATTACTATAATCCAATTATAAAATCAACTGTAAACTGAAATTAATTAATTCAAATATATTGATTAATATAATCCAATTATATATAATCAAGTATAATACAGTCCAACTGTTTATTAAAACAACAATTTAAATATTAGTCCAACTAACATTTAATCTAATGACGAAATAATTTAAATGAGCGCGTATGGCGAGTAATTGAACGAATATTGCAAATTCAATTCTTGCCTCCCACTATTTTTCGTCGAGCCTCTAACCCTCTGTCGAGTACTCGGGAAACCGTGTTTCCTAGTGGGCTAGGATCCCGTTAAATATCACACAATCTTGACTTTGGCCAACAAATTGTATGATAATTAACTAGGTAGATCTCGAAGATCAATTGGATCTCATCCAACTCCTAGATCCAGTAGGTGGACATCCAAGTCCCAAACATATATCTTATATATGCCTATACATCGAATGTATACCCTAACCTTTTTCCTCTGAATCAACTAGGCCTTGGCTTTGGCACAACAAACCTAGTGATCCCAGTCAAGCGCGGACCCATTGACATGGAAGCTTCGTAATCAATGTCAATGGACAAGAAGTGGTCTTGACTTTGGCCAACAAACCACAACTTGGACACGACACCGATATGGAACAAAGCCTCGTGATTAAAACACATCTTTGACGGACAAGGGCTTGACTTTGGCCAACAACCCCTGCCAATCTCGGATCTTGAGTAAGAATCACTCAATGGAAGGAAAAACACTTGATATTTTATGAGGGTTTTTCGCGTGCAATTGGCTACCAATTTATTATCTTTGTTAAGGTCTCATCATCATACACCCTTAAACATGCATTCTAAACACATAATAAAGCGCATATGATAAAATAATAATGATATGCGGATGGATACTTTACATTGATCCTAGATCAAATCTCTCACTTTCTCTCTCCAAAACTAGCACATGTACTTACTTCTACCCGTTACACTACACTTCTAAAGAAACCTCATTTACATTGAGGGGAATAGGTAAGAAGAGAATACAAAGAGTATAGAGGTGATAAGGCTGGACACGCAGGTCCAATTAATAAATCAAATTTATTACAATTTCAAAATTATCCACCCGACTAATATCCATCCGATATACATTATTCATGCATCGCAACCATGTATTCATACAAGCATGTTATCAATCAATCAAATCCAATTAATTAATCTGATAATTAGTGATCATCCAATGTTCAAACAACGATTTGATTTTTGCTCGAGTCAAACTCGTTTTGCGAATAAGTACTCAAAGTACGAATTCTTGAATTAAATTAAACTACATAATTAAATCCAATTTAATACGCATTTAATTCTAATTCACTATTTAATTCCAAATTAAATATTACACTTTTATTAACGAACCTTTACGACTTAAATTCCAAATTTAATCGCAACGGGTCTCAAAGCCCGATTAACATCTAATGTTTATTTAATTAAAGTCCAATGGGCTTTTAATTAATTTCTATAAGGCGTGGACTTTTGGTCAACTCGGGTCAAACCGAAGAACCAAAATCCAATCCGGGAGTTACCCCATAAGCCTTTAAATTAATTTTGGCCCATTAGGCCCAATTAAATAATTAAGGTCCATTAAGTCATAATTGGACTTTATGGATGCGGTTTTAGGCCCAATTGGATCCAACCAAATTTGCCTAAACTCAACTTTGTTACAACAAAGCCCAAAAGCCCAATTACAACCTAACAAGCCCAATTTCCAAAATCAAGCCCAAATTAATTAACTTATAAAATTCCAAATTTCACAATTAATTAACCTAAGTGTAATACACAATCAATTACCCAATTAACATTTCTAAAACATCAATTAGCCTAATTAATCATGCACTTTAACAACCAAATAGTGTCCAACACAATTCAATTAAAATCAAACCCAATTTACATGCTTTCAAGTCTCGGCAATTAGGGGTTTTTTAATCCGATTCGGTTTCAATCCAATTGAATCCACAATCATCATTTCCCAAATCAATTCAATTCATCCAATGAATTAAAAAAAATCACAATGAATTTCATGTTCATTAAGATTCGGCCAGCCACTTTAAAAGGGAAAAAATGTTCAAATCAAAATTCAATCCAATTGAACTTCAAAACATCATTACCCAATTGTTTTAAGTCATCCAATGATCAAAAAACAAATTAATTCCAAGACATTAGGGTTCTTCAATTTCGGTCATGCCTCCAATTTGGGGAAAATTGATCCAATCCAATTTTCTTGAAATTGATCACACACAATCTCAATTAAACATGTTTTAAGCATACTTAAACATCCAATTTAATTAAAACATGCTCAAACACATTTTACCCAATTTCAAGTTACATGTTCAACCTAAAGAATTGGGGAAAATTGATCCAATCCAATTTTCTTGAAATTGATCATCAACACAACTTCAATTAATCAACATACAAGCATACTAATCAATTAATTCAACCAAATCATGCTTCAATTGATTTTACCCAATTTGTCATGCCCAAAATTTGGGGAAAATTGAATCCAATCCAATTTCATGAAATTGATCATGCACAACTTCAATTCATCAACATACAAGCATACTTAATCAATCAATTCAACCAAATCATGCTTCAATTGATTATCCCCAATTTCAACCCTAAAAGTTTCATGCTTGATAATAGCTCAAGATACCATTGTTGAGTTCTAATATATGTCCCAAGATCAACAAATCAAGCAAGAAAACGCATGAATACACAACATAGGAGGTGCGGAATATACTCACAATGGTCGGTTTGATGCGAAGAAGAACACAAGCCATTTTCGTCCTCCATTGAGTTCGGCAGTAGCTCTCATTGACAGTGGGCTGCTCGGTTTTGGGCGTTTTGAATCCACCATTTTCGGCCATGGATATCACAATTGAAGCTCCAAGCTTCAAGCTTTTCCATGCTCACAAATTCGTTTCCCTATCACCATAACATAACCCATATGTGTGCTAGCACTAATCTTCTTCATTTGCTTCTCAAAATTTCGGTCAAAACCAGAAATTTTTTCAAGAAATCGGCTTGAAGCCGTGAGAGAGGAAGAGAAAAGAGAGGAGATGAGAGATCGTGAATTAGGAGAGAGAGAAGAGGACCGAATCTGGTAAAAGAGGGAAAAGAAAAAATGTAATATATATTTTCATTTTATTTTCCAAAAATAAATAAAAATATTACCAAACCTTTTCATATCCAAAAAGTCAAAAAACAAAAAGCAAATAATGCTTTTCATCTTTTACCCATCACTTCTACTTTTACATCAAGTCACTTTATTAAAGTGACAACTTGTCATGTCACATCACTCAAAGTGACAAGTGATTTGACAATTGATGCGACCAGTGATTTGACGCTTGATGTGACTTGTGTGTGCGCGCTCATTCGAAATTCGAAATGCGAAGCGCTCAAATCAATCCCGGGCTCGGGTTCGCTAATTCCAAATTAACGAATTTTCGTCGCGTCGTAATTAAATGATTACGCCTAGCGAATTCACTATTCACGTCGCTAACGAATTAATTTAATTAATTCGTTCGCCCGAATTAAAATCTAATTTTAATTCCGCGTCGAAATCCAATTTCTTATAATATATCGAATATATTATTTTATCGATTAATTCCAAATTAATCGTTCTCTCTCTCTTAATTAATATTTTATCCTAGATAAAATATCTCCGCAATTAATCCTAGATTAATTTTTCTCTCTCTTCTAATTAATCCCAGATTAATAAAGTGCGAGTTATACATCATCGGTGAATCTTCAGGAAGCGACCCATGAGATCTCCGGATATGTTTGCAGTAAATACGGTCGTCGGATAATCCGAATAGGTAAGTACCTCGTACTACGTTTATACCGATTTACAAGACAAGGTTGGCTTCTAGCAAAGCGCCATGCCTACCCATTCTCCAGAAATATTCTTACAGGAATATATAGATCTGTATCAAGCGTAGTATACCTAGTATTGTGTATATCGGCCCAGTATCGGTAGTCACGTGCTAGGGCTGGGGATGGATAAGTGTCTGCCCCGTCCGAAGCACATGTCGGATGTCTGGTAACTAGTCTCTATAATCGGATATACATGACTTGTCATAATATCTCGATGGCCGGCAGCACTTAAGAGCACTAATACCGTATCCTGCGTGACATCATCTCCACTATAACTGAAGTGATACTTCCGTCTCGACATCACACCCAATACACTACGACTCTCTGATAAACCCAGAAGCGGTGTACGCAGAACCGGTTAAAGCCCTGTACCACCAAGACCAAAGTCTACCGATTATCGCAAGTATTAGCGATGCAAGTCTCAGGTTAAGACTACACACCTACCTTGATTTCGGTACTCGGCCTCCCATAGACACATAGTCATAATACCAATGGGATTCCGAGGGGTCTATCCAGAGCAGAAGCTGTTTCCCGTACCATCGGTGAAACACAACCTCCCATCGCACTGCTATGTCCATATAAGAAATCCAATACTTAAATATATGAGAACTATGCCCATTGTGCACTCACCACAACGCGCACAAGTGCAGAGTACTAGCCTATTCCGCCATTATCGATGTCCTGTCTCGATAATACTCCTCCGGGGGGATAATGATGATTAATCCTTCGTGGACTGATACTGTCTCATATCATCTCAATCCAGGAACTAATCATATGGACCTCTCTTCATTTATACATATATGGTGATCTAATCACAAATGAAGAGAGTGCAATTTCCTTGTCACATAGTTAATTTGTACAACAACACCGTGATCTATACAAATAGTGATGCTATGGGTCATATTATCCAACAGGTGTTAGTTAATATGATTGATATTGAGAAAATTGGATTTATAGCATGAAAAATGATATTTTTGTTACAAAAATCAGATCTGGAAATTATATATTTTTGGTGATGAAAATATGTTTTATAAATTTATTGGATGTATTTTGGACATTGGAACAATTTCCAGAAATTGTTTCGGGGTTGAAATATACGAAAACGGCGAAAAACAGCGTTACCGGGTGAGTTTTGAGCCAACCGGGTGACGGCTGCCCAAACAGTTAATTGGTCACTATTCGGGCAGCCCATGAACTGCCCTAGTAATGTTGGGGCTAACTTGGGCAGTCCTCATGTGCATTGGGTGGTCGGTTCGGTCAAAAACACATTTTATGCCATTTTATGGAAAAACGTGTTCATAAATGTTTTGCGACGTTCCTTAACTATTTATGTCGTTATTTGATATCGAATAAATTTGTTTAGGTGAAATATGAATAAATTATTCATATTGGATATTGAATAATTTATTCGGTAATTTAAAAAGTTTTAAAATTACCATTTCATTTGAACTATGAGCTTCCGCTACGCCAGTGCTAAAACCCCAATAAAAATGGTATCAGAGCAGTTCTGATCCTTCATCCATTACATTTATCATGTTTGATATATGATATATAATCCAATTTTGATGTTTGCACATGCATGTAATTTAGATGTTTCTCGACTTTTAGTTCTACGCTAACGAGAAACGTAATGAAAATTTAATGGTTAAGTTAAGTTATGTTTTCTAAGGTAGATTTGAATTATTTAGAAATTGATCTAGATTATATTCTGCATTTCATGTAGAGTAATGCTTTCTTGAGGAATATCCATGCTTAAATAAGGCAGTAAAGTGACATGTATTGGATGCATGTTTCTTGGCCCGTCTTGTCAATACGGTATATGGGTATCTTTCTATTGCTGCATCGGAGAAAGTGCCAAAGCAGTGAGGGTGTAGTTGATAGAATTTTATCCATGCCGGATGTATATTTGATACTAGACAAATTCAAGTGAAAGTGAAAATCCTGAACGTGTCAAAGCTGTCAGGACTACATCGGTAGCTTGAGTTTTTCATTGGCAAGTGAAGACTTGATACGCCTCCTTGTGAACGTGCCAAAGCTGTCATAACGAGAAATAGTCAGGACCAAAATAAGGAGTCACAGTGAGTGTGATTGAGAATAGTTGTCTACCTAATGAATATACGTAGGCGATATCGTGCCAAAGCTGTGAGTCAAAATATATGAATGGGGTCCACTTCTCACTATGTAATTCGATTTAATTATTGAATTCCCGTTTTCCGTTGGGGATTATGGTATTACGTAAAGTAGTGGGAGACACTGCTGGGTTAAAAATCCATAACTAAAGCAGTGTGTAATATTATGGAAACTACTGTTTGTTTGTTTTCCTTTATTCTATGTAGTTAATAGAATTAAACTTATAATCCACTGCATGCATATTTTTTGAATATGTTTTTATGACTTCACTTATGGTTGCGTATTTCTAGAATAGGTTCTAGAATGTTAGTAGACTTGGATATTGATAGATTAGTCTAAAACCACCGGGAACTGTTGTTCCGATTTTCTTGAAAAATCAAGATGGGTAGTGACTTAGTTACTAAGTCATGATAGAAAATCTAGATAAATATCCGTTTTAGGATATTATTATGTGAGATAATAGTTTCTTGTGCTGTAAGAATTGAAACGAATCAGTTCATGTCTCGAGATTCTTGACTGGCATTAAGAACTCCATTAGATATTTATTTATCTTATAATGACATTTCTTGGCTTTAGTGACTTTTAGAAGTCACATGTTTAACACAGTTTGCTGATCAATTATTGTAATTGTTGTGAATAATTGAAGGCAAATTATAGAGCTTAAGAAATGAGATGTGTATAGTTGTTTACAGAGAATATCGATTGTCACAATACGATAACTATAAGTATTGGATACCAAATCTCTTGTCTAGTTATTTAAAATAGTGTATAATGATTTTTTTTGATATTTGATATCAGAACTTGCGACTATTGGATAGTTACTTGTTCTTTATAAAAAATTGTTACATATTTTAATATGACTAGTTGTGTCATTGATGAAGAGATAAACATTAAGAAAAATATTCGGTTAACTAAATAAATTAGAACAGTGTTTTATGAGATTTTAGCACATAAGCATTAGATGCTTATTCCGTATGGTAAAGGATGATCTGATACAAGATCACACCATATATCCTTACCCATTTAATGAATATTGTATTCAGGATGTTATTAAATCTCATTTAACCAATGATCGTCATTGAACCACAGATTTATTAAACTAATACATTAGATGTATGTAGTTTAATGAATTAGAAATTGCCTTGGATAGATTTCTTTACTTCATAAAATCTCATTAACAATGATCGTCATTGAACCACAGATTTATTAAACTAATACATTAGATGTATGTAGTTTAATGAATTAGAAATTGCCTTGGATAGATTTCTTTACTTCATAACTTAGTCAATGAGTTGTCATGACTTAGTTGCCTATTTCTAAAAGAATATATATTGAACGTCTTGAATGGTTCGAGAACTTTCAATATGTTTCTCATGAAATGGATAGAATATTTTGAATGGTTCAAAGATATTCTATTTGAAGCGGTGAAAACTATATTTGTTTTAAAATCCATCGTGAGTTTTTGAATTGTTCAAGGATGTTTGATATGATCAAACATATGAATTAATGGCAATTAGTTCTAAAGTTATTTAATAAATGTGATTCTTACTCAATATTATTCCTTTACGATTCCATCGTGACGAAATTTGTCAGTGGGATAAATTGAATCTTATATGATCTATTTCGTTTGATATTGAGTGTTACCGAATTAGTTTTCAATACTCTTGGGGATATGCTCCAGTAACACTAATTCATCTTTTTAATTAAGGTTCCATTAGTTTCTACAGTTACGCATATAATATGTATAAGTAGAAAATTCGAATCTTGAAATGTTTGAGATTTGAATCTTTATGTTGTATAATGGTTATATAGTTGAAAAGTACTTGCGCCTCGGAGGTACAACTAAAAGTTTATCATTTATTATATTTAATGGAATATTATATTCTATTTGATAGAATATATTTTCTACGATCCTGAGTAATAAAATTATTTTATTACTTGGTGTGTAACATTAGATGTTAACAATTGAAGAAAAGACTTGACTTATTGAAGTCAAATGTGAGAGTAATACACTATAAATGGAACTACGTAATTAATAAGATGAAAAGACCATTAGACAAGTTCCGTATAAGTTCAACATGATGTCAGAATCATTAACTTAGTATTTGATACTTAATGGTTATGTTGTTTTCTTATCGAAGAAAATTATCCTATAACTTATAGTGGGGCCGATATTTGATATAGATTTCAGAAGTTAGCATTGAACCATAGATCTAAGATTGTTCGTAGCTTACTACGATCAAGTTCGGAACTTGATTGAGCTTTCGTTATGAATCGTTCATAAAATGTGCAAATTGTTTGCGTAGCAAAAGAAAAGTGAGCTTGTTAAAGGTTTGACCTTTATAGTATGACAGTGAGAAACGTTATACTCAGCTATCTATTGTAGATTCTGAGGAAACTTGTCTTTAGTCGCACTAATTGAACAATTAAGGATCTGTTGGTTAATGTTGATATTAAACTATGTATTTTAGCTAAAGAATGCAAAGTGGCGTTCTTTAGTGGTTTCTTCGAATATGAGATCTATTGCGATTTCTTTGTTTGAAGAGTTCATTCTAGAATGGCACTGGAGTTTGTATTCTGCTGAGATCAAAATTTGGTGTACTAGCTTATAGAGCCTATTATAGACTCAGATAAGCTTTCCGAAAATATGTGTTCTCTAATTTTGATACAGTTAGATTGTCTGATTTTATCAAAGCATATAGAATACATATTTGATAATAGGGTCAGTGGCAGCGTATAATTTCTTTCTAGTGTTATATATCCTAACGACATTGTCATTATTAAAGTAATAATGAGATGTTTGTGAGGTAAAAAGATTACCTAAGTCTTATTTTCTCCGTGAAAGCAGTGAAAGTAGTCTTTGTTATATTCGATATAAAGTTTTATATATGATATAAAACAAGAGACTTGTGAGATACTCTCATTAGTCGTGCATTAGATATGATCTAATAAAGACACATCAAGCCTATATGTATGACAGTTAGTGTGTCTCTTGTATATAGTATTTATCTTTCGTGAAGGATGATTCCTTTGTCGGAAGAGAAATTGATTAGAATGTCTAATCAATCTTATGCATTATAGGATGATGGCATAATGAATACTATATTATGTACGATTAAAGATATCAATTTAATTGTAATTGTTATGAGTTATTTTGATATGTTGTAGACTATAGGGTGTGTCTTGAAACATGTTCTTTGTTATCTTTGAGATATTAAAAATGAGTTTTTTTATTCATGGAGAATATAATCCGCAACCATTAGGGTCAGATTAGGTTTGAGTCTAATTATGATGTTAGACAGTCTACGTCATATAAAGTCAGAAAAGATGCAGTGGGAGTGTCAAGGTTGATTCTACTGTATTATTGAAATCCGTTGCAACTTATGAAGTATTGACTATAAAGTTGCATAGTGACCGTATAGATTAGAAGTTTTGATATTAATGTTGTACTTGCGGTTGTCTGCAAAGTATTTGGATTTGATCCCTAAATACATAGACAACTCAATAGCTATAGCACAATATTGATATCACATCTTAGACATATTGATGTAGAACTTGGGTTCTAAAAAATATGAATGATGATGGCTAAGGGAAACGATTGGGTATGTTGGACAAACTCAATATGTGTTAAAACGGGCTTACTTGTTGTTGCCTACCTCTTGAGTGCTAGGTGAGCTCTTGAGGGTCATGAGTATGTGATACACATTGAGATGTGTATATGATACTGTGGATTGGCACTAGAAAAAATGAGAGAAATTGTTAGGGTTGGTGCTCGGAGTTCCAATCCGGATCGTATTTATGTCCGATTCATGAATACGAACAATGTATTTTCCCATAATATTACTTATTTAATGGTAGCACCTCTTGTCTTTTATATACATATTCGATCTAATTACGATTAGATATCTAATTATGATTAGATTGAAACTAAATCTGATTTAGTGATACGTGTATATTGGACAAAGACCCTAGGATTTACAATATATTGCGCAGTTACAACGTAGTTTGTAATTGACATTGGGAAGCGTCACTATAAGTTGTATATCCTTAAATAAAGTTCCTGGTCAAGATTTACTAACAAGGGTCGGTTAGTAAAATCCGATGAGACCAGTACATGTCATATATCTTGACTTAGTCCGATTGTTTATCCCAATAAACCATAAGTCTCAGGAGACTCGTATAGATATGTAGGTGTTTATTTGATAAACATTGAACGACTCACTAAAGATTTCCTAATAGATGGTACACCAACGTCAATATGAATCTTCTCGAATTGAGGGAGCATAATGGTCCTTCAACTTGACATACCACAGTGGATATATGAGTTATCCTTCATACTTTGATGGCAGTCACGTCACCGATCTATTTAGATCAGACCTCCGTCTGTTCGTTCATTGGGTGTGGACTGATGCTCATAATATCCAGTGCGTATCAAGATAGAATCCGTCAGTCATGTGTACAGGGCAGAGGTATCATGCACATATTTGCGATCTAATAAATCTATGGCTGTGGTATAACTTCGGAAGCGTGTTTCGAGTGTTATTTCGAGATCGTAAATTTGAAAGTCGTCTATATTATACCATAAGGATTTGACGTTCTTATCTATATCTCAGGTATAATATGGATAGCCTATGACGGAGGGATTATACGTATGCATTGACCTCGACTTGCATAGTTTAGCGAGATTATCCCCGGTCATCATAATTCATGAGTGGGTGAATTATGGACACGAAATTGGATTTCGTGACGGATAAACCTAAACTTAGAGAGTCCCACAATAGGAAGTGTACTCGTTGTGCACTTGGGCAACACGTTATGAATAATATAGATTATTCATAATACTTCACCGGATTAAATGAGTTAATTAGAGTCGTTTAAACAGTTAAACGAAAATACAGGCATTAGGGGCATTTCGGTCAATTGATAATTAATGTGTATTTATATTTGATACAAAATTTGATTTGATACATATTAATTATTTATCAAATGGGATTTTAACACATGCCATTAATATATGTTTTTGTTATTTAATGTAAATAAAAATACATATATTATAATAATCGCATTAATTAATTATTTAGATGTTTAAATGTTAAATATCTAGATAATTAAATTATTTCAATATTACATAAATGTTATGCAATATGTTTGATTATTATTGGTTATATGTGACATGATTTTTTAAGCTTAAAGTTTACAAATTGGATTTGTTAACTTAAAGCTTATTTTCATTATTTAATTAAATTAATTGACCAAATAACCAAAATACCCATCATTTAACCCCTAAGTCAGTTTTGGCTTGGATTTAAAGTGGAAATTTTTTGTTTTCTCTTTTTAAGTAAGCCATGGTCGAAACCTATCTCAAAGAGAGCACCTTAAAATTTTCTTGAAGAATCAAGAAAGAAAGTGAAGAAAATCAAGAAAAGGTTTAAGGATTTTAGGAGATTTGGAAGTAATCCTCATAACTCTTAAACTTAGAAACTTTGTTTCTTATTCTTGAGTATCTAGACATGTTCTAGGGTTTCTTCCTTTCTTATATTTTGGGCCTTTTTGATTTGGAGGATGGATTTAGAGACTAGATGTATGTGTGAAGTTTGATTGGATGATATTAGTGTAATATTGATTCAATTTTATCATTTGATGACTTGTTGCCATTCTAGAGTGTTATGACCACTCTTGTAACTCCTAGAATTGTTCTTTAGTTCTTCATAGGTGGTGGCTTTGGTTGGTGTTAGTATTAATATGATTGATATTGAGAAAATTGGATTTATAGCATGAAAAATGATATTTTTGTTACAAAAATCAGATCTAGAAATTCTGTGTTTTTGGTGATGAAAAGTATATTTTATAAATGTATTGGATGTGTTTTGGGCATTGGAACAATTTCCGGAAATTGTTTCGGAGTTGAAATATGCGAAAATGGCGAAAAATGGCGTTACCGGGAGAGTTTTGAGCCAACCGGGTGACGGCTGCCCAAACAGTGAATTGGTCACTGTTCGGGCAGTCCATGAACTGCCCTAGTTCTGTTGGGGCTAACTTGGGCAGCCCTCATGTGCATTGGGTAGTTGGTTCGGTCAAAAACGTATTTTATGCCATTTTGCGGAAAAATGTTTTCGTAAAAGTTTCGCGACGTTCCTTAACTATTTATATCGTTATTTGATATCGAATAAATATTTTTAGGTGAAATATGAATAAATTATTCATATTGGTTATTGAATAATTTATCCGGTAATTTAAAAAGTTTTAAAATTATGATTTCACCCGACCCGCGAGCTTCCGCTGCGCCCGCGCTAAAATCCCAACAAAAATGGTATCAGAGCATGTCTGATCCTTCATCCATTAAATTTGTCATCCTTGATATATGGTATAATCCAATTTTGATGTTTGCACATGCATATAATTTAGATGTTTCTCGACTTTTAGTTTCACGGTAACGGGAAATGTAATGGTTAAGTTAAGTTATGTTTTCTAAGGTAGAATTAAATTGTTTAGAAATTGATCTAGATTATATTCTGCATTTGATGTAGAGTAATGCTTTCTTGAGGAATATCCCCACTTAAATAAGGCAGTAAAGTGACATGTATTGGATGCATGTTTCTTGGTCCGTCTTGTCAATACGGTATATGGATATCTTTCTATGGCTGCATCTGAGAAAGTGCCAAAGCAGTGAGAGTGTAGTAGATAGAATTTCATCAATGCCGATGTATATTTGATACTAGACAAATTCAAGTGAAAGTGAAAATCATGAATGTGTCAAAGCTGTCAAGACTACATCGGTAGCTTGAGTTTGTCATTGGCTAGTGAAGACTTGATACGCCTCCTTGTGAACGTGCCAAAGCTGTCATAACGAGAAACAGTCAGGACCAAAATAAGGAGTCACAGTAAGTGTGATTGAGAATAGTTGTCTACCTAATGAATATACGTAGGCGAGATCGTGCCAAAGCTGTGAGTCGAAATATATTCATGGGGTCCACTTCTCATTATGGAATTCGATTTAGTTATTGAATTCCCATTTTCTGTTGGGGATTAGGGTATTACGTAAAGTAGTGGGAGACACTGCTCGGTTAAAAATCCATAACTAAAGCAGTGTGTAATATTATGGAAATTACCGCTTGTTTGTTTCCTTTATTCTATATTTTTAATAGAATTTAACTTCTAATCCACTACATGCATATTTTTTGAAAATATTTATAACCTTACTTATGGTTGCGTATTTGTAGAATAGGTTCTAAATTGTTAGTAGACTGTGATATTGATAGATTAGTGTAAAACCATCGTGAACTGTTGTTCCGATTTTCTTGAAAAATCAAGATGGGTAGTGACTTAGTTACTAAGTCATGATAGATAATCTAGATAAATATCCGTTTTAGGGTATTATTCTGTAGAGAGAAAAGTTTATTGTGCAGTAATAATTGACACGAATCAGTTCATGTCTCGAGGTTCGTGACTGGCATTAAGAAGTCCATTAGGTATTTTTTTATCTTAAAATGACGTTTCTTGGCTTTAGTGACTTTTAGAAGTCACGTGCTTGACACAATTTGCTAATCAATTATTTGCAATTGTTGTGAATAATTGAAGGCAAATTATAGAGCTCAAGAAAGGAGATGTGTATAGTTGTGTATAGAGAATATCGATTCTCACAATACGACAACTATAAGTATTGGATACCAAATCTCGCGTCTAGTTATTTAAAATAGTGTTTAATGATTGTTTTTTATATTTGATATCAGAACTTGCGACTATTGGATAATTACTTGTTCTTTATAAATAATTGTTACATATTTTAATATGACTAGTAGTGTCATTGATGAAGAGATAAATATTAAGAAAAATATTCGGTTAACTAAACAACTTAGAACATTGATTTATGAGATTTTATCACATAAGCATTAGATGCCTATTCCGTATTGTAAAGGATGGTCTGATACAAGATCACACCATATATCCTTACCCATTTAATGAATATTGTATTCAGGATGTGATTAAATCTCATTTAACTAATGATCGTCATTGGACCACATATTTATTAAACTAATACATTGGATGTATGTATTTTAATGAATTAGAAATTGTCTTGGATAGTTTTCTTTACTCCGTAACTTAGTCAATGAGTTTTCATGACTTAGTTGCGTGTTTCTAAAAGAATATATATTGAACGTCTTGAATTGTTCGAGAAATTTCAATATATTTCTGATGAAACACGAATAGAATATTTTGAATGGTTCAAAGATATTCTATTTGAAGTGTTGAAAACTATATTTTAAAAAAAAAATTAATCGTGAGTCTTTGAATTGTTCAAGGATGTTTGATATGATCAAACATATGAATTTATGGCAATTAGTTCTAAAGTTATTTAACGAATGTAATTCTTACTCAATATTATTCTTCTACGATTCCATCGTGATGGAATTTATCAGTGGGAGAAATCGAATCTTATATGATCTAATTCGTTTGATATTGAGTGTTACCGAATTACCTTTCAATACTCTTGGGGATATGCTCCAGTAACACTAATTCATCTTTTTAATTAAGGTTCTATTAGTTTCTACAGTTACGCATATGATATGTATAAGTAGAAAATTCGAATCTTGAAATGTTTGAGATTTGAATCTTTCTGTTGTATAATGGTTATATAATTGAAAAGTACTTGCGCCTCGGAGGTACAAGTAAAAGTTTATCATTTATTCTATTTAATAGAATATGGTATTCTATTTGATAGAATATCTTTTCTACGATCCCGAGTAATAAAATTATTTTATTACTTGGTGTGTAACATCAGATGTTAACAATTGAAGAAAAGACTTGACTTATTGAAGTCAAATGTGAGAGTAATAAATTATAAATGAAACTACGTAATTAATAAGATGAAAATACCTTTAGAAAACTTCAGTATAAGTTCAATAGGATGTCAGAATCATTAGCGTAGTATTTGATACTTAATGGTTTTGTTATTTTCTTATCGAAGAAAATTATCCTATAACTTATAGTGGGACCGATATTTGATATAGATTTCAGAAGTTAGCATTGAACCATAGATCTAAGATTGTTCGTAGCTTACTACGATCAAGTTCAGAACTTGATTGAGCTTTCGTTATGAATCGTTCATAAAATGTGCAAATTGTTTGCGCAGCAAAATCAAAATGAGCTTGTTAAAGGTTTGACCTTTATAGTATGACAGTGAGAAAAGTTATACTCAGCTATCTATTGTAGATTCTGAGGAAACTTGTCTCTAGTCGCACTAATTGAACAATTAAGGATCTGTTGGTTAATGTTGATATTAAACAATGTATTTTAGCTAAAGAATGCAAAGTGGAGTTCTTGAGTGGTTTCTTCGAATAAGAGATCTATTGCCATTTCTTTGTTTGAAGAGTTCATTCTAGAATGACCCTGGAGTTTGTATTCTGCTGAGATCACAATTTGGTGTACTAGTTTATAGAGCCTATTATAGACGCATATAAGCTTTCCGAAAATATGTGTTCTCTAATTTTGATACAGTTAGATTGTCTGATCTTATCAAAGCATAGAGAATACATATTTGATAATAGGGTCAGTGGGAGTGTACAATTTCTTTCTAGTGTTATATATCCTAATGACATTGTCATTATTAATGTAATAATGAGATGTTTGTGAGGTAAAAAGTTTACCTAAGTCTTCTTTTCTCCGTGAAAGTAGTGAGAGTAGTCTTTGTTATATTCGTTATAAAGTTTTATATATGATATAAAACAAGAGACTTGTGAGATACTCCCACTAGTCGTGCATTAGATATGATCTAATAAAGAACACAACAACACTATCTGTATGACAGTTAGTATAACTGTTTGACAGTTAGTGTGTCTCTTGTATATAGTATTTATCTTTCGTGAGAGATGATTCCTTTGTCGAAAGAGAAATTTATTAGAATGTCTAATCAATCTTATGCATTATAGGATGATGGCATAATGAATATTATATTATTTACGATTAAAGATATCAATTTAATTGTAATTGTTATGAGTTATTTTGATATGTTGTATACCTAGGGTGTGTCTTGAAACATGTTCTTTGTTATCTTTGAGATATTAAGAACGGGTTTCTTATTCATGGAGAATATAATCCGCAACCATTAGGGTTAGATTAGTTTTGAGTCTAATTTTGATGTTAGACAGTCTACGTTATATAAAGTCAGAAAAGATGCAGTGGGAGTGTCACAGTTGATTCTACTGTATTAGTGGAATCTGTTGCAACTTATAAAGTATTGACTTATGAAGTTACATAATGACCTTATAGATTAGAAGTTTTGATATTAGTGTTGTGCTTGCGGTTATCTCAAAGTATTTGGATTTGATCCTAAATACATAGACAACTCGATAGCTATAACATAATATTGATATCGCATCTGAGTCATATTGATGTAGAACTTGAGTTCTACAAAATATGAATGATGATGGCTAAGGGAAACGATTGGGTATGTTGGAAAAACTCAATATGTGTTAAAGCAGGCTTACTTGTTGTTGCCTACCTCTTGAGTGCTAGGTGAGCTCTTGAGGGCCATGAGTATGTGATACACATTGAGATGTGTATATGATACCGTGGATTGGCTCTAGAGCAAGTGGGAGAAATTGTTAGGGTTGGTGCTCGGAGTGCCAATCCGATCGTATTTATGTCCGATTCATGAATACAAACAATGTCTTTTTCTATAATATTACTTATTTAATGATAGCACCTCTTGTCTTTTATATACATATTCGATCTAATTACGATTAGATTGAAACTAAATCTGATTTAGTGATACGTGTATATTGGACAAAGACCTTAGGATTTTCAATATAGTACACAGTTACAACGTAGTTTGTAATTGACATTGGGAAGCGTCACTATAAGTTGTATATTCTTAAATAAAGTTCCTGGTCAAGATTTACTAACACTGGTCGGTTAGTAAAATCCGCTGAGATCAGTACATGTCATATATCGTGACTTGGTCCGATGGTTTATCCCAATGAACCATGAGTCTCGGGAGACTCGTATAGATATGTAGGTGTTTATCTGATAAACACTGAACGACTCACTGAAGATTTCCTAATAGATGGTACACCAACATCAATAGGAATCTTCTCGAGTTGAGCGAGCATAGTGGTCCTTTGACTTGAGATACCACATTAGATATATGAGTTATCCTCCACACTTTGATGCAGTCACGTCACCGATCTATTTAGATCAGACCTCCGCCTGTTCGTTCGTTGGGTGTGGACTGATGCTCATGATATCCAGTGCGTATCAAGGTAGAATTCGTCAGTCCTGTGTACATGGAAAATGTATCCTGCACGTGTTTGCGATATAGTGAATCCATGGCCGTGGTATAACTTCGGAAGCGAGTTCCGAGTGTTATTTCGAGATCGTAAATTTGAAAGTCGTCTATATTATACCATAAGGATTTGACGTTATTATCTATATCCCAGGTATAATATGGATAGCCTATGACAGAGGATTATACATATGCAATGACCTCGACTTGCATAGTTTAGCGAGATTATCCGTGGTCATCATAATTCATGAATCAGTGAATTATGGACACGAAATTGGATTTCGTGACAGATAAACCTAAACTTAGAAAGTCCCACAATATGAAGTGTACTCGTTGAGCACTTGGACAATGCATTATGAATAATATAGATTATTCTGTTGGTTTCTATTATATGTCCCAAGGAAGATTAAGCATATGAAATACAACAAATGAATATATATATATATTAAACTTGAAGCATGGCGGAATCATACTTACAAAGCTTTTGTGATGAAGAAGATGAACAAAGGTTGAAGCTCCAAGTTCCTTGAAGATTCGGCAAGGGAAGAAAAAGAGTGAAAGCTCCAAGCTTTTGTTATTCCAAGCTCTTTGATGGTTTCCCTATCACCTCCTTTGATCATAAGATGTGCTAGCAACAATGGAGAAAAAGAAAAATAATTTCCCTTCTTGCCTTTGGAGTTCACGGCAAAGTGAACAAAAAATGAGAGAGAGAGAGGGGAGAGTTGAATGATTTTTGTTACAAAAAATCAATTTATATTTATGCCATAATATCTATTAAATTAATAATAAACTTATGACACAAATCATGCAATGGCTTAGAGTGTCAAACACTCAATTTCCATGCAAAACCATTGAGTGCATTGTACACTATCTCCATGCAATGCATTAGAATTAAATAATGCATAATATGACATGTGTCATGTGGGCCCCCACACGTTTCCAAATGAAAGTGGGCCCACGTGCACTCACGCGTTCGGGTTCGATATTTCCGAAATACCGAACTTACGTCGCGACGTTAATTAAATCGAATTTAAATAAATAATTGCGCCTAGCGAAATTATTATTTACGTCGCTAACGAATTAATTCTAAATTAACTCGTTTGCCCGAATTAAAATCTAATTTTAATTTCGCGTCGAAATCGAATTTCGATTATTATATCGAATATAATAATTTTACGATTAATTCCAAATTAATCGTTCTCTCTCTAAACAAGGCACTTTATCCAAGATAAAGTTTCTCCGCAATTAATCCAAGATTAATTAAGTCCGAATCAAATATCATAGGTGAATCTTCAGGAAGCGACCCAAGAGATCTCCGGATATGTTGGCAGTAAATACGGTCGTCGGATAATCCGAACACATACGTACCTCGTACTACGTTTTTACCGATTCACAAGACAAGGTTGGCTTCTAGCAAAGCGCCATGCCTACCCAATTCTCCAGAAATATTCTTATAGGAATATAAGATCTATATCAAGCGTAGTATACCGTAGTATTGCGTACATCGATCCAGTATCGGACGATCACATGTTAGGCCTGGGGCTGGAGATGTGTCTGCCCCGTACGAAACATATATCAGACATCAAGCAACTAGTCTCTTTAAATCGGGCAATCCTGACCTGGTCATATTGTCCTGACGGTTGCAACCTTTTATAGAGAACTAGTTCTGTGTCCTGCGTGATCATCACCTCCATATGTCTGAAGTGATACTTCCATCTCGACATCACATCCAGTACACTACGATTCTCGATAAACCCAGAACAGGTGTACACAGAACCGGTTAAGGTCCCCAACCACCAAAACCAAAGTTTACCGATTGTCGCAAGTACTAGCGATGTAAGTCTCAGGTTAAGACCATATACACCTACCCTGATGCGGCCTCCCATAGACACGCAACATACTACCAATGGGATTCCGCGGGGTTTATATCCAGAGCGAAGCTGTTCCGTACCATCGGTATAAAACACAACCTCCTATCGCACTTGCATAAGTATCCAATACTTAAATATCTGAGAACTATGCCGTTGTGCCCTCACAACGTGCACAAGCGCAATACTAGTCTATTCCGCATTATCGATGTCCGATCTCGATAATACTCCGACTAGGGATATTTAATGATTAAAACTTTATGGATTGATACTGTCTCATATCATCTGAATCCAGTATTAATCATATGGACTTTCGCCATTTATATATCAAAGTAAATAATATTACAAAACGGCAAAGGCAATTTCATTATCACATAGTAATTTTGTACAATAATACAATATCATTTACAAATAGTGACGCTATGGGACATATGTCTAACAATCTCCCACTTGGCCTATAGCCAGTCACTCAAGCATCTAATACCCGAACTATGTATGTGTCGTTCAAAAACTTGCTAAAGAACAGCCTTCGTCAGCGGATCTGCAATGTTGTCATCTGATGTGACCTTCTCGACCTTTACATCGCCACGATGTATAATCTCCCGAATCATATGGTAACGTTAAAGAACATGCTTGGACCGTTGATGAGACCTTGGTTCCTTAGCCTGTGCTATAGCCCCGTTATTGTCACAATACAATGGAACGGGCTCAGCTGCTAACGGAACTACTCCTAATCCGATTAGGAACTTTCGGATCCAAACTGCCTCCTTTGCTGCTTCAGATGCAGCGATGTACTCCGCTTCTATTGTTGAATCGGCAACAGTATCTTGCTTGGAAGATTTCCAGCTCACTGCTCCGTTATTCAAACAAAAAATGTACCCGGATTGCGACTTGTAGTCATCCTTGTCGGTTTGGAAACTTGCATCGGTATACCCAGATACCGCAAGTTCTCCACCTCCATAAATTAAGAAAGCATCCTTAGTTCGTTTAATATACTTAAGGATATTCTTAACTGCTATCCAGTGACCTTCACCTGGATCGGCCTGATAGCGACTGCACATGCTCAAAGCATATGAGACATCAGGTCGTGTACATATCATGGCATACATGATCGATCCGACTGCCGAGGCGAACGGTATCCGACTCATGTTGTCTCTCTCTTCCTGAGTCTTAGGACACATGTCCTTAGACAGAGAGGTACCACGTACCATTGGAACCAATCCCCTCTTGGATTGTTCCATGTTGAATCGCTTCAACACTTTATCAATGTATGTACTCTGGGAGAGTCCAAGCAGCTTTCTAGATCTATCCCGGTAGATCTTTATTCCAAGAATAAAGGCTGCTTCTCCCAGATCTTTCATGGAGAATTTTAATGAAAGCCAAGCTTTCACCGACGTTAGCATGGGAATGTCATTGCCTATAAGCAATACGTCGTCGACATAAAGGACAATAAAAGTAAGTGCTCTCCCACTAACCTTCTTGTATACACAAGGTCATCTGCGTTTTGCACGAAATCATATTCTTTTATGATCTCATCAAAACGCTGATTCCATGACCGTGATGCTTGCTTTAATCCATAAATGGATCGATTTAATTACAAACCTTGTTTGCAAGTCTAGGTACGATAAAACCGTCAGGCTGTTGCATAAAACATCCTCCAAAAGGTTTCCGTTAAGGAAAGCGGTTTTAACGTCCATCTGCCATATCTCGAAGTCGAAATATGCAGCTTGCAAGCATTATCCGAATGGATTTAATCATGGCAACGGGTGAGAAGGTTTCGTCATAATCAATACCATATTGTTGACGATACCCTTCGCTACAAGCCTAGCTTTGTACGTTTGTACGTTGCCATCCATGTCGGTCTTCTTCTTGAAGATCCATCTGCATCCAATAGGCTTTACGCCTTCTGGTGCATCAACCAGTGTCCAAACTTGGTTGGCGTACATGGAATCCATATCGGACTTCATGGCTTCTTGCCATAAAGCGGAATCTATATTTTGTATCGCTTCCTCATACGTAGCCGGCTCATTATCCTCAATAAGATTAATATCTACATGAGGTGAGATCAGGAACCCATACCTCTCAGGTACTGTTCTGACTCTCTCCGACCTACGCGGTCCTTGTGTATGTGAAGTTTGTGGTACAGACTCATCCGGACGGACGGTCTGTTCTTGTTCCGTCGTTGATTCATTGCCAGGAACAGTATCACTACGATCTTCATCGAGTTCTACTTTCCTCCCACTTACCACTGCATTTATAAAGTCCTTCTCAAGGAAAAATGCTTGTAGAGCAACAAATACTTTGTCTCTTGTGGGTGATAGAAGTAATATCCTTTGGTTTCCCTAGGATATCCTACGAAAAGGCATTTATCAGATTTGGGTTCAAGTTTGGTACCTTCCAAACGTTTAACATATGCCCAGCATCCCCAAATCTTCAGGAAAGAGAAACCCGGTTTCCTTCCTGTCCATATCTCATATGGAGTCTGTTCAACAGACTTCGACGGTACCTTATTCAAAATAAGTATAGCACTGTTTAATGCGTATCCCCAGAAGGATATTGGTAGCTCAGTGCGACTCATCATTGACCTTACCATGTCCAACAAGGTGCGGTTTCTCCTTTCGGACACACCGTTTAATTGCGGTGTTCCAGGAGGAGTCCACTGTGATAGAATACCATATTCTTTCAAGTAATCTTGAAACTCATAACTTAAGTATTCGCCACCACGGTCTGACCGTAATGTCTTAATACTCTTCCCTGTTTGTTTCTCCACTTCGTGTCGAAACTCTTTGAATTTCTCAAAAGTTTCCGACTTGTGTCTCATAAGATACACATAACCGTAACGAGATGCATCATCTGTAAAGGTTACGAAGTAGTGAAATCCACCTCTAGCCTGGCTAGACATGGGCCCGCATACGTCAGTATGAACGAGAGCCAACAGTTCTGTGGCACGTTCACCTTTACCGCTAAAAGGTGATTTAGGCATTTTGCCTAAAAGACAAGATTCGCAGACGTCATATGAATTGGGATCAAATTCGTCCAAGTACCCACTCTTCGAAAGTGTGGATATGCGAGTCTTGTTGATGTGTCCTAGACGACAATGCCACATATAAGCTTCATCTTTTAGATTACTCCTTTTGAGCCTTTTGTTTGTCATTTTAGGAGATTCATTTATATTCAAAATATAAAGACCGTTATTGCAACAGCTGTGCAAATTTCTGCATCAATTTTATATAAATAACACCCAGTGTTTCTAAATACAAAAGTGTAACCCTGCTGGGTTAACAAGGATACAGATATAATATCCTAGTTAAACTAGGTACAAAATAACAGTTCAAAAGTTTAAGTACATTGCCCTGAGGCAGTTCTAAAACAAAAGTGCCTACGGCCAAAACAGCAACAGGTGTTCCGTTTCTGACCCGTAGATCCATCTCCCCCGACGCCAGTACTCTGCTATTCTGCAGGTCCTGCACATCAGTACAAATATGAGCACCACAACCAGAATCAAAAACCAATTTTAAAATTAGAAGTATTCATATTTATCTCAATAAAAAACATACCAGAGGCGATAGCCTTGCCAGCCTTGATATCCTCCCTCTGCCCTTTGCCCATTCGGCAGTAAGTCACGTTTCCAGTGACCCCTCTTGCCGCAGTGAGGCAGATGTCGCGAGATTTGTCCTTTGGCTTCCTAGAAGCCACTGTCAACTTGCCTTTGCCTTTGTTCTTGAACTTCTTCTTCCTCGCACCTCCAATTGCCTTGGGCCCAGCCCTTGGCGCATGAGAGGTCGATGCATAATGCGCCTCGCGCTTGCTCCCATTAGGAGTTCCTTTTCGGACTCCTTCAGCACGGACAACAACTCTCCAAGAGTGTCGTCAGTGTCCATCAACTTATAGTTGATGATGATTGTTTCCAAGTATCGGGGTAGCGATTGTAATAGCATATCAATCGTCAGCTCTGCCTCCAAGACAATGCCCATCTTGGCTAACTCATCTATGTCAGCGATCATTTGAGTCCCGTGGGCCTCAAATGATGCGCCGTCTGTCATCCGGGAGCGGAAGCGTTTCCTTACTAGCTCGTACCTCTCCATCCGCTTGTTGGTGCGGTGGAGATCACGCAATCTTGCCATCATGTTATAGGGATCCAAGTCCCTGTTCTGGCATCTGAAATGCTGGGTCATTGCAGCTAGCATAACTGATTGAGCTTGGTCACAATCGTCACTATGAGTCTTCCATAACTCTAGCTCCAGTGGCTCAGTGGGTTTAGGCGGGAGAGGTCTCTGAATAGTATACAGCACCCTCTCAGCCCCAAGCACTATCTTGAGGTTCATTTCCCAGTCGGCAAAGTTTGTCCCTTTGAAGACATTATCGCCCATGATTATGTCGCGGACATTACCTGATAAGTGTGGTTTATACCCACTTATTATGGCATTCTCAGCTTATTATTTTGTTATAATTCGAGATATTTAATATGATTTATAATTTATTTTATGTTTTATTTATAGGAGCATTAATATATAGATCGGGGAATAATTGCACGTGTTTTGGGAACTTTCGGGACACGCAGGCACCAAAGCGCCTCAAGATTCTCATACAACTAGCGCCGCGGCGCTAGCTCCCCATACAAAATCCAGGAGGTTAAGCGCCGCGCCGCCATCCTCAAGCAAACACAGGCGCCGCAGCGCCATCTTCAAGGCACAATCCAGGCGCCGCGGCGCCAATTGGAATGAAACAAAAGGCAGGCGCCGCGGCGCCTTCACAAGATGCAATCTCCATACAATTTCCAGGGGAATAAGCGCCGCGGCGCTGCGGGAGAAGAGTTTCACGCGTATCAGGAAATTGATTTTAGGGTTTTCAATAATCCTAATGCTACCCAAAGACTCCCTGCCTCAACTATAAATATAACATTACATCCAACACTCAAAGGGAGGCTAATACAGAGGCTAATACAGAGCACAAAACACAGAAACACATATTTTTAGAGATCCAAGGAGAGGATTGAAGAGCGACAAGAGGAGATTAAGGCTGTGACATCCGGAGAGGAAGAGATTCAATTCGGGTTTTATCTTCTTATTCTTTCTTAAAACTCTAATGATTTCCATTAGATTCGTGGCTTGATTATTCAATGTTTTATCTTTTGTCATGAATTTACTCCTTAATTCTGGAGAATGATGTAACTGATGCTTGAACCTTAATTTTAATTACTGATTTTGTTATGAAGTTTTATTGATTTATTTATATTCTTTTGAGTTTAATGCTTCTTGATTGCTGACCACAATTTGAGATGATGAATGTTTAGAATCTATCACTCGAGAGAGGGGATTTTGAATAGATCTAGAGAATATAGCCTAGGATTTTATAGACTTCGAGAGAATCTGTAATCCTTTGAAGTCGTTAACATAGAATCACAAATCGTAATGAGTTATTAACTATTGGATTTTTATAGAGATATCGAAGTCTATAGTTGATAATATTTTCACTCGGCACTCGAGAGAGGGAGTGAAATTTTAGGATCTTGACTTATAAATAATATAACTGAACAAAGATTAATTGGCATGACAAATACATAGGAGACAGCTAGGTGAAATCAAGATCCAGAATCTCTATCGTATTAGTTCCTCCTATCTAAATATTTGTATATTTTATTTAATTATTAAAATCTTTATTATTTATTTTCTAAATAAAGTTAGGATTATCAATTGTAGTACTTAGTGCGAGTTAACGCAATCTCTGTGGGTTCGACACTCTTTCACCGATTTATACTAAAACTTGACACCGTACACTTGCGGTACGATATAAAATATCACAACAAGTTTTTGGCGCCGTTGCCGGGGATTGTTTGTTTAATTCACATTAATACTACTACCAAGTAATCTTAGCTTTAATTTAGATTTTATTTTTATTTTATTCTTTTCTTTATTTTTGTCTTAAGTTTTATTTTTATTTTTATTTCTTATTTCTTATTTTATTTTATTCTTTTATATTTTTCGTACGAGGTGAGTTTGAAAAGAAGTAATGACAGATCCTGTTGGTGCACTGATAGCTCAAGTATCGTCCCTCACGACTCGCCGAATGTGCAGTCCAGAATTTCCAATTGAGAGAAAATCTACATATCTTGGGGGACCATCTATGGATAAATCACCACAGCCTGCCAAGCTATCTTTTTCATGTCATAAGAACCGGTGGATACCAAAGAAGAAAACAGATGAGATTACCCGGTTCACTACTTTTAAGCCACCATAACCATTTGGGTGGTTGCGTCTGGCTGAAGACGTTAAACTTAGCGCTAGCGGGGAGGCAACCCTTGCATTTCTTTTATTATTATTTTCTTTACTTTTTATTTTATTTTATTGTGTGCTATTTATTTATTTGCATGTTATTTATGTAGGTAGCACGAGACACACAACGCCCACGCAACCAAATTCCAACCAGCAAGAGTCTGATCAACTCCATGCACGGTAGTGTTGTTCCTCACTCTTGTTCTTTAATTTTATATTTATCTTACATTGAGGACAATGCAAATTTTAAGTTTGGGGGTGTGTGCATGTTGCTTACTTGTTATTTAGTTGTTTAAATTTTGAAAAAAAAAAATTTTGTTTAAGTCTTTGATAGTAAAGAATAAATCCTGTGATAATATTGGTTGTTTATTGGTGAAATTTTAGAAACGATAAGTGCCTAATTTACTTTTATCTGATGCCTTGAATAACTGATCTATGTTAGACTCGTAAGCACTTAAAAATAGGTTCTTAGCAGTAAAACTTAAGTAGTTGACAATGTGACTAGTTGACGAAATTGCATGTCGATGAATGACCGTTTGCTTAGATATCTATCTTGATTTGCTAGTGTTATGAAGTATGGTATAGCTAAAAAAAAAAGAAAAATGTCTCTAAAGAAAGAAAATAAACCACCTATAACCGATAAGCGTGAAGCTACCCATGGGCGAGTATTAGGACCACCATGAGGAGAAATGCTACCTTAAAGGTTAGGTGAGTTGAAAAAAAAAGTGCAAAAATGAGACAAGAAAAGAAAAGAAAAATCATACCATACTGAGCACGAAATAAAGCAATTACAAAGCATAATTGAGATATCTAGGTTGGTTTGACCCATTGATTCTAATTTTTAAACGAAATCATTGAGTTGGCTTACTTAAGATCAAAGCTGTGATTGAACCTTTACACACACACACCTTGAGTCTAGCTTAGATAATTTATTCGAGAATTTGGATTCGAGTTGCAATTGCGTACTTTGAAGATTCTTTGATTTCATTTATAAGCTTTCTTTGAGGAAAATTTTATGTGCAACTATCGGGACTATCTTTGGTTATTTGTTTAAATTTTTGCATGATTGTGTGTGAATGACGTTTGTGGGTGTCGTCACTGTAAGCCCTCACGAGACTATAACTCGTCCACTAGGGCCGCCTAGGGGTTTAAAGGCTTGTTGCATATGCTAAATGCAATCGTGATCCCTACGAAAATGGCTTAGTTAATTTAGTAATTTTTATTTGTTAATTTGAACTTAGTTTTTATTTTTATCTTTTGCTCGGGACTAGCAAAACCTTAAGTTTGGGGGTGTTTGATAAGTGTGGTTTATACCCACTTATTATGGCATTCTCAGCTTATTATTTTGTTATAATTCGAGATATTTAATATGATTTATAATTTATTTTATGTTTTATTTATAGGAGCATTAATATATAGATCGGGGAATAATTGCACGTGTTTTGGGAACTTCCGGGACACGCAGGCACCAAAGCGCCTCAAGCTTCTCATACAACTAGCGCCGCGGTGCTAGCTCCCCATACAAAATCCAGGAGCTTAAGCGCCGCGCCGCCATCCTCAAACAAACACAGGCGCCGCGGCGCCATCTTCAAGGCACAATCCAGGCGCCGCGGCGCCAATTGGAATGAAACAAAAGGCAGGCGCCGCGGCGCCTTCACAAGATGCAATCTCCATACAATTTCCAGGGGAATAAGCGCCGCGGCGCTGCGGGAGAAGAGTTTCACGCGTATCAGGAAATTGATTTTAGGGTTTTCAATAATCCTAATGCTACCCAAAGACTCCCTGCCTCAACTATAAATATAACATTACATCCAACACTCAAAGGGAGGCTAATACAGAGGCTAATACAGAGCACAAAACACAGAAACACATATTTTTAGAGATCCAAGGAGAGGATTGAAGAGCGACAAGAGGAGATTAAGGCTGTGACATCCGGAGAGGAAGAGATTCAATTCGGGTTTTATCTTCTTATTTCTTTCTTAAAACTCTAATGATTTCCATTAGATTCGTGGCTTGATTATTCAATGTTTTATCTTTTGTCATGAATTTACTCCTTAATTCTGGAGAATGATGTAACTGATGCTTGAACCTTAATTTTAATTACTGATTTTGTTATGAAGTTTTATTGATTTATTTATATTCTTTTGAGTTTAATGCTTCTTGATTGCTGGCCACAATTTGAGATGATGAATGTTTAGAATCTATCACTCGAGAGAGGGGATTTTGAATAGATCTAGAGAATATAGCCTAGGATTTTATAGACTTCGAGAGAATCTGTAATCCTTTGAAGTCGTTAACATAGAATCACAAATCGTAATGAGTTATTAACTATTGGATTTTTATAGAGATATCGAAGTCTATAGTTGATAATATTTTCACTCGGCACTCGAGAGAGGGAGTGAATATTTTAGGATCTTGACTTATAAATAATATAACTGAACAAAGATTAATTGGCATGACAAATACATAGGAGACAGCTAGGTGAAATCAGGATCCAGAATCTCTATCGTATTAGTTCCTCCTATCTAAATATTTGTATATTTTATTTAATTATTAAAATCTTTATTATTTATTTTCTAAATAAAGTTAGGATTATCAATTGTAGTACTTAGTGCGAGTTAACGCAATCTCTGTGGGTTCGACACTCTTTCACCGATTTATACTAAAACTTGACACCGTACACTTGCGGTACGATATAAAATATCACAACATTACCCTTGCCAGTCATCTTGACAACTATAGTCCAACTATAAAGTCAACGATGTTATGGGTACAATCAAACTGTTACAAGCAAAATAACAATATATTAGTCCAACTAATTGTTAAAATATTGACGAAATAATTTTGAAAGACGCGTAAGGCTAAGTATCTGAACGAAATTGCAAATTCAATAATAGCATCCCACTATTTTCTTCAAGTCTCTAACCCTCTGTAGAGAACTCGGGAAATTGAATTTCCTAGTGGGCTAGGATCCCGTTAAATAACACACAACCTTGACTTTGGCCAATAAAAGCTGTATGCTATTTAACTTAGGTAGATCTCTATGATCAATTGGATCTCATCCAATTCCTAGATCCGATTAGGTGGACATCCAAGTCCGAAACATATGTATAATGTCAATGTATCCATTACATTTTCCTAACCCTATCCTCCGAATCATCTAGGCCTTGGCTTTGGCCAAAACAAACCTAATGATTCCAGTTAAGCGGGACCCATTGACGAGGAAAGTTTCGTAATCAATGTCATTGGACAAAAAGTGATCTTGACTTTGGCCAATAAAAATCACGATTTGGACAAGACACCGATATGCAACAAAACTCTCATGATTCAAGTACATCCTTGATTGACAAAGGTCTTGACTTTGGCCAAACAAACCAATGCCAACTTCGGATCTTGAACAAGAATCATTCAATGGAAGGATATTTGCTTAATATAAATTGAGGGATTTTCGCGTAATTGGCAACCAATTTATTTATCTTTGTTAGGTCTCATCATCATACACCCTTAAGCATGCTTCTAAAACATCATAAAGCGCGTAAAGTAAATTAATAGTGATATGCGGATGGATATATAAACAACTTGTTCCTAGAACAAATCACTCCCCTTCCTCTCCCTGCTAGCACTATTCTACTTCTACCCATTTACATAATACTATAAGAGAAACCTCATTTACATTGAGGGGAATTAGGTGAGAAGAGAATACAAAGAGATAAAGAGATAAGGCTGGACACGCAGGTCCAATTTATAAATTCCAAATTTACAATAATTTCTAAAATTATCATTTCCCTTCTAATATCCATCCGATATACACTATTCATTCATCACATACATATATATTCAAACAAGACATGCTTTTACAACCAATCTAATCCAATTAATTAGTCTTTGTTTAAGTGATCATCCAATGTTCAAACAACGGTTTGATTTTGCGCGAGTCCAACTCGATTGAGAATAAGTACATAAGGTACGAATTCGCGAATTATATCGAACTACTTATTAAATCTAATTTAATTCGTATTCAATACTAATTCAATTATTTAATTCCAAATTAAATGTTTACACTTTTAATGTGCTTTAAAGACTTAGATTCTAAATCTAATTCTATTGGGTCTCAAAGCCCAACTAACATCCAATGTTTAATTTAATTCAAGTCAAATGGGCTTTCAATTGATTTATTAAGGCTTGGGCTTTGGTCAATGTGGGTCAAACCCAATTACCAAGCCCAAATAAGGAATCACCCTTAAATGCCATAAAACCAATTTTAAGCCCATAAGGCCCAATTAAATTTTTAAAGCCCATTATATTATATTTGGACTTAATGAAGTGATTTAGGCCCAAATTGGATCCAATCCTTTTGGCCCAAATCTACTTGGTCCAACCAAGCCCATTATGCCCAAATACAATATTAAAAGCCCAATTCACCAATTAAGCCCATTAATTAAATTTTAATATTCCAAACATTAAAGTCCAATTAATTAAAGTGTAAAACCAAGATTAATATATTAAACCAAATATTTCAAAAATACCCATTTAATTTATTAATCATCTATTGTTCAAAACATATGTCCAACAAAAATCAAGTCCATTTTCATGTCCATGTGTATTCGGCCAAGTGAGAATTTTTGTGTCGATTTGTTTTTCAATCCGATTGAATCACTAATCTACGTCCCGTATACGTTTTAAGTCATCCAATGATCTTGTACACAAAAAATTCCAACACATCCCATGGTGACACCCATTCGGCCAAGGTTAAGTTTTTGGGGAAAAATCATCCAATGCATTTTTCTCAAAATTGATTCCATATAATATCATTCTATATACATGTAAGCATACTCATTCATCAAATTTCACAAGAACATGCTTCAATCAATTTTACCCAAATTTTAACCTAAAGTATTTCATGCTTAACCATGGCTCCATGATACCATTTTTGGTTTCTATTATATGTCCCAAGGAAAGATTAAGCATATGAAATACAACAAATGAATATATATATATATATTAAACTTGAAGCATGGCGGAATCATACTTACAAAGCTTTTGTGATGAAGAAGATGAACAAAGGTTGAAGCTCCAAGTTCCTTGAAGATTCGGCCAAGGGAAGAAAAAGAGTGAAAGCTCCAAGCTTTGTGTATTCCAAGCTCTTTGATGGTTTCCCTATCACCTCCTTTGATCATAAGATGTGCTAGCAACAATGGAGAAAAAGAAAAATAATTTCCTTCTTACCTTTGGAGTTCACGGCAAAGTGAAAAAAAAATGTGAGAGAGAGAGGAGAGTTGAATGATTTTTGTTACAAAAAATCAATTTATATTTATGCCATAATATCTATTAAATTAATAATAAACTTATGACACAAATCATGTAATGGCTTAGAGTGTCAAACACTCAATTTCCATGCAAAACCATTGAGTGCATTGTACACTATCTCCATGCAATGCATTAGAATTAAATAATGCATAATATGACATGTGTCATGTGGGCCCCCACACGTTTCCAAATGAAAGTGGGCCCACGTGCACTCACGCGTTCGGGTTCGATATTTCCGAAATACCGAACTTACGTCGCGACGTTAATTAAATCGAATTTAAATAAATAATTGCGCCTAGCGAAATTATTATTTACGTCGCTAACGAATTAATTCTAAATTAACTCGTTTGCCCGAATTAAAATCTAATTTTAATTTCGCGTCGAAATCGAATTTCGATTATTATATCGAATATAATAATTTTACGATTAATTCCAAATTAATCGTTCTCTCTCTAAACAAGGCACTTTATCCAAGATAAAGTTTCTCCGCAATTAATCCAAGTTTAATTAAGTCTGAATCAAATATCATAGGTGAATCTTCAGGAAGCGACCCAAGAGATCTCCGGATATGTTGGCAGTAAATACGGTCGTCGGATAATCCGAACACGTACGTACCTCGTACTACGTTTTTACCGATTCACAAGACAAGGTTGGCTTCTAGCAAAGCGCCATGCCTACCCGATTCTCCAGAAATATTCTTATAGGAATATAAGATCTATATCAAGCGTAGTATACTGTAGTATTGCGTACATCGATCCAGTATCGGACGATCACATGTTAGGCCTGAGGCTGGAGATGTGTCTGCCCCGTACGAAACATATATCGGACATCAAGCAACTAGTCTCTTTAAATCGGACAATCCTGACCTGGTCATACTGTCCCGACGGTTGTAACCTTTTATAGAGAACTAGTTCTGTGTCCTGCGTGATCATCACCTCCATATGTCTGAAGTGATACTTCCATCTCGACATCACATCCAGTACACTACGATTCTCGATAAACCCAGAAGAGGTGTACACAGAACCGGTTAAGGTCCCCAACCACCAAAACCAAAGTTTACCGATTGTCGCAAGTACTAGCGATGTAAGTCTCAGGTTAAGACCATATACACCTACCCTGATGCGGCCTCCCATAGACACGCAGACATACTACCAATGGGATTCCGCGGGGTCTATATCCAGAGCTAAGCTGTTTTCCGTACCATCGGTAAAACACAACCTCCTATCGCACTTGCATAAGTATCCAATACTTAAATATATGAGAACTATGCCGTTGTGCCCTCACAACGTGCACAAGCGCAATACTAGTCTATTCCGCATTATCGATGTCCGATCTCGATAATACTCCGACTAGGGATATTTAATGATTAAACCTTTATGGATTGATACTGTCTCATATCATCTGAATCTGGTATTAATCATATGGACTTTCGCCATTTATATATCAAAGTAAATAATATTACAAAACGGCAAAAGGCAATTTCATTATCACATAGTTAATTTTGTACAATAATACAATATCATTTACAAATAGTGACGCTATGGGACATAATGTCTAACAATCTCCCACTTGGCCTATAGCCAGTCACTCAAGCATCTAATACCCGAACAATGTATGTGTCGTTCAAAAACTTGCTGAAGAACAGCCTTCGTCAGCGGATCTGCAATGTTGTCATCTGATGTGACCTTCTCGACCTTTACATCGCCACGATGTATAATCTCCCGAATCAGATGGTAACGTCGAAGAACATGCTTGGACCGTTGATGAGACCTTGGTTCCTTAGCCTGTGCTATAGCCCCGTTATTGTCACAATACAATGGAACGGGCTTAGCTGCTAACGGAACTACTCCTAATCCGATTAGGAACTTTCGGATCCAAACTGCCTCCTTTGCTGCTTCAGATGCAGCGATGTACTCCGCTTCTGTTGTTGAATCGGCAAAAATATCTTGCTTGGAAGATTTCCAGCTCACTGCTCCGTTATTCAAACAAAAAATGTACCCGGATTGCAACTTGTAGTCATCCTTGTCGGTTTGGAAACTTACATCGGTATACCCAGATACCGCAAGTTCTCCACCTCCATAAATTAAGAAAGCATCCTTAGTTCGTTTAATATACTTAAGGATATTCTTAACTGCTATCCAGTGACCTTCACCTGGATCGGCCTGATAGCGACTGCACATGCTCAAAGCATATGAGACATCAGGTCATGTACATATATCATGGCATACATGATCGATCCGACTGCCGAGGCGAACGGTATCCGACTCATGTTGTCTCTCTCTTCCTGAGTCTTAGAACACATGTCCTTAGACAGAGAGGTACCACGTACCATTGGAACCAATCCCCTCTTGGATTGTTCCATGTTGAATCGCTTCAACATTTTATCAATGTATGTACTCTGGGAGAGTCCAAGCAGCTTTCTAGATCTATCCCGGTAGATCTTTATTCCAAGAATAAAGGCTGCTTCTCCCAGATCTTTCATGGAGAATTTTAATGAAAGCCAAGCTTTCACCGACGTTAGCATGGGAATGTCATTGCCTATAAGCAATACGTCGTCGACATAAAGGACAATAAAAGTAAGTGCTCTCCCACTAACCTTCTTGTATACACAAGGGTCATCTGCGTTTTGCACGAAATCATATTCTTTTATGATCTCATCAAAACGCTGATTCCATGACCGTGATGCTTGCTTTAATCCATAAATGGATCGATTTAACTTACAAACCTTGTTTGCAAGTCTAGGTACGATAAAACCGTCAGGCTGTTGCATATAAACATCCTCCAAAAGGTTTCCGTTAAGGAAAGCGGTTTTAACGTCCATCTGCCATATCTCGAAGTCGAAATATGCAGCTATTGCAAGCATTATCCGAATGGATTTAATCATGGCAACGGGTGAGAAGGTTTCGTCATAATCAATACCATATTGTTGACGATACCCCTTCGCTACAAGCCTAGCTTTATACGTTTGTACGTTGCCATCCATGTCGGTCTTCTTCTTGAAGATCCATCTGCATCCAATAGGCTTTACGCCTTCTGCTGCATCAACCAGTGTCCAAACTTGGTTGGCGTACATGGAATCCATCTCGGACTTTATGGCTTCTTGCCATAAAGCGGAATCGATATTTTGTATCGCTTCCTCATACGTAGCCGGCTCATTATCCTCAATAAGATTAATATCTACATGAGGTGAGATCAGGAACCCATACCTCTCAGGTACTGTTCTGACTCTCTCCGACCTACGCGGTCCTTGTGTATGTGAAGTTTGTGGTACAGACTCATCCCGAACGGTCTGTTCTTGTTCCGTCGTTGATTCATTGCCAGGAACAGTATCACTACGATCTTCATCGAGTTCTACTTTCCTCCCACTTACCACTGCATTTATAAAGTCCTTCTCAAGGAAAAATGCTTGTAGAGCAACAAATACTTTGTTCTCTTGTGGGTGATAGAAGTAATATCCTTTGGTTTCCCTAGGATATCCTACGAAAAGGCATTTATCAGATTTGGGTTCAAGTTTGGTACCTTCCAAACGTTTAACATATGCCCAGCATCCCCAAATCTTCAGGAAAGAGAAACCTGGTTTCCTTCCTGTCCATATCTCATATGGAGTCTGTTCAACAGACTTCGACGGTACCTTATTCAAAATCATTCAGCTGCCGCGTTGCCAGGACACATGTCACCAGATCCGGTTTTTACGTCGCAATTCACGGTGTGTCGTGACGCATAACATCAATTTTTTTCTATAAATAGAGGCTGAAATTTCAAAATTGAATTCATATATTTTTCTATGTAATTCCTTAAGAATACTAAGAAGATTGTATCTTGTTTGTTTATTTTCAGTTTAGTAATTAATTTTATTTACTTTTACGCAATAGTACTTTCCTTTTTTACTTTTCAGTAATGAGGAGGTAACTCCCCCCTGCGGGGGTAAAAGGTAAAGCTTTTATTACTAATATTTAGATTAATCTCTGTTAATTATAATATATAAACTATTTAAAACCTGACTTAATGAGGATACCGCTTTATTGGTCGATTGGTAATTATTGAAATTGGTTTTAAACTTGACTAAACTGGATACTTCTGATTGGTCGGTTGGTAATTAATTATTAATTTGATTTAATGAGGATACCGCATATATGGCTGGTTGGTAATTATCACGCAAAGTTTATATATTATAATAAGGGAGATATCTAAAATAGTAGTGTTAAAAGTGGATCATTTAACCTCAGCATTTTCTTTTATTGTATTTTTACATTTTTAATTTCCAGCTTTTACTTTTCCGCTTTTACTTTCCGTCATTTACTTTCCAGTATTTACTTTATGTCTTTTATTTTATTTAAGCTTTTACTAGCCGTAAATATGTGTCGTAACTAAGTCCGTTATCTGGGATTGTGATGAATTTCAATATCACCGGTTTATAAGGGGTTATTTTATAGTTTGGGTAATATAAAGGTTTACTTATTAAGTCTTAAGCTTAATGATTCTTGTTAACTGGCCACTAATAAGATTGACCTGGTAAACTTAAAATAAACTTGACGAAGGAATTTTAGGTTTCAGCCTTAGACTTAATAGCCCACGATCTTCCTTGAGGATAGATAACCCTTTAATAGATTTCCTTACCGGATAGACATATACATGTTGGGCGGGGGTAGCCACAATTGGAACTTAATCTTAATGAATTCAGGTAACTTGGTTGACATAGACATATGGTTTAATTGGGTTACACTGGGTGTTTGCATCTGACCATTGATAGAGGCTTTTGCAGAATTTCGTGTTCCAGGTTAGTAAACTAATATATTACTCAAACGTAAAATAACTACTTCATCTTTAAAAAGATATTTGAATGATTCACAACCCATGATAGTTTATTAATATTGAATTTTCATCATTCTACTTAAGTGATATTTCTCTTATTTCTTTTAATTTTAAAGTCACCACCCAATCAAATAATCAATCCATTAGATACTTGTAAACATTTGGCTTCATAAAATAATAGCTTAGGTTTTAAGTCCTCGTGGGATCGATACTTTTTATACTATTTGAACGATACGTGCGCTTGCGTTATACGCGTGTGATTACGCACCGGTCAAGTTTTTGGCGCCATTGCCGGGGACTTATTTATCTTTCACTTTTAGTTTTGAGGTTAGATACCTTTACTTGTATCTACTTTTCTTTTTACTTATTATTTATGTTTTCTTGTGTTTCAGGTTCTCAGACACTACATGAGACGAACCAGAAGCTTCGAAATTCGTCCGCTTGACCCAGAGATTGAAAGAACCATCAGATAGTTGAGCAAGGAAAGGCGAGAAGGCCAAGAAACACTAATCAACATGGAACCTGAACCTTTGGAAGTTGCACCACCAATTCTCATTCGAGACAGAACCATTTCGGTGGTTGACGGCTTCATTTCCTGTATTGTACTTCCTTCCTTACCAGTAAATACGTGTGACATCAAAACATGCATCCAGATGATACATCAGTCAGTTCCGTTTGGGGGGAATGCAACTGAAGATCCTAATGCTCACATCAGCAACTTCCTGGAAGTTTGCGGCACTTTCAACTACAACCGAGCAGCTGAAGAAGCAATGAGACTGTGTGTTTTTTCATATTCCTTGAAAGACATAGCTAAAGCTTGGCTACATTCATTACCAGCAGGTTTCATCACAACTTGGAACACTCTAGCCACTAAATTCCTTGCAAAGTATTTTCCACCAGCCAGATTTGTAAAGTTGAGGAATGACATCACATCCTTTATGCAACATGACTCAAAATCCCTCTGTGAAGCTTGAGAAAGGTACAAAGATTTACTCAGAAAATGTCTTCACCATGAGATTGCAAAGTGGCTACAAGTCCAAACTTTTTATAATGGACTTTCTGGAATAATGAGAACCACAATTGATGCTGCTGCTGGAGGAGCTTTAATGGCAAAATGAGAAGATCAAGCTTTGGACCTAATTGAAGAAATGGCTAACAACAATTCTTGGTGGCCAACAGAAAGAAGCATGATCCAAAGAATTGCTGGAATTTATGAAGTTGGAGCCAACACAGCAGTAAATGCCAAGTTAGATCAGATATGCAAATTCATGGAAACTCTTAGCATCCAAGGTAATGCTGGATCCACAAGTTAACCATATGGAAGAGTACCAGAGCCAAACCAACAAGAAGAGACGGTGAATTATGTCAACAATTTCAACAGACAGGGGAACAATCCACATTCCAACACCTACAACCCAGGGTGGAGGAATCATCCCAATTTCGCATGGAGCAATAATTCAGGGAAAAAAAACTATCCACCACCTGGATTCCAACAACAAAATAAAGGCCAATAACATGAAAAAGAACCAGGAATAGCAGAAGTGCTAGGTCAGTTAAAAAAATATGATGTATGTTTCAAAGCCAATCTGGGTCTATTAAAGAACTTGAGAATCAAATTGGACAACTGGCCAATGCTCAGAGTTACAGACCGCCAGGTAACCTTCCTAGCAACACTGAACCAAATCCAAGGAAGAGAGGGAAGGTGGAATGTCAAGCCATTACCTTTAAAAATGGTACTGAAATCAACAAAGATGTTGGAATCAATGCATCTATTGAAGAAGTTCCAAAAGATGCAGTTCCACAGATGGAGGAAAAAAAAGCAAAGGAAAAAGATCAAGAAAGAATCACTCCACCTCTACCTTTTCCACAACGACTCCACAAAAGTAAACTGGATAAGTAGTTTGCTCGTTTCCTGGAGGTATTCAAAAAGCTGCATATCAACATCCCATTTGCAGAAGTGTTGGAAGAAATGCCCAGTTATGTCAAATTCATGAAAGATATCCCTTCATGAAAATGGAGATTGGGAGATTACAAGACAGAAGCATTGACAGAAGAATGCAGCGCCATCATTCAGAGGAAACTTCCCCCGAAGTTTAAAGATCATGGCAGTTTCACTGTTCCTTGCACCATTGGAGAACATTATATCGGTAAGTCTTTATGTGATTTAGGTGCAAGTGTTAATTTGATGCCTTTTTCTATTTATAGGAAACTGCAAATTGGAGAAGCAATGCCCACCTCAGTCTCTTTGCAACTTGCTGATAGAACACTCGCATTCCCGAGAGGTGTAGTTGAAGATGTACGGGTCAAAGTCGATAAACTCATTCTCCAAGAAGATTTCATTATCCTTGACATGGAAGAAGACAAAGATGTACCTATCATCCTAGGGAGACCATTCTTGGCTATAAGACAAACTATTATTGATGTACAAAAAGGAGAATTAACCATTAAAGTGCAGGACCAAGAAGTTACCTTCAAAGTTTTCAAAGCCATGAAATTCCCAAGTGATGAAAATGAGGAGGAATATTTCAGAATTGATGTTGTTGATAGTATCATCCAGGATACTGATGCAATTCCCACGGATAAACTTGAAGCTTGCATCACCAACATGACTGACAGCGAGCTAGATACTGAAATTCTGGAATGTATCAACTATTTTGATAGACCATTTCGTGTCAAATCGACACCACAGGTGGAAAGTCTGGAACTACCGAAGAAAGAGTGAATCAAGCCTTTGATTGCAAAACCACCGCAGCTGGAGCTAAAGCTACTTCCGAGCCATCTCAAGTATTCATTCTTAGGAAACACTTCTGAATTACTTGTGATTATTTCTTCGTCACTTTGCCATAACGCTTATTCCGGGATGAGTCAGTCACTCCCCGAAACCAGACAGACCCTAACGGCTTCTTTGCTAACTCGCCCTATAGTAAGTCTAAATAAGGAGAGGAATCGTTTTGGACTTTAGCTTCTCCCTGGGAGAGAATACTATACGATTAGTTTCCCCAGTTATCTTCTCTTAATCTAATCTACTGCAATTGAAAGCTATTCTCCAGTCTGTGCTAAAGATATTCCCAAGTTTGTAGGTTCTTCTTTAGAGCCAGTTCCACTCGATCCCTCTGAGCCTGTTGGAGTTGCATAGTACAGCATCTTTTCTATTTCCTTTCCTTCTCCAAGCCATCCAGCCTGCTGCAGTCCTAAGGTAGCCTCTTGCAGCAAGCCAAGCAGGAGATGAAAAGAAAGCTCTTCTCTTTCTTTAGAAGCAGGAGACAGTGCAGTATAACCATATAGTAATGTCTTCGAACAATTCTGGATAGCAAGTACTTTGTAAAGGAGTGGCCATTTAGAGATCAAGAGGATGAATTGTTGAGATTCATCTGCTGGAGAATGATGAGTTGAAGTGATTTAGAGACTGAGTTGAAAAGGGGATTCCCACCATGAGAGTATATTGTGGTTCCTCTGCATACTACAATTGGTGATCTGGAGGCAGCAGTGCAGAGTGCAATGAGGGACACTTGCTTTATCACGGAACAATTAGTGGTAACAGATATTGAAGAAATGGAGGGTATGGAGGATGGAGAACTGCTTTTCGGCATGGTTGAGTCAGGTTCCTAACTTTGGCTGAGAGGAACTGGGATGGATTTTGGCACCGAATTGAAGTACGAAAGTGGGGTTGACAATTGGACAGTGAGATGCAAGTGTGTGGCTCAGTATGATGATGGGGAGAGGATAGTGGCATGTGATATATGTGAAATATGGCATCACAGTCGCTGCAGTGGCATTGAGGATGCTGAAGCTCTGCCACCACTGTTTCTTTGTTCACACAGGGCGATTGCGAGGGCGTTTGCGAGTTGAGGAGTCAAGCCGATATGAGTGTGAGCAGCAGAGAGATTTATCTTCTAGAGTCACAAAATCAGACCCTCTCATCAATGATAGATAGGTAGAAGATGACGATAGCATTATTGCAGACAAAACTTGATGCAACTATGGCGGCTGACCGAGTGAGGAGAGGTCAGTGATTCCTCGGGTCCCTTGATGCCTCCTCCTGGATCAGGCCGAGCTGCTACTGCTGCTACCATGATGGTACCGGTGACTCCAGTGGTGCTTCCCGAGACGCTGCCTCAGGTAGATGAGGGTGTACGTCGCGGTGCTTATGCGATGAAGAATGATTTGCTCGGGAAAATGTCTTGTGCTTCTTAGGGTCGCTCAATTTCCCAAGACTAGAGAAGGGGATTTTCCTACAAAAGATGAAAAGTGCTTAGCTTCAAATGGGATGACTTGTTTACTTCCTTTGAGCCCCATATACACCGTCACCTCTTTTTCGACTGCTAAAGATTCAAAAAGTAATCTTGATTCTCAGGAAGCCTAGCTACTTTCTATCAGTTGCAACATGAAGAACATGCCTTAGCTTATAGGTAAAATAAAGAAAGAATATACTATTTATTACCGAAGGCTTAGGCTTCTATGGGACCAGCTGAACATGAGGGACCCCTTTCAAAGATAGGGGCGCCGATTCTAAAGGCTAAGGCTCTTGCCGGGAAGAATTTCATATAACATAGAATAGCCTTAGCCTTATAGAGTATAAAGAGGCTCTCTAAGTTTTTGATGGGCTTGAGGCCTGAGTTCGAGAATGTTAGATCCTCAATTCAACATCGAGCATCTTTTCTACGATCTTGAGTAATAAAACTGTTTTATTACTTGGTGTGTAACATTAGATGTTAACGATTGTAGAAAAGACTTGACTTATTGAAGTTAAATGTGAGAGTGATAAACTATAAATGGAACTACATAATTAATAAGATGAAAGATCCTTCGATGGCTTCCATATAAGTCTAATAGGATGTCAGAATCATTTACAAAGTATTTGATACTTAATGGGTTTATTTTCTTATCGAAGAAAATTATCCTATAACTTATAGTGGGAGCGATATTTGATATTGATTCCGGAAGTTAGGTTAGGCCATAGATCTAAGATTGTCTATAGCTTACTGTGATCAAGTTTTAAACTTGATTTCGCTTTTGTTATGAATCGTTCATAAAATGTGCAAATAGTTTGCGCATCAAAAGCACAGTCCACTTAAGAAAGGTTTGACCTTTATAGTATAACAGTGAGAAAAGTTATACTTAGCAATCTATTGTAGATTCTGAGGAAACTTGTCTCTAGTCGCACTAATTGAACAATTAAAGATCTGTTGGTTAATGTTGATATTAAACTATATATTTTGGCTAAAGAATGTAGAGTGGTGTTTCTGAATGGTTTCTTCAAATAAGAGATCCATTGTGATTTTTTGTTTGAAGAGTTCATTCTAGAATGGCCCTGGAGTTTGTATTCTTCTAAGATTACAGTTTGATATACTAGCTTATAGAGCCTATTATAGACTTAGATAAGCTTTCCGGAAATTTATATTTTCTAATTTTGATAACAGTCAGATTGTCTGATTTTATCAAAGCATAGAAAATACATATATGTTAGTAGGGTTAGTGGGAGCATACAAATGTCTTTCTAGTATTGTATATCCTAACGACATTATCAATATTAATGTAACAATGAGATGTTTATAAGGTAAAAGATTGACCTAAGTCTTCTTTTCTCCGTGAAAGCAGTGAGAGTAGTCTTTGTTATATTCGATATAAAGTTTTATATATGTGATATAAAACTAAGAGACTTGTGAGATATTCTGATTAGTCATGCATTAGATATGATCTAATATATGAAACATCAAGACTATATATATGACAGTTAATGTAACTGTTTGACAGTTAATGTGTCTCTTGTATATAGTATAAATCTTTCGTAAATGATGATTCCTTTGTCGAAAGAGAAATTGATTAGAATGTCTAGTCAATCATATACATCATAGAATGATGACATAATGAATACTATATTATGTATGACTAAAAGACATCAATTTAATCGTAATTGTTACGAGTTATTTTGATATGCTACAAACCATAAGATGTGTCTAAAACATGTTCTTTGTTATCTTTGAAATATTAAGAACGAGTTTCTTATTCATGGAGAAAATAGTCTGCAACCACGAGGGTCTGATTAGTTTCAGTCTAATTATGATGTTAGTGTTAGAAATTATGACCCATAGCGTCACTATTTGTACAGATCATGGTGTTGTTATACAAATTAACTATGTGACAAATGAGATTGCACTCTTATCATTTGTGATTAGATCACCTAGATGTATAAATGATAGGAGGTCCCTATGATTTGTTCCTGGAAAGAGAATGATATGAGACAATATCAGACCACGAATGATAAATCATTAAATATCCATAGTCAGAGTATTATCGAGATTGGACATCGATAAATACGTAAGAGACAAGTATTACACTTGTGCGCGTTGTGAGGGCACAACGGCATAGTTCTCATATATTTGGGTATAGGATACTCATGCAAGTGTAATAGGAGGTTGTGCTTTACCGATGGTATGGGAAACAGCTTCGCTCTGGATAGACCCCCTCGGAATTCCATTGGTAGTATGACTATATGTCTATGGAAGTCCGAAATCAGGGTAGGTGTGTTTGGTCTTAACCTGAGACTTGCACCGCTAATACTTGCGACAATCAATATACTTTGGTTAAGGTCGTCCAGGGCTTTAACAGGTTCTGTGTACGCCAATACTGGGTATATTGAGAATCATAGTGTGTTGAGTGTGATGTCAAGATGAAAGTGTCACTCCAGTCATATGGAGATGATGGTCACGTAGGATACGGGACTGGTTCTCTTAAATGCTGCAGCTATCGGGATAAAATGACAAGGTCAGGATTATCCGATTATAGAGACTAGTCACCAGACATCCGACATGTGCTTCGTACGGGGCAGACACAATTCCAGCCCCAGGCCTAGCACCTGATCATTTGATACTGGACTGAAATACGCAATACTACAGTATTCTACGCTTGATACAGATCCTTTATTCCTGTAAGGATATTTCCGAAGAATTGGGTAGGCATGGCGCTTTGCTAGAGGCCAACATTGTCTTGTAAATCGGTATAAACGTAGTACGAGGTACTTACGTGTTCGGATAGTCCGACGACCGAATTTACTGCCAACATATCCGGGGATCTCATGGGTCACTTCCCAAAGATTCACCGATGACGTATAACTCGCACTTTAAATTAATCTAGGTTTAATTAGATGAGAGAGAAAGTTAATCTAGGATTAATTACGGAGATATTTTATCTGGGATAAAATATCATTAAAAGAGAGATAACGATTAATTTGGAATTAATCGAGAAATTAATATATTTGATATATTTAACGAAATTGGATTTCTACCCGGAATTAAAATTAGATTTTAATTCGGGCGAACGAATTAATTTAGAATTAATTTGTTAGCGACGTGAATAGTGACTTCGCTAGGCGTAATCATTTAATTACGACGCAACGGAAAATTCATTAATTTGGAATTAACGAACCCGAGCCCGAGATTATTTGCGAGCGCATTCGCATTTCGAATTCGAGTGCGGCACGCAAGTCAAATCAAGCGTCAAATCGCTAGTCGCATCAAGTGTCAAATCACTTGTCACTTTGAGTGATGTGACTTGACAACTTGTGATTGATGTGATTGAGTGATGTGTGTGGTTGTTGGCTTTAATGGTTTGACTTTTAAAAGCCAAATTCATTCCAAATGCATTTGAAATTCAAATGTGTGTATTTAATACACAAATTTGGAAAAACCAAATTGAATTCTCTCTTCCTCTCATCTCTCTCATCTCAATCCCAAGGGGCAAACTTTCTGGTTTTCTGTTCAGCAAAAACCGAGAGAGTGGGAAGCCAAGAGTGGGATTTTGTGGCAAAATCTCAAGTGCTAGCACACTTACGAGACATGCGATGGTGATAGGGAAGTCTACCCATGAGCCGGGAATCGTTCGACGAAGCTTGGAGCTTGACGAAGGACCCAAATGGAGGCCAAACCAGTGAGTTGTTTCAGCTCATTGCCGAACCAGTGGAGAGGCAGAATCTGAATTTTTTTTGCCTCCGCGTCGCTCAACCGCTCGATGTAAGTATTCCGTAACTTCCTCGATTTGTATTCGCACTTGATTCATGCTCATTATTGATCTTGGGACCTTAATAGAAACCAACAATGGTATCAGAGCAAGGTTTGAGCATGAAAAGTTTAGGGTTAAAATTTGGGTATATTGATTTTGAGCATGAATTTGTGAAATTGGATGAATGAATATGCTTAAATGTGTTTGAATTGAAGTTTGATTGGATCAATTTCAAGAAAATCGGTTTGGAACAATTTTGCCCAAATTTGGATGGCTTGGCCGAATGCCTTATGCCCTAAAATGTCTTGGATTTTTTTATTGTTGATTCATTGGATGAGTTAGAATCATTCGGGAATGTGATTTAATGTCGATTGTGGAATTAATTGGATTGAATTCGAATCGGACACAAATCCCATCCCTTGGCCGAGACTTGTAGCATGTAAATTGGGTTTGATTTTAATCAAAATGTGTTGGACATGTGATGATGAAAAAGAGCCTGACTAATTAGGCTAATTGGTGTTTGGGAAATGTTAATTGGATAATTAATTGTGTAATGCACTTTAGGTAATTAAATTGGAAAATTGGATTTTTGGAATTTAATTATTTGGGCCTTAAAATTGGATTTGGGCTTTTAAAGTTGTAAATGGGCTTATTGGGCTTTGTTGTACAAAGTTGGGTTTGGGAAAATTGGATTGGATCCAATTAGGGCCAAAACCGCATCCATAAAGCCCAAATGCGACTTAATGGACCTTTAAAGTTTAATTGGGCCTAATGGGCCAAGATTGATTTCTAGGCTTATGGGGTAATTCCCGGATTGGATTTTGGTTATTCGGTTTGACCTGAGTTGACCAAAAGTCCACGCCTTAAGAAATTAATTAAAAGCCCATTGGACTTTAATTAAATTGACGGTGGACGTTACTCGGGCTTTGAGACCCGTTGCGATTAAATCTGAATTTAAGTCGTAAAAGTTCATTATTAAACTGTAGTATTTAATTTGGAATTAAATATGTGAATTAGGATTAAATACATATTAAATTGGATTTAATTATGTAGTTTAATTTAATTCGAGAATTCGTACTTTGAGTACTTATTCGCAAAAACGAGTTTGACTCGAGCAAAATCAAATCGTTCTTTAAACATTGGATGATCACTAATTATCAGATTAATTAATTTGATTAGATTGATTGATAACATGCTTGTGTGAATACATGGTTGCGATGCATGAATAATGTATATCGGATGGATATTAGATGGGTGGGGCAATTTTAGAAATTGTTGTAATAAATTCGATTTATTAATTGGACCTGCATGTCCAGCCTTATTACCTCTCTATTCTTTGTATTCTCTTCTCACTTATTCCCCTCAATGTAAATGAGGTTTCTTTAGAAGTGTAGTGTAACGGGTAGCAGTAATACATGTGCTAGTGGGAGAGAGAAAGGGAGAGATTTGATCTAGGATCAATGTGTAAAGTATCCATCCGCATATCATTATTATTTTATCATATGCTCTTTATTATGTGTTTAGAATGCATGTTTAAGGGTGTATGATGATGAGACCTTAACAAAGATAATAAATTGGTTGCCAATTTGCACGCGAAAAACCCTCAAATAATATTAAGCGTTTTCCTTCCATTGAGTGATTCTTACTCAAGATCTAAGACGGCATTGGTTTGTTGGCCAAAGTCAAGGCCTTTGTCTGTCGAGGATGTGTTTGAATCACGAAGGCTTTGTTCCATATCAGTGTCTTGTCCAAGTTGTGGTTTGTTGGCCAAAGTCAAGACCACTTCTTGTCCATCGACATTGATTACGAAGCTTTCCATGGTCAAAGGGTCGCGCTTAACTGGGATCACTAAGTTTGTTGTGCCAAAGCCAAGGCTTAGTTGATTCAGAGGAAAAAGGTTAGGTAATACATTGGATGTGTTGGCAATATAAGATATATGTTTCGGACTTGGATGTCCCCTACCTACGGATCTAGGAATTGGATTGGATCCAATCGATCTTAGAGATCTACCTAGTTAATTATCATACAATTTGTTGGCCAAAGTCAAGATTGTGTGATATTTAACGGGATCCTAGCCCACTAGGAAACGCGGTTTCCCGAGTACTCGACAGAGGGTTAGAGGCTCGTCGAAAAATAATGGGAGGCAAGAATTAAATTTGCAATATTCGTTTAGTAACTTGCCATACGCTTCATTCAAATTATTTCGTCGTTAAAATTAATGTTAGTTGGACTAATATTTAAATTGTTGTTTTAATAAACCGTTGGATGACCGGCGTAATCACACACGTTAAACGCAAGCGCACGTATCGTTCAAGTAGTATAAAAAGATATCGATCCCACGAGGACTTATTACCTATTCTATTAATTTTATGAGGTTAAGTGATTACTGATATCTAACAAGTTGTTTGATTAAAATGACGATGATTCTAAATTTAAAACAAGTAAAAGAATTGAGAGTAGATTAATGAGAATTAAACTATCTACTAGGTTGTGAATTCTTCCAATTTTTAATAAAAGATGAAGTAGTTAAATTATAGTTGGGTAAAATATTGAGTTATTAATCTGGATACTAAATTATGTAAAAGCCTCTTTCGAACGATCATTTACAAATACCTAGAATAATCAATTTGAACCATATGTCTATGTCAATTAAATTACCTAGATTCATTAAGATTGAATTCCAATTATGATTACCCCGCCCGCCCAACAGGTATATTTATATCCTGTAAGGAAATCTATTAAAGGTTTATCTATCCTTAAAGAAGATCGTGGGTTGTTGAGTATAAGGTCTTTAACTTAAAGTCTCTCTGTCTAGTTCATTTTAAGTTTAACTAATCAATTTTATTAATGGCCAGTTAATAAAAAGACATTAAGATTATGACTCAACAAATAACTCTTTAAATTACCCAAACTATAATCTAACCCTTTTTAAAACAGTGATATTAGATTTTATCACAACCCTAAATATTTAACTTAGTTACAATACATAGTTAAAGCTGATAAAAAATTAAAAGACATAAAATGAAATTGCTGAAAAGTAATTGTAGAATAATGAATTGCAATAAAAAGAAATGAAATGCTAAGATAAAAGGAAATAACTTCTACTATATACTATTTAGATATCTCCCATAAAATAATAATAAATATACTTGTGATATTTTAAACCAACCGTCCGGAATGGCGGTATCCTCATTAAGTCAAATTCAAGTATACCAGCCATAAGGCGGAACAGAAATATAAATTTAAACCAAACCAACCGACCTAGAATGGCGGTATCCTCATTAAGTCAGGTTTAACCAGTTTAAATTGAATAACCAACCAACCTAGAATGGCGGTATCTTTTTATTAATTCAGGTTTTAAATAGTTTATATATTATATTTTAAGGGAGATTAATCTAAATAGCAAAAGTAAAAGAATTACCTTATTACCTCAGCATAGAGACGTTACCCCTCATGGATGGATAGAATTACTACTACAAAGCGTAAATAAAACTGAATAAAAGAAGAAAATATGAAGAACTCTCAATTTATTTATAAGGATTTCAGAGGAAGAGGTACATTTGAAACATTTGAAAAAAATTCGAAATCTATTTATAGGCAAAAAAATCTAATTTTTTATTATTATTTTTCTGATTTTATTACTTTATTATTTTATTATTTTATTATTTTTTTTTTGGATCGTTGAATTTTCGACACGTGCATGGTGTGCTAAAAATGACGGCTCGTTGAATCTTTGACATGTGGCATGGTGGTGCAATTACCAAAATACCCTCGGTGTCGGGACGCCCAAAATTACCAAAATACCCTTTTTGCCAAATTCACACAATTTTGCTCCAAATCACCTCCAGAATATCCTGAAACTTTATTTCGGTGTCGGGATGTCCAAAATTACCAAATACCATGTCGGGATGCCCAAAATTACCAAAATACCCTTTTTGCCAATTTCACCAAATTTCACAGTTTTGCTCCAAATCACCTCCAAATGTCCTGAATCTTTATTTAGCTGCTGCAAAATAACACAAAACACATCAAAATATTCACAAAACTCAAGAAACTATACAAAATATCAAGTTAAATGAGTGGGAAATAGTGATACATTTATCACTCATCACACCCCCAACCTAACATTTTGCTAGTCCTCGAGCAAAATAAAATAACATAATAAAATTAAAAGGTGTGAAACTAATGCAACAAGCCTTTAACCCCTAGGTGTCCCTAGTGGACGAGTTGTAGTCTCGTGAAGGTTTACAATAATGATACCCACAAACATTTTATAAAAGTAAAAAGGTAGTGAAACTAATGCACACAAAAGCAAAAAGACAAGCGGAAAGAGAATAAAGATGTTAGTGACTAATCAGGTGAAATTTCTAATCCAAGTTACTAGATGTTTTGTTTCATTCTAAATTACTGAATAAGTAAATTCTCCGATTATTTTTACCATTCTTCATATATACAGCCAACAAAATATTAAACAACTCATTTTTGCCCACAACGGTCATAAGTGCAGTTGATAAGAGAGTAATATTTTTGTTCTAAAGTTTTATCAGAATTCACATCTTTTTATAGTAATGGAATAAATTTTCTAATTTTTCTGATTTTTTTTTGATTTTTTTTTATTTTTTTTCTATTTTTTATTTATATACAATATCTTCCATCTATGTAGCGAGCTTTAGGTCGGTGACTCCCAAACCAGTTGGCTTTAGGGCATCAGGTGTTAAGACACCTCTAAGGACTTAATTACTCAGACTTCAGATATATATACATATATATAAATTTTTCATCATTTTTGATCCATGTAACGAGCTTTGGGCCAATGACTCCCAAACCAGTTGGTTTTAGGGCACTAGGTATTAAAATACCCTTACAGACTTAATAACTCGGATCTCAGATTTTTTTTTTTTATTTATCCATCACTATTTTTTTAGATGTTTCCTCCAAATGAACTAGAGTACTGATATTACAACTTTCAATTTTAGCTCATGTCTGTATGTTACCATGTATGTTGATAATATCTGCTAACTAAGTATATGAAGATTCATTTTAGTCAGTTTAATGGAGAATTTACAGATTAAATAATTCAAAAGTGAATAAACAAAAATAACTTGTTTTGAATTAGGTTTGAAATACGTCTCAGGAGTGGAAATTCCTTACACAGCTATTTCTTACCAATTTCATCTTTTTAGTCAACATAACAACCACATATTTCTACTAGTCATAAAACTATAATTTACATTTTTTTTCAAAGGCTCTCGCTGACGAAGGATTGTTCACAACTAGGACTCCCCACTCAAGGGTTCAAGCGACCAAGTGAACGCACCTTTTTTATACCTTATGGTACGTGCCAACGAATTTATGGTGTGTGACTAACTGTCGAATGGACTTCCCGTTGTAGATTCCCCAGAGGGAAGGTGGAGCGAGGCTCACTTAAATACCCAAGCCCCTTAGGCTCTTATCGCTTGTTGTCAGGAATAAACAACGAGTCCTCCAAACTAGTCTGTCACAACACGCTACAAGTGAATGATTATCTAGGTGCCTTCACACAGCTTTTCCTTATAAAAAGGTAGTGAGTGAAGGAAGACACCAAACCATCACCTAGCTTTAAATATGCCCTTTGTTTTTATTAATTTTAATTTTTTTGTATTTTTCGAAAAATTTTGACTAAAAATAAAAACACAATACAAACAAGATAAAAGGAGAATTAAGAAGATAATACCTGGTTAGCTGAAACTCTACAAAAAATTTAAAGGTTAAGATCCAGATTAATCCGACGTCTCTTACCACGATCATCATCAGACCATTTTATCTTTGAAATGATAGGGTCAACTTGTGGTACATAGGCTATGAGTTGGTCAAGTAGATCTGGAGCAGACCTAGCAGTAAAAAGAGTTCTTTCATAGGTTTTGACACGAACCCATTTCTCCGAGCATCTCAAGAAACACACAAAGAAAATCATAAAATCCATCAACGTTGAGCAGTCCAAGCGGTTTCTGGTGTATGTTCAGGTTCGCCCAAGATAGAACTATAAAAATTTCCTCTAATGTACCCAAGCCACCTGGCAAAGCAATAAAAGCATCAGAACGGTTAATCATTTCAACCAGTCGTTCAGACATACCTGGCACGATCAGTTCCTCTCCGTTTGATGATCCAATAAGATTAGCCTCTGCCAAGGGTTTTGGGATGATTCCCAAAACATGACTGCCTTCTTCTTGTACGGCCTTTGAAACGATCCCCATTAGTCCAAGATTGCCTCCGCCATATATTAAATGCATATTCCTTGCTGCTAAGACTCGACCCAATTCCTGTGCTGCTTCTATGTATTGTGGTTTAGTACCAACACTACCGTACAACAACACACAAATATTTTCAACTCGTCTTCTTGAAGTGGCTTCCATTTTTTTTTACTATGGATGTCTTCAAAAGTGCAATGATGAGTTGAATTTATAGTACCTGAAAAGGTGAATAAAATAATAGCACAAGTATCTTCCGAAGGACGATTAATAGCAAAATAATAAAATAGATCGTGATAGTCAACAAGATCTGGATCCTGTCGGAGAAAAAACAATAAAACAAATCAATTACTAGAAAAAGACAAAGAGATATAATATGTACAAGAAAAGTAACGGCTTGATTGACATCTATGCGTCAGGAACAAGCTTCCCATCCAATTTTCTTATAAATTGGCAAACAGGGTCTTTTTGAGTCAGATTCCCTAGACTTAATTGTTGTCTTTCTTTTTGGAATTGTGTGTGTAATTTGTGAATGGCTATATGAACATATCCACTGGGATGCGTCTCAAGAGTCGAAGATATATTATCTAAAGACTCTTTACTCAAGCCATCCCTAATGAATTTAATCTTATCTTCACGATTATCAGACACCATTCCTAAAGAACGACAACGAGTATTGCAATTCCAACGCGCACATTTGTAACAAACACCTATTTTCTTAGCTCTACGTTTATTTGCATAGGTGCTTCTTCCAAAACCAGGTAAATAAGAACTACAAGTCTCAGAAAACTCACCTGCTAGACGGATACGTGCTTCGATTACCCAACAAATATCAGTAGGAATACCTTTGATCATTAGTAGTCTCATTCGTTCCAAGCGAGCTTTGTAAACTTTCATCAGAGATTTTTGAGGGAGAGAAGGAAATTGCTTGTGAAGACTTGCGAGAGCTTCTTCCATTTTGAAATTTCTTATCTGCAAAAACTAAACACACAAAATAAAATCACACCAAATTGCAATATATACTAAATTGCATGGGTTGCCTCCCTGCTAGCGCTAAGTTTAATGGTCGTCAGCTAGACGTGACTTTTCGAACGTTATGCTGAATCTGAAAGTGTGACACTTTCTTTTTGTCGCTCCAACGGTTCTCCCCAATAGTGCTTGACACGTTGACTGTTAACTTTGAATGTGTTGTTGGTGTTGGGATCCAGTAACTCAACAGCTCCATATGGTAAAACCTGAGTGATCACAAATGGACCTGACCACCTTGATTTCAACTTTCCAGGGAAAAGTTTCAACCTTGAATTGTATAACAACACCTTTGCCTTGGTTTCAACTGCCTGTGCACTATTTTTAGGTCATGCCATTTCTTGGTCTTTTCCTTGTACAATTTGGCATTCTCATAAGCTTGTAGGCGAAATTCCTCCAATTCATTGAGTTGGTAAAGTCTTTTCTTTCCTGCAGCTTGTGGATCAAAATTCAACTTCTTCAGTGCCCAGTATGCCTTGTGTTCAAGCTCAACTGGCAGATGGCATGCTTTCCCAAACACCAATCGATATGGGGACATACCAATGGGTGTCTTGTAAGCTGTACGGTAGGCCCATAATGCATCATCCAGTTTTGTAGACCAGTCCCTCCTTGTTGATCCAACGGTTCTTTCCAAGATTCTTTTGATTTCTCTGTTTGAAACTTCAACTTGGCCATTTGATTGTGGATGATAAGCTGTAGCAATCTTGTGAGTAACTCCGTATTTAAATAAAAGTGCATCAAAATACCTGTTGCAGAAATGTGAGCCACCATCACTGATAATTGCCCGAGGTGTTCCGAATCGAGTAAAAATATTCTTTTTCATGAATTTGATCACCACTTTTGAATCATTGGATGGTAGTGCAATTGCTTCAACCCATTTTGAAACGTAATCTACAGCAACCAAAATGTAGAGGTTTCCGAATGATGGAACAAAGGGTCCCATGAAATCAATTCCCCATACATCAAATAACTCCACTTCTAGAATATTTTGCAATGGTCCTTCATTTCTCCTTGAAATATTTCCCATTCTCTGACATCTGTCACATTGAAGAACAAATAAATGAGCATCTTTAAAAAGAGTGGGCCAGAATAAACCTGATTGAAGGACTTTGGCTGCAGTTTTATTTCCACTGAAGTGTCCGCCGTATGGTGATGAATGACAGTGCAGCAAAACATTGTTGACCTCTTCCTGTGGAACACATCGTCTCAGTAATTGATCAGCACATCGTTTGAATAGGTACGGCTCATCCCAAACATAATGTTTGACTTCTTTGAAGAATTTCTTCCGTTGCTGAGTTGTCCATTCTAACGGCCATTTTCCTGATACAATGTAATTAACATAATCAGCATACCAAGGTATTTCCTGCTGTTTTATGGTAAATAGCTGTTCATCTGGAAAAGTTTCTTTGATTAATAGGTCTTTGCCAGTATTTCTCCATTTTCAAGCCTTGATAGATGATCTGCCACTTGGTTTTCTGTTCCTTTCCTGTCTCTGATCTCCACATCGAATTCTTGCAGAAGAAGTATCCAACGGATCAATCTGGTTTGGCATCTTTCTTCGAGATCAGGTATTTGATTGCTGAATGATCTGTGTAGACCACCACTTTGGGACCCAACAGATAAGAGCGGAATTTGTCAAAAGCGAACACAACTGCAAGTAACTCCTTTTCAGTGGTTGTGTAGTTAAGTTGAGCTTCATTCAAAGTTCTGCTGGAGTAGTAAATGGTGTAGAATATCTTTGCCTTGCGTTGTCCCAAAACTGCACCTACAGCAAAATCACTAGCATCACACATTACCTCAAATGGAAGGGTCCAGTCTGGTGCTACTATGATGGGGGCAGAGACCAGCTTCTGTTTTAAGATCTCAAAAGCTTCCTGGCATTCATTGGTGAAGTTGAAAGGTACATCTTTTTCCAGAAGATTGCAAAGAGGTTTTGAAATTTTGGAAAAATCTTTGATAAATCTCCGGTAAAATCCTGCATGTCCAAGAAAACTCCGAATTCCTTTACTGATGTTGGTGGAGGTAGTTTTTCAATTGTCTCAATCTTTGCTTTGTCTACCTCGATTCCCTTTTGTGAGATCCGGTGTCCAAGAACTATGCCTTCTTGCACCATAAAGTGGCATTTCTCCCAGTTGAGTATCAGGTTAGTATTTTCACATCTTTGTAATACCTGTTCAAGATTTAACAAACAATGATCAAAAGAATCTCCAAACACAGAAAAGTCATCCATGAAAACCTCCATACTCTGCTCCAGCATGTCTGAGAAGATAGCCATCATACAACGCTGAAATGTGGCTGGGGCATTACATAATCCAAATGGCATCCTGCGGAAAGCAAAAGTACCATAGGGACATGTAAATGTGGTTTTCTCTTGATCTTCTGGGGCGATGGCAATCTGATTGTATCCTGAATATCCATCCAGAAAGCAGTAGAACTCATGTCCTGCCAATTTGTCCAGCATCTGATCAATGAATGGCAGCGGAAAATGATCCTTCCTTGTGGCTTTGTTCAGCTTCCTATAGTCCATACATACTCTCCATCCAGTCACCGTTCTTGTTGGGATTAGCTCATTCTTTTCATTGGTAACTACAGTAATTCCTCCTTTCTTCGGTACACACTGCATAGGACTTACCCAACTGCTGTCTGAGATAGGATAGATGATGCCAGCATCCAACCATTTGATGATTTCTTTCTTCACAACTTCCTTCATGATTGGATTGAGTCTCCGTTGATGTTCTACTGTGGGTTTGTACTCATCGTTCATCAGGATCTTGTGCATGCAGAATGATGGACTAATGCCTCGAATGTCTGCTATAGTCCAGCCAATGGCTTTCTTGTGCTCTCGTAACACCCTCAATAACTTTTCTTCCTGCTCCAATGTTAGAGAAGATGAAATAATAACAGGTAATTCAGAAAATTTTCCAAGAAATGCATACCTGAGATGACTTGGAAGTAACTTCAGCTCCAACTGTGGTGGTTCTTCAATCGAAGGCTTGATCCGATCTTTCTTTGGTAGTTCCAAACTTTCAATTGGTTGTGTTATTTTGAAACGAAATGGCTTGTCAAGATAGTTGATATATTCCAGAATTTCAGCATCAAACTCAGTTTCAGTTATGTTGGTGATGCAAGCTTCAAGTTTATCCGTAGGAACTGTATTAGTATCATGAATGATACTTTCAACAACATCAATTCTGAAACATTCTTCCTCTTTTTCTTCACTTGGAAATTTCATGGCTTTGAAAACATTGAAGGTAACTTCTTGGTCCTGAACTTTCATGGTTAGTTCTCCTTTTTGTACATCAATCACAGTTCGTCCTGTTGCTAAGAATGGTCTCCCAAGGATGATTGGCACATCTTTGTCTTCATCCATGTCAAGGATAATGAAGTCTGCTGGAAGAATGAGTTTATCAACTTTGACTAGCACATCTTCAACTACTCCTCTTGGAAATGCAAGTGTTCGATCAGCAAGTTGCAATGAAACTGAGGTAGGCATTGCTTCTCCAATTTGCAGTTTTCTGTAAATAGAAAAAGGCATTAAATTAACACTTGCACCTAAATCACATAAAGCCTTACCGAAGTTATGTTCTCCAATGATGCAAGGAATGGTGAAACTTCCAGGATCCTTCAACTTTGGGGGAAGTTTTCTCTGAATGATGGCGCTGCATTCTTCTGATAATGCTACTGTCTCATAATCTCCCAATCTCCGTTTTCGTGAAAGAATATCTTTCATGAATTTAGTATAGCTGGGCATTTGTTCCAAAGCTTCTGCAAAAGGGATGTTGATGTGCAGCTTTTTGAAAACCTCCAAGAATCGAGCAAAATGCTTGTCCAGTTTACTTTTCTGAAGGCTTGAGGAAAAGGTGGAGGTGGAGTGATCTGTTCTTTTTCCTTTGCTTCTTTTTCCTCCATATGTTTCTCTGCTTCTTTTGGAATATTTGCAGTTGTTGTTTTGGCTCCAACATCTTTGTTGATTTCAGTACCACTTTTTAACATGATGGCATTACACTGCTCCTTTCCATGTTCCTTGGATTTGGTTCTGTGTTGCTGGGAAGGGTACCTGGCTGGTCGGTCTGTAACTCTGAGCATTGGCCAGTTGTCCAATTTGATTCTCTAGTGCTTTGATGGAAGCAGATTGGCTTTGAAACATAGCATCGTACTTTTTTAACTGAGCCAACACTTCTGCTATTCCTGGTTCATTTGTCTGCTCCTGGCCTTTGTTATGTTGCTGAAATCCAGGTGGTGGATAGTTCTGTTGTTGGCCTGAATTGTTGCTCTCCATGAAAAATTGGGATGATTCCTCCACCCTGGGTTGTAGGTGTTGGAATATGGATTGTTCCCCTGTCTGTTGAAATTGTTGACATAATTCACCGTTTCTTCATGTTGATTTTGTTCTTTTGCTTCTCCATATGGTGAATTGTGGTTCCAATGTTACTTGCTTGCCTAGAGTCTCCATGAATTTGCATATCTGATCCAGTTTGGTACTGACTGCTGAATTGGCTCCAACCTCATAAATTCCAGCAATTCGTTGAATCATGCTCCTTTCTGTTGGCCACAATGAATTGTTGTTGGCCATTTCTTCAATTAGGTCCCAAGCTTGATCTTCTCCTTTTGCCATTAATGCTCCTCCGGCACCAGCATCAATTGTGGTTCTCATAATTCCAGAAAGTCCATTATAGAATGTTTGGACTTGAAGCCATTTTGGAATATCATGGTGAGGACATTTCCTGAGCAAATCTTTGTACCTTTCCCAAGCTTCGTAGAGAGTTTCTGATTCTTGTTGTACAAAGGATGTGATGTCATTCCTCAACTTTCCAGTTCTGGCTGGTGGAAAGTACTTTGCAAGAAATTTGGTGGCTAAAGCGTTCCAAGTGGTGATGGAACCAGCTGGTAGTGAATGTAGCCAAGCTTTACCTCTGTCCTTCAAAGAGTATGGAAAAACACGAAGTCGCATTGCTTCTTCAGCTTCTCGGTTGTAATTGAAAGTACCGCAAACTTCCAGGAAGTTGCTGATGTGGGCATTAGGATCTTCAGTTGCATTCCCTCCAAACTGTACTGATTGTTGTATCATCTGAATGCAAGTTTTGATGTCACCTGCATTTGCTGGTAAGGGAGGAAGTACAATACATGAAATGAGTCTGTCAACCACCGGAATGGTTCTGTCTCGAATGGGAATTGGTGGTGCAACCTCCAAAGGTTCAGATTCCATGTTAACAATTGCTTATTGGCCTTGTCGTCTTTCCCTTCTCAATTGTCTGATGGTTCTTTCAATTTCTGGGTCAAGCGGTTGTAGTTCAAAGCTTTTGGTTCGTCTCATTTAGATTATGATAACCTGAAACACATTAAAACGAAAAATAATAAAAGTAAAAAGGAAAAATAGAACAAGTAACGTATCTAACCTTAAAACTAATAATAAAAGATAATACAAGTAACAATCACCGCCAGAAGTCCTGAAACTTTATTATCTACAAAAGAATACAAAACACATCAAAATATTCACAAAGGTCACAAAACTCAAGAAAAATACAAATATGCCAGAACTTACTGGTGAAAGTACTTTGCAAGAAATTTGGTGGCTAAACGTTCAAGTGGTGATGGAAAAGCTGGTAGTGAATGTAAGCCAAGCTTTACCTCTGTCCTTCAAAGAGTATGGAAAAACACGAAGTCGGCTTGCTTCTTCAGCTTCTCGGGTGTAATTGAAAGTACCGCAACACTTCCAGAAGTTGCTGAATGTGGGCATTAGGATCTTCAGTTGCATTCCCTCTAACTGTACTGATTGTGTATCATCTGAATGCAATTTTGATGTCACCCCCTGCAGTTGCTGGTAGGGAGGAAGTACACTACATGAAATGAGTCTGTCAACCACCGGAATGGTTCTGTCTCGAATGGGAATTGGTGGTGCAACCTCCAAGGTTCAGGTTCCATGTTAACAATTGCTTCTTGGCCTTGTCGTCTTTCCCTTCTCAATTGTCTGATGGTTCTTTCAATTTCTGGGTCAAGCGGTTGTAGTTCAAAGCTTTTGGTTCGTCTCATTTAGATTATGATAACCTGAAACACATTAAAACGAAAACAATAAGTAAAAAGAAAATTAGATACAAGTAACGTATCTAACAAGCGCACGTATCGTTCAAGTAGTATAAAAAGATATCGATCCCACAAGGACTTATTACCTATTCTATTAATTTTATGAGGTTAAGTGATTACTGATATCTAACAAGTTGTTTGATTAAAATGACGATGATTCTAAATTTAAAACAAGTAAAAGAATTGAGAGTAGATTAATGAGAATTAAAACTATCTAGGGTTGTGAATTCTTCCAATTTTAATTAAAAGATGAAGTAGTTAAATTATAGTGGGTAAAATATTGAGTTATTAATCTGGAATACTAAATTATGTAAAAGCCTCTTTCGAACGATCATTACAAATACCTAGAATAATCAATTGAACCATATGTCTATGTCAATTAAATTACCTTGATTCATTAAGATTGAATTCCAATTATGATTACCCCCGCCCAACAGGTATATTCCTATCCTGTAAGGAAATCTATTAAAGGTTTATCTATCCTTAAAGAAGATCGTGGGTTGTTGAGTATAAGGTCTTTAAACTTAAAGTCTCTATGTCTAGTTCATTTTAAGTTTAACTAATTAATTTTATTAATGGCCAGTTAATAAAAAGGCATTAAGATTATGACTCAACAAATAACTCTTTAAATTACCCAAACTATAATCTAACCCTTTTTAAAAAAACAGTGATATTAGATTTTATCACAACCCTAAATATTTAACTTAGTTACAATACATAGTTAAAGCTGATAAAAACTTAAAAGACATAAAATGAAATTGCTGAAAAGTAATTGTAGAATAATGAATTGCAATAAAAAGAAATGAAATGCTAAGATAAAAGGAAATAACTTCTACTATATACTATTTAGATATCTCTCATAAAATAATAATAAATATACTTGTGATATTTTAAACCAACCGTCCGGAATGGCGGTATCCTCATTAAGTCAAATTCAAATCTACCAGCCATAAGGCGGAACAGTAATATAAATTTAAACCAACCGACCTAGAATGGCGGTATCCTCATTAAGTCAGGTTTAACCAGTTTAAATTGAATAACCAACCGACCTAGAATGGCGGTATCTTTTTATTAATTCAGGTTTTAAATAGTTTATATATTATATTTTAAGGGAGATTAATCTAAATAGCAAAAGTAAAAGAATTACCTTATTACCTCAGCATAGAGACGTTACCCCCTCATGGATGGATAGAATTACTACTACAAAGCGTAAATAGAACTGAATAAAAGAAGAAAATATGAAGAACTCTCAATTTATTTATAAGGATTTCAGAGGAAGAGGTACATTTGAAACTAAAAATTCGAAATCTATTTATAGGCAAAAAAATCTAATTTTTTATTATTATTTTTCCTAATTTTTATTACTTTATTATTTTATTATTTTATTATTTTTTTTTTTGGATCGTTGAATTTTCGACACGTGGCATGGTGTGCTAAAAATGACGGCTCGTTGAATCTTTGACATGTGGCATGGTGGTGCAATTACCAAAATACCCTCGGTGTCGGGACGCCCAAAATTACCAAAATACCCTTTTTGCCAAATTTCACAATTTTGCTCCAAATCACCTCCAGAATATCCTGAAACTTTATTTCGGTGTCGGGATGTCCAAAATTACCAAAATACCATGTCGGGATGCCCAAAATTACCAAAATACCCTTTTTGCCAAATTTCACCAAATTTCACAGTTTTGCTCCAAATCACCTCCAAAATGTCCTGAATCTTTATTTAGCTGCAAAATAACACAAAACACATCAAAATATTCACAAAACTCAAGAAACTATACAAAATATCAAGTTAAATGAGTGGGAAATAGTGATACATTTATCACTCATCATTGGACTGTATTATAGTGCATTATATAATTGGATTATAGTAATCAATATATTTGAATTAATTAATTTCAATTAATAGTTGATTTTATAGTTGGACTATAGTAATCAATATAATTGAGGTTAATTGATTTAAATTATATTTGATTGTATAGTTGGACTATAATAATCATTATAATATATAGTACCACAAATCGTTGATTAAATAGTTGGACTATTAAAATCAAGATAAAATTGGAAGATTGACATTTAAAACATAATCCTAGGGAAAATGTATTTAAATGGTTTAATTTTCAAATTGGGAAAATAATTTCAGGATGGTCCTGAAAAATAATAAGTTACTTTATTTGATAAAATAACATATTATGCCTAAGCCCGAAGTTAAGCAAATAGTCAAGCATAATCTTTGGAAGATTTATGTAATGATAACTTTAGTGCTTAATCCATTCAGCTTGTCACAGTAGACTCCTTAATTTCTTGATCAGAACTAAGGATTAGATCCTTAAAGTATGATACTGAAATTGAAGGATATTCATAAATCTATACTTAGATTTTAGAAGTACTAAAATTGCAATAGTAAACTCTTGGAGAGTTAATGACTATTCTCAAGGAGACAAAGTCAAAGTTTGCAATGAGGCAAGTAGAGCAAGGCGCACCTTACGTCGATATTTTAGAAGGTCAAGGCTTGGCCAAAGGCTTCTGGAATGTTAAAAGGGGAAAAGGCAAAATCATTATAATCTTCTGAGAAGATAAAGGACATATCCCAAAATGTCTGCCTAAATGTGGCAAACGGGATCGCGGAAGCGTGACTGCCATTTGAACAAAGTAGACATGAAGGAATTGAAGACGAGCAAGGCTTTGACTTCAAATATGTTTGTCAATATTATGTTCACTACTAGTATTAAAATTAGATTTTAAATACTTAGTGTGGTACATAAAATATATGTATTGATGTTCAGAATCTGTTTTGAACAGAATACTGACTTCAATAGAGATTAATCTGCGATTTGGAAAAGGTACGAAATTCACTGTTTTAACCGTAGATACCTAAATTTAGGAACTACATTCGGGTGTGTACTTAAATTAGGAAACTGTTATAATGTGACTAGTTTGACTAGATACATTATCTCTATATCAGTGTTTAACCCGATGCGGGTGAACCTTTATATTCTAGAACACTAAAGTGTTTTATTATATAAAGATGATATTGAGATATACACATTAGATGTGAATAACAGCATTTATATTTTGAATATAAATAAATCTCAAACATATAACATGACAAAAAAATAGCTCAAACTGATTTGATCAGAAGAAACTATATTGTGGCATTGTTGTCTGGGACACAATTAAACAAGAATCGTATATCCGCACTTTTGAAGAGTGGGTACTCGGACTAATTTGTTTCCTTTCAAATAAAGTCTACGAATCTAGTTTATTGGGCAAAGTGCCTAAAACACCTTTACTTGGTAAAAGTGTAAATGCCACCGACCTGTTAGCCCTAGTTCATAGTGAAGCAAGTGGGCCCATGTCTAGCTAGGCTAGATGTGGATATGAATATTTCGTGACCTTTACGGATGTGGCATCGCGTTATGGTTATGTGTTTCTTTTGAAGAACACAAATCGGAAACTTTTAAATTTTCGACACGAAATAGACAAACATATCGGCTATAGTATTATACTGTCACGGTAAGACAGTAATGGAAAATACTTAAGCAATAAGTTTCTAATTTAATAGAAAGAGTATAATATTCTTTCTATGAGGACTCCTCCCAGAACACGTCATCCTAGCGGTGTGTCCGAACTGAGTAACCTAATTTTGTTAGACATGATAAGGTTAATCATGAGTCGCTCTGAGCTACCATTTCCTTCAACGGATAAGCATAAACAGTGCAAAACTTAATTAGAATAAGGTTCCATTAAAATCTGTTTGACAGATATCATATTAGATATGAACGGGAAAGAAACCAGGTTTCTCATTCCTAGATATTTGGGTATGCTAGGCATATGTTTGGATGATACCAAACTAAAACCCAAATTGGATAAGTGCCAATTGTAGGTTATCCTAGAGATACCAAAGTATAATACTTATACAACTCACGAGAGAACAATAAGATTGTTGCTCACCATGCGATTTTCCTAAGAGGAATACCGATATGCAGTGGTAAGTGGGAGGATAGTAAAACTCGATGAAAATCGGAGTAATACTGTTCAAGGCACCGATTCCTAATGGAACACATATAGTTCATCAAGGATGAAACTATACCATAATCTTCGTATACACAAGAACCGCATATGTCGGAGAGAGTCAGAAAATAACCTGGGGTATGGGTTTCTGATCTCACCTCGTATAGATGTCAATCTTTTGAGGTATACCAACTGACTACGTATAAGGAAGTGATACAAGGTATCGACTCCCTAATTATGGCAAAGTGCCATGAGTCCGAAATGGATTCCATGTATATCAACATGTTTAGAACTAGTTGTTGTACCGTAAGGCATTGTGCCTATTGGTACTGTATAAGTCTTCAAGGAAGACATACATGGAAGGTAACATACCAACGTACTAAGCTAGGCTTGTAGCGGAAAGGTATCGTTATCAACATTGTGTTGATTATGATTTAACCTTTTACATGTTGCCATGGTAAATCCATTTGGATAATGCTTGCTAAAGCTGCGTGTTTCATTTATGAAATATGACAGCTGAATGGCAAAATCGCTTTCCTGAAAAGGAAACCATTTGGAGGATGTTTACTACATCCTGTCGGTTTTGTCGTACCAAAACTAGCAAACAAGGTTTACAGGTTATTCGATCCATGTTTGGATTGAAGCAAGCATAGGTTCTTGGAATTATCGTTTTGATGTAATCATAATTGTTTATGATTTAATTCAAAACGAGAATGATTCTTGTGTATATAAGAGGGTTAGTGGGAGTGCACTGACAGTGGCTGTCCTATAAATAATGATAATATGTCATTTCTTGGAAATGATATTCCCATAATAAAATCGGTGAAAGCTTGGCTTTCAGAAAACTCTCCGAGAACTTGTACATTGAAAAATGTACGCGACCTGGTATCTCATACGCTTTGAGCATATGGATTCACAAACAGGCCAATCCAAGTGATAGTCACTGGATTGAAGTTAAGAACATTTGTTAGTATCTTAGAGAACTAAGGATGATGTCTTAGTCTATGGAGATGGAGAACTTGAAGTGACTGGGATCACTGTAGCAAGTTTCCTAACCGATAAAACGACTATAAGTCACAAACGGTACTACAAAGTTTGAATAACGGTACAGTAAGCTGAAAATCTTCCAAGCAAGTTACTGTTACCGAATAAACAACAAATGCGGCTTATTGCTGCAGCTGAGGCGGCAATAGAAGCCTTCTGGGTCGACAATAAATCTAATTAGATTAGATATAATTCTGTTAGCAGCTAAGCTAGGCTTGAGCACAGGCTAAAGAATTAATGGTCTCATCAACGATCCAGATATATACTTCGATATTCATCTGATTCGTACGGATCATACATCGTGGCGATGTGATGATCTTATAAATCGCATCAGACGATAATCATGCAATTCCGCTGACGAAAGCCTTTTCTCAGCAGTTTGAGCCAACCGTATATAGTTCGGGTGTCAGGCACTCGAGAGAATGGGTATAGGCCAAGTGGGAAATTGTTGGACAATTATGACCAATAGCGTCACTATGTGTACAGATCATGGTGTTGTTGTACAAATTAACTATGTGACAAAGGAGATTGCACTCTTATCATTTGTGATTAGATCACCTAGATGTATAAATGATAGGAGGTCCATATGATTTGTTCCTGGATGGAGAATGATATGAGACAGTATCAGTCCACGAAAGATAAATCATTAAATATCCCTAGTCAAAGTATTATCGAGATTGGACATCGATAAATACGTAAAAGACTAGTATTACACTTGTGCGTGTTGTGAGGGCACAACGTCATAGTTCTCATATATTTGGGTATAGGATACTCATGCAAGTGTAATAGGAGGTTGTGTTTTACCGATGGTACGGGAAACAGCTTCGCTCTGGATAGACCCCCTCGGAATTCCACTGGTATTATGACTATGTGTCTATGGAAGTCCGAAATCAGGGTAGGTGTGTTTGGTCTTAACCTGAGACTTGCACCGCTAATACTTGCGACAATCAATATACTTTGGTTGAGGTCGTCCAGGGCTTTAACAGGTTCTGTGTACGCCAATACTGGGTATATTGAGAATCGTAGTGTGTTGGGTGTGATGTCAAGAGGGAAGTGTCACTCCAGTCATATGGAGATGATGGTCACGTAGGATACGGGACTGGTTCTCTTAAATACTGCAGCTATCGGGATAAAATGACAAGGTCAGGTTTATCCGATTATAGAGACTAATCACCAGACATCCGACATGTGCTTCGTACGGGGCAGACACAATTCCAGCCCCAGACCTAGCACGAGATCATTTGATACTGGACAGAAATACGCAATACGACGGTATACTACGCTTGATACAGATCCTATATTCATGTAAGGATATTTCTGGAGAATTAGGTAGGCATGGCGCTTTGCTAGAGGCCAACCTTGTCTTGTAAATCGGTATAAACGTAGTACGAGGTACTTACGTGTTCAGACAGTCCGACGACCGAATTTACTGCCAACATATCCGGGGATCTCATGGGTCGCTTCCCAAAGATTCACCGATGACGTATAACTCGCACTTTAAATTAATCTGGGATTAATTAGATGAGAGAGAAAGTTAATCTGGGATTAATTACGGAGATATTTTATCTGGATAAAATATCATTAAAATAGAGATAACGATTAATTTGGAATTAATCGAGAAATTAATATATTTGATATATTAAACGAAATTGGATTTCGACGCGGAATTAAAATTAGATTTTAATTCGGTCGAATGAATTAATTTAGAATTAATTCGTTAGCGACGTGAATAATGACTTCGCTAGGCGTAATCATTTAATTACGACGCAACGGAAAATTCATTAATTTGGAATTAATGAACCCGAGCCCGAGATTATTTGCGAGTGCATTCGCATTTCGAATTCGAGTGTGGCACGCAAGTCAAATCAAGCGTCAAATCGCTAGTCGCATCAAGCGTCAAATCACTTGTCACTTTGAGTGCTGTGACTTGACAACTTGTGATTGATGTGATTGAGTGATGTGTGTGGTTGTTGACTTTAATGGTTTGACTTTTAAAAGCCAAATTCATTCCAAATGCATTTGAAATTCAAATGTGTGTATTTAATACACAAATTTGGAACAACCAAATTGAATTCTCTCTTCCTTTCATCTCTCTCATCTCAAGCCCAAAGGGGCAAACTTTCTGGTTTTCTGTTCAGCAAAAACCGAGAGAGTGGGAAGCCAAGAGTGGGATTTTGTGGCAAAATCTCAAGTGCTAGCACACTTACGAGACATGCGAAGGTGATAGGGAAGTCTACCCATGAGCCGGGAATCGTTTGACGAAGCTTGGAGCTTGACGAATGACCCAAACGGAGGCCAAACCAGTGAGTTGTTTCAGCTCACTGCCGAACCAGTGGAGAGGCAGAATCTGAATTTTAGTTGCCTCCGTGTCGCTCAACCGCTCAATGTAAGTATTCTGCAACTTCCTCGATTTATATTCGCACTTGATTCATGCTCATTATTGATCTTGAGACCTTAATAGAAACCAACAGTTAGATGGTCTACATTATAAAGAGTCAGAAAAGATGCAGTGGAAATGTCACAAATGATTCTACTGTACGTAGAATTAATTGTAACTTATGAAGTATTGACTTATGAAATTACAAAGTGACCTTATAAATTAGAAGTTTTGATATTGGTGTTGTGTTTGCGGTTGACTGCATAATATTTTTGACCCGATCCTTAAATACTTAGTCAATTCAGTAGCTATAGCACAATATTGATATTGCATTTGAGTCATATTACTGTATAACTTAGGTTATACAAAATATGAATGATGCAAGTTAAAGGAAATGTTTTGGGTTTGTTAGACAAACTCAATATGTTATAGCGGACTTACGTGTTATTGCCTACCTCTTGAGTGAAAGGTCAGCTTTTGAGGACCATGTGTTTGACAATTATGACCCATAGTGTCACTATTTGTACAAATCATGGTGTTGTTGTACAAATTAACTATGTGACAAATGAGATTGCACTCTTATCATTTGTGATTAGATCACCAAGATATATAAATGATAGAAGGTCCCTGTGAATTGTTCATAGATTGAGAATGATATGAGACAGTATCAGTCTACGAAGGATAAATCCATTAAATATCCCTAGTCAGAGCATTATCGAGATTGGACATCGATGAATGCGTAAAAGACTAGTATTACACTTGTGCGCGTTGTGAGGGCACGACGACATAGTTCTCATATATTTGGGTATATGATACTCATGCAAGTGTAATAGGAGGTTGTGCTTTACCGATGGTACGGGAAACAGCTTTGCTCTGGATATACCCCCTCGGAATTCCATTGGTAGTATGACTATGTGTCTATGGAAGTCTGAAATCAGGGTAGGTGTATTTGGTTTTAACCTGAGATTTGCACCGCTAATACTTGCGACAATCAATATACTTTGGTTGCGGTCTTCCAGGGCTTTAACAGGTTCTTTGTACTCCAATGTTGGGTATATTGAGAATCGTAATGTGTTGGGTGTGATGTCAATACGGAAGTGTCACTCCAGTCATATGGAGATGATGATCGCGTAGGAATACAGAACTGGTTCTCTAAAAAGGTTGCAACCGTCGGGATAATATGACTTGGTAATAATTATCCGATAATAAAGAGACTAGTTGCTCGTAATCCGATATATGCTTCGTACGGGGCAGACACTGTACCACCCCCAGACCTTGCATGTGATCATCCGATACTGGATCGAAATACGCAATACTATGTATACTACGCCTGATATAGATCCTTTATTCATGTTAGGATATTTCTGGAGAATTGGGTAGGCATGGTGTTTTGCTAGAAGCCAACCTTGTCTTGTAAATCGGTACAAACGTAGTACGAGGTACTTACGTGTTCGGATAGTTCGACGACCAAATTTACTGCCAACATATCCGGGGGATCTCATGGGTCGCTTCCCCAAGATTCACCGATGATGTATGACTCGCGCTCTAAATTAATCTGGGATTAATTAGAAGAGAGAGAAAATTAATCTGGGATTAATTACGGAGATATTTTATCTGGGATAAAATATCATTTAAAGAGAGATAACGATTAATTTGGAATTAATCGATTAAATTAATATATTCGATATATTAATCAAAATTAGATTTCGACGCGGAATTAAAATTTGATTTTAATTCGGGCGAACGAATTAATTTAGAATTAATTCGTTAGTGACGTGAATAGTATTTATGCTAGGCATGATTATTTAATTAAATTAGATTTAATTACGTCGCAACGGAAAATTCATTAATTTGGAATTAGCGAACCCGAGCCCGGGATTATTTGCGAGCGCATTCGCATTTCGAATTTGAGTGCGGCACGCAAGTCAAATCAAGCGTCAAATCATGTCACTTTGAGTGATGTGACAATTGATTGATTGATTGATGTGAGTTGATGGAAGTGAAACAAGCATTTAATGCTATTTTGGAGCCAAAATTTGGGTGTTGACTTTTGGAAAGCTTTTGCACAATTTTGGATATGTTTATTATTTGATTTTGGAAATCAAAAAGCTAACAACACACACTTCCTTCTCTCTCTCTTTTTGCTCACGAATGGGAGCCAATTCTCTCTCTCTCTCACGCCCTTTAGGGGCTGTTCTTCCTCTGTTTTGGCAGCCCACTGTCGTGAACCAAGAAGAAATGGGAAGCTTAGAGTCGCGATTGTTTGGCAAAATCGGGAGTGCTAGCACACTACGAAGTCATGCAAAGGTGAAGGAAGTCCACCCATGAGCCGGGAATCGTTTGACGAAGCTTAGAGCTTGTTCAAGGACCTCAAAAACCGAAAATGGAGGGCTGCAGATCAGTCACTACCGAGCAGTCCATGGAGGTAGAATTTCAGTTTTGTTCGTCTCTGCGTCGCTCAACCGATCGATGTGAGTATTCCGTGACTTTCTCGATTGTATTCACACATGTTCATGCTTGTTTATTGATCCTTGGGACCTTAGCAAACTCCAACATTGGTATCATGAGTAAGGAAAAACATGAAAAAGTTTAGGGCTTAAAATTTGGGTAAACTTGATTTTGAACATGTATAATGAAATTGGATGAATTTGTATCCTTAAATGTGTTTTAATTGATGATTGATTGGATCAATTTGATTAAAAATTGTTTGGAACAAATTTGCCCAAATTTTTGTGTTGGCCGAATTTGGTGTCCTAAATGTGATCTTGGTGTTTTTTGATTTTAATCATTGGATGAGTTGGAATCATGTGGGTGTGTTGATTTATGTCGATTTGGATTTAATTGGATTGAAACCCAATCGGATATAAATATCCCCAAATTACCGAGAACAATATAAGCATGATTGGGTTTGATTTTTGATCAAAATGTGTTGGACACTAATTGAAGTAATTGAGCATGATTAATTAGGCTAATTGGTGTTTTAGAAATATTGATTTGGGTGATTAATTGTGTTATACACTTTAGTGTAATTAAATTGGGAAAATTGGATTTTTGAAATTTAATTATATTGGGCCTAATTTTGGAAATTGGACTTTGAAAGTTGTTATTGGGCTTAGTTGTACTAAGTTAGGTTTAGGCCAAATGGATTGGATCCAATTGGGCCCAAAACCGCCTCCATAAAGCCCAAATGCGACTTTACGGACCTTTAAAGTTAAATTGGGCCTAATGGGCCTAAATTGATTTCTTGGCTTATGGGGTAACTCCCGGATTGGATTTTGGTTATTCGGTTTGACCCGAGTTGACCAAAAGTCCACGCCTTAATAAATTAATTAAAAGCCTATGGACTTTAATTAAATTGACGTTGGACGTTAATCGGGCTTTGAGACCCGTTGCGAATAAATTTGGAATTTAAGTCGTAAAGGTTCGTAATTAAAGTGTAGTATTTAATTTGGAATTATATAGCGAATTAGTATTAAATACAAATTGAATTGGATTTAATTTTGTAGTTTAATTTAATTCGAGAATTCGTACTTTGAGTACTTATTCGCAAAACGAGTTTGACTCGAACAAAATCAAATCGTTGTTTGAACATTGGATGGTCACTAATTGTCAGATTAATTAATTTGATTAGATTGATTGATAACATGCTTGTGTGAATACATGGTTGCGATGCATGAATAATGTATATCAGGTGGATATTAGATGGGTGGGGCAATTTTAGAAATTGTTGTAATAAATTTGCAATTTATTAATTGACCTACGTGTCTAGCCTTATTACCTCCTTATTCTTTGTATTCTATTCTCACCTATTCCCCTCAATGTAAATGAGGTTTCTTTAGAAGTGTAGTGTAACAGGTAGAAGTAATACATGTGCTAGCGGGAGAGAGAAAGGGAGAGATTTGATCTAGGATCAATGTGTAAAGTATCCATCCGCATATCATTATTATTTTTTATACGCGCTTTATTATGTATTTAGAATGCATGTTTAAGGGTGTATGATGATGAGACCTTAACAAAGATAATAAATTGGATGCCAATTTGCACTCGAAAAACCCTCGCAAAATATTAAGCGTCTTTCCTTCCATTGAGTGATTCTCACTCAAGATCCGAGACTGACATTGGCTTGTTGGCCAAAGTCATGGCCTTTGTTCGTCGATGATGTGTTTGAATCACGAGAGCTTTGTTCCATATTGGTGTCTTGTCCAAGTTGTGGTTTGTTGGCCAAATTCAAGACCACTTCTTGTCCATCGACATTGATTACGAAGCTTTCCATGGTCAATTGGTCGCGCTTGACTGAGATCACTAAGTTTGTTGTGCAAAAGCCAAGGCTTAGTTGATTCAGAGGAAAAAGGTTAGGTAATACATTGGATCTATTGGCATATATAAGATATATGTTTCGGACTTGCATGTCCCCCTACTGGATCTAGGAATTGGATTGGATCCATTGATCTTAGAGATCTACCTAGTTAATTATCATACAATTTGTTGGCCAAAGTCAAGATTGTGTGATATTTAACGGGATCCTAGCCTGCTAGGAAACACGGTTTCCCGAGTACTCGACAGAGGGTTAGAGGCTCGCCGAAAAATAGTGGGAGGCAAGAATTGAATTTGCAATACTCGTTTGATTACTTGCCATACGCGCTCAAAACAAATATCATTCGTCAAATAATTAAAATGTTAGTTGGACTAATATTTAAATGTTGTTTTTAATAATAGTTGGACTATATTCAAACTATTCATTTATAGTTGATTTTATAATTGGATTATAGTATCAATATAATTGATTTTAATCTATTAAATTATAGTTGATTAAATAGTTGGACTATTGTAATCATTATAAGAAATAGTACCTAAATCGTTGATTAAATAGTTGGACTATTAAAATCAAGATAGAATTGAAAGATTGATATTTAAAACATAATCCTAGGGAAAATGTATTTAAATGATTTAATTTTCAAATTGGGAATAATTTCAGGATTCTCCTGGAAACTAATAAGTTACTTTATTTGATAAAATAACATATTAGGCCTAAGCCCAGAGTTCAGCGAATAGTAGAGCATGATCTTTGGAAGATCATGTAATGATAACTTTAGTGCTTAATCCATTCAGCTTGTCGCAGTAGACTCCTTAATTTCTGAATCAGAACTAAGGATTTGATCCTTAAAGTATGATAATGAAATTGAAGGATCTTCATAAATCTATATTTATATTTTAGAAGTACTAAAATTGCAATAGAAAACTCTTGGAGAGTTAATGACTATTCTCAAGGAGATAAAGTCAAAGTTTGCAATAAGGCAAGTAGTGCTAATCGCACCTTACTTCGATATTCTAGAAGGCCAAGGCATGGCCAAAGGCTTCTAGAGTATTGAAAAGGGCAAAGGCAAAATCATTATAGTCTTCTGGGAAGATAAATGACATATCCCAAAATGTCTGCCTAAATGTGGCAAACGGGATCGCGGAAGCGTGACTGCCGTTTGAACAAAACAGACATGAAGGAATTGAAGACGAGCAAGGCTCTGACTTCAAATATGTTTGTCATAAATATATTCACTACTAGTATTAAAATTGGATTTTAGATACTTAGTGTGATATATATATATTGATGTTCAGAATCTGTTTTGAACAGGATATTGACTTCAATTGAGAATAATTTGCGAATTGGAAACGGGACGAAAGTCGCTGTTTTAACCGTAGATACCTAAGTTTAGGAACTACCTTCGGGTGTGCACCTAAATTTGGAAACTGTTATAATGTAACTAGTTTGACTAGAAACATTATCTCTATATCAGTGTTTAACCCGCTGCGGGTGAACCTTTATATTCTAGAACACTAAAGTGTTTTATTATATAAAGATGATATTGAGATAAACACATTAGATGTGAATAACAGAATTTATATTTTGAAAATAAATAAATCTCAAACGTATAATATGACAAACAAATAGCTCAAACTGATTTGATCAGAAGAAACTAATTGTGGCATTGTTGTCTGGGACACAATTAAACAAGAATCGTATATCCACACTTTTGAAGAGTGGGTACTCGGACTAATTTGATTCCATTCAAATAAAGTCTATGAATCTAGTTTATTGGGCAAAGTGCCTAAAACACTATTTACTTGGTAAAAGTGTAAATGCCACTGATCTGTTAGCCCTAGTTCATTGTGAAGCAAGTGGGCCCATGTGTAGCTAGGCTAGATGTGGATATGAATATTTTGTGACCTATACAGATGTGGCATCGCGTTATGGTTACGTGTTTCTTTTGAAACACAAATCGGAAACTTTTTTAGTTTTGACACGAAATAGACGAACAGATCGGCTAAAATATAAAACCGTCACGGTAAGACCGTAATGGAAAATACTTAAGCAATAAGTTTCTAATACACTTGAAAGAGTATAATATTCTTTCAATGAGGACTCCTCCCGGAACACGTCATTTTGACGGTGTGTCCGAACAGAGTAACCGAATTTTGTTAGACATGATAAGATTAATCATGAGTCGCTCTGAGCTACCATTTCTTCAACGGATAAGCATAAACAGTGCTTAACTTATTTAGAATAAGGTTCCATAAAATCTGTTTGACATATTTCATTTTAGTTATGAACAAGAAAGAAACCGGATTTCTCATTCCTGAAAATTTGGGTATGCTAGGCATATGTTTGGATGATACCAAACTAGAACCCAAATTAGATAAGTGCCAATTGTAGGTTATCATAGGGATACATAAGTATAGTACTTATACAACTCACAAGAGAACAATTAGATTGTTGCTCGCCATGTGGTTTTCCTAAGAGGAATACTGATATGCAGTGGTAAGTGGGAGGATATTATAACTCGATGAAAATCAAAGTGATACTGTTTCAGGCACCGAATCCTTAATGGAACATAAATAGTTCATCAAGGATGAAACTATACCATAATCTTCGAATACACAAGAACTGCGTATGTCAGAGAGAGTCAGAAAATAACTTGGGGTATGGGTTTCTGATCTCACCTCATAAAGATGTCTATCTTATTGAGGTATACCAACTGACAACGTATGAGGAAGTGATACAAGGTATCGACTCCCTAATTGTGACAAAGTGTCATGAATCCAAAATGGATTCCATGTAATTCAACTATGTTTAGACACTAGTTGATGTACCACAAGGCATTATGCCTATTGGTACTATAAGTCTTCAAGGAAGACATACATGGATGGAAACATACCAACGTATAAAGCTAGGCTTTTAGCGGAAAGGTATCGTTATCAACATTGTGTTGATTATGATTCAACCTTTTACCTGTTGCCATGGTAAATCCATTTGGATAATACTTTCTAAAGCTGCGTGTTTCATTTATGAAATATGACAGCTTTACGGGAAAATCGCTTTCCTGAAAAGGAAACCTTTTGGAGGATGTTTTCAACATCCTGACGGTTTTGCCGTACCTTAAACTAGCAAACAAGGTTTGCGGGTTATTCGATCCATGTTTGGATTGAAGCAAACATAGGTTCTTGGAATTATCTTTTTGATGTAATCATAATGGAGTATGATTTAATTCAAAACGAAATGATTCTTGTATATATAACAGAGTTAGTAGGAGCGCACTGACAGTGGCTGTCCTATAAATAATGATAATATGTCATTTCTTGGAAATGATATTCCCATATAAACAATCGGTGAAAGTTTGTCTTTCGAGAAAAACTCTCCGAGAACTCGTACATTGAAAAATGTACGCGATCTGGTGTCTTATACGCTTTGAGCATATGAAGTCACAAATAGGCCAATCCAAGTGATAGTCACTAGATTGAAGTTAAGAACATCCATTAGTATCTTAGAGAACTAATGATGCTGTAATCTGTGGAGAATGAGAACTTGAAGTGACTGGAATCACTACTGCAAGTTTCCCAACCGATAAAATGACTATAAGTCGCAAACGGTACTATATAGTTTGAATAACGGAACAGTGAGCTGAAAATCTTCCAAGCAAGATACTGTTACCGAATAAACAATAAATGGGGTTATTGCTGCAGCTGAGGCAGCAATAGAAGCCATTTGGGTCGATAACAAATCTAATTAGATTAGATATAATTATGTTAGCAGCTGAGCTAGGTGTCAGCACAGGCTAAAGAATTAATTGTCTCATCAACGATCAAGATATATACTTCGATATTCATCTGATTCGTTCGGATCATACATCGTGGCGATGTGATGATCGAATAAATCACATCAGATGATAATCATGCAAATCCGCTGACGAAAGACTTTTCTCAGCAGTTTGAGCCAACCGTACATAGTTCGGGTGTAAGATACTCGAGTGACTGGCTATAGGCCAAGTGGGAAATTGTTGGACAATTATGACCCATAGCGTCACTATTTGTACAGATCATGGTGTTGTTGTATAAATTAACTATGTGACAAAGGAGATTGCACTCTTACCATTTGTGATTAGATCACCAAGATATATAAATGATAGAAGGTCTCTGTGATTTGTTCCTGGATTGAGAATGATATGAGACAGTATCAGTCCAAGAATGATAAATCATTAAATATCCATAGTAAGAGCATTATCGAGATTGGACATAGATGAATGCGTAAAAGACTAGTATTACACTTGTGCGCGTTGTGAGGGCACGACGGTATAGTTCTCATATATTTGGGTATAGGATACTCATGCAAGTGTAATAGGAGGTTGTGTTTTACCGATGCTACGGGAAACAGCTTCTCTCTGGATAGACCCCCTCGGAATTCCATTTGTAGTATGACTATGTGTCTATGGAAATTCGAAATCAGGGTAGGTGTATTTGGTCTTAACCTGAGACTTGCACCACTAATACTTGCGACAATCAATATACTTTGGTTGCGGTCGTCCAGGGCTTTAACAGGTTCTGTGTATGCCAATGCTGGCTATATTGAGAATCCTAGTGTGTTGGGTGTGATGTCAATACGGAAGTGTCACTCCAGTCATATGGAGATGATGATCGCGTAGGGATACAGAACTGGTTCTCTAAAAAGGTTGCAACCATCGGGATAATATGACTTGGTCATGATTATCCGATAATAAAGAGACTAGTTGCTCGTAATCCGATATATGCTTCGTACGGGGTAGACACTGTACTAGCCCCAGGCCTTGCATGTGATCATCTGATACTGGATCGAAATACGCAATACTACGTATACTACGCCTGATGATCATTTATTCATGTAAGGATATTTCTGGAGAATTGGGTAGGCATGGTGCTTTGCTAGAAGCCAACTTTGTCTTGTAAATGGTACAAACGTAGTACGAGGTAAGTGTTCGGATAGTCTGACAACCAAATTTACTGCCAATATATCCGGGGATCTCATGGGTCGCTTCCCCAAGATTCACTGATGACGTATGACTCGCACTCTAAATTAATCTGGGATTAATTAGAAGAGAGAGAAAATTAATCTGGGATTGATTGCGGAGATATTTTATCTGGGATAAAATATCATTTAAGAGAGATAATGATTAATTTGGAATTAATCGATTAAATTAATATATTCGATATATTAATCGAAATTAGATTTCGACGCGGAATTAAAATTTGATTTTAATTCGCCGAACGAATTAATTTAGAATTAATTCGTTAGCGATGTGAATAGTAATTATGATAGGCATGATTATTTAATTAAATTAGATTTAATTACGTCGTAACGGAAAATTCATTAATTTGGAATTAGCGAACCCGAGCCCGGGATTGTTTGCGAGCGCATTCGCATTTCGAATTCGAGTGCGGCACGCCAGTCAAATCAAGCGTCAAATCGCTCGTCACATCAAGCGTCAAATCATGTCACTTTGAGTGATGTGACAATTGATTGATTGATTGATGTGAGTTGATGGAAGTTGAAAGCAAGCGTTTAATGCTATTTTGGAGCCAAAATTTGAGTGTTGACTTTTGGAAAGCTTTTACACAATTTTGGTATATGTTTATTATTTGATTTTGGAAATTAAATAAGCTAACAATACACAACTTACTTCTCTCTCTCTTTTTGCTAACGAATTGGGAGCCAATTCTTCTCTCTCTCTCACGCCCTTTAGGGGCTGTTCTTCCTCTGTTTTGGCAGCCCACTGCCGTGAACCAAGGAAGAAATGGGAAGCTTAGAGTCACGATTTTGTGGCAAAATCAGGAGTGCTAGCACACTACGAAGTCATGCGAAGGTGATATGGAAGTCCACTCATGAGCCGTGAGTCGTTTGACGAAGCTTGGAGCTTGTTCAATGACCTCAAAAACCGAAAATGGAGGGCTGCAGATCAGTCACTGCCGAGCAGTCCATGGAGGCAGAATTTCAGTTTTGTTCGTCTCCGCGTCGCTCAACCAATCGATGTGAGTATTCCGTGACTTTCTCGATTGTATTCACACATGTTCATGCTTGTTTATTGATCCTTGGGACCTTAGCAAACTCCAACACCATGCATATGTGATACATATTTAGATGTGTCTATGATACCGTGGATTGACACTAGAGCAAGTGGGAGAAATTATTAGGGTTGGTGCTCGGAGTGCTAATCTGGATCGTTTTCATGTCCGATTCATGAATACAAACAATTCATTTTTCCATAATATTACTTATTTATGCTAATACTTCTTGCTTTTATATACATATTCGATCTAATTACGATTATATTGGAAATAAATATGATTTAGTGATATATATATATATATTAGACAAAGACCCGATAATATATTTTATACTGCGCGGTTACAAAGTAGTTTGTAGTTGACATTGAGAAGTGACACTACTAGAAGTATATTATCAAATAAAGTTCCTGGTTAAGATTTACTAACACAGGTCGGTTAGTAAAATCCGCTGAGACCAGTACACGTCGTATATCGAGACTTGGTCCAATGGTTTATCCCAATGAACAATGACCAAGTTTGTAGTTGACATTGGGAAGTGACACTACTAGAAGTATATTATCAAATAAAGTTCATGGTCGAGATTTACTAACACGGGTCGGTTAGTAAAATCCGCTGAGACCAGTACACATCGTATATCGAGACTTGGTCTGATGGTTTATCCCAATGAACCATGAGTCTAGGGAGACTCGTATAAATGTGTAGGTGTTTATATTGGATAAACATTGAAAGGTTCACCGAAGATTTCCTAATAGATGGTACACCAACGTCCTTCGACTTGAGATACCATTGTGGATGTATGAGTATCCTCTACACTTTGATGGCAGTCACGTCACCGATCTATTTAGATCAGACCTCCATCTGTTCGTTGGGTGTAGACTGATCCTCATGATATTTTGTGCGTATCAAGATAGGATCCGTCAGTTCCGTGTACAGAGCATAGGTATTCAATGTGCAATTAGCAATCTGTTAAATCCATGGCCCCGTGGTACACTGTAGAAGTTAGTTATGAGTGTTATTAAGAGATTGATAATCGAATCATCGACGGGATTATACCTATAGAGATTTGATGTTTTTATCTATATCTCTGGGATAATCCGGATACCTATGACAGATGGATTATACGTATGCAATGATCTCGACCTGTATGATTCAACGAGTTTATCCGTGGTCGTCATAATTTACGGGTGGGTAGATTATGGACACAAAATTGGATTTTATGACGGATATGCCTGAATCTAGAGAGTCTCACCCAATGTTTAAAAATATGTGGCGGCGCCTCAAGGCGGCGTACCATTGAGGTGCGAGGCGGACCGCCTCGAGGTGGCGAGGCGGGCGCCTCGATCGGAAAATCGAAAAAATAATTAAAATTGTAATATCATAATAATAAAAACATGTTAAATCAAAAATACATTCATTTCTTCATAATTCATAATATGTTCAAACAACTATTGATAACTAATACCTAAATAAGCTATCATTTGTGTCTAGCGTCATGAAGCTTGGGTCAAAATCTCTCTCATCATCATATGGGTCATCCTCCAAAGAACCTCATTCACTGATTTCACCCAAATCAAAAACCCTAATACCCAAATCTACAGATTATATGCGAACCTTATATAATAACATTACATTCAGCAAACAAACAGAAGGAAACAAAGTGCTACACAAGCAGAACAGGTTACCACAAACGCAGAACATGTTACATTCAATAATATATTTTTTTGTTTGAATAAAGCTCTATAATATTTGAAATATCTTTTACTTGAAATAAAGTGCTACACATTCAGGGGAACTACCATGTAGCAATAATATTAACAACCAACAAATCAAAAATCGAAATTGACTCATAAATGAAAAAGAAAAACAAGAAGAACAGGTTACCACAAACACTATCGTCGTCGTCGCTGTCGCTATCACCGAGATCAGAAACATCGCTGAGAGACTAAGAGAGAGAGCAGAGGAGGCCGAGAGAGAGAGAGCAGTATAGGCCGAGAGAGAGATAGTATAGGGGCCGAGAGAGAGAGAGCAATATAACCCTAAAATCATTTTTTTTATAATGTAAATGAAACGACGACATTTTGGAATCCCCAAAATGTCGTTGTTTCATTTAAAAAAAATAAAAATAAAAATAAAAAATTTCGCGTGAGGCGGCCTCCTCATAAGCGTCGAGACGGGCGCCTCAGAAAAACCGAATTAGGCGGCCGCCTCTACCGAATTTTTAAACACTGGTCTCACCAATGAAACATACTTGTAGAGTACTAGAGCTACTTTTATAAATAATATTGATTATTTATAGATCGTTTAACGGTTAAATGATAAATACACGCTTTAAGGGTTTTTCCAACTATTTCCTAATTAATGTGTATTTGATTTGAACACTTGATTTTATTAAATTCACATTAATTAATTGTCAAATAAAGTATTTGGAACTTGTCACAAATAAATGTATTATGGAATATTTAATGTAAATATTATACATATATTTGGATATTTATATTTGTAATTATCTAATTATTTAATTGTTAAATAATTAGATTAATTAAATATAAATATCTTGTAAATTTAATATGGAAAAATGTAATGGGTACATTTGTGCATATATTATTTAAAATGGTTGCCAACTTGATTTTGGCATTTTAATATTGATTAAATTTGTAAAAAACAAAATTACCATTTCACCCTTGGAGAGTCGATCATGAATTATCCTTTTAAGCTTGGATTTTTTCATTTTGCTTCAACTTTTTGGCTTCAAAATATATTTCAAAAAAAGGGATTTGAGAGAAAACCTAAGAGCTAAAGGGGATTTGTTAAGAAAACCATGAAAATTAATGTAATTTCATACTTTTCTTTACTTGAAAATTATCTATATGCCTTTAGACTTAAACATATGGTGTTGTTATGTTTTCTCTATACTTTTGGGTTTGTAATAAGTTTGTTTGAAGCATGAATTAAAGATGTTAGCATGTGTATTTAGTAAAAAAAACGTATTAAGTGTTATTAAGCTTACTTTTGGTTATTTGATAACTTGGTAGCCATTATAGAGTTGCTTAGCCACTCATAAATGACCTAGAATTGTTCTTGAGTTGTTTCATGGTGGTGAGACTTGTTTGGTGTAGTAAGGATTTAATTAAAGTGTTAAATTTTATTAATTTGATGTTAATTTATCAATTTATGGAAATTGTAAAATAACAGTTCATAACCCACTCCAAAGTTGGGGCTTTTCATATATGTGTTAATTAATGATGTATAAATGATGAATATTAATTTTCGTGTTGTTTGGACTTGATCTTGAATGGATTTGAACCAATTTGGACTAAAGTGCAACTCTTGGAAACTTGAGGGACCTCTCGGCAATTTTAGAAAATTTATTTTCTTTAATTGCAAATTATATTTTCATGTATAAGACATGTATAAATCATTTTGGTAGTGACTTGGAATCACATAATTGTGTATTTGACAAATTAGGACTAAAATGATTAAAATGTAAAGTTTTGGGGCATTTCCGTAATTACTGAAAAATCTGGAAATTTTTTCAGAAATTCTGTTTTTAATGTATATTTGATGTACAAATTCTTTTGGTTGTGATTGAAAATCACTTAAGCTTGTTTTGAACAACTTAGGACTAAAATGATGAAAATGGAAAGTTTTGGGGTTGTATGGTAATTTATTGAAATTCTGATTTCTGGGGTAAAAATTTTTGTTTTTGAGTATTGAGTGATTAAAATAAATAAGTTTATTTTAATTACCCAAGAAAAATTAAAGAAATGGGAAAATTTGATTTTCCCTCATTCCGCTGCGTAACCCGGGTATTTTGCCCAAAACCCCAACAGTTAAGACATGTAGTTCGTGAAGGAATCCATGTACAAGTCGGCGGGATGGTTGGTTCGTCAACTACAGTAGCAGCTCCATAGCCCAACATGATAGTGATTCCCCCCATGTTAGTATCCTCTGGTTGTATTTAGCCACCCCAGTAAGCTCTAGATGGACCGCGATAGTTAGTAATGACAGCACCACAGGTTTCAAAAAGACCTTAACCTCCCCCTCATTTTGATACCATGTGATACTAGTCTCTTGACCATACCTCAGTTGAACCAAAATAGATAAAAGTAACAGTGCTCCCAGACTTAGCATAAAATTGGGTGGGGTCATTAAGGAATCCAGTAGAACCCGTATAACATTGGCAACATATTAGCCAGAGCAAGAAGCCATGAGATTTTGATCATAATGAAAGGATGACCATATCATGAATATGAGATACGCCTTGGATTCCCCAGAGACTCGGTCGAACCTTTGCAAAGCCATTCCAACTCTTATCGATTAAGGTACCAGGGTGTCAGGATTTGAAAGTGTGAGCACTTAGACCAGTCAAAACATGCAGCAGCCATGGGAATACGATATGCTTCTTATGAGGCTATTCTGATAAGCATAAGGAGGTCGAAGAAGATGAGGAAGATTGAGTCATCTAGGATATGTAACCGAGGAAGTACAGAGAGATTTGAAGTGGGGCCATGAGATTAGGGAGTGTTACTCCGACTCCTTTCATTTCTAATTAGTTAGTATTAGTAATAGCATTAACATTATATCCACAGGTCAAGAATACTCCAGTAGGTTAAGAAGGTTAGTAAGAAAAGAAATCCTAGTAAGCGACATTGATAGATTATATAGCTAGCCTAAGGGATATGGTAGCCCCCTGAGCTATTTATTTCCGTGTATAAGAATGTGCAACGTGTTTGTGTCATAGAATTTGAGACAAGAAAGCTTTGTGCCAAATCGTTCAAGAACAAATGGCGATATCCCCGATAATAGGAGTATAACTAACAGAAAGAGTTGAGCTAGAAGTCAAGAGATTAAGTTACTTTTCAAGTAGCTTCTTTGACACCAGCAATCCCAAAATAGCCTTATAGTTGACATATGAAAAGAGGTACCCTGGGCTATGCATGGGACGTACTCGTATTGTTTCTAGCACAAGAAGTTGGGCCAAGTAAGCAGCAAGTAATATTAGTCCTTTGACCTCTTCCAGATTGAACCAGATAGCATCAATAGAAGTGATAGAATGACCCCACAGATTAAAAGTACGAAGATAGAGATCGACGTCAAGCGAAGAAGAACATATTTTAGTAAATTCAGGACCACGTGAGTAGAGTTTTCATAAGTATGATAATGACTGACCACAGAGTCTGTCCTGATGGTACTCTCAGAAATAAGAAAGATCATAGAGTATCATAATGTCCTCAGAGTCAGTCAAAGACACATAAGACACATAATGAAACAGCGTGAAAGGGTCGTTGTTATGCTATCTTGTAATTGAAGGAGGTACGAACAGAAATATCATATATATATAAATAAGTGTTGTCCTCATGATAAGACAATCAGATTCTCAAGCATAGTACAAAGCAGGAGAGAGATAAACTTATGGTAAGGACGTTGGGTAGGGCTGTTGAGAGAATATGACTGCTTAACCCATATTCATATAGAAATGGCTAATAATTTACCGATGCCTCAAGCAAGAGACCTAGGCCCATGGATAGTCTACTTCCCTATCAGCGGATATAGAAGTACTAGTCAAGGTAAAAACTAGAAGTCCATGAATAGCAAGGAAAATAAGTACGATTCTAGAGTTTTTTCTCCCAAAGAATGTCAGTTGGTAATATCATAAGGGTAAAGGGGTGACGCAGGAATTGAAGTTGATATGAGGTAGCAGTATTCCCTTTAGTTCGGATTTGAGGACCAATCCTACTTAAGGAGGGGAAAATGTAATAATTCGTAAAAGTTCTAACTACTTCAGTTTGGATTTTTTTCAGAAATGATTCGGTGGTGGCGGAAAAATTTTCATATTCGAGTAACTTCATTAGCTAAAATCTATAATTAATTTTATGGACTAAGATCTCCCATAACATGATTTATTTGTGAAAGAGCAATGTGTGGTGTAGGTTTTAGTATATTACATAATAAAATTAGTTAGATTAAAATAATACAATATCTTAATTATTTATTTACAATTATCTAGATTTTTCTTCTCCTCATATTTAAAGAAGTAAAATCTTTCTAACTATCCTTTCCCATCCGCGAATTACACTTCATTCTCCTTTCTTCTATACGCCATTTCTAAGGTAGCAGAGACAGCGTCTAATCTGAATATTTTTGCCTCTCTCATCCATCCATTTCTTTTCTTCTTGCTTCCTAGGTAGTGTTGTGCTTCTAGAATGCCAACAAAGTAAGTGAATTCAAGCCTTAGCTCTCTAACCTTACTTGGTCGAAATTAGAAGGATTTGGGGGGGTTTTTGAATTTTGAATTTTTAAGGTAATGACCTCCTATCACACGTTCCTTTTGAGTTAATTAGCTTAAAAACTTGTTGTTAAAGCTTGTATGCATTAAAATGTAATGACCTCCCATTATATTTTAATGCATACAATGGGTTTGCTTTGGTTGATTTAATTTGGTTAGGTGACTTGAAATTGATGCTTTAAAAGTTGTTGATAGCTTATTTTTGGTCGTAATGCGCGGTTTTTATGATGAGTGAAGGAAATTTCCATCCCTATATGAGAAGGCTGATTTTCAGCCCTAGAGAATTTTCGGAAAAGTGTTGGATCTGTAATACTCCGCCAGAGGCAGGATGCTACTGGCAGGAGACATGATTGACCCATCTCCATAAGTCTCTGAATTTACCGAAAATTCGGCATAATGTATCCTAAAACTGGATAACCTAGATCACAGTGCAACATCAAAGGGAATATAAGAAAACATCAAACAAATAAAAGGACCACAGGTCCACACAAATCTCATCAAAATCATATCTTAAGGGCTCTGCCCACATTATCTATCAACACTCAAGGGCTATGTGCCCACCATATCATAAACAATCAAAACTTTAACTTAATATACGTACAAACAGCTAGCGTGCTCAGCACGACAAATAAAGCAATGATCAAATATCCTGAATTTCTTAAACTTCTAAACTTCTCTCAAGACACTTGCGAGGGTGATTGTCGCTTGGGTGATCCGCGTCTCGAGCATGAGTTCCAAAGCTAAAGTGGTTGACCCATCTTTAAGCCAACCTGCAAACCTAGCAAACTGGTTTGGTGTGAGTTTTAAAAACTCAGTAAGTAACCATTCTAGTATTACAGAAAATAAGTCCAACATATTAATAGATTAACCGAATTACTAAATTGTTATAAGTTTGAAATTATCGACTTGTTATTATCATTTATTCTTAACCTATGTCAAATTTTCATATTAACATGTCTACATATGTGCCAATCTCATAGCTAACGTTCAAAGCATAAAAAGCAAAGCTCAAATATCATAGAGTATATCGTTGTAGACATTGCATTTTTTGCATGAGCCCGATGATGAGCCTCATATGGAGGCACTACTTGAAAAGTTGCGGAAAACGAATGCCAGAAGGAAGGAAAACCTCCAAAATTAGCCCCCATCGGATTCGGACTCACTAGCCAGCCTCGAACCGCATAACCCTTGCTCCATCCAGCACCTGCTTCGTCAGTCCATTATGCCCTTACACCCTTCAACTTCGGCTCATCCACCCTCTAACCATGCGGCCCATGTATAATCTTCTCAAATACGATAAAATCTCCTTAGTTATGAGAGCATCAACACTTTCCAATTTAATGAGATTTTGGGATCCCATCCTCACCAATTTAAAAAGATTTGAGATCTCCTCATCACCAAATTTATAAGATTTTATTCCCAAAATAATTTGATAAAATATTTCCCAAATAAAATGATTTGTTTCCATATTTGGAGATCCCTTCAAATCATTATAAAAGGGACTAAGTCATTATCAAAGAGGGAGGCTTTTTTCTTCTTCTTTGGGGGGATCACCGAAAAAAACAACAAGACCGAAAAAAAAAGGAAATGGAGAATCACCGAGAAAAATGGAGGGGGCAAACCAAAACCAAAACCAAAACCAAAAAAATGAAAGGAGGAGAGAAAGGAGAATCACCGAAACAGGGAGGGAGGACCACCAAAAAAAGAAAGAAAGAGGGAGAATCACCGAAAGAAAAAGAAAAAACCAAAAAGAAAAAATAAGAAAGTCGAAACAGCAACCCGAAACCGAAACAGCAAACCAGAAATCGAAACAGCAAACCAGAACTTGAACAGCAACCAGAAACATCGACCAGCAACCAGAAACAGCGAACCAGCAACCAAAAACAGTGAACCAGCCACCAGAAAAAGTGAACCAGTGAACCAGCGATCCTTCCGACGATGGCCTAATGCACTTCCGAGAAAGAAACTTAAAAGGTAAGACCTGATGGCACACTTACCATATTTATTTTTATAGTTCTGGGCACTGCATGTCTGGCTGGACGTGAAATACGTCCAGCCGGGTATGCGAAGTCCTACATCAAAAATGGCCAAATCTATGGCCACATTTCTTCTTCAGCATTTTGTTATTTATTTTATTTTATCTATTTATTCACTTTTATTGTTATTTTATTATTTCACCTTTATTTTGTTTATGTTTGTTCACGTTGATGATTATACGTATATGCATTGCTATATTATTTCGCGTCTATTTTTTTATCTGTTTACATTGCATTGATGATTATGTGTGTTATTATCTGTTGCGGTATATCGGATGGAAACCCAGAAGTAAATTCCGTAGCCGAATCTGAATGGACGGTAGTGCGGTTTGTACTTGAGATACAACTTCACGTGCCACTCGTTAAATACTCATATATGTGTCGACCTCTTTCTTTATACTTTATGCATTTCTTTTTACCTCTTTAGTTATTCATTTTCCATTATGCGTGTTGACGTCGTTATTGGTATTATTGCATGTTTTTCCCACCTTAGCATTGTTACTTCCCATATGAGTTACATGTATTATTGACGATTTTCCTTCTTTTGATTGTTTATTATGATTTTCGTTGTCGCATCTCATATTTCTTAATTTAATATGCTTTTGGAACTATGTTATTGTGATTATTATTTTGGTTGGTTGTGTTATTACATTTTTTTTATTCGCTTTTATACATGAATTGCATTAAGACTTGACTATACCATTGTGTGAACCCATACATTATACTGGCATAAGTAAGGGACCATTCTTAACCCAACGGTTTGAGGTCTTCCCTTGCGAGAGGTGAATGCGGCCTTAAATCTTTCCCAGTTCACACTGGGTGGCGACTTCTTCATTCTCTGGTTTAGTCCCCCGCGAGCTAATCCGTACTCTCTGCGAGCTGCGAGCCCAAAAGTGTTGTGGTCGCTGAACATCATAGGCATAGCGGTAAACCCAAATTCGCTTCTACAGATGGTGACTCCACTGGGGATAGAGAATTTGCCCCAAAACAATGCCTTATAGTGTCTGTGGCTTTGGCTTTGGTTAACCAAGTCTCATATATTTTACGTACCCTTCTTACCCCTGATGGTGTCATGTATCGTGAAGTCGCTTTCACTCAAGACAGCGGATCGTTATGTGATGAAAACCATCACTCGTTGGCACGTACCCTAGGGTATAAAAATGATTGCTCACTTGGTCGCTCGAACCCTTGAATGGGGAGACCTAAGTTGTGTGCAACCCTTCGCCAATGAGAGCCTTGTCCATACCCTTGTAAGCCCACATACGAACCATAGTCATGTGTCATATAGAAGCTACCCTCATGCTTGTGTTTGGGCTCATTATCATTTGGATCCATTTGGGCTTATCGTCATAAGATATGAACTTGTTGGGCCACTTAAACTAGGACGAGTTTGTATCTTTTGCTGATTGGGCCAAAAATTTTCAATGTGACGATGGGCCACCTTGTGTTTGGGCCCTCTATCATTTGAAGTTATTTAGCCACCTTATCGTAAAAGTGTAAACCTGTTGGGCCTTTTCAACTGGGACAAGCTTACACCTCGCGATAATCTGATTGAACGCTTTAAAATGATAACGGGCCAACTTATGTAAAACCTTGATGGGCTTAGAAGGTCCAAACATGATCTGAATATGCCAGATGCATGAGTCCGATATCCACACTGCCTTTTATCCAAGAAGGGTACGTCTTGTTATGGCATATTGGTATACTTTTGGATATCTCCAAGTCCATCTCCGCCATAACCGTGATTACCGAAGGCCCAATTCGTCGTTTCTAGACAATGGTACGATCCCCATAATAGGCTTAGTCAATCTTGTAAATGGGTGGTCTTTGTCTTTTACTGATGAAGATGGACTGAGGTAGCCAAGGTTCACCCTTGTAGTGTATGAGAGAACGGTTTTGTGTACCCCACATTGGTGTATAAAATGAATCATACCTAGGGCAGAAATGGACTTACCACGGGTGTGGGAGAAATAAGGTGGGAAGGTATATGCATCTCATGCATCGCATGCATACACGCATCATGCTGACCCCTCAACTTAAAAGCCATCATAGATATCTGTTGGGTTAGAGAAGAAGTGAGACTTGTCAAGAAAAGGTTAGCAAGCAGCGAAGGTTCCCGCATGGATCAGTTGGAGTCCAACATCACAAAATTACCAAGCAACTACAAGCTTTGACCAACGTTGCTGCCAGTCTGACAACACTCCACACAGTGGGAACAGAAAACAATGAGGATGGAAGATGTGAGGAGCCTCCGAATAGGGTGAGCGAAAAAATCCACATTTTTGATGATGATATGGCTGAGTATGCCGCGAGAAGGATAGTCGGGCCTCAAGCAGAGTTACAAAACTCAGAGAACAAGTAGATTCAGTTACCCGCAAGATAAAAGGAAAACATGAAGATTTATTAGACTATGATGCGATGACTTTCGAAGAACAGCTGCCTCCCAAGTTTAAGATGTGTGACATGGCTAAGTTCAACGAAAACAGAGATCCTAGGGTCCATCTCTGACAATATGTTTCAGTGATGAGTTCATTGGGTTTGTCGAAGCGCCAGGTGTAGAAGATGTTCGAGATGTCACTGGAAAGGGCACCCGTAGTATGGTATCATGGCCTGGAGAGAAAGGTCATGGATGACTGGAGGGCATTAGCGGAGGCATTTCTGAACCAATATGTCACGGACATGGAGATATACTTGTCGCTCCGTGACCTAGAAAACACCAAACAGAAGCTAGATGAGACCTTCAAAGATTATGTGGATCGCTGGAGAAGCCTACTCTTGAAGATACAGACACGACCCTCAGAGAAGGACCATATTAAGATGATCATTAAGGGCACCAAACCCTCAATTTATAACAAGCTGAGAAGGATGACCTCCATGATTAGCGATTTTCGACAGTTAAGAGAAATTGTCATGGATATCGAGGAGGAGGAAGCCGAGAACAAAAAATTTTACGGCCATAATGGAAAGACCATTGGGGGGCCTTCAAGGACCAAGCTCGCTTCTGCTGAGGTCGTCACCATCAGAAACATGCGATTCTCCAATTTTGGTAGACCTTTGTCAAAGGTGTTTGAAAAGATTACGAGGCAAGGACTCCTAAAAACCCTTAGAACCTACACCACTTCCAAACCCTGTGCCACGCCACCTCGACCTAAACGTATACTGTCACTTCCATCAGTAAAAAGGCCATAAAACTGACAACTGCACCCGCCTTAGGCATGAGATCCAATACCTCATTGACACCCATAAGATATCCGACCCGGAAAAAGAACAATCCAACACACACAGAAACCCTCTACCCAACTACCACTCTGTTCCACCACCCACCTACATGATCAACTCCGGCCTGCCCGAAAGCTTTGTCCTCAAAACTCTCAACCACCAAGCTTCTTGCATGGGGATATGAGACAACAACAGTGAAGATGAAACAGAGCAGGGAGAGATTTCTGGGAAAACTTCTCGAACAGTGATGAGTGGTATTTATATCACTATTTCCCACTCATTTAACCTAATATTTTGTATAGTTTCTTGAGTTTTGTGAACGTTTTGATGTATTTTGTGTTATTTTGTAGATAAAATAAAGTTTGGAAAGCATTGGAGGCAATTTGGGGCAAAAACGGACAAAAATGCGTCAACATGGTTATTTTGGTCTTTGCGCGTCGCGACGCCCAGACTTCCGCGTCGCGACGTCTAAAATACGCCGAACAGTGCTAACGTGCGCCGGGTCAACAAATCAGAATCTGAGAAAAGTTTGACTTTGCTAAAATGCGTCGTGCCACGTGTCACCATCACAGCCGACCTGCTAACGTGCGCCGTGCCACGTGTCATCATCATATGCTGCCGACACTCAGAGTTGACACGTGTCGCCTCGTCATCAGCCATGTCATCGGTCAAAAAGTCAACTTCACCATGTGTCATGCCACGTCATCCTCCACGTCACAAGGTCAACCAAGTCAACTTGCCACGTCAGCATCAGCCAATCACAGCGTGACACATGTCGACACGTGTCGCAATTCTATGGTGCCGACAGTCTCTTTCCCACGTGTCGCCACGTCGTCGCCACGTCACCGCCACGTCAGCGCCACGTCAGCATCAATAATTGAGTATCCTATCCTTATCTGACACGTGGCGGATAAGAATCTCAGCGACCAATCAGAAGCCGCCACATGTCACAATAATTGAAGCCCAACCACTCTGCCACGTGTCACCTTATCATCTTATCCAGAATCTTCAAACCAGCGAACCAGAGCGTGGCCACAAGTCGACAAATCCGGCGTCGCGACGCTGAGGACCTGGCGTCGCGACGTTGGATCCTACCGAGGCCTATAAATTGAGCTCGAGATTTCAGAATTCAATGCACCTTCCTCTCTCTCAATTCCTTCTAAAGAGAGAGCTTCTCTCTCTAGATTCTTTAGTTTTTTTAGTTTTTTTTATTTTTAGTTTTTAGTTTTGTAAATAATTTTAATTACGTTTTGTTAATATAGTAATTTAATTTTTACTTTTTACTTTTTACTTTTTACAGTTTTTATTATTTACCATGAGGAGGTAACTCCCCCAGCTAGGGTAAAAGGTAATTCTTTTACTGTTACTATTTAGATTAATCTCCCTTAAAAATAATATATTCATTATTTAAAATATTGACTTAAAAAGGATACCGCCAGATTGGTCGGTTGGTAATCATTTTAATCTGTTTAAACCTGACTAATAAAGGATACCGCCAGATTGGTCGGTTGGCAATTTAATTTTGGTTCCGCCTTTATGGCTGGTTGGACTTAATTTGACTTAATCAGGATGCCGCCTATATGGTCGGTTGGTATTATTATCACAAGTTATATATTATTTTATGGGAGATATCTAAATTAGTAGTAGTAAAAGTAATTCTTTTTACCTTAGCATTTTTTATTTTTACTTTTCAGTTTTACTTTATGTCTTTTACTTTTCAGTATTTTTACTTTATGTCTTTTACTTTTAAGTTGTTACTAGCCCTAGTTATGTGTTAGTTATCTAGGGTTGTGATGAATTCTAATATCACCGGTTTATAAGAGGTTATTTTATAGTTTGGGTAATTTAAAGGTTTACTTATTAAGTCTTAAGCTTAATGCTTCTTGTTGTCTGATCACCAATAAGATTGATGTGGTAAATCTAAAATGAACTAGACATAGGGATTTTAGGTTTCAGCCTTAGACTTAATAGCCCACGATCTTCCTTGAGGATAGATAACCCTTTAATAGATTTCCTTACAGGATAGGAATATACCTGTCGGGCGGGGGTAGCCATAATTGTAACTTAAACTTAATGAATCCAGATAATTTGGTTGACATAGACATATGGTTCAATTGGGTTAAACTCGGTATTTGCGTCTGACCATCGACAGAGGCTTTTGCATAATTTATTGTTCCAGGTTAGTAAACTGATTTATTACACAAACATAAAATAACCACTTCATCTTTTAAATGATATTAGAATGATTCACGACCCTAGATCTTTGTGTCTTTTGTTATTTTCCTTAGTATTTTCTTTTGTCTCTTTTATTTATTTATTTTGTAAAACCACATTCAACCAATCAAACAATCATTCTCTTCTTCATTTAATTAGATATCTGTAAATAAATAGATTCAATAATTAATAACAATAGTAGGAATTAAGTCCTCGTGGGATCGATATTTTTATACTACTTGAACGATACGTGCGCTTGCGTTATACGTGTTGTTTACGCCGGTCAAGTTTTTGGCGCCATTGCCGGGGACTTATATTCTTGAGTTATTAATTTTGATGCTATCTAATTTACTTATATATAATTTTCTTTATCTTTATCTGTAATTTTTATTTCTTTATTGTATTTTCAGGTGATTGAAAAAATGGAACACTACTGGGAGATTGAAAGATTACGAGCTTTACAAGAAGATACACCCCACATCTGGGAGCAACAGTCCGGTTTTCTGAGGCCTGTTGTCTAGCCCAACAATTATCACTGGATGCCAGAACCAAACAATTCTACATTTGCTCAACAGAACGAAATGGGAAGATGTGTAATATGTGATAGTAACCACCCGAGCGATCAATGTATATACCTTTCAGAGTGGCAGAATTTTTCAGAATCATTCAAAGTATGAAAAACCATCACATTTTCCATCTTATCCACCATCCATATGCGATTTTCATCAACAACCAGAACCATCAGAGGAAGATCAGTTGTTAAACATGCTCAAAGATATGTTCGAGAAACAAAAGTTGGATGAAATACTTGAAACAAGCCAGAAACAATTTGAAAGCATTCAGACAATCAGAATTCATTCAGAGGATGACAGATCAAATGAGACAATTCACAGAAAACCAGAACTACATACCTCAAGAACCAGTTTCAGATGACACTGATGAAGCCTTCGAGTACCAATCATTTCACAATGACACTTCAACAGAGGAGGAGGCTGAGCAGTATCAACAACCAGAGGTATCAGTTCAGGAGCCCGAACCGGTAAAGTCTCGATTTGATTTTTATTATTCTGACTCTGACGAGGAGGAAGCTGATCTATTTGTACCAACTGCACCAACAACGGAGGATCAAACTTTCAATCCTCAAAATGAAGATCTTGGAGCATGCTTTACCATGATGTTTGATGAAGATCTACCTGAACCATCCATTCCAGTCATATCAGAGGATGAAGACCTAAAATCTGACATTTCTTTATATCCTCAGGTTGACAATTTTGAAGCATGTATTTCACAGATGACAGATGAAGAGCTGAATACAAAAATTTTAAAATTCATCTGTGAAGAAAAGGTGGAGCAAGAAGCAAAGCAAATGGAGGAGCAAATGTCTGACCTTAATAAAGATCCAGAGCATTCAGGAGAAACATCGTTTTTTGGGGAGTACAAATCAAAGATATCACCCAGAAGCTTGACAGAATGGAACTTCCATTCCAAGTCAAGCACCATATAAGACCTCCTGATTTTCTTTCTTTCTTTGCAGGAACCACTGGAACAACAAGGAGCAAAAAGGTGGCACGAGCACTGAATGGGACAAAACTATTTTTGCCACCTTACCGTTGGAGAGAGACCCTTCAAAAGCAACGCTCACGGGATTGTTTTTGATCGGACATCTAAAACGACATTGAAACCTCCTTAACAGATGAATTTCAGTCACGTCTGGCTGAAGATGAAAAATTTAGCGCTAGCAGGGAGGCAACCATGCAATTTGTTGTAATATTTGTTGTAATTTTGTGTGAACTTTTTAATTTTGTGTGTTATTTTTGTAGGGAAAGGCACAAACGAAGCATTTTAAGACAGAAGGAATTGTGTTTCGCAATCAAAGAAGAGAAACAATTCATTAGATGCTGCTGAGTAAGGAATGAAATCTTGAGACACATCCTAATGAATTTATACTGAGCGAGTGGCGTATTGCGTACACAATTCCGTTGCCTTAATTATTGCTTTGATTGCTTTTCTGTTGTAATTATCTTTATTTCGTAGACAGGATCCAGACTTTTTGACCTTTCACGATTTCATTTGTTGTTTAGCTAACAATCGTCCTCTGGAAGATACTTGTGCTATTTTTACTCACCCTTTTCAGGTATATAATTCAGCTCGTCAACGCACTTTTGAAGGCATCCTGATTTGAGAAAGAAATACATATAAAAACATGGAAGCCACTTCAAGAAGACGAGTTGAAAACATCTGTGTGTGTTTTGCGGTACTAGTGTTGGTACTAAGCCACAATACATAGAAGCAGCACATGAATTGGGTCGAGTCTTAGCAGCAAGGAATATGCACTTAATATATGGCGGAGGGAATCTTGGATTAATGGGGATCGTTTCAAAGGCTGTACAAGAAGGAGGCAGTCATGTTTTGGGAATCATCCCAAAACCCTTGGCAGAGGCAAATCTTATTGGATCATCAAACGGAGAGGAATTGATCGTGCCAGGTATGTCTGAACGACTGGTAGAAATGATTAACCGTGCTGATGCTTTTATCGCTTTGCCAGGTGGCTTGGGTACATTGGAGGAAATTTTTTAGTTCTATCTTGGGCGAACCTGAACATACACCAGAAACCGCTTGGACTGCTCAACGTTGATGGATTTTATGATTTTCTTTGTGTGTTTCTTGATGATGCTCGGAGAAATGGGTTCGTGTCAAAACCTATAGAAAGAACTCCTCTTCACTGCCAGAACTGCTACGGATCTAATAGACCAACTCATAGCCTATGAACCTCAAGTTGACCCTATCCTTTCAAAGATAAATTGGTCCGAGGACGATCGTGGTAAGAGGCGTCGAATTAATCTGGATCTTAACCTTTAATTCCTGTAGATTTCAGCTAACCAGGTACGACCTTCTTAACTCTCCTATTACTGTTTAAGACATTGGGGACAATGTCTCATTTAGGTTTGGGGGAGGGATTAGTTGATCAGTACCTTGTTTTTAGTTTGTATGTTGTTTTTATTTTTAGTTCAAAATTTTTCGAAAAATACAAAAAAATTGAAAAATTTTCAAAAAAAGTACAAATTTTTTTTGTGTTTTTGTGTTTTTATTTTGACTAAAAAGTGTGAAATTGGTAAGAGATAGCTGAGTAAGGAGTTTCCATTCCTGAGACGTATCTCAAGCCTATTTTCGAAACAAATTAATTTTGTTTATTATTTTGAATTATTTAATTTGTAAATGCTCCTTAAAACGGACTAAAAGGAATCTTCATATGCTCAATTGATAGATATTATCAACATATATAGTAATACGGACATGAGCTATAAATTGAAAAGTTTGTAATATTCAGTGCTCTAGTTTAATTGGAGGAAGCATCTCAAAAAGCAATGGAGTAAAAAAAAAAAAAAAAAAAAACGTCCGAGATCGGGTTATTAAGTCTGTAAGGGTGTTTTAACATCTAGTGCCCTAAAACCAACTGGTTTGGGAGTCACTGGCCCAAAGCTCGTTACATGGATCAAAGATGCTGCAAAAAAAAAATATATTTATATCTGAATCTGAGTAATTAAGTCCGTAAGGATGTCTTAACACCTGGTGCCCTAAAGCCAACTGGTTTGGGAGCCACCGACCCAACACTCACTACATAGATGGAAGATATTGTATAAAAATAAAAAATAGAGAAAAATCAAAGAAAAAAAATCAGAAAATGAGAAAAATTATTCCATTGCAGCAAAAAGGTGTGAATTCTGATAAAACTTTAGGACAAAAATATTACTCTCTTATCAACTGCACTTATGACTGTTGTGGGCAAAAATGAGTTGTTTAATATTTTGTTTGCTGTGTATATGGAGAATGGTAAAAATAATCGGAGAATTTACTTATTCAGTAATTTAGAATGAAACAAAACAACTAGTAACTTGGAGTAGAAGTTTCACCTGATTAGTCACTAACATCTTTATTCTCTTTTCGCTTGTCTTTTTGCTTTTGTGTGCATTAGTTTTAACTAACTTTTTACTTTTGTAAAAATGTTTGTGGGTATCATTGCTGTAAGACCTCACGAGACTACAACTCGTCCACTAGGGACACCTAGGGGTTTAAAGGCTTGTTGCATATGCTAAATGCAACCGTGATCCCTACGAAAGTGGCTTACTTAGTTATTTTATTTTATGTTTTGCTCGAGGACTAGCAAAATGTTAGGTTTGGGGGTGTGATGAGTGGTATTTATATCACTATTTCCCACTCATTTAACCTAATATTTTGTATAGTTTCTTGAGTTTTGTGAACGTTTTGTATTTGTGTATTTTTGTAGATAAAATAAAGTTTGGAAAGCATTGGAGGCAATTTGGGGCAAAAACGGACAAAAATGCGTCAACAGGGTTATTTTGGTCTTTTGCGCGTCGCGACGCCCAGACTTCCGCGTCGCGACGTCTAAAATACGCCGAACAGTGCTAACGTGCGCCGGGTCAACAAATCAGAATCTGAGAAAAGTTTGACTTTGCTAAAATGCGCCGTGCCACGTGTCACCATCACAGCCGACCTGCTAACGTGCGCCGTGCCACGTGTCATCATCATATGCTGCCGACGCTCATAGTTGACACGTGTCGCCTCGTCATCAGCCATGTCATCGGTCAAAAAGTCAACTTCGCCATGTGCCACGCCACGTCATCATCCACGTCACAAGGTCAACCAAGTCAACTTGCCACGTCAGCATCAGCCAATCACAGCGTGACACGTGTCGCAATTCTATGGTGCCGACAGTCTCTTTCCCACGTGTCGCCACGTCGTCGCCACGTCACCGCCACGTCAGCGCCACGTCAGCATCAATAATTGAGTATCATATCCTTATCTGACACGTGGCGGATAAGAATCTCAGCGACCAATCAGAAGCTGCCACGTGTCACAATAATTGAAGCCCAACCACTCTGCCACATGTCACCTTATCATCTTATCCAGAATCTTCAAACCAGCGAACCAGAGCGTGCCACGTCGACAAATCCGGCGTCGCGACGCTGAGGACCTGGCGTCGCGACGCTGGATCCTACCGAGGCCTATAAATTTAGCTCGAGATTTCAGAATTCAGTGCACCTTACTCTCTCTTCAATTCCTTCTTAAGAGAGAGCTTCTCTCTCTAGATTCTTTAGTTTTTTTAGTTTTTTTTTTATTTTTAGTTTTTAGTTTTGTAAATAATTTTAATTACGTTTTGTTAATATAGTAATTTAATTTTTACTTTTACTTTTTACTTTTTACAGTTTTTATTATTTACAATGAGGAGGTAACTCCCCCAGCTAGGGTAAAAGGTAATTCTTTTACTGTTACTATTAGATTAATCTCCCTTAAAAATAATATATTCATTATTTAAAATATTGACTTAAAAAGGATACCGCCAGATTGGTCGGTTGGTAATTCATTTTAATCTGGTTTAAACCTGACTAATAAAGGATACCGCCAGATTGGTCGGTTGGCAATTTAATTTTGGTTCCGCCTTTATGGCTGGTTGGACTTAATTTGACTTAATCAGGATACCGCCTATATGGTCGTTTGGTATTATTATCACAAGTTTATATATTATTTTATGGGAGATATCTAAATTAGTAGTAGTAAAAGTAATTCCTTTTACCTTAGCATTTTATTTATTTTACTTTTCAGTTTTACTTTATGTCTTTTACTTTTCAGTATTTTTACTTTATGTCTTTTACTTTTAAGTTGTTACTAGCCCTAGTTATGTGTTAGTTATCTGGGGTTGTGATGAATTCTAATATCACCGGTTTATAAGAGTTATTTTATAGTTTGGGTAATTTAAAGGTTTACTTATTATCTTAAGCTTAATGCTTCTTGTTGTCTGATCACCAATAAGATTGATGTGGTAATCTAAAATGAACTAGACATAGGGATTTTAGGTTTCAGCCTTAGACTTAATAGCCCACGATCTTCCTTGAGGATAGATAACCCTTTAATAGATTTCTTACAGGATAGGAATATACCTGTCGGGCGGGGGTGGGTAGCCATAATTGGACTTAAACTTAATGAATCCAGATAATTTGGTTGACATAGACATATGGTTCAATTGGGTTAAACTGGGTATTTGCGTCTGACCATCGACAGAGGCTTTTGCATAATTTAGTGTTCCAGGTTAGTAAACTGATTTATTACACAAACATAAAATAACCACTTCATCTTTTAAATGATATTAGAATGATTCACGACCCTAGATCTTTGTGTCTTTTGTTATTTTCCTTAGTATTTTCTTTTGTCTTTTTATTTATTTATTTTGTAAAACCACATTCAACCAATCAAACAATCATTCTCTTCTTCATTTAATTAGATATCTGTAAATAAATAGATTCAATAATTAATAACAATAGTAGGAATTAAATCCTCGTGGGATCGATATTTTTATACTACTTGAACGATACGTGCGCTTGCGTTATACGTGTGTGTTTACGCCGGTCAAACAGTGACGAAGAGAAGGTAAATGGGATGACTCGCAGTGGACGTTTCTACAGTGATGTAAAGGAGAAAGGCAAAGAAGTGCTAAAATAAGGACTGTAGGTGACGGAGAATACGGATAACACCGAGGGGGATACTGTGTTGCATCAAGTGAAGAAGACACGGGCATAAGTGAGCATATGAGAGTTATTATGCGCCTCTCAAGAGCACAGACGTGCCATGGTAGAAGCTTTGAGCAAGATAATGGTACCTGAAGATGCAAACCCGATAATATTCGTAGGGTCGGTATAAAAAGAGGGTAGGCAGATGATAAAATTCTCTGAAGAAGAACTCCCGATGAAGGGGAGGAATCACAACAAGCTGCTATTCATAAAAAGCGGAAGTAAGAGGCAATAAGACATCTTGTGTGATGGTGGATGATGGCTCATCTATCAATGTGTGCCCTTTGAAGATTCTGTCAAGGTTGGGTATGAGGACAACATATTTAACCCCTCAAGCATGACTATCAAAGCATATGACGATAGCAAACGGGGAGTCAAAGGTACTTTCATCATAATAGTCAAAGTGGGCCCGTAGAAGACGAGGTGGAGTTCACAATGCTTGATATCCCAGCTACATTTGCTCTGTTATTGGGGAGGCCATGGTTTCATATACTTGGGGGCGTGCCATCCACTTCGCTCCATGTTATTAAGTTCCCGCATAGAGAGGATGTCGTCACCATCAGGGCTGAAGTAGACAATGTTGTGGCTTCTTTAGACATACAGCCTTTCACAAGGTTCCAAGTGGCGGCAAACTTCGAAGAATGGGTGGACCCTAAAGTGGCTAGAATCATGGAAAGAATAAAATATGAGCTGGGCACAAGTTTGAGTGCTAGAGGCCTGGGAATAAGAGCACTACCAGATTTCAAGGGACATACCACTAAGAGAGGATTGGGGTATGAATCCAATGGGAATGAGCCGAAGACCAAGAAAAAAAGGATGAAGCTGATGGAATACTTTGTGAAAGCCATAGGATATCAAGGAGAGCCTGAACCCATAGAAGTCAATGGGATCATAGTACCGAGATTCGAAATCTTCAAAGATGTGATGGGCAAATAACCACAGGTAGAGGAAGTTACAAAAGAGGAAGATAAATGGGAAGAAGAACTACTGCAGTTGGAGAATCTGACGCTCGAAGAAAGCAAGGAGACGAAAGAAGACAAGAGTGTAAATTATTAAGATGTTTATTTTCCTGACTTATTTAATTGTAATCCTGCATTTATTAAAAATAAAGACATTGATTTTGCTTACTTGTTCGAGTCTTTTCCTTGTTAGTCTGTATCATAACATGCATGACATGAGCATATTTGACATTGACTCAACAAAGACAAATGCATTTAATCTTGGTACATGTGAAAACCCCAAGGAAATTTCAATTGCAAGTGAGGTTACCTCTGATAAGCGGAAAGAATTAGAGAGAATATTAATCAAATATGCAAAAGTATTCATCTGGTGCGATGAAGACATGCCAGGATTGGACAGGGGTATTGCCCAGCACATGATACCAACTTATCCGATCATGAGACCAGTAAAACAGAAGCTCCGAAGAATGAGGCCAGAATGGGCCGAAAAGGTTAGGGAATAGGTCAAGAAGTAGATAGATGTGGGGTTCTTAGAGGTGGTGAATTACCCCGAGTGGTTAGCCAAAATTGTGCCGGTACCGAAGAATGATGGAAAGGTCAGAATGTGCGTGGATTATAGGGACCTCAACAAAGCTTTCCCAAATGATGATTTTCCCATACCCCATATAGACGTGTTGGTTGATAGCGCAGCTTTATCTGCTATATACTCGTTCGCGGATGGATTCTCAGATATAACCAGGTCTTTATGGCCGAAGAAGACAAGCATAAGACTGCCTTCGTCACTGAGTGGGGTACATATTGTTACAAGGTGATACCGTTTGGACTTAAGAATGTGGGAGCCACTTATCAACGAATGGCCACTACATTATTCCACGACATGATGCATGAGGAGATTGAGGTATACGTGGATGACATGATGGTTAAATCAGAGACGAGGTACGGACATATAGAAGCGCTGGAGAAATTCCTTCAAAGTTTCGATAAGTACAACCTCCGACTGAACCCCAAGAAGTGTGTGTTTGGGGTAACATTCGGAAAGTTGTTAGGGTATACGGTAGGAATGTGAGGGATAGAATTGTGGACCCTGAAAAGATCAAGGCAATTACCGAGATGCCCATACCGAAGATAGAAAAGGAAGTTAGAGCTTTTCTCGGGAAAATCCAGTATATCAGTCGATTCATTGCCAAACTAACATTAGTATGTGAGCCCATCTTCAAGATATTGAGGAAGAACAGCTTGTGGAGTGGAACATGCAATGTCAAGAAGCTTTTGACAAAATCAAAGAATACTTGGTTAAACCGCCCGTCCTGAAACCTCCAAGGTCGGGCAAACCCTTGTTGTTGTATTTGGCCATAGAACCCAAAGCACTGGGGGTGATGATGGTATTGGCAGATGAGTCAGGGGTGGAACATGCAGTCTACTACCTTAGTAAAAAGATGCTTTCGTATGAAGTGTAGACACTGTATTTTTACATGAAGCCCAATGATGAGCCTCGTATGGAGGCACTACCTGAAAAGTTACGGAAGTCGTTGGAAACGAATGCCGGAAGGAAAAACTCCAAAATTAGCACCTCATTGGATTTGGACTCACTAACTTACCGCGAATTCGTTCAGCCGCTGTTTTAAACCTTATCCTCGGCCCAAACCCCTACAATCGATGCCATATACGCCCACACCACACAAAGCCCACACGCCCAAGACAAAGCCCACACGCCCAAGACAAAGCCCACACGCCCAAGCCTTCCCAAGTAAAAACTCCTATGCAAAACACATGTTAAAATTCCCTCATCATCACCTTCAAATTTAACAAGATTGGGAATCCCTCAAACACCTTAGTATGGAAAGAAAATCTTGACACAAAATGGAGGGAAAGGAAAAAGAGAGTGGCGGCCAAGGAAGAGAGAATAAGAGAAAATAAACCCTAGGAGGCACAACCATAAACCCTAGGAGGCACAACTATAAAAAGGGGACCAAACCATCAAGGTGGGGGATCTCTTTTCTCAACACACACAAGGCTACACACGACATTAATCATCATCAACCCTAGGAATCTCTTTTCTCCTTATTCTTTTAAACCGTGAACAACACAAGAAACAATAAGCCAATATCAGCCCTCCACCCAAACGAATAAACAAAACACAATAAGCCAACAACATCCCTCCACCCAAACGAATAAACAAAACAAAAAAGCCAACAACATCCCTCCACCCAAACGAATAAACAAGAAACAATAAGCCATAAGCAGCCCTCCATCCAAACAAACAAACAGCCACATAAACAAATAACGTAAAACAGCCCCACCAAATAACTACAAAAACAAACAACGTGAAACAGTCTCATCACCTAAAAAACCGTGAAACCAGAGCCAAAAACTGTGTGAGAAACAGCCAACAAAATGCCTAAAACAGTCCCAAAAACAACCAGAAAACAGCAGCCCAAAAATATAAAAAAAAAAACAGCAGCCCAAAACCAGAAAAACAGCAAGCTGTAATCTTTCCGGCAACGGCTTAACGTACCTTTAAAAAAATAACTTAAAAGGTAAGACCTGATGGCACCCTTTACTATATTTATTTTGCTGTTCTGGACGCGGCATGCTTGGTTTGACGTGAAATACGTCCAGCCAGGCATGTGAGGTCCTACATTAAAGACGGTCAATTTTTTTTGTCACATTTTCGCACTTAGTTTCGTTATTTATCTTTATTTTATTATTTCGCATTTACTTTATTGTTCTTCGTTATTTATTATTTCGCATTTACTCCATTGTTTATCTTTATTTATTATTTCGCATTTATTTTATGGTTTATCTTTATTTATTATTCCGCATTTAGTTTCGTCATTTACCTTTATGTCTATTTATCTTTATTTTATCATTTCGTTTTTACTTTTGTTTATGTTTTGCTATATTATTTCACATTTACTTCCATGTCCGTTTACATTATGTTAATGATTGTGTGTATTATCCCTTGCGGTATATCGAATGGAAACCCAAATATAAATTCCGTAGCCGAATCCGAATAGACGATAGTGCGGTCTATACTTGGGATACAACTCCACGTACCACTTGGGAAATACTCACAAATGCGTGTTTATGTCATTATTGATGCTATTTTTGTAAGAACGTTCGAACACGTTTTCGAACGCAACTCGAACGCAAGCTTTCTGCCTCACTCCGTTCGAACGTGTTTTCAAACGTAACTCGAACACAAGCATTCCGCCTCACTTCGTTCGAACGTTCGAAATGTGAACTCTCTGGAACACTTCGTTCGAACGTGTTTACGAACGCTACATGAACGCACACACACTGGACAACCTCTTTCTTTATATTTTATGCATTTTCGTCTCTTTAGTTATTTATTTTGCATCATGCGCTTAATTATTTGTATTTATTATTAACGTTTTTTTACTGTTCTTATAATTTATATTATCGTACTTCTTTATTTAATATGCTTTTGGAACTATATATTTGCTTTTATTTATATTCATGTTTATGGGTGTGCAAATTTGTGTGTTTATTTGAAGTATCTTGCATGTGTTGCATAAGACTTGGTTATACCATTGTGTGAACCCGTCCATTATACAGACATAAGTAAGGGACCATTCCGAACCCAACGATTTGAGGTATTCCCTTGCGAGGGGTGAGTGCAGCCTTAAATCATTTCCCAGTTCACGCTGGGTGGGCTCATTTATTCTTCGGTTTAGTCCCTCGTGGGCTACCCCGTACTCTCTACGTGTTGCGAGCCCAACAGTGTCATGGTCGCCGACCATCATAGGCATAGGGGTAAACCCCGCTTCGCTCCTATAGATGGTGACTCCACTGGGGATAGATAATCGACCCCGAAACATTGCCTTGTAGTGTCTGTGGCTTTGGCTTTGGTTACCCAAGTCTCATATATTTTGTATACCCTTTTTACCCCAATGGCGTCATCTATCGTGAAGTCGCTTTCACTGAAGGTGGCGGATCGTTATGTGGCGTCATCACTCGTTGGGACGTACCTTAGGGTATAAAAAAAGTGCGCTCACTTGGTGACCGGCGTAAACACACACGTATAACGCAAGCGCACGTATCGTTCAAGTAGTATAAAAATATCGATCCCACGAGGACTTAATTCCTACTGTTGTTATTAATTATTGATACTATTTATTTACAGGTATCTAATTATAGGGAGAAGAGAATTGATTGCTTTTGGTTGGTTAAATGTAGATTTGCTAATTAAAATAAAAACAGACTCAAAAGAAAATACTAAGGAAAATAAAAGAAAAGACTCAAAGATCTAGGGTCGTGACTCCACACAATATTAATATAAATATGAATTGATTCTCTTATCTATGTGTAATAAATCAGATTGTTAACCTGGAACACGAAAATATGCAAAAGCCTCTGTCGATGTTCAGACGTAAATACCCAGTATAACCCAATTGAACCATATGTCTATGTCAACCAAATTACCTGGATTCATTAAGATTAAGTTCCAATTATGGCTACCCCCGCCGGACAGGTATATGTCTATCCTGTAAGGAAATCTATTAAAGGGTTATCTATCCTCAAGGAAGATCGTGGGCTATTGAATCTAAGGCTGAAACCTAAAATCCCTGTGTCTAGTTCATTTTAAGTTTACCATATCAATCTTATTGGTGATCAGACAACAAGAAGCATTAATCATAAGACTCAATAAACAAACTAAAGAATTACCCAATAAATAATTAAATCAATTATTAAGCCTAGTAATATTGTGTTTCATCACTTCCCTAGAATAAAATAAAATGTTGGGGGTTAGAGGATCCACATTTAATATATCTTATCTAGGAATCTCACTTATTATAATATATAAATTATTTTATGTTCTGCTTTCTCAGGAATTAATAATGTTAAGAGGATCCACATTCAATATTTCTTATCTAGGAATCTCACTTATTATAATATATAAATTATTTTATGTTCTGCTTTCTCAGGAATTAATAATGTTAAACATTTAAAACCAGCCATATAGGCGGTAATCTATTTAGTCCAATTACATCAGCCATATAGGCGGTAATTATCTGTCAAATAAAAACCAGCCATATAGGCGGTAAAGTAATTTATATTTAGAACGACCATATAGGCGGTAATAATGTCTGACATTAATTAATCCGGTTAAATTATAATTTATAAATTATAATTAAGTGAGATTTACCTAGATAATTATATTAAATATTTCACCTTTTACCCCAGTGGTAAATTAACTACGGAACATAAAAGAAGAAAAATAAAATAAAATTTTATTACAAAAAGTAAAAGTGCATAATTAATAATACTAAAAGTAAAAATGCTAAATTTAAATTACAAAAACTTAAACACACAAGATGCAATCCTTAAAGTCTTTACAAAACTCAAGGAATGCATGCTTTGAATTCTGAAATCGAGCTGAATTTATAGGCGTCAGTAGGGGTGTCGGCGTCGCGACGCCAGCTTGGCGTCGCGACGCGGGTAATTGTCAACGTGGCAGCTTCTGGTTCGTCGCTTCAGATTCAAGATAAGGTGATAAGGTGACACGTGGCAAGGTGGTTGGGAACTCAATTATTGCGACACGTGGCAGCTTCTGATTTGCTGATTCAGATTCTTATCCGCCACATGTCAATTTCGGATAAGTGAGTCAATAATTGGCGCTGACGTGGCACACGTGGCGAAAGGGACTGTCGGCACCATAGAATTGCGACACGTGGCACGCTGTGATTGGCTGATGATGACGTGGTGATGAAGTGGCACTTTGACTCGATCAACCGGTGATGTGGATGATGACGTGGTAGACACGTGGAGTGACATGTGGCGACTGTCGGCACCGTAGGATGATGACACGTGGCACGGCGCACGTTAGCAGATTGACTGTGATGGTAACACGTGGCAGAGTGCACGTTAGCAAAGTCAAACTTTTCTCAGATTCTGACTTGTGGACCCGGCGCACGTTAGCACTGTTCGGCGCATGTTAGACGTCGCTACACCATAGGCTTGCGCGTCGCGATGCGGAAAATTACCAAAATGCCCTTTTTGTCCAATTTTCACTATTTTGGTTCCAAATCACCTCTAGAATGTCCTGAAATTTTATTTATCTACAAAATAACACAAAACACATCAAAATATTCACAAAACTCAAGAAACTATACAAAATATTAGGTTAAATGAGTGGGAAATAGTGATATAATTACCACTCATCATACCCCCAAACCTAACATTTTGCTAGTCCTCGAGCAAAACATAGAATAAAATAACATAAACATCTTTAAAACAAAATTTAACTAAGCCACTTTCGTAGGGATCACGGTTGCATTTAGCGTATGCAACAAGCCTTTAAACCCCTAGGTGTCCCTAGTGGACGAGTTGTAGTCTCATGAGGGTTTACAGCAATGATACCCACAAACATTTTACAAAAGTAAAAAGGTAGTAAAACTAATGCACACAAAAGAAAAAAGACAAGAGAATAAAGAAGTTAGTGACAAATCTGATGAAACTTTTACTCCAAGTTACTAGTTGTTTTGTTTCTTTCTAAATTACCGAATAAGTAAACTCTCCGGTTATTTTTACCATTCTCCATATACACAGCCAACAAAATATTAATCAACTCATTTTTTCCCACAACAGTCACAAGTGTAGTTGATAAGAGAGTAATATTTTTGTCCTAAAGTTCTGTCAGATTTCACACCTTTTTGTAGCAATGGAATAATTTTTCGGATTTTTTCTGATTTTTTTCTTTGATTTTTGATTTTTTTTTATTTATATATAATATCTTTCATCTATGTAGCGAGTGTTGGGTCGGTGGCTCCCAAACCAGTTGGCTTTAGGGCACCAGGTGTTAAGACACCCCTACGAACTTAATTACTCAGACTTTAGATATATATATTTCTCTGCAGCATCTTTGATCCGTGTAGCGAGCTTTGGGCCAGTGACTCCCAAACCAGTTGGCTTTAGGGCACTAGGTGTTAAAACACCCTTACAGACTTAATAACTCGGACCTCAGATGTTTTTTTTTACTCCATCACTTTTTGAGATGATTCCTCCAATTAAACTAGAGCACTGAATATTACAAACTTTTCAATTATAGCTCATGTATGTATGTTACTATGCATGTTGATAATACCTGATAACTGAGCATAGGAAGATCCATTTTAGTCAGTTTTATGGAGAATTTACAAATTAAATAATTTAAAAGGAAATAAACAAAAATTAACTTGTTCCGAAAAAAATGGTTTGAGATACGTCTCAGGAGTGAAAACTCTTTACTCAGCTATCTCTTACCAATTTCACATTTTTAGTCAAAATAAAAAAACACAAAATATTTTTGTAATTTTTGAAAATTTTTCAATTTTTTTGTATTTTTCGAAAAAATTTAGACTAAAAATAAAAACAACACACAAACTAAAAATAAGGTACTGATCAACTAATTCCCTCCCCCAAACCTAAATGAGACATTGTCCCCAATGTCTTAAATAGTAGAAGAAGAGTTTAGAAGATAATATCTGGTTAACTGAAATTCTACAGGAAATTAAAGGTTAAGATTCAGATTAATCTGACGCCTCTTACCACGATCGTCATCGGACCAATTTATCTTTGAAAAGATAGGGTCAACTTGTGGTTCATAGGCTAAGATTTGGTCAATTAGATCCGGAGCAGTTCTGTCAGTGAAGAGGAGTTCTTTTAAAGGTTTTGACATGAACCCATTTCTCCGAGCATCATCAAGAAACACACAAAGAAAATCATAAAATCCATCAACGTTAAACAGCCCAATTGGTTTCTGGTGTATGTTCAAGTTCGCCCAAGATAACACTATAAAAATTTCCTCCAATGTGCCCAAGCCACCTAGCAAAGCTATAAAAGCATCAGCACGGTTAATCATTTCTACCAGTCGTTCAGACATACCTGACACGATCAATTCATCTCCGTTTGATAATCCAATAAGATTTGCCTCCGCCAAGGGTTTTGGGATGATTCCCAAAACATGACTGCCTCCTTCCTGTACGGCCTTCGAAACGATCCCCATTAGTCCAAGATTGCATGCGCCATATACTAAGTGCATATTCCTTGCAGCTATGACTCGACCCAATTCATGTGCTGCTTCTATGTATTGTGGTTTAGTACCAACACTAGTACCGCAAAACACACAGATGTTTTCAACTCGTCTTCTTGAAGTGGCTTCCATGTTTTACTCTGGATGTCTTCAAAAGTGCAATGATGAGTTGAATTTATAGTACCTGAAAAGGGTGAGTAATAATAGCACTAGTATCTTCTAAAGGACGATTGTTAGCTAAACAATAAAAGAAATCATGAAATGTCAAAAAGTCTGGATCCTGTCTATGAAAATAAAGATAATTACAACAAAAAAGCAAATCAAAGCAATAATTAAGGTAACGGAGTTGTGTACGCAATACGTCATTCGCTTAGTATAAATTCATTATGATGAGTCTCAAGAATCCATTCTTTACTCAGCCATCGCTAATGAATTATCTCTTATCTTTGCCAAACACCATTCATTTGTCTTATGCTTTGGTTGAGCTTTTCCCTACAAAAATAACACATAAAATTAAATACTCTACAACATGTATACACAAAATATGAAAACATAAATTACAACAAAGTGCATGGGTTGCCTCCCTGCTAGCGCTAATTTTTTTGTCTTCAGCCAGACGTGACTGAAATTCATCTGTCAATGAGGTTTCAGCGTCGTTTTGGATGTCCGATTAAAGACAATCCCGTGTGCGTTGCTTTTGAAGGGTCTCTTCCAACGGTAAAGGGGCAAAAAGAATTTTGTCTCATTCATTGCTTGTGCCACCTTTTTAACCTTTGTTGCTCCAGTGGTTCCTGAAAAGAAACAAAGAAAATCAGGAGTTCTCGTATGGTGCTTGACTTGGAATGGAAGTTCCATTCTGTCATGCTTCTGGGCGATATTTCTGATCTGTACTCCCCAAAACAGTGATTTTTCGCCTGAATGCTCTGGATCTTCAATTTGGTCTGACAATTGCTCATCCATTTGCTCTGTTTCTTGCTCCACCTTTTCTTTACAGATGAATTTTAAAATTTCCGTATTCAATTCTTCATCTGTCATCTGTGAAATGCATGCTCCATAAGTGTCAATCTGAGGATGTAAAGTTATGTCTGTTTTTAGGTCTTCATCCTCTGATCTGAGTGAAATGATTGGCTTAGGTAGATCTTCTTCAAACATTTGTGCAATGGAAGCTCCAAGATCTTCATTTGGAGGATAGAAAGTTTCATCCTCCTTTGTTGGTGCAGTTAGTACAAATATCTCAGCTTCTTCATCCTCGTCAGAGTCCGAAGAATAATAAAAATTAAATTGAGACTTTGTTGGTTCAGGCTCCTGAACTGATACCTCTGATTCTTGATACTGCTCAGCTTGGTCCACTGTTATGATGTCATGATGAATCTTAGGATATTCGAAGGCTTCTTCAGTATTATTTGAATTTGCTCCGTGAGACATGTGATTCAGGTTATCTGTTAATTGTCTAACTTGATCTGTCATCCTCTGTATAGACGCCGCTTGACTCTGAATTTATGCATCAAATTGAGATTCTTTTTCCTCGAACCAATCTTTGAGCATATGAATCAATTGATCTTCCTCTGATGGTTCTGGTTTTCGTTGAAGATAGTAGGTGGGTGGTGGATAAGATGAAAAATGCGATGTTGTGAAATGTGATGGTTCTTCATACCATGAAGGATTTTGATAGCTCTGCCACCCTGGATTATAGTTGTACTCACAATGATCTCCCGGGTGGTTACCATTACATATGTCACATCTCCCCATTTCGTTCTGTTGAGCAAATGTAGTATTGCTTGATTCTGACATCCAGTGATAATTATTGGGCTGGACAACAGGCCTCAGAAAACCAGACTGTTGCTCCCAGATTTGGGGTGTATCTTCTAGTAAAGCTCGTAATCTCTCAATCTCCCAGTAATGTTCCATTTTTCAATCACCTGAAAAAAAAGAAAGAAATAAAAATTAAAGATAAAAATAAAGAAAATTAGATACAAGTAAATTAGATAGCTTCAAAATTAATAACTCAAGAAAAATAAGTCCCCGGCAATGGTGCCAAAAACTTGACCGGCGTAAACACACACGTATAATGCAAGCACACGTATCGTTCAAGTAGTATAAAAATATCGATCCCACGAGGACTTAATTCCTACTGTTGTTATTAATTATTGATACTATTTATTTACATGTATCTAATTATAGGGAGAAGAGAATTGATTGCTTTTGGTTGGTTGAATGTAGATTTTCTAATTAAAATAAAAACAAACTCAAAAGAAAATACTAAGGAAAATAAAAGAAAAGACTCAAAGATCTAGGGTCGTGACTCCAAACAATATTAATATAAAGATGAATTGATTCTCTTATCTATGTGTAATAAATCAGATTGCTAACCTGCAACACGAAAATATGCAAAAGCCTTTGTCGATGGTCTGACGCAAATACCCTGTATAACCCAATTGAACCATATGTCTATGTCAACCAAATTACCTGGATTCATTAAGATTAAGTTCCAATTATGGCTACCCCCGCCCGACAGGTATATGTCTATCTTGTAAGGAAATCTATTAAAGGGTTATCTTTCCTCAAGGAAGATCGTGGGCTATTGAATCTAAGGCTGAAACCTAAAATCCCTATGTCTAGTTCATTTTAAGTTTACCATATCAATCTTATTGGTGATCAGACAACAAGAAGCATTAAGCTTAAGACTCAATAAACAAACTAAAGAAATACCCAATAAATAATTAAATCAATTATTAATCCTAGTAATATTGTGTTTCATCACTTCCCTAAAATAAAATAAAATGATGGGGTTAGAGGATCCACATTTAATATTTCTTATCTAGGAATCTCACTTATTATAATATATAAATTATTTTATGTTCTGCTTTCTCAGGAATTAATAATGTTAAGAGGATCCACATTCAATATTTCTTATCTAGGAATCTCACTTATTATAATATATAAATTATTTTATGTTCTGCTTTCTCAGGAATTAATAATGTTAAACATTTAAAACCAGCCATATAGGCGGTAATCCATTTAGGCCAATTACACCAGCCATATAGGCGGTAATTATCTGTCACATTTTTAGCCATATAGGCGGTAAAGTAATTTATATTTAGACCGACCATATAGGCGGTAATAAAGTCTGACATTAATTAATCCGGTTAAATTATAATTTATAAATTATAATTAAGTGAGATTTACCTAGATAATTATATTAAATGTTTCACCTTTTACCCCCAGCGGTAAATTAACTACTGAACATAAAAGAAGAAAAATAAAATAAAATAAAATTTTATTATAAAAAGTAAAAGTGCATAATTATAAATACTAAAAGTAAAAATTCTAAATTTAAATTACAAAAACTTAAACACACAAGATGCAATCCTTAAAGTCCTTACAAAACTCAAGGAATGCATGCTTTGAATTCTGAAATCGAGCTGAATTTATAGGCGTCAGTAGCGGGTCGGCGTCCCGACGCCAAGCTGGCGTCGCAACTCGGGTAATTGTCGACGTGGTAGCTTCTTGTTCGTCGCTTCGGATTCTGGATAAGGTGATAAGGTGACACGTGGCAAGGTGGTTGGGAACTCAATTATTGCGACACGTGGCAGCTTCTGATTGGCTGATTCAGATTCTTATCCGCCACATGTCAATTTCGGATAAGTGAGTCAATAATTGGCGCTGACGTGGCACACGTGGTGAAAGGGACTGTTGGCACCATAGAATTGTGACACGTGGCATGCTATGATTGGCTGATGATGATGTGGCGATGATGTGGCACTTTGACTCGGTCAATCGGTGATGTGGATGATGACATGGTAGACACGTGGCGACATGTGGCGATGGCGACTGTCGGCACCGTAGGATGATGACACGTGGCATGGCGCATGTTAACAGATCGGCTGTGATGGTGACACGTGGCACGACTCACGTTAACAAAGTCAAACTTTTCTCAGATTTTGACTTGTGGACCCGGCACACGTTAGCACTGTTCAGCGCATGTTAGGCGTCGTGACGCCATGGGCTTGTGCATCGCGACGCGGCAAATTACCAAAATGCATTTTTTGTCCAATTTTCACTGTTTTGGTTCCAAATCACCTCCAGAATGTCTTGAAACTTTATTTATCTACAAAATAACACAAAACACATCAAAATATTCACAAAACTCAAGAAACTATACAAAATATTAGGTTAAATGAGTGGGAAATAGTGATATAATTACCACTCATCACTTGGTCGCTCGAACCCTTGAGTTGGGAGACCTAGTTGTGAGCAACCCTTCGCCGGCGTGAGCCTTTATCCATACCCTTATAAGCCCAAATATGAACCATAGTTATATGTCCTATAGAAGCTACCCTTATTCTTGTGTTTGGGACCATTGTCATTTGGATCCATTTAGACTTCTCGTAATAAGATATGAACTTGTTGGGCCATTTAAACTGGGACGAGTTTATATTTTATGATGATTGGGCCGAAACTTTTCAAAATGACGATGGGCCACCTTGTGTTTGGGCCCCCTATCATTTGAAGTTATCTAGCCATTTTATTACCAAAGTGTAAACATGTTGGGCCTTTTCAACTGGGACAAGGTTACACCTCGTGATAATCTGATTGAACGCTTTAAAATGATAACGGTCCAACTTGTATGAAAACCTTGATGGGCTTAGAAGGTCCAAACATGATCCGAATATGCCAAATGCATGAGTCCGATATCCGCACTGGCTTTCATCCAGGAAGGATACGCCTTGTTATGGCATATTTGTATTCTTTTGGATACCTCTCAGTCCATCCCCACAACCGTGATTACTGAGGGCCCAATTCATCATTTCTAGACAATGACACGATACCCATAATAGGCTTAGTCAATATTGTAAATGGGCGGTCTTTGTCTTTTACCAATGTAAATGGACTGAGGTAGCCAAGGTTCACCCATGTAGCGTAGAAGAGAAAGATTTTGTGTACCCCACATTGGTGCATAAAATAAGCCATACCTAAGGCCGAAATGGACTTACCCCGAGTGTGGGAGGAATAAGGTCGGAAGGATATATGTTGTTTTGATAACCACATGCATATCATCTCATGCATCGTATGCATACACGCGTCATGCTAACTCCTTGTTTTAACAGCAATTATAGATATCTGTTGGGTTAGAGAAGAATGAAGACTTGTCAAACAGAGTATAAGCATGAATGCGTCAGGCAGTGAAGATTCTCACATGGATCAATTGGAGTCCAACATCACCAACATTACCTAGCAAGTACAAGCTTTGACCAACATTGTGGCCAGTCCGGCAGTACGTCGCATAGTGGAAATATAGAATAATGAGAATGTCAGGCGTGAGGTGCCCCCGAATATGGTGAGTGAAGAAATCCTCGTTTTTGACGACGACATGGCTGAGTATGCCGCGGGAAGGGTAGCCGGGTCTCAGAAAGAACTACAGAAACTCAGAGAGAAAGTAGAGTTAGTTACCCGCCAGCTGAAAGGTAAACATGAAGATCTGTTAGACTACGATGCGATGACTTTCGAAGAACAGTTGCCTCCTCAGTTTAAGATGCTTTACATGGCCAAGTTCAACGGAAACGGAGATCCAAGGGTCCATCTCCGACAATATGTTTTAGTGATGAGTTCAATGGGTTTGTTGAAACGATAGGTGCAGAAAATGTTCAGGATGTCACTGGAAGGGGCACCCGTAGTATGGTATCATGGCCTGGAGAGAAAGATCAGGGATGACTGGAGGGCATTGGCAGATGCCTTTCTGAACCAATATGTCACAGACTTGGAGTTAGACTTGTCGCTCCGTGACTTAGAAAACACCAAACAGAAGCCAAATGAGAGCTTCAAAGATTTTATGGATCGATGGAGAAGCCAACTCTTGAAGATGCAGACTCGCCCCTCGGAGAAGGACCAGATTAAGATGATCATTAAGGGCACCAAGCCCTCCATTTATAACAAGCTGAGAAGGATGACCTCCATGATCAGTGACTTTCGACAATTAAGAGAAACTGTCATGGATATCGAGGAAGAAGAAGCCGAGAACAGAAAGTTATATGGCCAGAATAGAAGAACCATCAGGGGGCCTTCAGGAACCAAGCCCGCTTCTGCTGAGGTCACTGCCATCAGAAACAGGCCATTCTCCAATCTGGGTAGACCTTTGTCAAAGGTGTTTGAAAAACTGAAGAGATGAGGATTTCTAAAACACATAGATTCTAGACCACTTCCAAACCCTGCGCCACCCACCTCAACCTAAACCTATACTGTCACTACCATCAGTAAAAAAGCCACGACACTGACAACTGCGCCAGCCTGAGGCATGAGATCCAAGACCTCATTAACACCTATAAAATACCAGACCCAGAAAAAAAACAACCCAACACACACGGAACCCTTCACCCAACTACCAATCTGTTCCACCACCTACCTACATGATCAGCTTAGGCCTACCCGAAAGCTTTTTCCTCCAAACTCTCGACCACCAAGCCTTTTGCATGGGGATATGGGATAACAGCAGTGAGGATAAAACAGAACAGTGAAGAGATTTCTGGGAAAAATTATCAAGTAGTGACGAAGAAGAGGTAAAGGGGATGACTCGTATTTGACATTTTTACAGTGATACAGCGGAGAAAGGCAAAGAAGTACTAACAGAAGGCCGAGAGGTGATGGAGAATACAGATAACACCAAGGGGGATACTGTGTTGCATCAATTAAAAAAGACACGGGCGCATGTAAGCATATGAGAGTTATTGTGCGCCTCTCAAGAGCACAGACATGCCATGGTATAAGCTCTGAGCAAGATAATGATACCTGAAGATGAAAACCCAACAATGTTCGTAGGGTCAGTATAGAAAGAGAGTAGGCAAGTGATAAGATTCTCTGAAGAAGAGCTCCCGATGGAAGTGAAGGATCACAATAAGCAGTTATTCATAAAAGCGGAAGTAAAAGGCAAGAAGACATCGTGTGTGATGGTGGATGATGGCTCAATGTGTGCCCTTTGAAGATACTATCAAGGTTAGGTATGCGGACAACAGATTTAAGCCCCTCCGGCAAGACTATCAAAACATATGACGATAGCAAAAGGGGAGTCGAAGGTACTTTCATCACAATGGTCAAAGTGGGCCCGATAGAAGATGAGGTTGTTTTCACAGTGCTTGATATCCTTGCTACATTTGCTCTGTTATTAGTAAGGCCATGGTTTCACAAAATTGGGGGCGTCCCATCCACTTTGCACCAGGTTATTAAGTTCCCACATGGAGAGGGAGTCGTCACCATCAAGGCTGAAGAAGATAATGTTGTGGCTGCTTTAGACATACAGCCTCTCACGAGATTCCAAGTGGCGATAAACTTTGAAGAATGGGTGGACCCTAAAGTGGCTAGTCATGGAGAAGATGAAATACGAGCCGGCCACATGATCACTGCCAGATTTCAATGGACAGACCACTAAGAGAGGATTGAGGTATAAATCTGATGGGAATGAGCCGAAGACCAAGAAAAAAGGGATGAAGCTGATGGAATACTTTGTGAAAGCCACATGATATCAAGGAGAGCCTGAACCTGTAGAAGTCAATGGGATCATAGTACTAGGATTCAAGATCTTCAAGGATGTGATGGGCATGGGACCACAGGCATGAGAAGTTGCAAAAGAGGAAGATAAGAGAACTACTGCAGTTGGAGAATCTGACACTCAAGGAAAGTAAGAAGTCAGAAGAAGACAAGGCTGGAGATGACGAATATGTTTATTTTCCTGATTTATTTGACTATAATCATGCATTTATTAATAATAATAAAATTGATTTTGCATACATGTTCGAGTCTTTTCCGGTTAGTCTGTATCATAACATACATGACATGAGCATATTTGACATTAATTCAACAAAGACAAATGCATTTAATCTTGGTACATGTGAAAACCCCAAGGAAATCTTAATTGCAAGTGAGGTTACCTCTGATGAGCGAAAAGAATTAGAGAGAATATTAATAAAATATGCAAAAGTATTCGCCTAGTCCTATGAAGACATGCCGGGAATAGACAGGAATATTACCCAGCACACAATACCAAACTATCCGAACATGAGACCAGTAAAACAAACGTTCCGAATAATGAGACCATAATGGGCCGAAAAGGTTAGGGAAGAAGTCGAGATGTAGATAGACGTGGGATTCTTAGAGGTAGTGAAATCCCTGAATGGTTAGCCAATATTGTGTCGGTACCAAAGAAAGATGGAAAGGTCAGAATGCGTATGGATTATAGGGACCTCAACAAGGCTTGCCCAAAAGATGATTTTCCCTTACCTCATATACATGTGTTGGTTGATAGCGCAACTTTATCTGCTATGTACTCATTCACGAATGGGTTCTCATGATATAATCAAGTCCTCATCGCGGAAGAAGACAAGCATAAGATCGCATTCGTCACTGAGTGTGGTACATATTGTTACAAGGTGATGCCGTTTAGACTCAACAATGCGGGAGCCACTTATCAACGAATGACCACTACATTATTCCATGACTTGATGCATAAGAAGATTGAGGTATACGTGGATGACATGATGGTCAAGTCAGAGACAAGGGCCGGACATATAGAAGCACTGGAGAAATTCCTTCAAAGAGTCGATAAGTACAACCTCTGACTCAACCCCAAGAAGTGTGTGTTTGGGGTAACATCAGAAACGTTGTTAGGACATACGGTAGGATTGGGAGGGATAGAAGTAGACCCTGAAAAGATCAAGGCAATTACCGGGATGCTCGCTCCGAAGACAGAAAAGGAAGTTAGAGCCTTTCTCGGGAAAATCCAATATATCAGTCGATTTATTGCCAAGCTAATGCTAGTATGTGAGCCCATCTTCTAGCTATTGAGGAAGGATCAGCCTGTGGAGTGGAATGGGCAATGTCAAGAAGCCTTTGACAAGATCAAAGAATACATGGTGAAACCAACCGTCTTGAAACCCCCAAGGTCGGGCAAACCCTTGGTGTTGTATTTGGCCATAAAACTCGAAGCGCTGGGGGGATGATGGTACAGGCAGATGAGACAGGGGTGGAACATGCAGTTTATTACCTTAGTAAGAAGATGCTCCCGTATAAATCTCGCTATCAAGAGGTGGAAAAGATATGTTTGGCGGTAATATGGGCTTTTAGAAAGTTGAGTCATTACTTCCAATCCTATAAGATACAGATGGTATCAAATGAGAATCCCCTAAAGTATTTGATGTCAGTACCTTCACTGGTAGGGAAATTGGGCAGATGGTTGGTACTATTGACGAAGTTTGACATAGAATACCTCATCTCTAAGGTAATCAAAGGGCAAGTCGTAGAGGAATTCTTGGCATTATAACCTATAGAGGGAGATCAGGATAAGTTCGAATTCCCAAACGAGAAGATTCAAACTATAACGGTCCAGGGGTGGAAAATGTATTTCGATGGAACGGTGAATTACAAATGAGCCAGAATAGGAATTGTGATAGTAACCCCCGATTGAGAAACCCTGCCTATGGCCAAAAAGTTGACGTTCACATTAACCAACAACATGGCTGAATATGAAGCATGTATCTTTGGACTGAAAGCACTAATAGCCCTAGGAGCTAAGGACGTAGAAGTTTATGGAGATTCGATGTTGGTAGTTCGACAGCTGCAAGAAGAATGAGAATTGAAGGAAGAGCGGTTGAGGCCGTATCTATTCCATCTCAGAAAGTTGGCACATGTTATCCCAGACTGTAAATTTCAGCACTTGCTACGAGAAGAGAACCAAATGGCAGATGCACTAGCCACCATAGCCGTAACTTGGGAAAACCCAGAAAAATTGGTAATGAGACCCCTTTTACTGACAACAGCTAGCAGGCCCAGTTATGAAACATAGAGAATCCCGGAAGTAGGAGTCGACAATGGTAAGTCATGGTACTACGAAATTCTGCAGTATCTAGAACGTAGGGAGTTCCCGGAAGAAGCCGATAAGAAAGACAAACTAGCCATTCAGAAATTGGATTCCAAGTATGTGAGTTTAAAATGAGAACTGTATAAGAGACAAGCCAATGGCATCCAGTTTAAGTGTCTAAGAAAAGAAGAGGCTCAGAAGGCAATAGAAGAGGTGCACGTTGGAGTATATGGACCGCACATGAATGGATTGAATTTGTCCGGTAAAATAGTGAGAGACAAGGATTTTAATGGTCAACCATGGAAGCTGACTGCGCAAAACTGGTAAAGCACTATCACGATTGTCAGGCACACGGTAACTTGAATCATCTACCAGCTACGGAACTGCACGGACTGTCAGAACCTTAGCCTTTCTCAGCGTGGGGTATTGATATGATTGGAGAAATCAGGCCACATGCATCAAATGGACACCACTTCTTAGTAATAGCGATAGACTATTTTTTGAAGTTTGTAGAAGCCGAGTCATTCTGAAACGTTACGACAAAGCAGATGGCCAAGTTTATAGCCCGTAACATAGTATGTGGATACATAATGCCACATCACATAATGACGGACAATAGGGTCCATTTTCAGGGAGAAACAAATGCGATATTGCAGAAGTACGAGATAGGGCATCACAAGTCATCACCTTACAGGCTACAGGCTAATGGGGCGAAAGAGGCGGCCAACAAAACCATAAAGAAAATACTAGCTAAGACGAAGGAAAGTCACAAAGATTGGGCTGACAAACTGCCATATGCCCTGTGGGGGTACAAAATTTAGGTGAGAACGACAACGGGAGCCACGCTCTATTCTTTGGTTTATGGAATGGAGGTAGTAGTACCAGTGGAAATAGAGATACAATCAATGCTGGTACTAGCAGAGGTAGAATTGCCTGAGCAGGAATGGGCCTCACAAAGGTTCGAACAGTTAGCATTACTGGATGAGAAAAAGATGAAGGCCTTGTACCACATACAGCTTTACCAGAAAAAGATGGGGCAGTGAGACTGTCAGATTTGGAAGGGAACGATTTCACTGAGCCCATCAATGTGGACAGGCTGAAGCAATACTTATCATAAAAAAAAAAAGCTTGTTTGGTTGAAAATCCACAAATGACAGCCCAAGCAAAATATAGAGCATGAGTGAGGAAGAAAAATGGCTAATTGTAAAATCCGTGAGGAACAGTTAGCGACAGAGGTACCCTTGCAATGCAGTTTATTTCCTACACATGTACAAAGAAGTAATGCAAACACCTTTATTGAAACAAATGTTCAAAATGTTTATAGATTGCATAAATTCCAGCTAACCGGGAAAGATTAGAGTCAAGTAATTATAAACCATATTTTTTCGATTCTTAAATAATGGGCCAAGGTCAAGAGATCTAGGAGAAGAACTCTGAAAATGGAAAGAAATAGAGCAACCCCGGGAATGGAACTCTGAGAATGGAGAGAAATAGAGCAACTCTGGGAATGGAGAGGAACTCCGAGAATGGAGAACAACCTCGAGAATGAGGACGAATCAGATAAAAAAAAAAGAAAAATTGAATTTTTTTTAGCTCGATGAGTTGAAAACCTGAAAAGGAGACTCAATAAAGATAGAGTAATCCGCTAAGTTGAAAATCTGAAAGGACAGCTTAGGCAAAAGATATGACGAACTACAAGACAAAGGGATACAACGGGATCTTGAGCCATGAAACCATAGAAGTTTGAGCAATCACCAGAGAAGAATTGGCAAAAAGAAACCATAAGTAGGCCCAGGGGGCGACCAAAGACTTATATAGGCAAAAGGCACCAAAGGCCAAAAGGATTCCTAAAGGGGTGAAGAAAACCCTCTAGCACAAGGATGACGTCAAGCCAATAGGATAAAGAAAACCCAATGGAATAGGGAATGCATCTATGCATACATGCATACACGTCGCATACACACTATTTTTTTTTGTGTTCGCAGGCTTTGAAAAAGCGGCGAAGACAAGCAACTCCTCGGGAATGAAGATAAGCAGGGGGTTAAGTGCCTCACCACCATTATCAACTATTTTGGGAATGAATCCCAGGGTCGAGGACAGCATTATCAGCAGTTCAGGAAAGAATCCCAGAGGTCGAAGCACCTCATCATCACAGGAAAAAATTCCCCAGTGGATCAATTAGTCACGCAGCATCTCACACCCGGTGGTTTGGGAAGGAAGCCCAAGGATCGAAGCAGCTTGTCATTAACTTAACTAGTAACATTTCGGGAATGAACCAGAGATCGAAGCATCTCACACATTGTGGTTTGGGAATGAAGACCATGGGTCGAAGCACCTCGCCATCAACTCAACTAGGAACGATTCAGTCACAGTAGGAACGGTTCGGGAATGAACTAGAGATGGAAGCATCTCACACCCGGTGGTTTGGGAATGAAGCCCAGAGGTCGAAGCACCTCACCATCAACTCAATTAGGAACGGTTCGGGAATGAACCATCTCACACCAGTAACGTTTCGGGAATGAACCATCTCACACCAATAACGATTCAGGAATGAACTATTTCACTCTAGTAACAGTTCGGGAATGAACCATCTCACACCAGTAACGGTTTGGGAATGAACCATCTCATACCAGTAACGGTTCGGGAATGAACCATCTCACACCAGTATCGATTCGGGAATGAACCATCTCACACATGGTGGTTCGAGAACAAGACCCAGGGTTCGAAACACCTTGCCACCAACCCAACTCAGAGATCGAAGCGAAACAACAAGTAAGTCCGGAAATTGTCGACGAACCAGATAAGTAAAAAAATACATGCATGACTTTGATAGGGTTGTCACTGTCACACACTGCATAAGCCTAATCAAAGTGGGGGCGACTGTAGACACTGCATTTTTGCATGAAGCCCAATGATGAGCCTCATATGGAGGCACTACCTGAAAAGTTACGGAAGTCACGGGAAATGAATGTCGGAAGGAAAAACTCAAAAATTAGCAACTCATTGGATTCACACTCACTAACCCGCCGCGGATTCGCTCAGCCGCTATTTTAAACCTTAGCCTGGGCCCAAAACCCCTACACTCCATGCCATACACGCCCACACCACACAAAGCCCACATGCCCAAGACAAATCCCACACGCCCAAGCCTTCCCAAATAAAAAATCCCATGCAAAACACATGTTAAAATTCTCCCATCATCACCTTCCAATTTAACAAGTTTGGGAATCCATCAAACACCTTGTATGGAAAGAAAATCTTGACACAAAAATGAGGGAAATGAGAGAGAGAGTGGCGGCCAAGGAAGAGAGAATAAGAGAAAATAAACCCTATGAGGCACAACCATAAACCCTATGAGGTACAACTGTAAAAAGGGGACCAAACCATCAAGGTAGGGGATCTCTTTTCTCAACACACACAAGGCTACACACGGGATTAATCATCATCAACCCTAGGCATCTCTCCTCTCCTTCTTCTTCTAAACCGTGAACAACACAAGAAACAATAAGCCAACAGCAGCCCTCCACCCAAACGAATAAACAAAACACAATAAACCAATAACAACCCTCTACGCAAACGAATAAACAAAGCACAATAAGCCAACAACAGACCTCCACCCAAACGAATAAACAAGAAACAATAAGCCAACAACAGCCCTCCACCCAAATGAACAAACAGCCACAAAAACAAACAACGTAAAACAGCCCCGCCAAATAGCCACAAAAACAAACAACGTGAAAAAGCCTCATCACCCAAAAACCACCAGCAAAACCGTGAAACCAGAGCCAAAAATTGTGTGAGAAACAGCCAACAAAAATGCCTAAAACATTCCCAAAAACAACCAGAAAACACCCGCCCAAAAATAGCAAAAATAGCAGCCCAAAACCAGAAAAACAGCAAGCTTTAATCCTTCCGGCGACGGCTTAACGTACATCTAAAAAAAAGCAACTTAAAAGGTAAGACCTGTGGGCACCCTTTACTATATTAATTTTGCTATTCTAGACGCGGCATGCTTGGTTGGACATGAAATACGTCCAGCCGGGCATGCGAGGTCCTACATTAAAGACAACCAATTTTTTTGTCACATTTTCGCACTTAGTTTTGTTATTTATCTTTATTTTATTATTTCGCATTTACTTTATTATTCTTCTTTATTTATTATTTCACATTTACTTCATTATTTATCTTTATTTATTATTTCGTATTTATTTTATTGTTTATCTTTATTTATTATTCCGAATTTAGTTTCGTCATTTACCTTTATGTCTATTTATCTTTATTTTATCGTTTCGCTTTTACTTTTGTTTATGTTTTGCTATATTATTTCATATTTACTTTAATGCCCGTTAACATTATGTTAATGATTGTGTGTATTATCCCTTGCGGTATATCGGATGGAAACCCAGATATAAATTTCGTAGCTGAATCCGAATGGACGGTAGTGCGGTCTGTACTTGGGATACAACTCCATGTACCACTCGGGAAATACTCACAAATGCATTTTTATGTCATTATTGATGCTATTTTTGTAAGAATGTTCGAACATATTTTCGAACGCAACTCGAACCCAAGCTTCCTGCCTCACTCCGTTTGAATGCGTTTTCGAAAGCAACTCGAACACAAGCATTATGCCTCACTCCGTTCGAACGCATTTTCGAACGCTACATGAACATGAACTCTCTGGAACACTTCGTTCGAACGTGTTTACAAATGCTACATGAACGCACACACACTGGACAACCTCTTTCTTTATATTTTATGCATTTTTATCTCTTTAGTTATTTATTTTGCATCATGCACTTAATTATTTGCATGTATTATTAAATTTTTTTTATTGTTCTTATAATTTACATTATCGTATTTCTTTATTTAATATGTTTTTGGAACTATGTATTTGCTTTTATTTATATTCATGTTTAAGGGTGTGCAAATTTGTGTGTTTATTTGAAGTATCTTGCATGTGCTTCATAAGGCTTGGTTATACCATTGTGTGAACTCGTCCACTATACTGGCATAAGTAAGGGACCATTTCGAACCCAACGATTTGAGGTCTTCCCTTGCGAGGGGTGAGTGCAGCCTTAAATCATTTCCCAGTTCACGCTGGGTGGTGACTCCTTTATTCTCCGGTTTAGTACCCCGTGGGCTACTCTGTACTCTCTAAGGGCTGCGAGCCCAATAGTGTTGTGGTCGCCGAGCATCATAGGAATAGCGGTAAACCCCACTTCTCTCCTACTTGAAGCCCGTTATCAAGAGGTGGAAAAGATCTGTTTGGCGGTGATATGGGCTTCCCGAATGTTGCGTCATTACTTCCAATCCTATAAGATACAAGTTATAGCAAAGGAGAATCCCATAAAGTATTTGCAGTCAGTACCTTCACTGGTGGGGAAGTTGGGCAGATGGTTTGTATTGCTGACGGAGTTTGATATAGAATACCTAACCTCTAAGGTAATCAAAGGGCGCGGCATGGCGAAATTCTTGGCATTTCAACCCATAAAAATGAGATCAGCATAAGTTCAAATTCCCAGATGAGGAGGTTCAAGCCATAACGGTCCAGGGGTGGAAAATATATTTCGACGAGGCGGTGAATTACAAATGAGCTGGAATAGGAATTGTGATAGTAACCCCCGAAGGAGAAACCCTACCTATGGCTAAAAGGTTGACGTTCGGAGTAACCAACAACATGGCCGAATATGAAGCATATGTCTTAGGACTGAAAGCACTAATAGCCATAGGAGCTAGGGACGTATAGGTTTATGGAGACTCGATGTTGGTAGTTCGACAGATACAAGGGGAATGAGAATTAAAGGAGACCGGTTGAGACCCTACCTACTCCATCTCAGGAAGTTGGCACACGCTATCCCCGACTGTAAATTCCAATATTCGCCACGATAAGAGAACCAAATGGCGGATGCACTAGCCACCCTAGTTGCAACTTGGGAAAACCTGGTAATGAGGCCCCTTGTGCTGACAACAGCTAGCAGACCCAGTTATGAGATAGAGAGAATCTTGGAAATAGAAGTCGATGATGGGAAACCGTGGTACTACGAAATTCTATAGTATCTAGAACTTGGAGAATTCCCAGAAGGCGCCGGTAAGAAAGACAGAATATCCATTAAGAAATTGGATTCCCAGTATGTGAGTTTGAGGGGAGATTTGTACGAGAGACAAGCCAACGGCGTCCAGCTGAAATGTTTAAGAAAAAAAAGGCTCAAAAGGTGATGAAAGAGGTGCACGCTGGAGTATATGGACCGCACATGAATGGATTGAATTTACTGGTCGACCATGGAAGCTGACTGCGCAAAGCTAGTGAAGCAATGTCACAATTGCCAGGCACACAGCAATTTGAACCATCTACCACCTACAGAATTGCACAGACTGTTAGAACAATGGCCTTTCTCAGCATGGGGTATTGACATGATTCGAGAAATCATGCCATATGCATCAAATGGACACCGCTTCATAGTAGTGGCAGTAGACTATTTTTCGAAATGGGTAGAAGCCTAGTCATTCCGTAATATTACGGCGAAGCAGATGGCCAAGTTCATAGCCTGTAACATAGTATGTCGATACGGAATGCCACATCACATAGTGACAGACAATATAGGCCAATTTCAGGGAGAAACAAAGGCAATGTTGCAGAAGTATGAGATATGACATCACAAATAATCACCTTACAGGCCACAGGCTAATGGGGCGGTGGAGGCGGCCAACAAAACCATAAAGAAAATACTAGCTAAGATGACAGAAAGTTATAAAGATTGGGCTGACAAACTACCATATGCCTTGTGGGGGTATAGAACTTCGGTGAGAACGGCAACATGAGCCACACCTTATGCTTTGGTTTACGGGATGGAGGTAGTGTTACCAGTGGAAATAGAGATACAGTCAATGCGGGTACTAGCAGAGGCAGGATTGCCTGAACAGGAATGGGCCTCGCAGATGTTCGAACAGCTAGCATTACTGGATGAGAAAAGGATAAAGGCCTTGTACCACATACAGGTATACCAGAAAAGATTGGCCCAAGCGTTCAACAAGAAGGTGCGTCCCACCAAGATCAGGGAATATGATCTAGTGCTCAAGCAATCGAAGCCACTTATAATGGACCCAAGAGGAAAGTTCAGGCCCAATTGGGAAGGGCCCTACCTAGTAAAACTGGTGATGGGGAATGAGGCAGTGAGACTGTCAGATTTGGAAGTGAACGAGTTCACCGAGCCCATCAACGTGGACAGACTGAAACAATACTTTGCATAAAAAATGGCTCGTAGGGTTGAAAATCCGCAAAGGACAGCCCAAGCAAAATATAGAGCATGAGTGAGCAAGAAAAATGGTTAATTGTAAAATCCATGAGGAACAGTTAGCGACAGAGGTATCCTTGCAACACAGTTCATTATTTCCTACATATGTACTAAGAAGTAATACAAACGCCTTTTTTGAAAACAAATGTTCAAGATGTTCATAGATTGCATAAATCCCAGCTAACCGGGAAAGATTAGAGTCAAGTAATTATAAATCACGTCTTTTTTTTCTTAGATGCTGGACCAAGGTCATAAGATCTAGGAGAATGAGAGTTGGGAGTCCCCAGGGCAGCGACGGGACACGTTTGGCGCTAAGATCATTTGGTCTGGAAATGGTCCAAGAGGCGGCGAGACATGGGCCCACTTGGGAGAGTGCACTGTCCAGGGACAGGGTGATAGAGACACCCATATTGTCGAGGAACCCTGTGAGAAGATAGAACGAGTTGGAGTGCAGGCCGGGAAGGGGTACACAGTGCCTGAGGAAGTCCTACGGTGACATGACTAAGACGCCACCAAGGACACGTCCACATGATGTTTGCAGTAGTGAGGCGTAGCAACCACTTGTGCCATTCTGCATAAGAAAGGTTTTTCTTCATTAACGCCCAAGCAAGGTGGTGATGAGAGCCATAAGAAATAAAGATAGGAGCCGGATAAGGAACAATAAGTCTTAACTTTTCTTGCAACCAGATCTTAAAAAAAAAAATTAGCTTGCTGAGTTGAAAACCTGAAAAGGCGACTCAGGCAAGATTGAGCAATCCGCTAAGTTGAAAATCTGAAAGGACAGCTTAGGAAAAGGATAGGACAAACCTGCAAGACAAAGGGACTCCCAAGAAACCATCTTGCAGGATGGTATTTTATCTTGTCTAAACCATGAAGCGTCTCGGCTAAGATAACGGGGGATGGATTATAACCACATCAGATTCCCTCGATGATGTGTAATAAACGATAGTCACCTCTCGTACTATCTCAACCCACTAAGAGGTATTGGGCCAAGATACAGAATAAGACTACACTCCTCCAGGGACGGGACCATACCTCCATCCTGAAAGATACACGTAAAAAGACTTGTATGTTAATGGATGAAGCACTAGGCAATATCTTTTTCGTATCTTCAGGACAGCAAAGGAAAGATTCAGAGGCATTTCATAGGGTATTGACATTGGAAACGCGACATCAGTAAGAGACAAACGCAAGCCGAGAATTGCAGCAAACTCCTCGGGGAGATGGCATATTTTGAAATCTGGGAATCGGAAGACATGATTTTCAGTATCCTAAACTGATGAGGCCGCTTTCAAAAAGGCGTAATCCACCTTGACCCGGTGCAGGTAGCGAAGAGCAAAAAGCTAAGCCAGGTCTGGGGATGACCAGTCTACCACCCCGCGAATAAGGGACACAAGGGGATCTTGAGCCATAGGACCAAAGGGAACTGAGTAATCACCGGGGGAGAATTAGCAGAAGGAAACTGTAAGCAGGCCAATTGGGCGACCAAAGCTTTTATAGGCAAAGGGCACCAAAGGCCAAAAGGATTCCTAAAGGAGTGAAGAAATCCCTCTAGCGCAAGGAATGCCTAATCAAGGATGACATCAATCCAATAGGACAAAGAAAACCCATCAGAGTAGGGAATGCATCCATGCATACATGCACACATGTCGCATTCACATAATTTTTGTTTTGTGTTCGCAGGCTTTGTAAAAAAAAAGAATAAAGAAGAAGCGGCGAGGACAAATAACTCCGGGAATATATAGGAACCTCGGGAATGAGGACAAGTAACTCCAAGAATAGAGAGGAACCTCAGGAATGAGGATGAGCAACTCCAAGAATAGAGAGGAACCTCGGGAATAAGGATAAACAACTCTAAGAAAAGAGAGGAACCTCGGGAATAAGGACGAACAACTCCGAGAATGGAGAGGAACCTCAGAAATGAGGACGCGCAACTCCAAGAATGGAGACATACTCCGAGAATGAAGAGGAATAGAGCAACATTGGGAATGAGGATGAAGAACTCCGGGAATGGAGAGGAACTCCGAGAATGGAGAACAACCTCAGGAATGAGGACGAGCAAATAGCCTCGAGAATGATGACCGATCAGGTAAGTAAAAAATGCATGCATGACTTTGATAAGGTTGTCACTGTGATACACTGCACAAACCCCATCAAAGTGGGGGCGACTGTAGACATTGTATTTTTTGCATGAGTCCGATGATGAACCTCGTATGGAGGCACTACCTGAAAAGTTGTGGAAGTTATGGAAAACGAATGCCGGAAGGAAGGTCATCGGATTCGGACTCACTAGCCAGCCTCGGACTGCATAACCCTTACTTCATCCAACATCTGCTTCGTAAGTCCATTATGCCCTTGCACCCTTCAACTTTGGCCCATCCACCCTCTGACCATACGGCCAATGTATAATCTTCCCAAATACGATAAAATCTCATTAGTTATGAGAGCATCAACACTTTCCAATTTAATGAGATTTTGGGATCCCATCTTCACCATTTTAACAAGATTTGAGATCTCCTCATAACCAAATTTATAAGATTTTATTCCCAAAATAATTTGATAATATATTTCCCAAATAAACATGATTTGTTTCCCTATTTGGAAATCCCTTCAAATCATTATAAAAAGGGACCAAGTCATCATCAAAGAGGGAGGATTTTTTCTTCTTCATTGGGGGATCACCGAAAAAACAAGACCGGAAAAAAAAGAGAAAATGGAGAATCACCGAGAAAAATAGAGGGGGCAAACCAAAACCAAAACCGAAAAAAGAAAGAAGGAGAGAAAGGAGAATCACTGAAACAATGAGGGAGGACCACCGAAAAAAAAAGAAAGAAAAATGGAGAATCACCGAAAGAAAAAGAAAAAACCAAAAAAAAAGAACAAAGCCAAAACAGCAACCCGAAACCAAAACAGCAAACCAGAAACTAAAACAGCAAACCAGAAACCAAAACAGCAAACCAGAAACCAAAACAACAACCAAAAACTGAAATAGTAACCAGAAATAGTGACCAGCAACCAGAAATAGCGAACCAGCAACCAGAAACAGTGAACCAGCAACCAGAAACAGCGAACCAGCGATCCTTCCGGCGACGACCTAACGCACTTCCAAGAAAGAAACTTAAAAGGTAAGATTTGAGGGCACCCTTACCATATTTATTTTTATAGTTCCGGACGCTGCATTCCTAGCTGGACATGAAATACATCCAATCGGGTATGCGAAGTCCTACATCAAAAATGCCCAAATCTCTTGCCACATTTCTTCTTCGGTATTTTGTTTTTTTTCCTATTTATTCACTTTTATTGTTATTTTATTATTTCGCCATTATTTTGTTTATGTTTGTTCACGTTGATGATTATACATATATGCATTGTTATATTATTTCGCGTCTATTTTTTTGTCTGTTTACATTGCATTGATGATTATGTGTGTTATTATCCCTTGCGGTATATCGGATGGAAATCCAGACGTAAATTTCGTAGCCGAATCCGAATGGACGGTAGTGTGGTTTTTACTTGGGATTCAACTCCACGTGCCACTCGGGAAATACTTATATATGCATTACTTTTTACCTCTTTAGTTATTCATTTTCCATTATGTGTGTTGACTTCGTTATTGGTACTATTGCATGTTTTTCCCACCTTAGCATTGTTACTTCCTATATGCGTTACATGTATTATTAACGTTTTTCCTGCATTTGATTGTTTATTATGATTTTCGTTGTCGCATCTCGTATTTCTTAATTTAATATGCTTTTGGAACTATGTTATTGTGATTATTATTTTGGTTGGGTGTGTTATTACATTTTTTTTATTCACTTTTATGCATGAATTGCATTAAGACTTGACTATACCATTATGTGAACCCGTACATTATACTGGCATAAGTAAGAGAGCATTCTGAACCCAACGGTTTGAGGTATTCCCTTGTGAGGGATGAGTGCGGCCTTAAATCTTTCCCAGTTCACACTGGGTGGTGACTCATTCATTCTCCGATTTAGTCCTCCGCTAGCTAATCCATACTCTCTGCGGGCTGCGAGCCCAACAGTGTCGTGGTCGCCGAACATCATAGGCATAGCGGTGTGCGAAGCCCTAAATCAAAAATGGCCAAATCTCTGGCCACATTTCCTCTTTAGCATTTCGTTGTTTATTTTTATCTATTTATTCACTTTTATTGTTATTTTATTATTTTGCTTTTATTTTATTTATGTTTGTTCATGATTATACGTATATCCATTGCTATATTATTTCGTGTCTATTTTTTATGTCCATTTACATGGCATTGATGATTATTTATGTTATTATTCATTGCGGTATATCGGATGGAAACCCAAACATAAATTTCGTAGCCGAATCTGAATGGACGGTAGTGCGGTTTGTACTTGGTATACAGCTCCACGTGTTGTTGGACAATTATCACCCATAGCGTCACTATTTGTACAGATCATGGTGTTGTTGCACAAATTAACTATATGACAAAGAAGATTGCACTCTTATCATTTGTGATTAGATCACCTAGATGTATAAATGATATGAGGTCCCTATGATTTGTTCCTGGATGGAGAATGATATGAGACAGTATCAGTCCACGAAGGATAAATCATTAAATATCCCTAGTCAGAGTATTATCGAGATTGGACATCGATAAATACGTAAAAGACTAGTATTACACTTGTGCGCATTGTGAGGGCACAACGACATAGTTCTCATATATTTGGTTATAGGATACTCATGCAAGTGTAATAGGAGGTTATGTTTTACCGATGGTACGGGAAACAGCTTCGCTCTGGATAGACCCCCTCGGAATTCCATTGGTAGTATGACTATGTGTCTATGGAAGTCTGAAATCAGGGTAGGTGTATTTGGTCTTAACCTGAGACTTGCACCGCTAATACTTACGACAATCAATATACTTTGGTTGAGGTCGTCCAGGGCTTTAACAGGTTCTGTGTACGCCAATGCTGGGTATAATGAGAATCGTAGTGTGCTGGGTGTGATGTCAAGACGGAAGTGTCACTCCAGTCATATGGAGATGATGGTCACGTAGGATACGGTACTAGTACTCTTAAGTACTACATTCATCGAGATAAAATGACAAGGTCATGTTTATCCGATTATAGAGACTAGTTACCAAACATCCGACATGTGCTTCGTACGGGGCAGACACAATACCAGCCCCAGGCCTAGCACGTGATCATTCGATACTGGACAGAAATACGCAATACTACGTATACTACGCCTGATACCGATATTTTATTCCTGTAAGGATATTTCCGGAGAATTGGGTAGCATGACGTTTTGCTAGAGGCCAACCTTATCTTGTAAATCAGTAAAATGTAGTACTTGGTACTTACGTGTTCGGATAGTCCGACGACCGAATTAACTGCCTACATATCCGGGGATCTCATGGGTCGCTTCCCAAAGATTCACCGATGACGTAGTACTCGCACTTTAATTAATCTGGGATTAATTAGAAGAGAGAGAAAATTAATCTGGGATTAATTGCGGAGATATTTTATCTGGGATAAAATATCATTTAAAGAGAGATAACGATTAATTTGGAATTAATCGATAAATTAATATATTCGATATATTAAACGAAATTGGATTTCGACGGGGAATTAAAATTAGATTTTAATTCGGGCGAACGAATTAATTTAGAATTAATTCGTTAGCGACGTGAATAGTAATTATGCTTGGCATGATTATTTAATTAAATTAGATTTAATTACGACGCAACGGAAAATTCGTTAATTTGGAATTAGCGAACCCGAGCCTGGGATTATTTGCGAGCGCATTCGCATTTTGAATTCGAGTGTGGCACACAAATCAAATCAAGCGTCAAATCACTAGTCGCATCTAGCGTCACATCATTCGTCAATCAAGTGATGGATGTCTTTCACTTTGAGTGATTGACGCCAGTCACTATTCATTGATTGATGGAAGTTGATGTGAGTTGATGTGTGTGGTTGGCATTTATGGCTTTGGTTTTTGGAGGCAAAATTTGGTATTTGTTTTTGGAAAATGTATTACCATTTTTTTGGTAACAAAAAACCATTACACATTTATCTCTCTATCTCCTCCATTTCTTTCTCCTCTCACGCCCATGGTGGGCAGTTCATTTTCTGTTAAGAAAACTGAGCAATGGGAAGCCAAAAGTGGTGATTTTTATGGCAAAAATCACAAGAGCTAACACTCCGAGAGACATGCGAAGGTGATAGGGAAGTCCACCCATGAGCCGGGAATCATTCGACGAATCTTGGAGCTTGACGAAGGACCAAAACCGAGCCAAAATAGAGGAGGCAGTAGCAGCCACTACCGAGCAGTCCACTGCAACCAGTGAGCAGAAAAATCAGATTTTGTTGCCTCCGCGTCGCTCAACTGATCGATGTGAGTATTCCGCAACTTCGTTGATTTGTATTCATACATATTTCATGCTTATTATTGATCTTGGGACCTTAATAGAAACTAACAATGGTATGAGAGCAAGGTTTGAGCATGAAATGTTTAGGGCTTAAAATTTAGGTAAAATTGATTTTGAGCATAAATTATAAAATTGGATGATTAAGTATGCTTGAATGTGTTTTATATGATGATTGATTGGATCAATTTATTGAAATAATGTTGGAACATTTTTCCCCAAATGCTTGTGTTGGCCGAATGGTGACATAACCCTAATGTCTTGGAATTTTGATTTGTTGATTCATTGGATGAGTTAGAATCATGTTGGGATTGTTGATTTGAAAATTAATTGGATTGAATTTTTGAATTGGACAAAAACTCGAATTGCCGAGACCTTGATGAGCATGAATGGGTTTGATTTTTTGATAAAATGTGTTGGACATGTTTTTTTTATTAAAGAGCATGATTAATTAGGCTAATTGGTGTTTTGGAAATGTTAATTGGATAATTAATTGTGTAATGCACTTTAGGTAATTAAATTGGAAATTTGGAATTTGTCAATTTAATTGAATTGGGCCTTAAAATTGGATTTGGGCTTTAATATTGTAAATGGGCTTATTGGGCTTTGTTGTACAAAGTTGGGGTTAGGCAAAATTGGTTGGATCCAATTGGGCCCAAAACCACATCCATAAAGCCCAAATGCGACTAATGGACCTTTAAAGTTTAATTGGGCCTAATGGGCCAAGATTGATTTCTAGGCTTATGGGGTAATTCCCGGATTGGATTTTGGTTATTCGGTTTGACCCGAGTTGACCAAAAGTCCACGCCTCAAGAAATTAATTAAAAGCCCATTGGACTTTAATTAAATTGACGTTGGACGTTAATCGGCCTTTGAGACCCATAACCATTAAATTTGGAATTTAAGTCGTAAAAGTTCGTTAATAAAGTGTAGTATTTAATTTGGAATTAAATAGAGAATTAGAATTGAATGCATATTAAATTGGATTTAATGATGTAGTTTAATTTAATTCGAGAATTCATACTTTGAGTACTTATTCGCAAAAACGAGTTTGACTCGAGCAAAATCAAATCATTGTTTGAACATTGGATGATCACTAATTATCAGATTAATTAATTTGATTAGATTGATTGATAACATGCTTGTGTGAATACATGGTTGCGATGCATGAATAATGTATATCGGATGGATATTAGATGGGTGGGACAATTTTAGAAATTGTTGTAATAAATTTGATTTGTTAAATTGGACCTGCGTGTTCATCCTTATTACCTCATATTCTTTGTATTCTCTTCTCACCTATTCCCCTCAATGTAAATGAGGTTTCTTTAGAAGTGTAGTGTAACGAGTAGAAGTAATACATGTGCTAGCGGGAGAGAGAAATGGAGAGATTTGATCTAGGATCAATTATGTAAAGTATCCATCCGCATATCATTATTATTTAATTATATGCGCTTTATTATGTGTTTTGAATGCATGTTTAAGGGTGTATGATGATGAGACCTTAACAAAGATAATAAATTGGTTGCCAATTTGCACGCGAAAAACCCTCAAATAATATTAAGCGTTTTTCCTTCCATTGAGTGATTCTTACTCAAGATCTAAGACGACATTGGTTTGTTGGCCAAAGTCAAGGCCTTTTTCCGTCGAGGATGTGTTTGAATCACGAAGGCTTTGTTACATATTGGTGTCTTGTCCAAGTTGTGGTTTGTTGGCCAAAGTAAATACCACTTCTTGTCCATCGACATTGATTACGAAGCTTTCCATAGTCAATGGGTCGCGCTTGACTGGGATCACTAAGTTTGTTGTGCCAAAGCCAAGGCTTAGTTGATTCAGAGGAAAAAGGTTAAGTAATACATTGGATGTATTGGCATATATAAGATATATGTTTCGGACTTGGATGTCCCCCTACCGGATCTAGGAATTGGATTGGATCCAATCGATCTTAGAGATCTACCTAGTTAATTATCATACAATTTGTTGGCCAAAGTCAAGATTGTGTGATATTTAACGGGATCCTACCCCACTAGGAAACGCGGTTTCCCGAGTACTCGACAGAGGGTTAAAGGCTCGCCAAAAAATAGTGGGAGGCAAGAATTGAATTTGCAATACTCGTCTAATTACTTGCCATACGCGCTCAAACAAATATCATTTGTCGTTATAAATTAAATGTTAGTTGGACTTATATTTAAATCGTTGATTAAATAGTTGGACTATTAGAATCAAGATTAAATTGAAAGATTGAAGTTTAATACATAATCCTAGGGAAAATGTATTTAAATGGTTTAATTTTCAAAATTGGGAATAATTTCAGGGTGGTCCTGGAAAATAATAAGTTATTTTATTTGATAAAATAATATATTAAGCCTAAGCCCGGAGTTAAGCAAATAGTAGAGCATAATCTTTGGAAGATAATGTGATGATAACTTAAGTGCTTAATCCATTAAGCTTGTCATAGTAGACTCCTTAATTTCTGAATCAGAACTAAGGATTAGACCCTTAAAGTATGATAATGAAATTGAAGGATCTTCATAGATCTATTTTAGATCTTAGAAGTACTAAAATTGCAATACATAACTATTGGAGAGTTAATGACTATTCTCAAGGAGACAAAGTCAAAAGTTTGCAATTAAGCAAGTAGCGCAAGGCGCACCTTACTTCGATATTCTAGAAGGCCAAGGCTTGGCCAAAGGCTTCTGGAGTGTTAAAAAGGGCAAAGGCAAAATCATTATAATCTTCTGGAAAGATAAATGACATATCCTAAAATGTATGCCTAAATTGTGGCAAACGGGATCACGGAAGCGTGACTGCCGTTTGGACAAAGCAGACATGAAGGAATTGAAGACGAGCAAGGCTCTGACTTCAAATATGTTTGTCATAATTATGTTCACTACTAGTATTAAAATTGGATTTTAGATACTTAGTGTGATATATATATATATATATATATATATATATATATATATATATATTGATGTTCAGAATCTGTTATGAACAGGATACTGACTTCAATTGAGATTAATCTGCGAATCGAAAACGGGACGAAAGTCGCTGTTTTGACCGTAGATACCTAAGTTTAGGAACTACCTTCGGGTATGTAGCTAAATTTGGAAACTGTTATAATGTAACTAGTTTGACTAGATACATTATCTCTATATCAGTGTTTAACTCGCTGCGGGTGAACCTTTATATTTTAGAACACTAAAGTGTTTTATTATATAAAGATGATATTGAGATAAACACATTAGATGTGAATAACAGAATTTATTTTTGAATATAAATAAATCTCAAATATATAACATGACAAACAAACAGCTCAAACTGATTTGATCAGAAGAAACTGATTTGGCATTGTTGTCTGGGACACAACTAAACAAGAATCGTATATCCACACTTTTGAAGAGTGGGTACTCGGACTAATTTGATTCTATTCAAATAAAGTCTACGAATCTAGTTTATTAGGCAAAGTGCCTATAACACATTTACTTCGTAAAAGTGTAATTGCCACAGATCTGTTAGCCCTAGTTCATAGTGAAGCAAGTGGGCCCATGTCTAGCTAGGCTAGATGTGGATATGAATATTTCGTGACCTTACGGATGTGGCATCGCGTTATGGTTATGTGTTTCTTTTGAAGAACACAAATCGGAAACTTTTATGTTTTCGACACGAAATAGACAAACAGATCGGCTGAAGTATTAAACCGTCACGGTAAGACCGTAATGGAAAATACTTAAGCAATAAGTTTCTTATATACTTGAAATAGTAAAGTATTCTTTCAAATGAGGACTCCTCCCAGAACGCGTTAGTTTGACGGTGTGTCCGAACCTAGTAACCGAATTTTGTTGGACATGATAAGGTTAATCATGAGTCGCTCTGAGCTACCATTTACTTCAACGGATAAGCTTTAAATAGTGCAGAACTTATTTAGAATAAGGTTCCATTAAAATCTGTTTGACAGATTTCATATTAGATATGAACAGGAAAAGAAACCGGGTTTCTCAATCCTGAATATTTGGGATGCTAGGCATGTGTTTGGATGATACCAAACTAAAACCCAAATTGGATAAGTGCCCATTTTAGGTTATCCTAGGGATACCAAAGTATTGTACTTATACAACTCACAAGATAACAATGTACTTGTTGCTCACCATGCGGTTTTCCTAAGAGGAATACTGATATGCAGTGGTAAGTGGGAGGATAGTAAAACTCGATGAAAATCGGAGTGATACTATTCAAAGGCACCGATTCCTAATGGAACACAGATAGTTCATCAAGGATGAAACTATTACCATTAATCTTCGAATACACAAGAACCGCGTATGTCGGAGAGAGTCAGAAAACAACCTGGGGTATGGGTTTCTGATCTCACCTCATAAAGATGTCAATCTTATTGAGGTATACCAACTGAATACGTATGAGGAAGTGATACAAGGTATTGACTCCCTATTATGACAAAGTGTCATAAATCTGAATTGGATTCCATGTATATCAACAAGTTTGGATACTAGTTGATGTATCACAAGGCATTGTGCCTATTGGTACTTTATAAGTCTTCAAGGAAGACGTACATGGAAGGCAACATACCAACGTATAAAGCTAGGCTTGTAGCGAAAAGGTATCATTATCAACATTGTGTTGATTACGATTCAACCTTTTACTTGTTGCCACGGTAAATCCATTTGGATAATGCTTGCTAACGCTGCATGTTTCATTTATGAAATATGACAGCTTAACGGGAAAATCGCTTTCCTGAAAAGGAAACCTTTCGGAGGATGTTTATAACATCCGGTCGGTTTTGTCGTACCATAACTAGCAAACAAGGTTTGTGGGTTATTCGATCCATGTTTGGATTGAAGCAAGCATAGGTTCTTGGAATTATCGTTTTGATGTAATCATAATGGTCTATGATTTAATTCAAAACGAAATGATTCTTGTGTATATAAGGAGGTTAGTGGGAGCGCACTGACAGTGACTGTTCTATAAATAATGATAATATGCATTTCTTGGAAATGATATTCCCATATAAACAATCGGTGAAAGCTTGGCTTTCGAGAAAAATCTCCGAGAAACTCGCACATTGAAAAATGTACGTGACCTGGTGTCTCATACGCTTTGAGCATATGGATCACAAATAGGCCAATCCAAGTGATAGTCACTGGATTGATGTTAAGAACATCCGTTAGTATCTTAGAGAACTGATGATGCTGTCTTAATCTGTGGAGAATGAGAACTTGAAGTGACTGAGATCACTACTGCAAGTTTCCTACACCGATAAAAACGACTATAACTTGTAAACGGTACTACAAAGTTTGAATAACGGAACAGTGAGCTGGAAATATTCGAAGCAAGATACTTTTACTGAATAAACAACAAATGCGGGTTATAGCTGCAACTGAGGCAGCAATAGAAGCCATTTTGGTCGATAACAAATCTAATTAGATTAGATATAGTTCTGTTAGCAGCTGAGCTAGGCGTCAGCATAGGCTAAAGAATTAATGTTCTCATCAACGATCCAAATAAATACTTCGACTATTCATCTGATTCGTTCGGATCATACATCGTGGCGATGTGATGATAGAATAAATCGCATCAGATGATAATCATGCAAATCCGTTGACGAAAGCTTTTCTCAGCAGTTTGAGCCAACCGTACATAGTTCGGGTGTAAGACACTCGAGTGACTGGCTATAGGCCAAGTGGGAGATTGTTGGACAATTATGACCCATAGCGTCACTATTTGTACAGATCATGGTGTTGTTATACAAATTAACTATGTGAAAAATGAGATTGCACTCTTATCATTTGTGATTAGATCACCTAGATGTATAAATGATATGAGGTCCCTATGATTTGTTCCTGGACGGAGAATGATATGAGACAGTATCAGTCCATGAAGGATAAATCATTAAATATCCCTAGTCAGAGTATTATCGAGATTGGACATCGATAAATACGTAAAAGACTAGTATTGCACTTGTGCGCATTGTAAGGGCACAAGACATAGTTCTCATATATTTGGGTATAGGATACTCATGCAAGTGTAATAGGAGGTTGTGTTTTACCGATGGTACGGGAAACAGCTTCGCTCTGGATAGACCCCCTCGGAATTCCATTGGTAGTATGACTATGTGCTATGGAAGTCTGAAATCAGGGTAGGTGTATTTGGTCTTAACCTGAGACTTGCACCGCTAATACTTACGACAATCAATATACTTTGGTTGAGTCGTCCAGGGCTTTAACAGGTTCTGTGTACGCCAATGCTGGGTATAATGAGAATAGTAGTGTGTTGGGTGTGATGTCAAGACGGAAGTGTCACTCCAGTCATATGGAGATGATGGTCACGTAGGATACGGTATTAGTACTCTTAAGTACTGCAGTCATCGAGATAAAATGACAAGGTCATGTTTATCCGATTATAGAGACTAATTACCAAACATCCGACATGTGCTTCGTACGGGGCAGACACAATTCCAGCCCCAGGCCTCGCACTTGATCATTCGATACTGGACAGAAATACGTAATACTACGTATACTACGCCTGATACAGATCCTTTATTCCTGTAAGGATATTTCCGGAGAATTGGGTAGGCGTGGCGCTTTGCTAGAGGCCAACCTTTTATTGTAAATTAGTAAAATGTAGTACTTGGTACTTACGTGTTCGGATAGTCCGACGACCAAATTTACTGCCAACATACCGGGGATCTCATGGGTCGCTTCCCAAAGATTCACCGATGACGTATGACTCGCACTTAATTAATCTGGGATTAATTAGAAGAGGAGGAAAATAATCTGGGATTAATTGCGGAGATATTTTATCTGGGATAAACTATCATTTAAAGAGATATAACGATTAATTTGGAATTAATCGATAAATTAATATATTAGATATATTAAACGAAATTGGATTTCGACTCGGAATTAAAATTAGATTTTAATTCGGGCGAACGAATTAATTTAGAATTAATTCGTTAGCGACGTGAATAGTAATTATGCTTGGCATGATTATTTAATTAAATTAGATTAATCACGACGCAACGGAAAATTCGTTAATTTGGAATTAGCGAACTCGAGCCCGGGATTATTTACGAACGCATTCGCATTTCGAATTCGAGTGCGGCATACAAATCAAATCAAGCATCAAATCGCTAGTCACATCTAGCGTCACATCATTCGTCAATCAAGTGATGGATGTCTTTCACTTTGAGTGATTGACGCCAGTCACTATTCATTGATTGATGGAAGTTGATGTGTGTGGTTGGCATTTATGGCTTTGGTTTTTGGAGGCAAAATTTGGTATTTGTTTTTGGAAAATGTATTACCATTTTTTTGGTAACAAAAAACCATTACACATTTATCTCTCTCTCCTCCATTTCTTTCTCCTCTCACGCCCATGGTGGGCAGTTCATGCTTCTGTTTTCTGTCAAGAAAACCGAGCAATGGGAAGCCAAAAGTGGTGATTTTTGTGGCAAAAATCACAAGAGCTAGCACTCCGAGAGACATTCGAAGGTGATAGGGAAGTCCACCCATGAGCCGGGAATCGTTCGACGAAGCTTGGAGCTTGACGAAGGACCAAAACCGAGCCAAAACAGAGGAGGCAGTAACAGCCACTGCCGAGCAGTCCACTGCAACCAGTGAGCAGAAAAATCAGATTTTGTTGCCTCTGCGTCGCTCAACCGATCGATGTGAGTATTTCACAACTTCGTTGATTTGTATTCACACATATTTCATTCTTATTATTGATCTTAGGACCTTAATAGGAACGAACACGTGCCACTCGGGAAATACTCATATATGCGTCGACCTCTTTCTTTATACTTTATGAATTCATTTTACCTCTTTAGTTATTCATTTTCCATTATGCATGTTGACGTCGTTATTGGTAATATTGCATGTTCTTCCCACCTTAGCATTATTACTTCCCATATGCGCTACATGTATTATTGACGCTTTTCCTGCTTTTGATTGTTTATTATGATTTTTGTTGTCGCATCTCTCATTTCTTAATTTAATATGCTTTTGGAACTATGTTATTGTGATTATTATTTTGGTTCGGTGTGTTATTACATCTTTTATTCGCTTTTATGCATGAATTACATTAAGACTTGACTATACCATTGTGTAAACCCGTACATTATACTGGCATAAGTAAGGGACCATTCTGAACCCAACGGTTTGAGGTATTCCCTTGCGAGGGGTGAGTGCGGCCTTAAATCTTTCCCAGTTCACACTGGGTGGCGAAACCTTCATTCTCCGATTTAATCCCCCGCGGGCTAATCCGTACTCTCTACGGACTGTGTGCCAACAGTGTCGTGGTCACCGAACACCATAGGCATAGCGGTAAGCCCCGCTTTTCTATACAATCGTTAACATCAATCTCACTTCAATCACGTGAAATATGAAGTCATATATCTACCATTTATCACAAATATCCATTTTTGAAATATCATCAAATCGACAAGTTAAACAAACTTTCTTCATTTTGAAACAAACTCTTTGAATTTAATGCAAACTTCCTTAATGGCTTAACATTCATGATTCATATGCATTTACACATACCGTGACACACCTCTCTTATATACATGTAAAAATAATTATCAAGTTTACACATATACATACGCACCAATACAACTTAATAAACATGCTTTATAACATCTAATACTTATATTAGCTTTCAAATTCATTCATTCATTCATTTCACATAAACATACATTATCCATATATTCTATGAGTTCTAGAATACACACACATACATATAGTCACATATACAATCATCATGCAACCAACCATGAAGCACACATAACAATCAATACATCAAAGAACTTATCATCAAGCATTACATATATACGGTTGGCTTACTCATACAATGCTCGTACGAGACTCATTACTTTTTTTAAAATAGGTATGAGATGAATTTCATCCGAACGGATTCCTAACAAACTCAACTACTGCACCACGAATCATCCAATTAAACAAACATACATGCGCTCATACCATATAACATAAACTCGTCACATGATTTCCCATACATAAACACATACATGACAAACACCCCAAGTCATCAGCCAAACACTCATTACATATGACTACACATTACTACTAATTCAAACGTTTTATCTATAACAACTTTCATTTCTTTCCCTTATCGATCAAACACACTCAGTTTACGAGTTTCTATCTGAAAACATCTGATACTAAATCTCATCATTTAAACATACTCATTCAGGAATGACAGCCTATGCCCCATTTCTCATCACACTTCACTATTCCAACCTCTATACGAATAAATCACTTGTACGAATCAATAACAAACCTATTCCATTAACCGATCTCGTATACTCAAATTGTTTGTAGCTTATCATCATATACATATTCAAATACATGTATCAATGGTTATTCATGTACCTATTCGTTTACATATACATAGACATACTATTACATATTCAAACACTCACAGGCATCAATAAGCATCAACATCATTAAATATTTCCCTTCATATTATAGCAATAACGAGAGTCTGCACCTGTGATGGCCCACTATCTCAAATATACCCGACCTCGAAGTCCTTTCTCAAACCCATCTTTAACTATCTTAAACCATTCAATCATCTATATATATATATATAGCACGAAAAGAATGGTTTGAGAACAGGTTACTTAGATGGCTTCACGAGCACTCCAGGTCCTAGTCAAACCTACCAAAACAAATGGCGAAACATCGTTAGAATCGCAACTTATGAAATTCCCGACTTAGCTTTGACAAAATTCCGGATCTTTCCGGGACAATCCAAACAAGCCTGATTTCAATGTTTTCAGTTTCATTACTCTTAAAACATTATTATAAACTAACCCAAGTGGTCAGTTAACTTAAATTCTCAGTTTACGCGTTTTTGGAAAAATCTTCCGAAAAAAGTTTCCACAAACACTACGGACGGGTCCCGACTTTTAACCTATCCGGATTTATCCAAACATGTTTGTGTTGAAAATTATCTAAGGTCCCAAGATCAAACAAGACATGAAAACATGCGTGAATACACCAATGAAGATAGCGGAATACTTACATTGATCGGTTATGTCGAATTGAAGACAAATGAAGGCCAAAAACGCACTGTCATGTAAGCTTACTGCATGCAGTCCACTGCCTCCAAAAACAGAATTTTGAGATGAGAAACGCAGCTCCTAGCTTCGTTGGATGGATCCCGGCTCATGGTCGAACCTCCCTACCACCTTCGCAAGACTTGTAAGTGTGCTAGCACTTGAATTTTCACCATGAAAATCCACTCTTGCTTCCCTAAAGTCACGCCCAAACCTAGTCAAAAACAGTCCACATTTTGTGTGTTTGGCGTGAGGAGAGGAGAGAGTTTGAGAGAGAAGAAGTTTTGTATTAAGTTAAAATGATTTACCAAAAATCAATTTATATTTATGCCATAATTTTCATTAAATTAATAATAAAATTATGACACATAACATGCAATGGCTTAGAGTGTCAAACACTCAAACTCCATGCAATGACATTGAGTGCAATGTACACAATCTACATGCAAAGCATTAGAATGACATGTGTCATGTGGGCCCCACACGTTTCCAAATGAAAGTGGGCCCACGTGCACTCACGCGTTCGGGTTCGATATTTCCGAAATACCGAGCTTACGTCGCGACGTTAATTCAATCGAATAATTACGGCTACCGAAATTATTATTTACGTCGCTAACGAATTAATTCTAAATTAACTCGTTTGCCCGAATTAAAATCTAATTTTAATTCCGCGTCGAAATCTAATTTCGTCTAATATATCGAATATATTAATACATCGATTAATTCCGAATTAATCGTTCTCTCTCTTTAGACGACATTTTATCCCGGATAAAATATCTCCGTTATTAATCCTAGATTAATTTTCTCTCTCTCTATATAATCCCAGATTATTCAAGAGTGCGAGTTGTGCGTCATCGGTGGATTATCGGGAAGCGACCCATGAGATCCCCGGATAATCTGGCAGTAAATACGGTCGTCGGAGTATCCGAATCACGTACGTACCAAGTACTACGTTCTACCGATTTACGAGACAAGGTCGACTCCTAGCAAAGCACCAAGTCTACCCAATTCTCCGGACATATCCATTTAAGAATATTTAGATCTGTATCAAGCGTAGTATACTAATGTATTGTGTATATCGGCCAGTATCGGATAATCACGTGCTAGGGCTGGGGCTGGATAAGTGTCTGCCCCGTCCGAAACACATATCGGATGTCTGGTAACTAGTCTCTATAATCGGATATTCATGACCTGGTCATAATATCACGATTGGATGCGCATCACTTTAAGAGCACTAATACCGTATCCTGCGTGACATCATCTCCATTATGACTGGAGTGACACTTCCGTCTTGACATCACATCCAATACACTACGATTCTCAATATACCCGGCATTGGCGTACACAGAACCGGTTACAGTCCTAGACGACCTCAACTAAAGTATATCGATTGTCGTAAGCATTAGCGATGTAAGTCTCAGGTTAAGACTATACACACCTACCTTGATTTCAGCCTCCCATAGACACATCGTCATAATACCAATGGGATTCCGAGGGGTCTATCCAGAGCGAAGCTGTTTCCCGTACCATCGGTGAAACACGACCTCATATCGCACTTGCATAAGTATCCAATACTTATATATATGAGAACTATGTCGTTGTGCCATCACAACGCGCACAAGTGCAATACTAGCCTATTCCGTATTATCGATGTCCAGTCTCGATAATATACTACGGCTAGGGATATTTAATGATTAATCCTTCATGGACTGATACTGTCTCATATCATCTCAATCCAGGAACTAATCATAGGGACCTCTCTTCATTTATATCTATGGTGATCTAATCACAAATGATGAGAGTGCAATTTCCTTGTCACATAGTTAATTTGCTACAACAACACAATGATCTGTGCAAATAGTGACGCTATGGGTCATATTATCCAACAATCTCCCACTTGGCACATAGCCAGTCACTCGAGTGTCTAACACCCGAATTATGTACAATTCGCTCAAATTGCTGAGGAAAAGGTTTTCGTCAGCGGATTTGTATGATTATCGTCTGACGCGATTTACACGATCATCACATCGCCACGATGTATGATCCGAACGAATCAGATGATATAGAAGTATATATCTGGATCGTCGATGAGACCTTTAATTCCTTAGCCTTGTGCTGACGCCTAGCTCAGCTGCTAACGAACTATATCTAATCTAATTAGATTTATTATCGACCCAAATGGCTTCTATTGCTGCTGCAGCAGCTGTAGCAATAATCCGCATTTGTTGTTTATTCGGCAACAGTTATCTTGCTCGGAAGATTTCCAGCTCACTGTCCCGTTATTCAAACTTTATAGTACCGCAGTATTTAATCGTTTGGAAACTTGCTGCAGTGATCCCAGTCACTTCAAGTTCTCCTTCTCCATAGTATTACTCATAGATGAATTGTTTGTGTTCCATTTAGGACTTCGTGCTATGAATAGTATTACTCCGATTTTCATTGAGTATCACTATCCTCCCACTGACCACTGCATATCGGTATTCCTCTCAGGAAAACCGCATGGTGAGCAACAATCACATTGTTCTCATGTGGGATTTATAAGTACTATACTTATGGTTTCCCTTAGGATAACCTATATTGACACTAATCCAATTTGGGTTCTTAGTTTGGTATCAACCAAACGTTATGCCTGGCATACCCAAATTATCAGGAATGAGAAACCCCGTTTCTTTCCTGTTCATATCCTATATGATATCTGTCAAACAGATTTATATGGAACCTTATTCCAAATAAGTTTTGCACTGTTAATACATATCCTTTTGAAGGAAATAGTAGCTCAGAGCGACTCGTGATAAACCTTATCATGTCCAACAAAAATTCGGTTTTTGGTTCGGACACACCGTCTAACTGACGTGTCTCGGGAGGAGTCCTCATCTGAAAGAATACCGTACTCTTTCATGTTCATTTGAAACTTACTGCTTAAGTATTTTCCATTACGGTTTTACCGTGGCGGCACAATACTACAGCCGATCTGTTTGTATACTTCGTGTCGAAACTCAAAGTTTCGTATTTGTGTTCTTCAAAAGAAACACATAACCATAACGTGATGCCACATCCGTTAAGGTCACGAAATATTCATGTTCACATCTAGCCTAGCTAGATATGGGCCCACTTAATTCACCATGAATAGGGCTAACAGATCGGTGGCCCTGATACTATTACCAAGTAAATAGTATTTTAGGTATTTAATCTAATAAACTAGATTCGTAGACCTTATTTGAATAGTCAAATCAGTCCTAGTACCCACTCTTAAAAGGTGTGGATATACAAGTCTTGTTTAATTGTGTCCTAGACAACAATGCCACAAATAAGTCTCCATTGATCAAATCAATTTAAGCTATTTATTTGTCATTTTATATGTTTGAGATTTTATTATATTCAAAATATAAATTCTGTTATTTACATCCAATGTATCTATCTCAGTATCATCTTTATATAATGAAACACTTTAGTGTTCTAGAATATAAAGGTTTTATCCGAATCGGATTAAACACTGATATAGAGATAATGTCTCTAGTCAAACTAGTTACATTATAACATTTCCTAATTTAAGTACATACCCAAAGGGTAGTTCCTAAACTTAGGTATCTACGGTCGAAACAGCGACTTTCGTCCCGTTTCCAATTCGCAGAGAAATCTCGGCTTGAAGCCAGTATCCAGCTCACAGCGGATTCTGAACGTCAATACATATATATATTATGTACCACACTAAGTATTCAAAATCCAATTTCAATACTAGTAGTAAACATAACTTTGACAAATATTTTTAAAGTTAGAGCCTCGCCCTATCTTTAATTCCTTCGTGTCTTCCATTTCCAAATGGTAGTCACTTTGGGATATGTCAATTATCTTTTCAATATTTCACAAACCTTTGGCCAAGCCTTGGGTTTTAGAATATCGAAATGATATGCACCTTGTGCTACATGCCCAATTGCAAACTTTGACTTTTCTCCACTAGAATAGTCAATTAATTATCCAAGAATTATTAATTGCAATTTTAATACTTTTAAATCTAAAGATAGATTTATTATAAGTATATTAATTAAGCACTAAAGTCATCATCACATAAATCTTCCAAAGACTTTATGCTCTACTATTTGCTTAATAATGGGGTTAGTCATAATAAGTTATTTTATCAGATAAATTAACCTATTATTGATTCCCAATTGAAAATTAAATCATTTAAAGCATTTAATCCAATGATTATATATTTTAAATATTTCAATTTTCAATTCTTTCTTGATTTCAATAGTCCAACTATTTAATCAATTTAATAAGGTACTATTTATTATAATGATTACAATAATCCAATTATTTAATCAACTATAATTTTAATATTGATTACTATAATCTAATTATAAAATCAACTATCATTTTAATTCAATTATATTGATTACTATAATCCAATTATAAAATCAACTATATATTGAATGAGTTTGTATATAGTCCAACTATATATATAATTAAAACAACATAAAAATTAGTCCAACTAATACTTTTAATAAATATGACGAGTAAAATAAAATGAGCGTGTTTAGCGAGTATTCGAACGAATGTTGCAAATTCAATACTTGCCTCCCACTATTTTTCGTCGAGCCTCTAACCCTCTGTCGAGTACTCGGGAAACCGTGTTTCCTAGTGGGCTAGGATCCCGTTAAATATCACACAATCTTGACTTTGGCCAACAAATTGTATGATAATTAACTAGGTAGATCTCTAAGATCAATTGGATCTAATCCAACTCCTAGATCCAGTAGGTGGACATCCAAGTCCTAAACATATATCTTATATATGCCTATATATCCAATATATACCCTAACCTTTTTCCTCTGAATCAACTAGGCCTTGGCTTTGGCACAACAAACCTAGTGATCCCAGTCAAGCGCGGACCCATTGACATGGAAGCTTCGTAATCAATGTCAATGGACAAGAAGTGGTCTTGACTTTGGCCAACAAACCACAACTTGGACACGACACCAATATGGAACAAAGCCTCGTGATTAAAACACATCTTCGAAGGACAAGGGCTTGACTTTGGCCAACAACCCCTGCCAATCTAGGATCTTGAGTAAGAATCACTCAATGGAAGGAAAAAACGCATGATATTTGATGAGGGCTTTTTCGCGTGCAAATTGGCTACCAATTTAATTATCTTTGTTAAGGTCTCATCATCATACACCCTTAAACATGCATTCTAAATACATAATAAAGCGAGTATGAAAATAAATAATAATGATATGCGGATGGATACTTAACATATTGATCCTAGATCAAATCTCTCCCTTTCTCACTCAAGCTAGCACTAGTATTACTTCTACCCGTTACACTACACTTCTAAAGAAACCTCATATACATAGAGGGGAATAGGTGAGAAGAGAATACAAAGAGAAAGAAGGTGATAAGGCTGGACACGCAGGTCCAATTTAATAAATCGAATTTATTACAACAATTTCTAAAATTGCCCACCCATCTAATATCCATCCGATATACATTATTCATTCAACACAACCATGTATTCACACACATAAGCATGCTATCAATCAATCTAATCAAATTAATTAATCTGATAATTAAGTGATCATCCAATGTTCAAACAACGATTTGATTTTGTTCGAGTCAAACTCGTTTTTGCGAATAAGTACTCAAAGTACGAATTCATGAATTAAATTAAACTACATAATTAAATCCAATTTAACATGTATTTAATACTAATTCACTATTCAATTCCAAATTAAATATTGCACTTTATATTAATAAACCTTTTACGATTTAAATTCCAAATTCAATCGCGTCGGGACTCAAAGTCCGATTAACGTCCAACGTCAATTCAATTAAAGTCCAATGGGCTTTTGATTGATTTCTTAAGGCATGGACTTTTGGTCAATTCGGGTCAAACCGATAACCAAAGTCCAATCCGGGATTTACCCCATAAGCCCATAAATCAATCTTGGCCCATTAGGCCCAATTGAACATTAAAGGTTCATTAGTCGCAATTGGGCTTTATGGTTAAGGTTTTGGGCCCAATTGGATCCAATCCACTTGGCCTAAACCAAACTTGATAAATCAAGCCCAATAGGCCCAATTACAATTTTAAATTCTAATTTCCAAAATTAGGCCCAATTAATTAAATCCAAAAATCCAATTTTCACAATTTAATTACCAAAAGTGCATTATATGATTAATCAACTAAATCAACATTTTAAAAACACCAAATTAGTCTTATTAATCATATTCAATTCATTATCACATGTCAAACACACATAATGATAAATCAAATCCATTTACATGCTTCAATGCTCTCGGCCAAGGAAGGGATTTTGTGTCCGATTTGGTTTCGATCCAATCGAACCTACAATCGACATCAAATCACCATCCGATTTGATTTCATACACATCCAATGTCACAAAACCAAAAAACACCAAGACATTAGGGCATTATAGATTCGGCCAACATAAGGAATTTAGGGTTTTTGTACAATTTAAATTAAATCCAATTCAATCTTAAATTAACATCATCATTTATCATTATAACTCATCCAATGAACTAAAATGAAAAAAAAAAAATTCCAAGTTTCCAAACACATCACACATTCGGCCAACACTTCCAATTTGGGCAAAATTGATCCAATCACATTTTGTTGAAATTGATCAAATCAATCTTCAATTAAAGATCATTTAAACATGCTCAATTAATCAATTTAACCAAATCATGCTTAAAATCAAAATACCCAATATTAGTCACATATTCGGCCAAGATGCAAAATTTGGGGAAAATAATTCCAAATCATTTTTCATCAAATTAGTCCAACCAAAATGAATTTAAACATGTTATAAGCATACTCAAACAAGCAATTTATTCAAATCATGCTCAACAAACATTTACCCAAATTTTAAGCCCTACAAATTTCATGCTTGCAACATTAGCTCATGATGCCATTGTTGAAAATTATCTAAGGTCCCAAGATCAAACAAGACATGAAAACATGCGTGAATACACCAATGAAGATAGCGGAATACTTACATTGATCGGTTATGTCGAATTGAAGACAAATGAAGGCCAAAAACGCACTGTCATGTAAGCTTACTGCATGCAGTCCACTGCCTCCAAAAACAGAATTTTGAGATGAGAAACGCAGCTCCTAGCTTCGTTGGATGGATCCCGGCTCATGGTCGAACCTCCCTACCACCTTCGCAAGACTTGTAAGTGTGCTAGCACTTGAATTTTCACCATGAAAATCCACTCTTGCTTCCCTAAAGTCACGCCCAACCTAGTCAAAAACAGTCCACATTTTGTGTGTTGGCGTGAGGAGAGGAGAGAGTTTGAGAGAGAAGAAGTTTTGTATTAAGTTAAAATGATTTACCAAAAATCAATTTATATTTATGCCATAATTTTCATTAAATTAATAATAAAATTATGACACATAACATGCAATGGCTTAGAGTGTCAAACACTCAAACTCCATGCAATGACATTGAGTGCAATGTACACAATCTACATGCAAAGCATTAGAATGACATGTGTCATGTGGGCCCCACACGTTTCCAAATGAAAGTGGGCCCACGTGCACTCACGCGTTCGGGTTCGATATTTCCGAAATACCGAGCTTACGTCGCGACGTTAATTCAATCGAATAATTACGGCTACCGAAATTATTATTTACGTCGCTAACGAATTAATTCTAAATTAACTCGTTTGCCCGAATTAAAATCTAATTTTAATTCCGCGTCGAAATCTAATTTCGTCTAATATATCGAATATATTAATACATCGATTAATTCCGAATTAATCGTTCTCTCTCTTAGACGACATTTTATCCCGGATAAAATATCTCCGTTATTAATCCTAGATTAATTTTCTCTCTCTTCTATATAATCCCAGATTATTCAAGAGTGCGAGTTGTGCGTCATCGGTGGATTATCGGGAAGCGACCCATGAGATCCCCGGATAATCTGGCAGTAAATACGGTCGTCGGAGTATCCGAATCACGTACGTACCAAGTACTACGTTCTACCGATTTACGAGACAAGGTCGACTCCTAGCAAAGCACCAAGTCTACCCAATTCTCCGGACATATCCATTTAAGAATATTTAGATCTGTATCAAGCGTAGTATACTAATGTATTGTGTATATCGGCCCAGTATCGGATAATCACGTGCTAGGGCTGGGGCTGGATAAGTGTCTGCCCCGTCCGAAACACATATCGGATGTCTGGTAACTAGTCTCTATAATCGGATATTCATGACCTGGTCATAATATCACGATTGGATGCGCATCACTTTAAGAGCACTAATACCGTATCCTGCGTGACATCATCTCCATTATGACTGGAGTGACACTTCCGTCTTGACATCACATCCAATACACTACGATTCTCAATATACCCGGCATTGGCGTACACAGAACCGGTTACAGTCCTAGACGACCTCAACTAAAGTATATCGATTGTCGTAAGCATTAGCGATGTAAGTCTCAGGTTAAGACTATACACACCTACCTTGATTTCGGCCTCCCATAGACACATCGTCATAATACCAATGGGATTCCGAGGGGTCTATCCAGAGCGAAGCTGTTTCCCGTACCATCGGTGAAACACGACCTCCTATCGCACTTGCATAAGTATCCAATACTTATATATATGAGAACTATGTCGTTGTGCCCTCACAACGCGCACAAGTGCAATACTAGCCTATTCCGCATTATCGATGTCCAGTCTCGATAATACTACGGCTAGGGATATTTAATGATTAATCCTTCGTGGACTGATACTGTCTCATATCATCTCAATCCAGGAACTAATCATAGGGACCTCTCTTCATTTATATATCTATGGTGATCTAATCACAAATGATGAGAGTGCAATTTCCTTGTCACATAGTTAATTTGCTACAACAACACAATGATCTGTGCAAATAGTGACGCTATGGGTCATATTATCCAACAGTTTGTAATATCATAAATAACTCGTAACTATCCTCAAAACCAAAACACATCTTTATACATAAAAACCCACTTTTATCGAAAACTTACATATTCTAACGGATCGATCAAACTCGTTCCGTTTTCACTTAGATTCTAACGAATGCTCATATTCAATATACTAATACTCAAACGATTCAATTTATATCAATACTCTAATCTACAAAACTACTGGATACATCCGAATATTAACGGAAAACTTAAAATTTGTGTATTTTTACCGAGAGGTCTTACCAAGATTTTGAGGGCATACACGGACTCTAAACGATCCCACGAACGCGCTGGAGTCGACGGAATTCCGATCGAAACTATTGTTCACAGTAGGTCACTATTCATTCGAACCTTGCTTCCTCGTTTTTCATGCAATCGGGCACTGAACGAGAAATCTGTCACTGCCAACTTGTAATACTCTCCGAGAGCTTCGATTTGGCGGGTGGCTTGGGCCGTGAAACGAAGCGACAAGCCGGGATCGGAAAATCCAAACTCCCGCCTATCTTTCCTGCTTCTCGCCGGGTCCGGCTATCTGGGGGCTGCCGCCGGCCACCACAAGGTGGAGGGGTGGTCGGCGTACCCTCCTGGCTGGTCCCGCCGGTCGGCGGTGGCCGGTAGGCCGTCGCCGCGACCAGCAGACACGTTTTAGGAAAGTTGTTCGTCTCGAAAAAATAAGTCTGATCGATGGTTTAATAATCAATTCAATCGGAGTGCATTTGCTATTTTCATAGCCGAAATAAGAAACTTTTACACGTATAACGATATAATCAAAAATTGCGTAACAGGTTATTGAAACCAGGCGTTTTCCAACGCGACGAAACTTCACTTTAAAGTATTCCGATCTATTTTTCTAACACATAAACTTTGATTTTCAAATACCATCATGTTCCAAATCTTTAACTTTAATTCGGAAATATTTTAGAACTGCTCCGAAAAATTAGGGATATTGCATGATCTAAGGGCGGATTTGATATATTTTGTTGTAATTCTTTTTAGCTGAATTTTTAATAGCTCAACTATTTTAATTCGTTCGTATTTGTTTGACATTCGTGCTTTATTCTCCTAAACTGTTGTGCAACGACAGTTCTATGGTATTTTTGTGTCTTTTTAAGTGCCGTTAGGAATGTGCAATTAACATATATCTTAATTTTATATTTCATAAATTTAAGGTGAATTTGCCTAGGTCCTTGAATGTTTGTTGTTTGGTAACTAAGCCTTTAAGCCGAATATATAAGTAGATGAATATGTTAGAGAGAAGAAAAAAAGAAGCAACAATTGTTTGCTTTATGGGAGAATTGATTATAAGAACTATTGTTATTCAATGCAAATCAAAAGCTACCTGAGGCTAAACTTGTCATACATGGATGAATTTAACTTTGATCATTCATATTTGTATTAGTGATTCTGGGTAGTAGTTAATTTCCTTGCACTATTTTAAACATGGAGGAATATCATAAGAGAGTTATTGGGGAAAATTTTAATGCTTATCAATAAAGGAGTTGTAGCATGTTTTGTTATTATTTTCGTACTTATTAACCTGAAAAAATTCATCCCCTTGCTCGTTAGTTTATAATCTTGTAACTTTGGCTATTGGTTTCCAAGTTTCGGCGTTAATGAAGAATGAATTGGTTAGGTTGTTTAGGGGTGTTCGCGGTGCGGTTCGGGTCGGTTTTTTCGCTTTTCACTTCAAACCTCGCGGGTTGGCGGTTTGGAAAATTAGAAACCTAAACCGCAAATTTGATGAGAAAAACCGCGGCGGTTCGGGTTGGCGGTTTAACGGTTTGAGAGGTACGGGTTGGCGGTTTGTAACTTGTGAAAATTAATAAATTATTATCTATTTGTTTAAATTCAAAAAATATAGATTTAGAGTAAATAAATTCAAAAATTTCTATATATTACAGATAATATACACGAAGCATATGTAATGCATGTAACATTGTTCCAGCCTTCCAGGATACAAAAAACGTACCATTTCTGTTCATATAATCATCATTCATGCAATTCTAGACATAAGTGGAAATTTGGGATGAGGACAAATAGGAACAATCCCACATTCATAATAATAATAATAAAAACAGTAACTGGAAACTAATGTCAATAACTGGAAAGTTTAATAACTGCAAATTGGAAACTGGAAAGAAATGGCAGCCGCTAGCCAGTAAGGCAGTAATTGGAAAGAAATGTCAATTTCTGGAATGCCACACCAAATATCAAAAGTTCCAATTCCAAATTTCAATAACCTGTAACATCAATGATCAAACAATATTATTAATTCATTATATGTACTGTTATGTAATAACAAAGTAAACAATTATTCATCAATTTACTTGCACAAAGTAACTGAAAAGAAATAAATATAATACTAACACAAACATGCAACCTTCTATGAATTCATCATCAGAATCGACATCCTCGTTCACATCATCATAAAGCAAGTTAGGCTCAATCGTACATGTGGAACTTGATCCTGACAATTCTACAAAAGTAATATTACAAAGAAAAACGAACACAATTTATTAGAAAACACATTGTCTTATGTCAAAAAAATATAAATTTCAATATTTTTAAAATACACATTACCTGATGCGAATTCCTCAAATTTTTGTACATCATCCATCGCAGCTCGAATATCAATTTCAGTCGGCTTAGATTGCAACCAATTTTGAGAACAAATTAATGCTTCAACTGTGTTAGGAGATAATGAACTTCTGAATGGATCAATTACCCTTCCACCGGTGCTAAAAGCTGACTCGGAAGCCACTGTAGAGACTTGAACAGCCAACACAGCCCTTGCTACCTTAGAGAGGATTGGAAATTTGGAAGAATTCACTTTCCACCAGTTTAGTAAATCAAAAGTTTCATAATCTTCCTCACACCCATCCGAGAGATATCTAATCAAGTCACATTGAGTCTCCACACTTTGTTCATCCAACAAATATTTCTGGAATTGAAAATTGAGAAACTTTCGAGCTTCTCCACCAAAATCAGCCTTATCAACCGAAAGAGTCTCATTGTTAACTGGCACGCCCACCCTACTAGATGATCCCATCAATGACTCATCTTTAAAGTACCTATACAAGTCATTCAAAGCATCTCGCACCCGATTCTCAACCTCAAGAGCCTTAGAAACATCATAAATTTGAGAAAGAAAAAACTTGACATATTTCATCTTGCACCTTGGATCAAGAACAACACCAACAAATAACAGCCAATTCACTTTCGTATGATTCTCCCAATACTTGTCAGATTTCTTTTTCATATCAGTTGCCATACATTCAAACAATCTATCACCACTTTTGGAATATTCAACCAATAAAGTTTGAATTCTAACAAATTCACTGAAAAAATTATTTATAGTCACATGTAATGAAGCTGAAAATGCAAGTGTAACGTCATAAAACACTTCCAAAAACTTCACTAAGCATCTACATTTACTCCAATCATCCAATCTAGGAGGCCCTTTAATTTTAACCCCATCAAAATACAATCTAAACCTAGGATCATCATCTTCCAACCTAAAAAAAGCTTTCTCAAAAATCTCAGCTGCCTCTAACATCAAATAAGTAGAATTCCACCTAGTCTCCACATCAAGACATAAAAGGCTTTTAGACTCAATCTTCTCCCTCTCAATACTACTTTTAAAACTCAATTTCCTAGCAGGGGAAGATCTCACATATCTTACCGCATTTCTTATTTTCTCAATTGATTCATTATTCTCTCGCAAACCATCTTTTACAATAAGGTTAACAATATGTGCACAACACCTCATGTGAAGAAATTTATGACCTAAAACAGTGGTAGGCCAATCTTTAGTTTTCCTTGTAATATACCTTATTGCACCATCATTAGAACTAGCATTATCCACAGTGATAGTCATAATTTTATCAATTCCCCAATCTAACATGCAAGCCTCGATGAATTTACCAATTGTCTCCCCCGTGTGATTAGGCACTTGACAAAAATTTATAATTCGCTTCTGAAATTGCCAATCATCATTTATCCAATGGGCCGTCAGACACATATAATTCAAGTTTTGAATTGAAGTCCAAGTATCTGTGGTTAGACACACACGTTGAGACTTAATTACATTTTTCAACTTCTTTTTCTCATTTTGATACATTTTCAAACAATCTCTTGCTATAGTCATGCGAGAAGGAACTATCATTCGAGGATTTAAATATTGAGAATAATTCCTAAACCCCTCCCCTTCCACCATTTTAAATGCCAACTCATCAACTATTATCATCCTAGCAAGCATAACTCTAGCTTCTTCAACTGTAAAATGAACTGATTTTAAGCCACCCAACCCTGTGCTATCTTTCAGTTTCTCAATTTTCAATGTTTTTTGTTTCGGATCAATAACTCTATAAGGGTACTTCTTACACCTAACATTTATATGGGCACGTAAAGTTGAAGTACCATGATAATGAGAATCTGCCATATACTCACACCCACAATAATTACACTTGGCCTTTTGTTCACCATCAACAATTATCTTTTCAAAATGCTCCCAAACAGAAAAATCAGAATGTTTACTATCTTGCAACTTAGGCTTCGCATTCCTAAAATATTTTCTCTTTTTAGGAATAGAAGACTTACTTTTAGTTTTAGTAGGAACAACAGAAGTATCCAGGGAATTTGTGGCTTCATTATTCTCTTCTTCGGTTAAACAAATTTCAACCTCATTACTCATTGGGTCTTCTGATGCTTCCATTCACCCTAGAAATATAGCACAAAAACATAATTAATATACACAGAAACAGAAATATAATAGATTTGGTTCCTTATAATTGTTAATCATAAACCATCTCTTTCACATTAAAAAATAAATTAAAAAAACTGAAGCTCGGTGAATATGCATATCTACTGCAGACTGTAGTTGGCCGAATCAATATATTTGAATTCCCATAGAAATTTCATGGATCTGGTTCCAAAAAATTAAATGCATTTTATCCTAAACCCTAATAGTGTTCTTAATAAATATTATGTTATAGGAATCAAGCACCAACAAGGCAGCAACCACGAAGATTTGCTTAATAAACACTATCTTTACATTATTTAGTGATAATACATGAAAAAGTAAAAACCCATTTGAGAACATCAAAGATTTGCTTTAATAAAATGGTAAGGAGTTTGATTATTTACTTACCTGTTGCAGTTCAGACTTCAGAAGTATATTCAAGAGCCAAAAGATCACGTTGGACAGTTGGAGGCAATATTCCTTAGCTATTTCGTCCAGCAATTAGCAGTATTCCTGATTTCCTTCCTTAGGCGGTTAGGTTTATTGGTTTGGAAAACAAAAACTAGAAAGGGGAGAGTTAGAGAAGAAGAAGAAGTCGGCGCATATCTGTTCAAGAGATAAAGGGAAAACCTAATTTCTGATGGGCTTATAAAATATAAAGTTTATATAGTATATACCGTCGGGTCGGGTTAAAACCCGAAATTATTTGTTAAGAACCGTGATCCGAACCGAAAATTGCGGTTCGGGCCAATGTAACCCGAAATCTACATTTGTATGCTTCCAACCCGCGCGGTTTGCTGCGGTTCGGGTCGGGTCGGTTCGGTTTGCGGTTTGACCAGACCCAATGTTCACCCCTAAGGTTGTTATTCGAAAGTTCAATATAATTCCGAATAGTCGGATAAAGGGTAAAAGTAGTAGATAAAGTTTCATTAAGCCAAATATCGCAATGGTGCATTCTTTTTAGAGATTATCGGAAAGAATCTTACCCGTTCTTATCCATTTGTCGATCGTCAACCTGACCTACCATCCACGACGCGATAACTCTCATCTCTGATGTCTTGTGAGTGGATACTTCTGCTTCTTTTACTTATAATATTTTGTTTTATAATTTGTTGTTTTGTTACTTTGATTTATGATTTTGAAAATATTTTTACAAAAGATTTCGGATAACTTGTTTTGGTTGTATGTGATATGATATGTTTTCGTCTCGGCACTTGATGCATGTTTTCGTGTTTTATGATCTTACATTATGTTTCTGCCGAGGCAACTCAACTTTGACGGGATGCTACAATTGGCAGAGGAATTTCCTAGGCCTCGGGCTGCCACTCGACTAGCGCCTAGCGCATTTTAGAATATTGCTCATAATTACTTTCATAAGAAATCTTAATTTTCTAAGATTTTTCCTTTTTAATCCAAAATATTGTCCTAAGTTGACTTTCACCATTTATATCTGTTGGAAAAATGCTTATTTATAAGCATTTTGAGGCTCAATTTTAAGCATGGTCCACTTCGTGTTAGTGGTTGTTATTGAATGATTCGGATACTCCTCCGTGAGTACTTCGAAATGGTATATTCATATGCTTAAAATGATGCTTGGGTGAATGAGAAATTGTTGCTCAAAGTTCACAATTTTCAAGCCTTTTGTAATTCCATAACAGCTAATTTAATTAGCTTGGTGGTTACAAAGTTTAATCTCCATAAGTGCTAATCTAATTAGCTTGGTGGTTATATAGTTTAATTTCCATTAGTGCTAATTTAATTAGCTTAGTGGTTACAACAATGTGTAACATCTCCCATTATGAAATTTAATTGGCAAGTTAATTTCTATTAATTGAGATGTGTTTTTCTTTTCCTATATAAACAACATCAGTTCTTTTTTTCAAGATATGAAATAGAAAATAGAAAAACATAGCACACACACGAAGATCTTTTTCTTTGTTTTGTTAAAAGGAGAGTTCAAACACTTTGTGGTTCGTTGGATACGAGTCTGGTGGTGCCCTTTCTCGTACGTTTCCATTGTATCCTGGGAAACAATCGTCTCACGTTCTACTGCACCTACGGTAGGGAACGAATTTGTTTTAAGGATATTGTTGTTTTACAACAAGCCTCAGGAAAGTTCTGATCTGCCAACAGCCTCTGCCTCAGCTTCAGCTTCAGCCTCAGCTTCATCAGCTTCTGCCTCTGCTGACTCAGCATCTGCCAACAGCCTCTGCCTCAGCATCAGCATCTGCCAACAGCCTCTGCCTCAGCTTCAGCTTCTGCCTCTGCCTGCTCAGCATCTGCCAACAGCCTCTGCCTCAGCATCAGCATCTGCCAACAGCCTCTGCCTCATCAGCTTCAGCCTCTGCCTCAGCTTCAGCTTCATCTTCTGCCTCTGCTTTCATCTCAGCTTCAGCCTCAGCCTCTGCTGTCAGCCTCTGCTTTAGCCTCTGCTCATCAGTCTCTGCCTCCGCTTTCAGGGTCTGCCGTTAGGGTCTGCTCCGAGGATAATAATTATAATTGTAATTTTGTCATATTCGGATTTCCCAATTACCGTGTAATAATTGTAATAATTGTTATCTACAGTCTTAAAACAAATTCATACTCTGTGGATATGGAAATCAGTCCAAACACAATAGATCCGAATATGGCAGCCTCTTCGGCTGGCCAGAATGTTGTGGCAGCCCTAGTGGCTGACCAAAGTGCAGTGGCAGCCCCTTCGGTTGGCCAACTTGCATCAGCCTCTGGGCTTAATATGGCAGCCGTTGTGGCTGGCCAAGGTGTTTCTCTGCCTCAATGGCTAGACAACCTGTTGGACATGTGAGCCATGTCAATCCTGCTGCGGAAAAACCTGAAAAATTCAGTGGTCAGAATTTCAAAAGGTGGCAACAGAAAATGTTCTTCTACCTGACCACGTTGAACCTTGCGAGGTTTCTAAAGGAAGATGCTCATGTACCGAAAGAGGGTGAGATTGATATCCAAGTCATCAGTGCCATTGAAGCTTGGAAACATTCTGAATTCCTCTGTCGGAATTATGTGCTGAATGGGCTAAGTGATTCCTTGTACAGTGTGTAAACTGGAATGAAAACAGCTAAAGGGCTTTGGGAATCTTTAGATCGAAAATATAAAAATGAGGATGCCGGTACTAAGAAATTTGTCGTAGGCCGTTTCCTAGAGTTTAAAATGATTGATTCCAAAACTCTGATAAGCCAAGTACAAGAACTGCAGATTATTCTAGCAGAAATTCATGCTGAGGGGATGAGTTTAAGTGAAACCTTCCAAGTAGCCTCGATAATTGAGAAACTACCACCTGGTTAGAAAGATTTCAAGAATTATTTAAAGCATAAGCGAAAAGAAATGAGCATTGAAGACTTGGTTCTTAAGCTAAGAATTGAGGAAGATAACCGAGTTTCTGAAAAGAGAGGAATGACTCATGAGGCCAAAGCAAATGTTGTCGAACATGGCCATAAGAACAAGAACCTCAAGAACAAAGGGTCAAAGATGGGCCCTAAAGGAGGAGTTTCCAAGAAATCAAAATTTCAAGGAAAATGCTTCAACTGTGACAAAATGGGTCACAAGTCTTCTGAGTGCAGACTGCCGAAGAAGAAAAAGAAACAAGGCTAATGTGCTAGAAAACATGACTCAAGATGTTTCAGACATTAACCTTTCTGCTGTGGTTTCTGAGGTGAATCTGGTGGGTTCTAACCCAAGAGAGTGGTGGATTGATACTGGTGCCACTCGACATGTATGCTCAGACAAGAGCATGTTTTCTTCATTTGAGCCTGCTGAAAATGGGGAAAAGATATACATGGGAAATTCAGCAACATCTGAGATAGAAGGTCAAGGAAAGGTGATTCTGAAGATGACCTCTGGGAAAGAGTTGACTCTGAACAATGTTCTGTATGTACCTGAAATACGGAAGAATCTTGTGTCTGGATCGCTTCTGAACAAGCATGGATTCCGGATGGTGTTCGAGTCTGATAAAGTAGTTTTGACTAAAAATGGGATGTATGTGGGAAAAGGGTATGTAACTGATGGGCTTTTTAAGCTCAATGTAATGGTTGTTAAACCCAAAAATATCAATAAAGCTAGTTCTTCTGCTTATATTGTTGAGTATTCTAATCTTTGGCATGGTAGATTAGGACATGTTAATTTTAATTCATTGCGAAAGTTAATTAACATGAATCATATTCCCAATTTTAAAATTGATAACAAACATAAGTGTGATACTTGTGTTGAGGCAAAACTAACAAGATCATCTTTTCATAGTATTGAAAGAAACTCTGAACCACTTGATCTAATTCATACCGATGTATGTGATTTTAATTCAATACAATCGAGAGGCGGTAATAAATATTTTATTACCTTTATTGATGATTGCACAAGATTTTGCTATGTGTATTTAATGAAAAGCAAGGACGAAGCTATAGAGAAATTTGTTCTCTATAAGAATGAAGTTGAGAACCAACTGAATAAAAGAATTAAGGAGTTAAGAAGTGATCGTGGTGGTGAGTATGTTTTCCCTTTTGAATCACTTTGTGAACAAAATGGAATCATACATCAAACCACAGCTCCTTATTCACCTCAATCCAATGGGATTGCGGAACGTAAGAATCGTACCTTGAAAGAGATGATGAACGCTATGTTAATCAGCTCTGGCTTACCTCAGATTATGTGGGGAGAAGCTGTCTTATCAGCTAATTACCTTTTAAATAAGGTACCACGGAAAGAAGCAGGGAAAACTCCTTATGAAATGTGGAAAGGAAGAGTACCTTCCTATAAATTCCTACGAGTGTGGGGGTGTCTTGCCAAGGTAGTCATTCCTCCACCTAAAAAGGTGAAGATAGGACCAAAAACTGTTGATTGCATTTTCATAGGATATGCACATAACAGTAATGCTTATCGATTTCTTGTGCATGAGTCTAATGTACCAGATATTCACAAGAATACGATAATGGAATCGAGGAATGCATCTTTTTTCGAATACGTTTTTCCTTGTAAAACTAATTCGAATTCAGATGTGCACAAACGGGCACATGAGACTATCATTGAAGATAGTCAGGACCGAGAACAAATTAATGTTCCAGAGGATCAACAAGTTGTTGAACCTGAACTAAGACGTAGCAAAAGAGCTAGAACGGAAAAATCATTTGGTCCAGATTTTCTGACATTTTTGCTAGAAAATGATCCTCAAAGCTATAACGAAGCTGTAAGGTCAGCTGATGGTGCCTTGTGGAAAGATGCCATCAATAGTGAAATTGAATCCATCTTACAAAATCACACCTGGGAGTTAGTGAATCTTCTTCCAGGATGTAAACCTTTAGGGTCCAAGTGGATTTTCAAAAGGAAAATAAAGGCAGATGGATCAATTGACAAGTACAAAGCAAGACTTGTAATTAAAGGTTATAGACAACGTGAAGGTCTTGATTACTTTGATACTTATTCTCCTGTAACGAGAATAAATTCCATAAGGATGATACTAGCGATTGCAGCTTTGCGCAATCTTGAGGTACATCAGATGGATGTGAAAACAGCCTTTCTGAATGGAGATTTAGATGAAGAAATCTACATGGAACAACCTGAAGGTTTTATAGCTCCAGGACAAGAAAAGAAAGTCTGTAAGTTAGTTAAATCCTTGTATGGATTGAAACAAGCCCCGAAACAGTGGCATAAAAAGTTTGATGACACCATGTTGGCAAATGGTTTTAAAATCAATGAATGTGATAAATGCATTTATGTCAGAGAGACAGAAGTTGGCTATGTCATTTTATGTCTCTACGTTGATGACATACTGATTGTCGGGAGTAATGTCAAAATGGTGAAATCTACCAAGAATATGCTGAAATCCAAGTTTGACATGAAAGACATGGGTCTTGCAGATGTCATTCTGGGAATAAAGATCTCGAGAAGTCCAGATGGACTTATCCTTGATCAGTCGCACTATGTGGACAAAATTCTTGGTAAATTCAACGATGATGATTCAGCTGTGGCTAGAACTCCTTTAGATGTGAGTTTACACCTATCAAAGAATAGGGGAGATGGTATATCTCAAGTAGAATACTCTAGAGTGATCGGGAGTTTGATGTATCTATCGAGTTGTACAAGGCCTGATATAGCCTGTACAGTAAACAAGCTCAGCAGATATACGAGTAATCCAGGGGTTGATCACTGGAAAGCAATAGTGAGAGTACTTAGGTACTTACGTTTTACTCGTAATTATGGGTTGCACTATCATAGATATCCAGCTGTAGTCGAAGGATACAGTGATGCTAATTGGATATCTGACATGAAAGACTCAAAGTCTACTAGTGGTTATGTGTTTACACTAGCAGGTGCAGCTATATCATGGAAATCCTCCAAACAGACTGTGATAGCCAGATCTACAATGGAATCAGAATTCATTGCATTAGACAAGTGTGCTGAAGAAGCAGAATGGCTTCGAAATTTTCTAGAGGATATTCCAAGTTGGCCTAAGCCAGTGCCAGCAATTTGCATTCATTGCGATAGTCAATCTGCAATTGGAAGGGCACATAACAATATGTATAATGGTAAGTCTAGACATATTCGTCGTAGACACAATACCGTTAGACAATTACTCTCTACTGGAGTTATTTCGATTGACTATGTAAAGTCAAAGGATAACATTGCGGATCCGCTAACCAAAGGGTTAAATAGAGAGTTAGTTGTGAAATCATCGAGGGGAATGGGACTGAAGCCCATTAGATAAATGTTTATTACGAAGAAAACCCAACCTTGTTGACTGGAGATCCCAAGATCTAGGTTCAATGGGACAACCTACTCGTAAAAGACATAATTGGATCACTGTGGGGGGTTACCCTCTAGTCCATTCCTATGATGAAATGAAACAGTGATGCTCGTATGGATAGAGGTTAAGCAAAAGCTTTTAATGATTCTTATGCGTCGGGAATCCGAGCAGAGTATTACGAGATACTCTTAAATAAGAAATCACCTATGTGAGAGAGAAGTGGGGCCGCTTCAAAGGGAATTGTACGGGGCACAATTTTAGAAACTCTTGCAGAACCAGGTAGATGTTCATGGCCAAAATGAACATAATAATGAGAACTCAAATGTGTAGGTAAAATATCTGTGTGATATGTGTTCTCCAATTACATGAACGGCAGTACAGTTCAATGACATCGCGTCAACTGTCAGCCAGTAATGAGATATATTTTCACAAGGGAAGGTTCAAAGGCTGTGGCCTACCTATCCTATGCAGGTGTTGAACCGTTGAACTCTTCTAGGTCAAAATAAAATGTTTTATAAAAATAATTTTATTCGACGTTTTTCGCCAATTTCATTCATGTGGGGGATTGTTGGAAAAATGCTTATTTATAAGCATTTTGAGGCTCAATTTTAAGCATGGTCCACTTCGTGTTAGTGGTTGTTATTGAATGATTCGGATACTCCTCCTCCGTGAGTACTTCGAAATGGTATATTCATATGCTTAAAATGATGTTTGGGTGAATGAGAAATTGTTGCTCAAAGTTCACAATTTTCAAGCCTTTTGTAATTCCATAACAGCTAATTTAATTAATTAGCTTGGTGGTTACAAAGTTTAATCTCCATAAGTGCTAATCTAATTAGCTTGGTGGTTATATAGTTTAATTTCCATAGTGCTAATTTAATTAGCTTAGTGGTTACAACAATGTGTAACATCTCCCATTATGAAATTTAATTGGCAAGTTAATTTCTATTAATTGAGATGTGTTTTTCTTTTCCTATATAAACAACATCAGTTCTTGTTTTCAAGATATGAAATAGAAAATAGAAAAAAAGATAGCACACACACGAAAGATCTTTTTCTTTGTTTTGTTTTAAAAGGAGAGTTCAAACACTTTGGGTTCGTTGGATACGAGTCTGGTGGTGCCCTTTCTCGTACGTTTCCGTTGTATCCTGGGAAACAATCGTCTCACGTTCTACTACTGCACCTACGTAGGGGGACGAATTTATTTTAAGGATATTGTTGTTTTACAACAAGCCTCGGGAAAGTTCTGATCTGCCAACAGCCTCTGCCTCAGCTTCAGCTTCAGCCTCACTCAGCTTCAGCTTCTGCCTGCCTGACTCAGCATCTGCCAACAGCCTCTGCCTGCAGCATCAGCATCTGCATCTGCCAACTGCCACAGCCTCTGCCTCAGCTTCAGCTTCTGCCTCTGCCTGACTCAGCATCTGCCAACAGCCTCTGCCTCAGCATCACATCTGCCAACAGCCTCTGCCTCAGCTTCAGCCTCTGCCTCAGCTTCATCTTCTGCCTCTGCTTTCAGCCTCAGCCTCTGCTGTCAGCCTCTGCCTTCAGCCTCTGCTCATCAGTCCCTGCCTCCGCTTTCAGGGTCTGCCGTTAGGGTCTGCTCCGAGGATAATAATTATAATTGTAATTTTGTCATATTCGGATTTCCCAATTACCGTGTAATAATTGTAATAATTGTTATCTACAATATCCATATTTTATCCATCTCCATTCGGACATTATATTTTTTTTGGAAAATTATTAATTTATACAAATGTTTGACACCTTATCAAAAATACACAAATTCTGAAACTTTATTCACTTGTCAATATGAATATTGCAAAGTATATCAAAAGTATAGAAAACGTCCACTATTTTGTATCAGATGTATACTTAATGTTTGACATATGTTTCAACCGTATACCAAAATTTGTTATAAATTTGATACACTATGCAGTTACTGTATGAGCTGGTGAATAAAATTTCAGGATTTATGTATTTTTGATAACATGCCAATATTTGGGAGTATGATAGATGATTTTCTATTTTTTTTAAACACTTTTTTTTAAACACATAAATTTTTTTAAAAAAAATTATTGTTCACGTGTTTTTTAGGGTTTAACTTTAAATATATTTTTAAGAAACTTTTCACATGAATAATGAAATATTAATTATTCACTGAACAATGTTTTTTTAAGGATTGAACATGATCAAATATATTTTTAGATATGTAAAATGACATTGTAATTGTGACTGACACCATAAATGTGATTAAATATTTATAATTGAGAAATTTGATTGAGTATTGTGTATATGATGGATATTGTGACTAAAACATATGATTGAGTATTTATAATGTCATTATAATTGAGTAATATGATTGAGAATTATGTATATGATTGACATTTTGGCTAATTTGTATATGTGACTATGACTGTGACTGTGTAATTGTGACATTGACTGTGATTGTATGACTGTAACTGTGACTATGACTTATAACTGTGAATGTAAATCTGATTGTGACTATGTGAATATGATTGTGATTGTGATTGTGATTGTTGTATTATAAGTAATTTTAAGGCTAATTTTGACCTTATAGAAATCCTTATTAGAGAGAGGTTTCTTGATGAAAGCTGTAGGTGTGAATGTTCAATGTATGTAACTTCTTACATATTATGATTTAGAGTTTGGATTAAAGAGATGTGAATATTTGAAAATGATTGATGGGTAATCTATAAATATTAAGGTCAGTTTGATCATTTTTTCATCAAAACATATCGAACATGATGCTTATTTTAAAGTTTACGATTTTTATATCAGTAATATATAAAATAAAAAAAATTGAAAACCTTATATTTGAGAGAAATTAAGTTTTTAAATTTAAAATTACAAAAAAAAACCCTCATTTTTTACTCTCAATTTTTTTTTTCTTTTTATTGGAAAACTTGTAATAATATTATTTTACCATGTATATTTATATATTTTACCATGTAGGTGGACTAAATATAAAGAATCATTTGTGCTTGTACTAAATTGAAAGAATCTTAATATTTTTGTATTTTTGAAGGAATTTCTCAAATTTTTTCTCAGTGTATTTTGGAATAAAAAAGTATATATATAATGTTTTATTTTTTAAGTATTCACTTGTGTCTTAGTAAGATATATGTTACAAGCCCCCAAAGAGTCGTGCTTGGTGGCAAAAGGGCTTAACACTTGGTTGTTAGGTCTTGGGTTTCAGTCAGAGGATGCATTTCTTATAAGAGCCTGGGGCAGTCAGGGGTTTTACTTGCTTCATTTAAACTCAGGTCGGGTGGTTTGGCTGTAGGGTTTCCAACGTTCAAAAAATATATAATGTTACAGACTAATCTCTCTCTTCTTAGGGAGACGCCTAGACCATAAATCAATTAATATGAATGCTATATAATGAGAATATAAATCGAAGCTTATCTAATAAGTGTAGAAGTGAAGTGTGGTTTACCAGTATGCATATGACATCGACGATCATGAAACAGTTGAGCTCGCAGTCCATAGAGAGTACAGATAGCCCACGAGGGACGATTAAGAGAATAAAGGAGTTGCCACCTAGTATAAGTTATTGAGATTGATTTAAGACCACACTACACCCCTCCCAGGGTCCGACCGTAAATCCGTTTGGGTTCAGAATGGTCATTTACTAATACCAGTATAATATCTAGGTTCAAAAGAGGCAAAGTCATGTCTTATTATGCAGAATCGTGCAATGACAGTTTTAATGGCATGTAATGATAGAGATAATAACGAATGGAAAATAAATGTTCAGGAATCATGAGAATTACAATATAACAATAACTAAACAGAACAAGGTATATGTCTCATCGGCCTAGCTTCAGAGAAGTATGGCCGGATATTCTCTATGTCAGGTATGTCTGGTGTCACGGGCCAATTTTTTCCTTAACGGAAAAAGGGCACGTGCGACACTTATCAAGGGACACGTCCCGTGTAAGTCGGCCTATCTCCAGCCTCTACACCCAAATTCTCATTTTTGGGAGGTTTCAGACCCATAATATAATGAATTACAAAAGCTCACAAGCTATCTCAACGCATACACATGCGGTCCCGCACAACACCGAGACGCGACACTCGAATAGCACAATCGGATATAAAATATGGCATTTTCTCGCCAACTCAATCTCGACAATACACCATTGTCCACACGTTGTCTAAGGGCGAGAGGGTTCACGGCTAAAGCCCCAAGACCACCGAAGCCCCCTTGGCCACACCCAAGGTTCACCTAGGCTTCCCCCTAAAGAGGTTTTAGAGACATTGCACATGTTTCACCAGTATACACACATAGCACTTGAGTTGTCACACCCCCCTCTAAAATCTATCTTAAGAGGAGTTTTCAGGAACTCTTCCGGGCATTCAGTAAGCCACCATATAAGTGACATTGGGTTAAAATCTCGTCCCTGAACAAGCTCGTCTTGATGGATTTCCACAACACCCCCATTGTTGCGGCAAAGTACACGGTAAGGCCCAAAAGTGGGCACACTGCCAGAATCTCCCGGAAAATCTCGAAATCTAACTCCGGGGCTGACATTTCCCCAGTACAAGTGACCATAATATTCACTTATGAACTTGGTCAAACTCAATCCGACTCTCTGGCACATTAGCTCCTTCACAATGCCCCAAACTAGGCCAACGTCTAACTATAAGCTAGGAAATCTTTAATTCTCCCGACAAACTTCCAAACGAGACCTCACGAGCGAAATATCCCTAGTACATAGGCCCATGAGAGATACTTAGGATTTGAAGTAAGCTCAATCCGGCACTCTGAAACATAAGGTCCTTCACAATGCACCAAAACTACGCTAGCGCTTAGCGGCAACCTAGCGTATCTCTAAATCTCCCGATAAACATTGGAAAAAGACCTCACGGGCAAAATATCTCCATTACATATGCCTATGAGAGTTACTTATGACTTAGATCTAGCTTAATCCGGCACTCCGGACCATAAGCTCATTCACAACTCCACAATATTATGCTGGCGGCTAGCGGCAAGCGAGTATATTTCTAATTCTCCAGGAAAACTTTCGAATAAGGCTTCACGGATGGAAACTCACCAGTACAAAGGTACATGAAGGGTACATATAACCCTTAACGACCTTAAACTGATGTCCCGAAACATGAGCTCCTTTACAACGTGACTAAACATCTTAGCCTTAAGCTAAGACCGTGACATTCTCCCCCACTTCATTCATCGACGTCCTCGACGATGGCATAAATTGAGGGTTGTCCAACTCGTATTTGATCACGAATCTCTTTTGATTCTTATAAACAAGGCACACAGCGAAGACATTGCAATGACATTTGTCTCGACGAATGAAATTACATGTCCACTTTAGTAACATTATGCAACTTTATAATGAATTGGGCATACAATATCTAAACACAAATCATAATATACACTCACGTACATAAGTCTTTGTTTTTGACATAATGGCTCAACTCTTTCACTAGGCACAAGCTTCCGCACATGGTTGGATTACGAACCCAACACACTGCTCATGCAGCTTCTAGGAATCCCCATCATTACATGTGGAACAACTCCACACACGTGATTGTGTATTAGTTTTCGTGTCCAGTCTCAGTCACAACTCCATACAAACTCTCGTGCATGAGTGTTTCTGATTTCGGTCACTACTTTCTACACCCTCTTGTGTGCAAGTTTTCATTTTCGATTCAGCAACATCTTACAGAAAAGACGCCATACACGTAGACGTGAATGGGTTTTGATAAAAACAAAGGGGTTTTGTTCATTTTGATTATGAATAGATCGGTTGTTCACTTCACCCTGGCCCTCTGCCTACCTATTCCTTAAGGCGCTCGTCGTAGTAAATCGGGTCTCCCGAAGATGAACACACACACGATCCACAATTAGCCTATGATGGAGCTAATTTCCCACTAGTCCCATCTTGGACACACGTAGTTGCTCTAATATCACTAGCAATTATCTCATTCTCACACTCAACTCTGGGTCACTTGCTCTGTCAGGAGCTTCTAAATTGTCTCGATACTCAATTCTCGCAAATGAATTTTCTCCATACTGTGTTATAATTCATTACCGCGACCACTCTTGGTCATCTCACTTTATTACTCTTAGGCACCAAGCCAACTTGTTCTACTCTCAGGGTGTTTCCCACCCCCTCTAGCACTCTTGCCAATTTTACACCGACTCTCAAGGTCATTTCACAAAACTTTATTCGACATTGGATCACTTCATCGAAGCGATCTCCATTCTCAAACTCACTCCAAAGCCAAAATCACACATTTGGCCTATTACCCGTGTAACTCGTACATACACTCTCATTTCGACTACTCGTAGTCGTATTGTGCCATAAGTATTCTCTGAAACATGCACATCTCGGCTCTTCCGAGATCACATTCACATCTCTCCACAATTGCAACTCACATGCAACCCTTGTGCAACTCATTGCACTTCCAACTCAAAAGGCACTCTGCCTTTACATGCACGTTACATTGCCGAAAATATTTCGGCCTCTGTCTTCCATGCGATCGTTACGTAACCAACACAATAGTTATAACATTCCACAAGCGGTCTTTGGGGTATACCTGACACATTTCAGGCTCACTCCCCCACTTTTACTTTGGCCTATCTCAAGCCATCACACTTTTGTTGGCATTCCCACATTAGGGAGTCCACACAACTCGTTACTCATATCCTGAAGTTGATGGCCTTCCCGCTCACGGGAATCCAAACAACTCATTACTCTTAGCTTTAAGCTAATGGCATTCCTAATCACAGGGATCCAAACAACTCGTTGCTCATAGCCTTACGAAGGATTTACTCGATAAAACATTTCCAAATTACTCACACGAACCATTGGGTTCACACTCGGTCCCTGACATTGCCTCACACAAAATGACTACTCATCTCGACTCTATATCATATTCTGGCACTCGACTGCCATGGGAAAAGGGTTTCACGCCCCTTTGAACCCCACACAACTTCAACCAACCCCACATCGGGTTCTCATGAACACATATACACATGCCATTATCACATCGGCACCCTCGTGATGTTTCTTATACATCCCAAATATGTCTCACACCCTCATGGTGTATAAACCACTTGCTTGTCTCTTATAGACAAGTTTCACATCCATTTCGAGTCTCTCCCAAATATTTTGGCTACACCCAAGCCAACCTCATATGAAACTAGCACTTCTCATGCGCTCTCATATTGTCTAACATCAATTCATCTCAATTGGGGATTTATACTTCCCCGCGTGTACCATCGGGTACTCTCGCGGCTTCTTCTCGAGCCGTTTCTCTACCGAGGCTTCACACTAGCCTTACGATGTTCACATCATCTCAATAACATCTACTCACGTCTGTAGACATTCCACGTGCCCAACCTAGGGCTCTGATACCAACTGTCACGGGCCAACTTTTTCCTTAACGACAAAAGGGCACGTGCGGCACTCATCAATGGACACATCCCGTGTAAGTCAGCCTATCTCCAGCCTCTACACCCAAATTCTCATTTTTGGGAGGTTTCAGACCCATGATATAATGAATTAAGAAAGCTCACAAGCTATCTCAACGCATACACATGTGGGCCCGCACAACACCGGGACCCGACACTCGAATATCACAACCGGATATAAAATATGGCATTTTCACGCCAACTCAATCTCGACAATACACCATTGCCCACACGTTTTCTAAGGGCGAGAGGGTTCACGACTAAAGCCCCAATACCACCGAAGCCCCCTTGGCCACACCCTAGGTTCACCTAGGCTTCCCCCTAAAGAGGTTTTAGAGACATTACACATGTTTCACCAGTATACACACATGGCGCTTGAGTTGTCACACCCCCCTCTAAAATCTATCTTAAGAGAAGTTTTCAGGAACTCTTCCGGGCATTCAGTAAGCCACCATATAAGTGACTTTTGGTTAAAATTCGTCCCTAAATGAGCTCGTCTTGATGGGTTTCCACAACACCGCCATTGTTGCGGCAAAGTGCACGGTAAGGCCCAAAAGTGGGCACACTGCCAGAATCTCCCGGAAAATCTCGAAATCTAACTCCGGGGCTGACATTTCCCCAGTACAAGTGACCATAATATTCACTTATGAACTTGGTCCAACTCAATCCGACTCTCTGGCACATTAGATCCTTCACAATGCCCCAAACTAGGCCAAAGTCTAGCTGTAAGCTCGCAAATCTCTAATTCTGCCGACAAACTTCCAAACGAGACCTCAAGAGCGAAATATCCCCAGTACATAGGCCCATGAGAGATACTTAGATTTGAAGTGAGCTCAATCCGGCACTCTGAAACATAAGGTCCTTCACAATGCACCAAAACTACGCTAGCGCCTAACGGCAACCTAGCGTATCTCTAAATCTCCCGATAAACATCGGAACGAGACCTAACAGGCGAAATATCTCCAGTACATATGCCCATGAGAGTTACTTAGGACTTAGATCTAGCTTAATCCGGCACTCCGTAATATAAGCTCATTCACAACTCCACAATACTATGCTGGCGGCTAGCGGCAAGCGAGTATGTTTCTAATTCTCCGGGCAAACTTCCGAATAAGGCTTCACGGATGGAAACTCACCAGTACTAGGGTACATGAAGGGTACATATAACCCTTAATGACCTTAAACTGATGTCCCGAAACATGAGCTTCTTTACAACGTGACTAAACATCCTAGCCTTAAGCTAAGACCGTGACATCTGGCATGACATATTGCATGTCTGACCAAAAATATATTATAAATCAGAAAGTCTGATACTACAACATCATATGCATCTAACAATAATAATCAAAAAATCGACAGTAATAACATCATAATGATAAATAACTGACCCATGAAACAAATTAATAATAAAGTAAGCCAATAAAGTAAGCATGATAGAATACATGCTTTGCCGGCCCTGGTTCATGGAAACCTAGCTGAATGTTCTTTAAGAAATTAATGTCTGGGCAGACTTAGAGCATCTCTGGCCGAATATATTGGTAAATCAGGCTGTCAGGAAACGCATGCATAGCTAATAGTAACAATTAAAACAATAACAACAGTAATAGCATAACAATAAATAAATGACTTATAAAATAGATCAAGAGTAAAGAAAATAAATAAGCCAATTAGAGCATATGTCTCTTCGGCCTGACTTCGGAGATGTCATGCCAGATATAGGAATGTCGGGCCCGACATGAGCAGAGTCTGGCCGGACATTCGAAGTGAACTAGACAAAGAACCTATATAGAAACATGCATTAAAACGAAATAATATGATAATAATGAAACAATAAGATCTGTAAAATCGGTCTTTCATAAAATTGTTTCCCATTGGTACGTGGAGTTGTATCCTGAGTGCAGACTATATTACCGTCCATTTGGAATTGGCTATAAAATTTATGTTCAGGTTTCCATCCTATTTACCAGCAAGGAACCACCATATACTGCCGAATATGTTTTGACTTATGTATATTCGGCTGGATGTAAAGCAAGTTCGGCCAAACATACCATGTCAAGAAAATACTATAAAAAAAATGGAAATGGTGATGATGGTGCCCTCATATTGTACATTATGTGTATTTGATGAAAGCATATAGCGAGAAAATATCATTTCATCAGGGAGATAGTGTAGAGATGAGATGTGACTGTCACGAAGATTGTATTCGTAGAGAACCTGCCTGATCCGTTTACAAAGATCTTGTCGGCTAAAGTTTTTGAAGGTCACCTAGATGTCCTAGGGTTACGTGACATGTCCTATTTACTCTCGTGCAAGTGAGAGATTATTGTGATATATGCCCTAGAGCTTCATGTAATGTAAACAAAAATTAATCTTTATGAAATAAAAAGATAAATTATTCATTTATCAAAGTGTTTATTTAATATGACATATTGTAAATTATCTTGTTTACCTTAGATTACTCATGTGCATTCAGACTTAGTGTATGAGTGTCATACACAAAAGGATTTATGTGTGAAGTTAGTAATCTAAAATAGTCTATAGAGAGCAAACAAAGTGGGTACTTTGTTTGCAGTTTATCTATAACTGCGGTTCATTCTATAATTGTATGACGACCTTGATCTGAGATCGTCCATGTGGAGACATGAGAATGAAGGCACCTTATATGATGTGATCATATACGACTGGACCCAGATATGAATGAGTTTCTTATCATATCCGTTAGATAAAGAAATTCATTTCAATCTACTAGAGGTCATTTATGGATTGATCTGAATCCTAAGTGTACTACGAACTCCTGCATGACAGACTTTGTCCTTTAATTTACAAATGTAAGGTTGGTGTAGCAATCTCGATTAATAACTACGTACTTTGGGCACATGGTTTTGAGTGTAGTTGAGGACATTTTACATAGATAAGGAGTTCACTCCTTGTTGCAAGAAGTAGAAGAGTATCTTCCTTAAGGGTTGATTCGGTACTTGAACGATTAGAGCGCTCAAGTCTTTCAATTACGAATAGAAAGATTAACATTCATTATGAGTATGAATAAATTATTCAGCTTCGGTCATATATAATGGACATCGACGTGTGTAACGATCCGGGTTATTTTAGCGTGATTGCAATAATTTTATTTTCGAGCGTGAGGTCGCGTCCGAGTGCAATGTTTATTTTTCAGTAAAATTGGGACTTTATTAAGGAATTAATAATGAGTTTTGATTAAATTAAAATTTGAAGGATTAAATTGATAATTACCATATTAGTATTACATACATATTAAATCTAGATTTTTCTTTCACCCATTTATAAAACATACACAAGAAATCAACAAGACCTAGAAATTACTAGAAGCAAAAATGTATTTTAAATAACACACACGTGGAAGAAGGGGGGGACACACATACCCATTTTTAATTTACACACACAATTAATTTGTAGCACATACCGATACACACACAGCAGCACACACCTACGCATACAGCAGAGAGGAAGAGAGCATAGACCGAAAACAAAAGGAGAGAGAGAGAGATTGAGAGAAGCCGAGGCATACAAAGGAAAGAAGCAGAACCGAGTAAAAGAAAGAAGGGAGAGGCACTGGCGTGAAGGAGAAACCGAGAGTAGAAGATGATGGAGAGAGACCGAGAAAGAGGGGAGAAATTGGAAGAGAGGGGTAAGTACACTATGTCTTTCATTTCCTTGAATTTGATTGAATTTGTTATATGGGTTCTAGGATAAATTTCGAAATTGGGCAAAAGAATGAATTAGGAAGTGTTAAAAGCAATATAGGAATGATATTTAATATGAATATGGAAGAAATTTTTTAGAACAAAGAAAAGAATAAAAATAAAAATAGAATTGGGGAAGTTTGGCAGAACCCTAGAAAATTTGGGGTAATTCTGGGTGATTGTAAAGGGAATTGTTTTCTTTGTGTTTTTAGTAAAATTATAAGCATGAGATTAATGCCAATGTGGTGATAATACTGGTGTGTTGAGATTAAGTGTGTGTAGTATAGTTGATGTGAATATTGTTGTTGGTATTGGGAAGTAGAATGGACCTGATTTGGGGGTTGATTTCGGCAGTAAAAGGGCTGAGTTCTGCTTGAGTTTTAGGCATGATAAGGTGTAATTGTAGTGTTTGAACACATACCAATAAAGGCTAAATTGAGTCAATTGAACAAGGCAGCAAGTTAGTATAACTTATATAGTCCAATTATATAGCGGATTTAGTATAATTGGATAGTCCAATTATATACTAACTAATATATAAATATTATTAATATGATTAATAATATCATTTTGTCACACTTGAAACAATTTGTTAAAAGTTAATATATGGTTTGAATAATTATATGATAATGATTAAATGTAAAATATTAAATAATATATTTAATTTAGAAGTTACAAATATTAAAAGGCAATAAAATCTTTATTTTTGTAATTTAATTTTTTCATGATGATGATATTCAATACTTGATATATGTTACAAAATCAAAGAGATTAATTCCTTGCCTTGGCCGAATTTACCTAAGGGAGATGGGAAGAGATTTTGTTTGTTTTGGAAACAAATAAACCTAAGTATAAAAAGAAAAATTATTTTTCTTTTTGGTAAGCCTTTCATTCTAACCTTAGCCTCCATCTTATTCTTCTCCAAATTCTCTCAAAGTGTTGAGAAAATAAAAACAAAGAATAAGAAGAAAAACAAACAAAAAACATAAGTGTGATTCAATCATTAAATAGTTTAAGGATTAATATTGTGAGTCTAGCCCACACTAGTTTCCGTTGGTAACGAGATATTGCTCGGAAGACTTTGTGGTGTCGAATAAATAATCATCTTAATCTTCTTTCTTGTTTGGTTCTCGATAGTGAGCATTATTTTGCTCATTGCCACCCCTTATTTGGTAAAACAGAACTCGGTTTGGTTTTGTCTTAATCCAGAATTTTTGGGGGAACATATAGTGGTGTTTTGGGACCGTGTTAGGGTTGTTTTCAAGTGAAAAATCAGAACTGAAACACGGCCATTGTCCACGCAATTTAGGGGCTGTTTCGGCAGTGCATTGGGCGAGAATCGGGTCCAAAACAGTCCAGTTTTTGTGCGGCTGTTCGGGGACTGTTATGGGGCTAGATTTTATCTAAAATAGAAGCAAAATTTCAGTGGTAGTACTGGTTGCATTCTGCCACTCTAAGGGAAGGGCACGAAAATTTTTTCAACTCTGATCCGTGTGCCTAAGCCATTTCCACTGCGTAAGGAAAGCGTTTCCTACAATTGGCACCGAGAGTAAGGTTGAAAAGTGTTCTTAACCCTTCTCTTTTTCGTTTAAAATTTCTATTTTATATATTTATATGAGTTATAAATATTAAGATGCATGTTTAGATGAGTAGGCACAAAATAATATTCATGTGATGAATGATTATTGTTTTTCATGTGATGAATGGATTTTGCATTGGTCGTAAATTTTTCCGGCTCTTATTTTTAGGTTGGTTTTGATTTTGGGATGTAAGGCTATAAGGTCATTGTTTACAATTGTTGTATGTTTATTTTCCAATGTAAAATTTCAATTATTGTAATTTGGAGCATCAGAGTCGCAAAAGGAGCTAACACCACCTTGGAGCATGTTTTGAAGGCCAATGGATGCCTTGGAATTTTTGTACTAATTAGATTAGTATAGAGAAAAATAAGAGCCCGGTCAATGCAAAATAATTTTTATGTTATATGTATGTTTTAATTCGAAATATTTGAATAACATGTCATATAACTTAGGGTGTCTACTCTTGCATTTCACATGCCTAAACATGCTTTAGATGCATTATCATTATAGACATGAAATATGATTTTATGTGATTTAAGATGTTTAAATTAGAATATGATATGCATGGAAAAACAATTAATTGGATTAATTGGTTTTATGGTTTAAAATTTGAATTCTATTGGGTTTAATAAGTGCATAATAAATTCCATTGGTATATAGGATGGAAACCCCAACATAAATTTCATAGCTGAATCCAAATGGACGGTAATGTGGTCTGCACTCGAGATACAATTCCACGTACCATTGGATTTTATAACGCACAAGATTAATTAAATAGTTTAATATAAATCTTGACCATTTTAGGATTCTAAAATTTTAAATCAATTATTGTTCTAGTATTTTAAGAGTTAAAATATAATAGGTCACTAATTCCACTCTAATTAAATTAGTTTAATTGAGTAATACTATTAGTAGAGACTAATGGAAATTAGTGATACAAATTTTAAGAGTTAAAATTAGTTAGGTCACTAATTGTGTATTTTAGCCGTCATAAATTTTTTCACACTAGTTAAATTAAAAGATTATATATTTTATAAATAGAAACCTTAAACTCAAAATAGTGAGTGAGAGATGGATATATGACAGTATATCTCGCGATCTCCGTTGTTAGTCCAAAAATGTGAGATTCAAAAGGCGCCTCGAGACGGCTTTACTTTCGTCCCCCTACGGATGGTGTCCATTTGGGTCAATATCAGGTTTGGATTCCGAGAGGATATGGATTCTAGATATATCTAGTGAACTAACCTACCCTACGGTGGCACTTCACTAGTTAAGTCCAAGGGTCCTGAAATGACGGGTCACACTCACAAAGGGATGATTAACTATTAATCTAAATTCCTTGTTCGAATCAAACGGTAGTTAGTTAATATAGGAATAAGAGTTATTCCCGCATATATTAATCAATTGAGATTGTCTCGATCTATCATGAAAATACTTGACCTACACTACGACAGCATTTATTTGTGGGATGATAGATTTCAGTGGTATAGAAATTCTCTTAGGTTTCTAATTCGTTATTCATGGTTCATGCATCATGTTTAATTTTATGCCAAAATTATTTGATAATTTTAATATGCGATGAATGAATGTTAAATGCATATTTATTTTATTTTTCAGCCATGGTTTCTCTGATTATTTTCATACTCTCAAATGATAAATTAATGGGAGAAAATTATGTTAAGAGGAAAAGTAACATGAACGCTATCCAGGTCTGCGAAGACCTAAAGTTTGTCCTGACAGATGAGTGTCCTCCCGACCCAGCCATAAATGATGGCCAAGTTGTGCGCGATGCCTACTAGAAATGGGTCGCTGCTAATGAGAAAGCCCACTGCTACTTGCTAGTAAGGATGTCTGAGGTTATTGCTGTAAAGCATATACCTATGGCTTTCGCATCTTAGATGATGGAGTCATTGCAGGGTATGTTCGGGCAGCCTTCGGAGCATCAACGTCATGAGGCTATGGTCTCAGCGATGACTGCTAGGATGAAGGATTGGACATCAGTCCGAGAGCACGTCTTGAGGATGATGATCTATCTCAACACTGCTGAAACCCATAGAGCTCGTATTCCCGAGCGTAGCCAGGTGACCATGATTATGGAAACTCTTCTGAAGAGTTTCCTATAGTTTAAAAGCAATTATGTTATGAACAAGTTGACTTTGACTTTGACCCAACTGCTTAATGAGCTCGCCCACTATGAGTCCATGCTTGTGGATCCTCATAAGCCAAGTGATGAGGCAAATATTGTCGAGTCTTCAAAATCTGCAAAGATGAATAAGAATAACACTGGGAAGGCTAAGGCTAAGCTCATGAAGAAAAAGAATAAGAAAGGCTCCTAGGATGACAAACCCAAGGGGAAGTGTTTCCACTACAACAAGAACGCGTATTGGAAAAGGAATGGTCCTAAATACCTCGCTGAGCTGAAGGAGAAAAAAGATACAGGTAAATATGATTTACTCGTTATCGAATTTCTATTAGTGGAGGATGATAAATCCGCCTGGATTGATTCTGGAGCCACTAACCATGTTTGTTCTTCTTTGCAACTACTTTACTCATGGAGTGACCTTGCTGAATGTGACTACATCATGAGGGTCGGGACATGAGATGCCATTTTAGCAAGAGCAGTGAGAGTTTCCAATTTAAATTTTACAAATATTAGTTATTTAAATTCGAACAATGTGTTATTCATTCCTGGTTTTCGCAGGAATTTTATTTATGTTTCTAAACTTTTGGATGATGGTTTTTCAGTTTCTTTGAATAGCAATTTGGTTATTATTGGTAGAAATGGATTAACCATATGCACATGAAACTTAAAAAAATAACTTATACGTGTTAAGATCGTAAACACATAGGTCACTGCTCAACGTTGAAATATTTAAGGTTGAGAAACCTAAAACAAAACGGCAAAAGATTTCTCAGGATAACACATATCTTTGGCATCTTAGACTTGGTCATATCAGCCTTGACCGGATATATAGAGTGATAAAGAACGGGGCCTTAAACCAGTTAAAGCTCAGAAATTTACCAGTCTGCGAATCCTATTTAGAATGAAAAATGACCAAGAGACATTTTTACTGGAAAAATGTATAATAGCCAGTCAACCCCTTAATAGGAAAAATGACCAAAAGACCTTTTTACAGATCGATGAATGTAAGAGCCCGAGGTGGTAATGAATACTTCATCACGTTTATTGACCACTATTCAAGATTTGTGTATGTTTTCCTAATGCATCATAAGTCGGACACTTTTGAAAAGTTCAAAGAGTATCGTGCTGTGGTTGAGAACCAGTTAGGTAAAACAATCAAAACTCTACGATCAGATCGTGAAGGAGAATACCTTGACAGAGATTACGAGAAATTCTTGGTTGAGCATGAGATAGTATCCCAACTCACAATGCCTGGAACACCATAAAAAAATGGTATTGCAGAAAGGTGAAATCAGACCCTACTATACATGATGAGATCTATATTTAGTTATAGCTCACTACCTAGATCATTATGGGGATATGCATTACAAAATGAAATGTATATCCTTATTGTAGTTCCATCTAAATCTGTTCCTAAGACTCCATTAGAGTTGTGGAGTGGTCGTAAAACTAGTTTACGATATTTCCGCATATGGGGGTGTCCAACACATGTGTTGAAGAATAAGACTACAAAGTTGGAGCCACGTTCTGAGGTGTGTTGTACGACAACCTGATCGCTATCTAGGAGTTGGAGAGGCACACGTTGTCGTATCCAGCGATGATATAGATGATACATTGACCTATCGTAGTGCAATGGATGATTCTGATAAAGAGCAATGACTTAAAGCCATGAACCTAGAGATGGAGTCTATGTACTTCAACTCAGTCTGGGAACTTGTAGACCAACCCGATGGGGTGAAACCCATAAGTTGCAAGTGGATCTACAAGAGAAAGATATGAGCATATGGGAAGGTACAGACCTTCAAGACTAGGCTAGGCTAGGCTAATGGCCAAGGGTTATACCCAGAAAGAGGGAGTTGACTATGAGGAAACTTTCTCGCCAGTAGCCATGCTCAAATCCTTTTGCCTAAGCTGTCTTTTCGGATTTTCAACTTAGCATTTTGCTCTATCTTGCCTGAGTCGCCTTTTCAGGTTTTCAACTCAGCGAGCTAAAAAAATTTCTCTCCTTTTCTTTTTCTTTTTTTTTTCTTTTTTTTTTAATTTGTTTTATTTTTTTTCTTATTCGTCCTCATGTTAGTGTTCCTAGAACATGGCAAGGATCTCTAAGAGTGATTCGTGTGTGAATTTTACCAAAGGAAGTTGCGGAATACTTACATTGGTTTGGATGAATTTGAAAACTTTTCTTTGAAGATGGAAGCTCCAAGCCCTCTTTTAGTGTTTCCAACACTTGGGTGAGTCTCCCTATTACCTTGATTCAACTCCAAAGTGCTAGCTTTGATCAATTTTGTGAAGTAAATTTTTCCCTAGGAAGAACATGGTTCACGACAAAGAGAGAATGAAGATAGGAAGATAGATTTTAGTTGCTGTAAATAGTAACTCTTAACAACTTCCAAAGTTTGACTAGTTTATATAATAAGGTTGAGTGTTGTTTTTGGTTTGAGTATTTTACAAGCAATCCAAGCCTTTCACTCAAGCCTTTATTTGCCAACAACACCTTCCATCATTAGTCCAACAAATGATGTAAGTGAAGTGGGTCTCACCACTTTTAAATTCCAAATTTAAGTCGGTTAATTCAATACGCAACTTCGCTCGGGCCCGGGTTCGTTTAATTCGATTAAACGAATTTTTTGTCGCGACGTAATTAAATCTAATTTATTAAATAATAATGCCTAGCAAAATTATTACGGAAGTCGCTTACGAATTAATCTCAAATTAATTCGTTCGTTAGAATTAAAAACCAATTTAATTTCAATTAATATATCTAATAAATTATTTTAGCCCAATTAAATAAATTAAATAGTAAAATACAATTTAACTATTAAATTTACTTTGCCGATTAATTCCAAATTAATCGCGTTATCTTCTAGTCGAATTTTATCTCAGATAAATTCTTACTGCAATTAATCCCAAATTAATTTTCTCTCTTAATTAATCCCAGATTAATTTTGTTCGAGTCAAATGTCATCGGTGAATTTTTGGGAGGCGACCCAAGAGATCCCTGGATATGTTGGCAGTAAATACGGTCATCGGACTATCCGAACATGTGCGTACCCGGTACCACGTTCCTACCGATTTACAAGACATGGTTGGCTTCTAGCAAAGCACTATGCCTACCCAATTCTCCAGAAATATTCTTTTATGGAATACATGATCTTTGTCAGGCGTAATATACATAGTATTGCGTATTACGATCTAGTATCGGATGTCACATGGTAGGCCTGGGGCTGGAGTTATGTCTGCCCCGTACGAAGCATATATCGGATCACTGGCAACTAGTCTCTTTATGATCGGAAAGTCATGACCTAGTCATACTTTCCCGATGGCTATAGCACTATAGAGTACCAGTTCTGTATCCATGCGTGATCATCATCTCCATATGACTGAAGTGATACTTCCATCTTGACATCACACCCAATACACTACGATTCTTAGTATACCCAGAAGAGGCGTACACAGAACCTGTTAAAGCCCCGGACGATCAAAACCAAAGTATACTGATTGTCGTAAGTATTAGCGATGCAAGTCTCAAGTTAAGACCATATACACCTACCCTGATTCGGATTCCCATAGACACATAGTCATACTACCAATGTGATTCCAAGGGGTCTATCCAGAGCGAATCTGTTTCCTACCATCGGTAAACATAACCTCTTATCACACTTGCATGAGTATCCAATACCTAAATATATGAGAACTATGCCGTTAAGCTTCCAAAACGCGCACAAGTGTAATACTAGCCTATTCCGCATTATTGATGTCATGTCTCGATAATACTACGACTAGGGATATTTATGATTAAACCTTAGTGGATTAATACTGTCTCATATCTTATTAATCTGGTACTAATCATATGGATTTTTATCATTTCTATATTCAGGTAATCCAATTACAAATGATAAAAGAGCAATTTCCTTTGTCACATAGTTAATTTGTACAACAACACCATGTTCTGTATAAATAGTGATGCTATGAGTCATAATTATCCAACAATCTCTTACTTGGCCTATAGCCAATCACTCAAGTGTCCAACACCTGAACTATGTACAGGTCGTTCAAACTTCTGTTGAGAAATAGCTTTCGTCAGCGGATTTGTAAGGTTATCATTGATGTGATTTATTCGATCATCACATCGCCACGATGTATGATCTGACGAATCAGATGAAATGGTTGAAGTACATACTTGGATCGTTGATGAGACTGCGGTTCCTTAGCTTGTGTTGTAGCCTAGCTCAGCTGCTAACAGAACTACTCCTAATCCAATTAGGATTATATAGATCCAAAATACTTCTTTTGCTGCCTCAGCTGCAGCAATATTCCGTTCTTGTTGTCTAATCATCAACAATATCTTGCTTGGAAGATTTCCAGCTCACTATTCCGTTATTCAAACTAAATATGTACCCTCGTTGCGACTTACAGTCGTCTTTATCGGTTTGGAAACTTTCAGCGGTGAACCCAATCACCTCAAGTTCTCCTTTCCCCATAAATTAATGAAGCATCCTTAGTTCATCCAAGATACTCAATGATGTTCTTTACTTCAATCCAGTGACCATCACATGGATTGGCCTGATTGCGTCTACATATGCTCAAAGCATATGAGACGATGGTCGCGTATATTTTCATAACATAAGAGCTCTGGGAGAGTTTCAGCAGCTTTCTAGATCTATCACAGTAGATTTTTATTCCTAGAATAAAGCCTGTTTCTCCCAGGTATTCCATGGAGAATTTTATGAAAGCCAAGTTTTCACTGATTATAGTATGGGAATGTTATTACCGAGAAGCAATACATCATCAATATTTAGGACAATGATTGTCAGTGCGCTCCCACTAACCCTCTTATATACACAAGAATCATCTTCGTTTTGAATTAAATCATATACCATTATGATTACATCAAAACGATGGTTCCAAGAATTTAATGCTTGCTTCAATCCATAAATAGATCGATTTAACTTGCAAGTCTTGTGTGCATGTTTAGGCACGACAAAACCTTCAGGGTGTTGTAAACATCCTCCAAAAGGTTTCCGTTAAGGAAAGCGGTTTTGACGTCCGTCTGTCATATTTCATAATTGAAATATGCAGCAATAGCAAGCATTATCCGAATGGATTTAATCATGGCAACAGGTGAAAAAGTTTCGTCGTAATCGACACTTTGTTGATGACGATACCCTTTCTGTATAAGCCTAGCTGCATACATTTATATGTTGCCATCCATGTCTGTCTTCCTTGAAGACCTATTTAGTACCAATAGGCACAATGTCTTCTGGTACATCAACCAGTGTCCAAACTTGGTTGGTATACATGGAATTCATTTCGGACTTCTTGGTACTTTGCCATAAAAGGAGTCGATACCTTGTATCACTTCCTCATACGTAGTCGGTCCATCTTCCTCAATAAGATTAATATCTACATGAGGTGAGATCAGAAACTCATACCTCCCATGTTATTTTCTGACTCTCTCCGACATATGCGGTTCTTGTGTATTTGAAGATTGTGGTACAGTTTCATCTCTGATGAACTGTTCATGTTTCGTAAGGGATCGGTGCCTGGAATAGTATCACTCCGATTTTCATCGAGTTCTACTTTCCTCTCATTCACCAATGCATTTATGAATTCCTTTTCGAGGAAAACTGCATGGAGTGCAACAAATACATTGTTCTCTTGTGAGTTGTATAAGTACTATACTTTGGTTTCCCTAGGATAACCTACAAATAGACACTTATCTGATTTGGGAGTTTGGTATCATCCAAACATTTAGAGTATGTCCAGCATTCCCAAATCTTCAGGAATGAGAAACCCGGTTTCTTTCTTGTTCATATCTAATATGAAGTCTGTCTAATAGATTTTCATGGAACCTTATTCAAAATAAGTATTGCACTGTTTAATGCGTATCCTTAGAAGGAAATTGGTAGCTCAGAGCGACTCATCATTAACCTTACCATTTCAACTAAGTTCGGTTTCTCCGTTCGATCACACCGTCAAATTGAGGTGTTCCGGGAGGAGTCCACTGTGGAAGAATACCATACTCTTTCAAGTAATCGAGAAACTTATTGCTTAAGTATTTTCCATTGTGGTCCAACCGTAATATCTTAATACTTTTGGCTTTTGGCCGTCTGTTTTTTTACTTCGTGTCGAAACTCTTTAAATTTATCAAAAGTTTCTGATTTGTGTTTCATAAGATACACATAACCATAATGCGATGCAACATCCGTACATGTTACGAACTATTGATATCCACTTCTAGCCTAGCTAGATATAAGCTCATTTACGTCACTATGAATGAGGGCTAACATATCGGTGGCTCGTGCACCTATACCATGTAAAAGGTGTTTTAGGCACTTTGCCTAATAAACAAGATTCGCAGACATCATTTGAATTAGGATCAAATCCTTCCTAGTATTCATTCTTTGAAAGTGTGGATATACGAGTCTTGTTAATGTGTCCAAGACAACAATGCCACAAATAAGTCTCATCTAATTTACTCAGTTTGAGCCTTTTGTTTGTCATGTTATATGTTTGAGATTCATTTATATTCAAAATATAAAGACGGTTATTCACATCTAATGTGTATATCTCAATATCATCTTTATAAACAAAACACCTGGTGTTTCGGAACATAAAGGTATACCCCCAATGGGTTAAACTAGATACAGAGATAATGTTCTTAGTCAAACTAGGTACATTATATCAGTCTCCTAATTTAAGTACATGCCCAAATGGCAGTTTCAAAACTTAGGTTTCTACGGCCAAAACAGCGACTCTCGTCCCGTTTCTGACTCGCAGGTCGATCTCATCTGAAGCCAGTCTCCTGCTAATCAGCAAATCATGTACATTAGTACATATGTATGTTCCACATCCAGTATCGAAATCCAATTTTAAAACTGGTAGTGGACATATTTATAACAAACATACCTGAAGCCAGAGCCTTGCCCGTCTTCACTTCCCTCATGTTTGCTTTGTCCATACGGCAGTCATGCTTCCAGTGACCCCGTTTGTCACAGTTTAGGCAGACATCTTGGGATATGTCTTTTGTCTTCCAGAAGACTGTGATGATTTAGCCTTGCCTTTTTCTTCACACCCCTAGAAGCCTTCGGCCAAACCTTGGCCTTCTGGGATGTCGAAGTAAAATACGCCTTGCGCTTCTTGCCTTTTAGAAGTTCTGGCTCTGTCTCCTTGAGCATAACCATTAACTCTTCAATAGTTTTCTCTTGGTTCATGATGAACCCGCCCCATCATTCGGGCAGAGACTGTAAGATCAAATCTATGGAAGTCTCGGCCTCGTAGGTAATGCCCAGCTAACCTAGTTGTTTGATGTCAGTATTCATCTACGACACCTAGTGCTCGACAGATATACCCTCTGACATACGCGAGCGAAAGAGCTTCTTTTGCAATTCGTACTTCTAAGATCTAAGAATAGATATATGAAGATCCTTTAATTTCCACATCATGGTACAAGGATCTAATCCTTAGTTCTGACGACGAAATTAAAGAGTCATTGCAGCAAGCATAACGGATTGAGCACTAAAGTTATGAGTCTTCCAAAGCTCATGCTCCACTTATTTGCTCAACTCCGGGCTCAGGCCCGAAATGTTCCTCTATCAAATAGAGTAACTTCTCAGCTCCCAGGACTATCCTGAGATTCTTTTCTCAATCTGAAAATTAAAGCCGTTAAAGACATTTTCACCCATGATTATGTCATTTGACACTAATCTTTGAAGTCATCTTGATTCCTATAGTCCAACTATCCAATCAACGATTTCAGGCACAATCTAATGTAATGATTACTATAGTCCAATTATATAACCTTATAAATGATCGGTTACATTCAAATGTAATGATTACTATAATCTAACTATATAATCAACTATAAATGAAGTAGTTTGAATACAGTCCAACTGTTCAATTAAAACAACAATTGAATATTAGTCCAACTAATTTATTTATATTTTAATGACGAAAAATAAAATGAGCGCGTATTGGCAATTATCTAAACGAAATTGCAAATTTAATATTTGCCTCCCACTATTTTTCGGCGAGCCTCTAACCCTCTGTAAAGTACTCAGGAAACCTAGTTTCCTAGTGGACTATGATCCCGTTAAATAACACACAACCTTGAATTTGGCCAACAAGCTGTATGAAACTTAACTAGGTAGATCTCTAAGATCAATTGGATCCCATCCAATTCCTAGATCCAATAGGTGGATCTCCAAGTCTGAAACATATATCCAATATATGTAAATTTATCCAATATATTTCCTAACATGTTTCCTCTTAATCAACTAAGCATTGGCTTTGGCTCAACAAACTTAATGATTCCAGTTAAGCGTGACCCATTGATAGTGGGAAAGCATCGTAATCGAAGTCGATGAACTAGAAGTGACATTGACTTTGGCCAACAAGTCACAACCGCCCAAGACATACAATATAGAACAAAGCTTACGCGGTTCAAACATATCCGCGATGGACAAAGGTCTTGACTTTGGCCAACAAACCAATGTCAATCTTGGATCTTGAGAGAGAACCACTCAATGGAATGAATGCGCTTAATATTTGATTGAGGGTTTTTCACGTAAATTGGCAACCAATTTATTATCTTTGATTAGGTTTCATAATACACCCTTAAGCATGCATTCTAAAAGCATAATAAGGCGCGAATAAAATTAATAATGATATGCGGATGGATATATAACAAACTTTGTTCCTAGAACAAATCTCTACATAACACTAAAAGAAATCTCATTAACATTTAGGGGAATTGGTGAGAAGAGAAATACAAAGAGAAAAGAGATAATAGACTGGACACGCAGGTCCAATTTAATAAATTCTAAATTTATTACAACAATTTCCAAAATTGCCCTCACTCATCTAATATTCATCTGATATACATTATTCATACAATACATCCAAGTATTTACATATAGCATGTTATTCAATCAGTCTAATCCAATTAATTAATCTTTGAATTAATGATCATCCAATGTTCAAATAACGATTTGATTTAAGAATCCAACTCGTTTAAGAATAAATACTCAAAGTACGTATTCTTGAATTATATCGAACTACAATTTTAAATCCAATTTAAATTGTATCCAATATTAATTCATATTTAATTCCAAATTAAATAATTACACTTATTTATGTGCCTTAAAGACTTGGATTCCAAATCCAATCTTAATGGGTCTCAAAGGCCCAATTAGTATCCAATATTATTCAATTAAAGTCCAATGGGCTTTCAATTAATTCTTTATACGTGGGCTTTGTTAGGGATATGCCCTATACCCAACTTGTGGATGGGCTATATGTACATGTATTTGCAATATTTTTATTAATTAATAAAATGGCAATCTTTATTATACGTGTCTTACATAAATTATATGAATCATCAAACACTGTAATAAAGCCCTTGGAGTAATAAGATGATGGCTTCCACGCCTTATGAGAATCATTACTCTCAAACGTTCATAGTCATAGTTTTGTGAATAATCTGGGTGTTCACAAAGCGGAGAGACTAGCATGATGATATGATCCGCCCTTAAGTGGGGTAGCCGACCTCTAGGCTACTAGCGGAGATAGTCCGCGTGGTGTATCATATGGATGCATGAGTTGCTCGTGTCCATCGAACTGACCGCCGAAAGTTTTCAAATGAAGTGTTTATCCCATGTGTCTGTGAGAACTTTCATGTATCAATTGTATGACTAGTCTTTAAACTTGAGGTCTTTACAATCTTATGTGTGGATCAAATAACTTTGACATTCTCCTTCCCCGGTTCAAAAGATCTGGTCATAAGGGTATGATTGGGTCATTTGTTGAAACATATGAAGTTTGTAAAGATACAACAGAGAATCGCCACTTTCTCGGATAATATTTTCTTATAAGAGTAGTATTCCAGTTCGCGGGTTGATATGTGTGATCAGTGCTTGAGACTGTGGCCGCAGCGGAAGAATCATGTGAGATTCTTGAGTTAGCACGATTCATGACACTATCAACATCATACATTTGACTATATGGGTAGACAATTTCCATACCCTAGGTGAAACGGTAGGGATACAGTGAGGTGAGGGACCGTATAGTAAATCATATACAGAATGGGTATATATCTTTCCTTCTCATTTGGGGGCCTTGGCATGTTGTTAGATGTCAACCTTGGTCATTGAAATCGAACGACCATCTGATCGAAGGATAATTTATGTTCGATTAAAATATCACGATTCATTTCATGTCCAACTTGAGGGGAACCCAAAAGGTCACACACAACAAAGTCAAAATCAATGGTTAACAGTGCACAGTATAAATTTAACAGCATATATGATTGCTGTAGGAATTGTTCATAAATGGTTCAATGTGTTTAATTATTGAAGAGATCATTTATGAGGTTCCAAAGTGGCTTAGGGATTGGTGAATGACGATAGGGGCACTTTGGGAATTGGAAAAATGAATAAGAAAATAAATAAATAAATAATAAGGGACTATATCATATGTAAACCGCATACAGAATGGGTATATATCTTTCCTTCTCATTTGGGGGCCTTGGCATGTTGCTAGATGTCAACATTGGTCATTGAAATCGAACGACCATCTGATCAGAGGATAATTTATGTTCGATTAAATTATCATGATTCATTTCATGTCCAACTTGAGGGAACCAGAAGGTCACACACAACAAAGTCGAAATCAATGGTTAACAGTGCACAATACAAATTTAACAGCATATATGATTGCTGTAGGAATTGTTCATAAATGGTTCAAAGTGTTTAATTATTGAACAGATCATTTATGAGGTTCCAAATTGGCTTAGGGATTGGTGAATGACGATAGGGGTACTTTGGGAATTGGAAAAATGAATAAGAAAATAAATAAATAAAAAAATCTGTGTTTTTTTTTATTTGTTTTGAATTCCAATTCGGCCCAAACTCTTATTAGGGTTTTATAATCTCATTAAACCACTATATTAAGATCCAATGGCTAAGATTTAATTAGCATTTATCCTACATCGGATTCTTAATTAATTTTGTTGTCTTTGGAGCAACTATATAAACCCAAAGAATTCTTTACAAATATTTACACCAAAACATTTCATATCTTGGGTTTTTATAAGTGAGCAACTCTAAAGTTTACGAGCAAGCCACTGATTTTGAGGATCCTTAAGTCTAATTGACTAGAGGAATCTCAAGTTAAAAGTTTTGAGGTATTTGCATAGGCTAGCACCAAGGGCAAAATACCCGTGCACTCAAGGCGTAGTCTTGCCGTTGAGTTTTGGCTTTGGTGTGTGCACCTTTGGAGGCCACACACTTGAGTGGCTCTTTGGAACGTGGACGAGCTTGCTGAGTTCGAGAAAAGCTTGTAGATTGGAGGGAGGACTAGCGGAGTCTTCGGTTCAAGTAAGTCTTTTTCTTTCTTTATTTTAATTAGAGTTCTTATGATAGTTAGCATGTTTAGGTTTATGTTCTTTGCATGTTTTAGGAATTTTTGTGCTTAGAATATATAGTAACATGCCTAGGCTTGTAGAATAATCAAAACAAATGGGTCTTGGGCAAAGGGATAGCGACATCATAATTTTTTATTTTCCGCTGCGCACTCGCGGCCGCTTCCCAACAGTGGTATCAGTGCGCCTTTATTGTTTTGATTAGTTCTCTCTCATTTGAACTCGAAATTGGGTGTGTAAAAGCTCTTTGGAAAGCTAACACCCTGAACTTACTTGTAGGCACAAGTTTTGCATGATTTGGTTAAGATTTGAATTGTGAAATTGCATTTAAAGTTCACGCATCTGTAAAAAAATGTGAATAGTAAATTTATTTGATTAAAATAAAATGCAATATCATAATTAAATATTAATCAAAGTTATTTAATGCATAAAATAATTCCAACATATTAAAACTCATATGCTTGTTGATTTTATGTATGATTAGAATTGACATGATTATTTTAGGGTGCAAGCATCTAGAGACTTTCTAAGGAAATAGAGAGTGTATTGCTTATCCCTTAGCTAAATAATTATTTTGTGATGAACTTAGAGATTTATTACCTTTAAGGCTAATAAATATAAATCATTTGTTTATAATAAAAGACATTATAAAATATACAAGTGGGGTGGGACCAAAGCGTTGATAAAACTTTCCAAACTAAAGTTAATTTAACCAAAGGTATTACTAGAGTTAGATAATGATTTGATGTCTTCCTTCACTCACTACCTTTTTATAGCCAAAAGGAAAAGTTGTGACGACATCTAGATAATCATTTACTCAAAGCTTACCTTAAAGCATATTTAAAGTGTTGGACTAATTTGGAGGATCTATTGTTTATTCCTGTCACCAAGGCAATAAGAGCCTAAGAGGTGAGGGTATTTAAGAGAGTTCGCTCCACCCTCCCTCTGGGGAATTTTCAATGGAGGAATCCATTTGACAGTTATTCACTTAAACTTGCTAAAATCCTCAATAATAATTTAAGTCTAAAATTTACCTCCCATTGTAAAGTATAGACCCAAATGGCTTAAACCATATTGGCATGACTAGGTTTTACGAGACTGACAAATACCAATTTATCCCTAAATCGTACTATTGACAATGGTTTGACTTTTCTGAGTCATAAGACGCATCAACCCTTAGGCGTGGTCTTATAACTTAATGGCAAAGATTGGGTGTCCACAAGGATTAGCATAAGCTATGTGGCATGTTTGATTGCCCAACCCAATGATCAATGAATTGTGATTTATATCATAAATTGGTTGAGAACCTACCTAATTATCGTATTTTATAACGACCGGCCCTAGTCGGAGTTGTGAAATGATGATAATGGGATCCTTGCCCATAAGAAATCCATCATATTGGGGTTGATGTGATTTGCTTAAAATTTTAAAACAATTGAGTGTGAGCAACTTCATAATATTAAAAGTCAATGTTATTATGAAACATTAATGAAAACATATTCCTAATTTTAACATTCTCTCTTAACAGGTGGGTTAAAATATTTCACAAACATTCAAATGGCAAACAGAATATCACTTTGTTCCATCCTTGATGAGCATAAGCTCAAATGGGACAACTACAATGACTGGTTTAGAAACCTTAAAATTGTCTTACGACAAGAAAAGATTTTATATGTTCTTGAAAGACCATTTCCCCTGAACCTGCAGAAGATGCTGACCAAAATATATTTGATGCTTGGAAGAAACATGTCGATGATGATGAGCAAACAGTTTGCATAATGTTTGGCTCTATGTCGGACGAACTTCAGAAAGCTCATGAAGATCCATGCTCAAACCATCATCTTTCACTTGAAGGAGTTGTATACAACTTCCGTTCATACCGTGAGATTCCAAGTGTCATGTGCCTTATTCCAAACAAGGTATAAGGAAGGATCTGTTAGTGGTCATGTGCTTAAGATGATTGGCCACATTGAAAAATTGGCCAACCTCGGGTTCATCATGGTTCATGAGATAGGTCACGATCTAATTCTTCAGTCCTTACCAAAAGACTTCTCTAACTTTATTATGCAGTTTCATCTGTCTAATAAAGAAGCTACTTTAGCAGAGTCGCACAATCTGATAAACCAAGTAGAGAAGGACTTGAAACCGGAGCTTAAAACCTCCGTCATGCTTACGGGTACGGACCTGACGCCACGAGGCCTAAAGAAAAATAAGGGCAAGGCCAAGGCTACAGATCACCTAAAGCCCAATGGTAAGGTGGAGAAGAAAAAAAGGAAATGGGAAATGTTTCTTTTGTGGAAAGAAAGGTCATTAGAAGAAAGACTGCAGATCCTTGAAAGCCAAGGAAGCTAGGGAAGCCCAAGAGGCCAAGAAGCCCAATGCTTCAGCTATGTTGTATATGATTGAACTATATTCTCAAAACTCTGAACCTTCTACTTGGGTGTTTGACACCGGTTGTGGGACTCACTTCTGTAACAATGTGCAGGGCCTGAGAAACAGTAGGAGACTCCGTCATGGGGAGGTTGACTTACGCATGGGTAATGGAGCAAAATTGGCTGCATTGTGCGTGGGGACTTATTCATTAGTTTTGCCGAATGATTTAGTTTTAGACTTAGAAGATTGTGTTTATGTACCTTCTCTAGTAAAGAACATCATTTCAATTTCTTCTTTATGTAATAAAAGCTTTTCATGCCTAATAAGTTGTAATGAATATTCTATTTATTTCAATGAAATAAAATATAGAGATGGTATTTTGAATAATGGTATCTATGTCTTACAAACTAACAAAGAATGTTCAACATCTAATATATACAACGTTAACTCGAATAATCTCAATGAATCACTTCTATGGCACAGTCGCTTAGGTCATATCAATGAAACAAGATTAATTAAGCTACATAAGGATGGGTATTTCAGACCCTTCAAATATGAACCTTATGGAACTTGAGTCTTGTTTACTTGGTAAAATGACCAAATTACCCTTCAAAGGTAAATGACAGCGTGCAGCGGAGACATTAGAACTCATACACTCTGATGTATGCGGACCAATGTCAGTCACCGCTAGAGGTGGATTCTCCTACTTCATTACCTTTATCGATGATCACTCGCGATATGGGTATGTGTACCTTATGCGGTACAAATCTGAAGCCTTTGAGAAATTCAAAGACTTCAAAGCTGAAGTAGAAAACTAGTTTAATAAAAGTATTAAGTCACTAAGGTCTGACCAAGGTGGTGAATACTTAAGCGACACATTTTAAGATTACTTGAGAGAAAATGGCATTGTTTTCCAGTGGACTCCTCCGGGAACTCCATAGCATAATGGGGTCTCCGAAAGGAGAAATCAGACATTATTAGATATGGTCTGATCAATGATGCCAGGCACGGATCTACCTCTTTCATTTTGGGGTCTTGCTTTAGAAACTGCAACACTACTACTAAACCAAGTTCCTTCCAAGACTGTTAGTTAAACACCATATGAGTTGGTCTGGGAAACGTCCTAGTCTTAGTTATCTAAGAGTTTGGGGATGTGACGCATATGTTAAGCTCACACAAACTAACAAAATTGGATGATAGGGCAGTTAAATGTAAGTTTGTAGGATATGCCTTGAACTCAAGAGCATACGTGTTCTACGTCCCAAATGAACAAAGAACATTTGTCTCAGAAATGCTAAATTTCTAGAGAATGAATTCCTTCTCAAGAAATATAGTGGGAGTATACTTGACCTTGATGAGGTACGAGAAGAACAAACTAACATAGAACTAAACCCCAGGCCCATCAAAAGGGCAGCAACGGAACAACCACAAGGTTATGAACTTAGAAGGTCTGGTAGGGAAAGATATGAGCCTGAAAGATATGGTTTCCATATTGATAAGGAACATGATCAGGTCATTGATAATGACGATCCCACCAGTTATGACGAAGCAATGCGTGACATTGATTCAGTCAAGTGGCTCGAGGCCATGAAATCTGAAATAGACTCTATGTATCAGAATCAAGTCTAGGATCAAACCCATAGGCTGCAAGTGGATTTACAAGCCGTAAAACTGATGCAGAAGGCAACATCCAAACCTATAAGACTATGATGAAACCTTCTCGCCTGTTGCAATGATAAAGTCCATTCGAATTTTACTGGCACAAGCTGCACACTTTGATCATGAGATTTGGCAGATGGATGTCAAAACAGCTTTCCTTAATGGGAACCTCGTAGAGGAAGTCTATATGACACAACCTGAGGGGTTTGCATCCAAGGATGATCATAATAAAGTATGCAAGCTTAAACGATCCATTTATGGACTCAAGCAAGCCTCCAGAAGTTGGAATATACGATTTGATGAGACAATCAAAGAATTTGACTTCATCAAAAATGTAGACGAGCCTTGTGTTTACAGGAAAAGTAGTGGGAGTGCTGTTATATTTCTTGTATTATATGTCGATGACATATTAATCATCGGGAATGATATTCTCATGATGCAAGCCACCAAGCAATGGTTATCTCAGAATTTCTCCATGAAAGATTTGGGAGAAGCAGCTTACATCCTCGGTATTAAGATCTACCGTAATAGATTTAAGAGGTTGTTAGGATTTTCTCAATCTACGTACATAGATAAAGTTTTGAAAAGATTCAAAATGGAAGATTCCAAAAGAGGTATTTACCTATTTGTCATGGAATCAAATTATTTAAGGAGCAATGTCCACATACTCCTTCAAATAAAAAGCGTATGAGTATGATCTGACGTTGAACTCACTTGGAGGATTAGGCCAAGCAAACCCCTCGCAACGGACGGAACCCCAAGAACCACGAATTTGATTTTGTATGAACAAAACCCTTCCAAGGCCATAAAGAAGACCCACAAAGAACTTGTCTTTGAGAACCCTTAAGATGATTGCTTGAAGTGTTCTGCTAGCACGGAGACGCCACTAAGGTTGTCACGCCTTAGATAAGTCAATTGCATGAGATAAAGGGAATTCCTCCCTTAAGAAATTTTGGCAATAGCCAAGACTTCAAAATGAAGATGAAATTCGAAATTTGGTGATTAGCTTCTCATTAAGATGAAATGAGTTTAAATAGTACAATGAAAGAAACCCTAATGGGTGCAAAATGACCAAAACACCCTAAGTTGCTAACTAATGGCTATTAAATGGCCATGCCCTTAATAGACATTTAATAACAAACACAAAGTCAAAAGAAACAAAGACTTAATCAATAACAAACAAAGACTTAATAAATAACTTTGCCAAAAAAGTCTAAAGTAAAAACACAAAATCATAAAAGTCAACAAATGTGGAAAACTTTTCCAAATTTGTCTAAAGTTCTTTCCTTGCACCAAAAGTCCTCCAAATTCGTGGCTTCCATGTATAAAGGCATAATTATGTGTCATAAAGTCCAATAAGTCTTGTCTTGGCCGAATATTTAGTGTCGGGCTTAAATTGGCTTGATCCGTTAAAAATATACTCGGCTTCAAGATTGCTGGTGCGTTACTCTTGTATGACTTGGGTCAAGTGAAATAGCTTTGGACCCACTCCATTGAAGCCCTCATGTGACGCCAATATGCCCCGGAGTTGTCTGTCACACTCGACCATGACATTCTGCGCTAGCCCCGCCATTGCGTCTCTGATCTTCTTAGCTCTTTGGCGTGTGATTGGACCTGTTGGAAATTGCAAAGGATCTAATGTTCCTTGAGTTGTTGGATTCATGTCATTTGTTCCTTGAGTTGCTGGATTCATGTCATTCCCTTCCTCTCGAAAAGGATTCGACCTCGAATCTGTACCTGCATCAAAAAGAGTTAAGTTTGAAACATTAAATGTCGCAGACACATTATGGTCACCTTGTAAATCCAGCTTGTATGCATTGTCATTAATCTGTTCCAAGACTTGAAATGGACCATCCCCTCTCGGTTGTAGCTTGGATTTACGTTGTTCATGAAATCTTTCCTTTCGCATGTGTACCCAAACCCAATCTCCAGGTTGAAATACGACACGTTTTCTTCCCTTATTGGCATTAGAAGCATATTGTTCATTCTTTCGTTGTATGTGCTCTCTTGCTTTCTCATGTATGTGTTTCACCAAATCAGCTTTCTTTTTTCCATCTAACCCTGCATGCTCATCAACAGGCAATGGTAACAAATCTATTGGAGTTAGTGGTTGAAAACCATAAACAATTTCAAATGGTGAATAAGATGTGGAAGAATGAATGCTACGATTATATGCAAATCAACAAAAGGCAAACAATTCTCCCAAGTTTTCAAGTTCTTAGAGACAATAGTACGCAATAACTGAGTGAAAGTCCTATTAACCACTTCAGTCTGTCCATCAGTTTGGGGATGACAAGTAGTAGAATACAAAAGTTTTGTTCCTAACTTACCCCATAAAACTTTCCAAAAGTGACTAAGGAATTTAACATCACAATCTGAAACTATACTTCGTGGAATTCCATGGAGTCGTACCACTTCTCTAAAGAATAAGTCATCAATGTTAGTGGCATCATCAGTTTTATGACATGCTATAAAGTGTGCCATCTTACTGAACCTATCATCCACTACAAAGATGGAATCTCTACCATGCCTAATCCTAGGTAAACCCAATATAAAGTCCATTGATACATCTACCCACGGCTCACTAGGTACAGGCAACGGTGTATACAACCCATGAGGCTTAGATTTAGCCTTTTTACAAATCAAGCATTTATCACACAAACGCTCAATATCTCTCCGCATTTTAGGCCAATAAAAATGTTCACTCAATACCCCTAAGGTCTTAGAAATGCCAAAGTGCCCCATTAAACCTCCCCCATGCGCTTCTCTAACTAACAACTCACGCATACTACAAACAGGAATGCATAATCTATTCTCCCTAAACAGAAACTTGTCATGTTGATAGAATTTATTAAAGGTAGACTTTTCACATGCAGCATAGATGGTACTAAAGTCAGTATCATTTGCATAAAGTTCTTTAATAAATTCAAACCCAAGCATTCTTGCACTCAATGAAGTAAGTAAAGCATACATTCGTGATAGTGCATCAGCGACAATGTTTTCCTTACCTTGTTTGTAGCGAATTACGTATGGAAATGTCTCAATGAACTCCAACCACTTTGCGTGTCGTTTGTTCAACTTACCTTAGCCCTTCAAGTGCTTCAATGATTCATGATCAGTATGGATCACAAATTCTCGAGGCCAAAGATAATGCTTCCAAGTCTCAAGGGCTATCACTAGCGCATACAACTCATTGTCATATGTGAGGTACCTCAAAACTGCTCCATTCAGCTTCTCACTAAAGTAAGCTATTGGTCGCTTTTCTTGCATAGGAACAGCTCCAATGCCTATTCCGGATGCATCACACTCAATCTCAAATGTCTTTTCAAAATTGGGTAGCGCCAAAACTGGTGCTCTACATAACTTCATTTTAAGATCCTGGAATGCACGCTCCTGCTCTTCTCCCCGTTTGAAACCAACAGTTTTTCTTCACTACTTCAGTCAGTGGTGCAACAATACTACTGAAGTCTTTAACAAATCTGCGGTAGAAGCTTGCTAATCCATGGAAGCTTCTAACTTCTGTCATTGTCGTTGGTGTAGGCCAATCCTGAATCGCCTTCACCTTCTCTACATCAACTTCGATGCCATCTGCACTTACAATAAAACCAAGGAAAAAATCTTATCCATACAAAAAGTGCACTTACCAAAGTTAGCATACAGTTTTTCCTATCTCAACACTTCAAGAACATGCTTCAAATGTGTAACATGCTCATCTAACGTTTTACTGTAAACTAAGATGTCATCAAAATAAACTACAACAAACTTACCTATAAAAGCACGCATAACATGATTCATCAATCTCATAAATGTGCTAGGTGCGTTTGTAAGACCAAATGGCATAACTAACCATTCATACAAGCCATACTTGGTCTTAAATGCAGTTTTCCACTCATCTCCATCTCTCATGCGAATTTGATGGTATCCACTTTTTAAATCAATCTTACTAAAACCTTTGGAACCATGCAATTCATCCAACATGTCATCTAGTCTAGGAATATAGTGACGATACTTTACCGTTATATTGTTGATCGCTCGACAATCAACGCACATACGCCACGACCCATCTTTCTTAGGAACTAGAAGAAATTGTACCGCACAGGGACTCATACTTTCTCTAACATACCATTTCTCCATCAACTCCCTCACTTGCTTCTGAAGTTCCTTTGTCTCCTCCGGATTGCTTCGGTAGGCTGGTCTGTTGGGAATGACTGTGCCAGGTAAGAAATCTATCTGGTGCTCAATACCTCTAATGGGTGGAAGCCCACTAGAAATGTCCTCTGTCAGCACATCACTGAATTCCTACAAAAGAGATGAAATGGACACAGGAAGCAAAGGGTCAGTGTTAGCAATACAAATACGGTGTTCCTTGTAGACCAACAAAAGCATAAGCTTGCTAGCCTTAAAAGCTTTCCTTGCTTTACCTTCACCCATGTAAAAGCTCTTTTTCACTCGCCCTTATTTTCCCCTTAAGTTCACTCACACTCCCCTTGGAAACACTCACTGCCTTTGCCTTATTTTCCTTACTAGGTTTGGTCACACTCCCCTCATGTGTTTTCCCCAAGGCTGTGTTTGCACTCTCTATCTCTCTCAAGTTGCAACTTGACTTGATCCTCGTGGACTTGCTTTGGTGTGAGTGGGTACAAGGTAATGGGTTTTCCCTTATGTTGAAAGGAATACTTATTCTTGAACCCATCATGAATAACTTTCCTATCAAACTGCCACGGCCTGCCCAAAAGAATATGTCATGCATGCATCGGTATCACATCACATAGGACATCATCCGTGTATGGCCCAATGCTAAAGCTCAATAACACCTGCTTTGTCACCCTTATCTCGCCACAATCATTTAACCACTGCAACTTATAAGGCTTAGGATGCTTCAAGCAATCTAATCCCAACCTCTCAACTAAAGCCGTACTTGCGACATTAGCACAACTGCCCTCGTCAATGATCATACTACACCATTTACCATTCACACGGCATCTGGTATGAAATATGTTCTCCCTCTGTTGATCACTCTCATCCTCAAAAATTTGTGCACTTAAAACTCGTTTGACAACTAATGACAAGTTATCCAGCGGGTATGCAGCTCCCTCTTTGTCACTATTATCCTCAATCTCAGGCTCATTGATGAATACTAAAAAGGGCATATTTATTAGACGATAAGTTAATCATTTTACACTTATAGTTTCACTAATCCCCTTAAATTGACACATTTGTGTAAATATTTTAAAGTTATGTTTTGAGTGCTTTTACTGTGTTATTTTATGTTTTTGTCAGGAAAAATACTCCTCGGAAGCTCGACGGGACAAATCAGACATGAAAAAAATAATCGGCAAGCATATCGTAAAATCTGCAAGCACGTCGTAAAATCAGAAAAAATGTCGTAAAATCTGCAAGCACGTCGTGACACGTGGAACCTTTACGTCGCGACACGTGTCCCCAACGTGGCTTCACCATTCTTTGACACGTGTCCACAACATGCATTCGCTGGTCTGGGCGGCGAATTTGCCTATAAAAAAGAGCATCCGGCATTAGAAATTTTCATACTTTCTTTCCTGATTCCTCTGTAATTCTTAGAGAGAGAGTGTCTTGTTTGTTTATTTACTTAAAGCTTTTTGTAATGTCTTTTTCTTTCAATAATAAAAGTACGAATATGTTTTATATAAAATGAGTAGCTAATTTATTTTCTGCTGGAGTAAGGGTGAAGCTTTTATAATGAGAACATAGATTAAACTCGCTTTTATTATAATAAATAAATTGAAATCTAATGATTAAAACTTGATTTAAATCTAGATTAATATTGACAATGTTTTTATACCGCCTTTATGGCTGCTTTTATTTATACGCCTTTATGGCTGGTTTTATCTGTCTACCGCCTTTATGCTGGTTTTATCTTTCCACCACCTATATGGCTGGTTTTATACGATTTGGCATAATTAAGTACCTTGGTAGGACTTGTTATAGACGCACCGCCTTTATGGCTGGTTTTATATTTTTGGCATGTTTAGTACCTTGGTAGGACTATTATTGACAGAAATGATTACCGCCTTTATGGCTGGTTCTTTATATTGGCATAATTAATTCTGTAATAAATTAAGTGGGTAATAATAAAGGCAATTTATAAATTATGATAAAGCGAGATTTCTAAATGTTTAAAAGACTAAAAGTGGATCCCAAAACTCAGCATTTTCTATTATTGTATTCCAACCTAAAATCCCCAACTACTTCAACAAAGCAAACTTTTTTTCCGCACTGGTCATTATTCTATTTTGCTAAATCTATTCTCTGTGGATCGACCCCGGACTCCGGGTTATTTATTACTTCGACACTCTTATACTTGGGAGTAAAAGACTAATTTTCGAGCGTGTAAGTTTTTTGGCGCCGTTGCCGGGGAAGTATTATTTAGTAGATATAATATTATTTCTTCTTTCTCTAATTTTCTTTTCTTTATTTTTATTTCGTATTTTTTTATTTAATTTCTACATCTTATTTTTCTTTATTTGTTCTTGTTTTTATGTAGACCCAACTGTCCTGATTAATCCTTGATGAACCCTGAACCCAGAAAATCCCACATATAGAGAGACATTGTTCTTAATTTTTCTTGGTTACCGGAAACAGAAAAATCAACTTAAAAGGTGTTTGTTTCATAAAAGAATTTTTTGAACCATCCCCACGTAAAGATGCTCTCATAAACTTCACGAAAACATAATTCAAGACATTGAGAAAAATGAGCGAGAGATTCAATTGAGATCGGAATTAACAAGGGTTAGAGGACGTTTTTAGATCTAAATCACTGCATTTGTATTTTCCTTAATTTGTTCTTTTCATTTTTTTAGTTTAATTTCATTTTCAAGTTTTGTATTTGCAATTTCATATTTTTACATATAGTTTTTTTTTTAAGTTGCATGAAACACTGGTCTCGAACATCTAGTGGCAGATTAAAAAGAGAGTCATCATCACATTCATTGTTAGTCAGAATGGCTGAAAACCAAATTGAAAATCCACCTGCCCAAGTTGAAAACCCAGTTAATCAGGAAGAAAACGAGTCTCAACATGGAGATCCTAATCACCATAGGACACTCAGACAATTCATGAATCCCACTAGGTCAGGATCACCATCTTGTATTGTTTTTCCTCCAGAAGCAGCATGTTTCAATTTTAAATCAAGTGTCATCAATCTCTTACCCACATTTCATGGTCTAGAATCAGAAAACCCTTATCAGCACCTAAGAGAGTTCGAAGAATTATGTAACATTTGCACAGACCAAAATTGTAGCGAATATAATTCGGTTAAAGTTTTTTCCATTTTCTTTAAAGGATAAAGCTAAAATTTGGCTACAAAATCTTAGGTCAAGATCTATTAGAACATGGGATGATTTACAAGAGCAGTTTCTTAAAAAGTTATTTCCCTCTCATAGGACAAATTCCTTTAAGAGAAGAATCACAACATTCACACAAGAGTCGGGGGAAACACTTTACCATTGTTGGGAGAGGTATAAAGAAATGTTAAATATTTTTCCACATCACGGGTTTGAAACATGGAGGTTAGTTGCCCAATTCTACGAGGGTTTAACACCCCAAGGTAGACAAGTAGTGGAGATGATGTGTAATGGTGAGTTTAGGGACAAAGATCCCGAAGATGCACTAATTACCTAGAGCATATAGCAGAGAATACACAACAATGGGATACAATTGGTACATATGAGTCATCTGTTAAACACACCATCTGGTAGAGGTATGTTTAACCTTAGGGAAATCATTGACATTGCTGCCAAGTATGCATTTTCGTCTAAAAAAATTGGCTTTAGAAACAGGGAAGAAGGATCATGTCAAGTCAGTTCAGGAAATCATATGTCAAATTTGTAGTTCAAATTGCATGTCACATAAGTTTGCCCGTCCTTACCAGCACTGAAAGAATGTCTCCATGACCAGGTCAGTTCCATAAATACATTCAATAGACCAAATCCAAACCCATACACAGACCTATAATCCTGGTTGGAGAAACCATCCAAATTTCAATTGGAGGAATGATAACCAAGCACAACCTTCACACCAACTCCCCAGTTTCACCAGAATTTCCGAAACTCCCAGAATTATGCATCATATGTCCCACCACCTAAGAAAACCATTGAAGATAACTTGAGTGCATTCATGGAAAAACAAGAAACCATCAATACCAAAATGCACAAATGATGAATGATTTGAAAGAAACTTTTGAAAAATCACATCTGCTTGGCCATTAAAGAGAAAGGTAAGTTTCCCGCACAACCTCAATCAAATCCCAAAAGCCATCAAAAACCTCATGAGGGTAGTTCTGGAAGTCAACACTTAGATCAAGTCAAATCTATTATTACTCTTCGTAGTGGTAAGACCACCCACAGACCTATTCTTGAACCTCGTGAAACTGAGGAAAAATCAGAATCAGAGGGTAAGGAAGGGGTTGATAACCATTACCTGTCGTTGATAATAACAGTTTTTCTCATACACCTTCCTTTCCTCATGCATTAAAAACAAAGAAATTGAACCATTCCCCAGAGATTTATGAAATATTCAACAGGTAAGGTCAATATCCATTTGTTAGATGCCATTCAACATATACCATCTTATGCCAAATTTCTGAAAGATTTGTGCACCGTTAAAAGAAAACACCAGGTAAGAAAGAAAGCTTTTCTAGCTGAACAGGTAAGTTCCATTCTCTCAACTAATAATGCATTAAAATACAAAGACCCTGGTTGTCCAACTATTTCTTGTATTATTGGAAATCAAAACATTGAACATGATTTGCTTGATCTTGGAGCTAGTGTAAATTTACTGTCATTTTCGGTTTACCAGCAACTTAATATCGGTGAGATGAAACCAACCTCAACTATCCTTTTACTTGCCGATAGATCAGTTAAGGTACCAAAAGGAATTGTGGAAGATGTGTTATTGCAAATCGATAAATTCGTATATCCTGTGGATTTTATTGTTTTAGAAACACAAACCTGTGGCAGAGAGTTATAAGCCAATCCATGTAATACTTGGTCGGCCATTTTTAGCAACAGCTAACGCTTTAATAAATTTCAGGAATGAATCATGAATCTTTCTTTTGGCAACATGACATTAGAGTTAAATATTTTTAACATGTGCAAACAGCCATATGATGAAGATAATGAAAACGAAAGTGCAGAATAAATTGAACCTATTGTGGATGAGCATATTCAGGGGAGTTTATCTAATCCCATGAAATTTTTTACTGCTAATTATGTTGAGTAAAGTGCACAAACTGATTCGGATATTACTAATGATTTTCAACTTGACTCTATTCAGGTATTGGAAGACGATGAAGAACTGGGAACACTGGAAGAAGAAAAACATGAAGAAGCACCCAATTTGGAGTTAAAAGCTTTGCGAGAAGGACTGAAATATGCATTTCTAGAAGATAATCAAACTTACCATGTGGTAATTTCTTCTTCTCTCACAAGCGATCAAGAAGGTAAAATTTTAAATGTGTTGAAAGAACATAAACTGCATTTGGATGGACTTTAAAATACATAAAAGGTATAATCCATTAATTTGCACACATCGAATACATCTAGAAGATAATGCTAGGACATATCATCAACCCAAAGAAGATTAACCTTCACATGATGAAGAGAGTAGTAAAAACTGAGGTCCTTACACTTATGATGCATGCATTATCTATCCTATTTCTGATAGTAAGTGGGTAAGTCCTACACAGGTTGTACCTAAAAAGTCTGGAATCACTGTTGTAAAAAATGATAAGGGAATTAATCCCAACTCGCATTTCATCTAGTTGGCGTATGTGCATTGATTATAGAAAATTGAATGACGCAACTAGAAAAGATCATTTCCCTTTGCCATTTCTTGACCAAATTTTAGAAAGAGTAGATGGAAACCCTTATTATTGTTTTCTTGATGGTTACTCAGGTTATTATCAGATTACCATTGCTTTAGAAGACCAGGAAAAAACCACATTCACATGCCCCTTTGGAACATTTTCATTTAGAAAAATGCCATTTGGACTCTATAATGCACCTGCAACATTCCAACGATGCATGTTGAGCATATTTAGTGACATGGTTGAACACTGTTTAGAGGTCTTTATGGATGATATAACTGTCTTTGGAAATTCATTTGATAATTGCTTGACTAATCTGGAAAATATTTTGGAAAGATGTAAAGAAAAAAGACTTGTGTTAAATTGGGAAAAATGCCATTTCATGACTGATTCAGGAATTGTTTTAGGACACGTTGTGTCGTCTAAAGGTATTGAGGTTAACAAAGCAAAAATAGAGGTCATTTCTAAATTACCATCACCAAAAACAGTCAGGGACATTCGTTCTTTTTAGGACATGCAGGATTTTATAGGAGGTTCATTTTAATGCAGTTGGTGCAGTTCTAGGGCAGAGAAAGGAAGGTAAACCGCATGTAATATATTACGCTAGTAGAACATTAAACATTGCACAAATGAATTACATTACCACAGAAAAAGAACTATTTGCTGTAATATTTGCATTGGATAAATTTCGATCATATTTAATCGGTTCTTCAACTGTTGTTTACTCTGATCATGCTGCTGTTAGATATTTGATGTCTAAACAGGATTCCAAGCCAAGATTAATACGGTGGATTTTGTTGCTTCAAGAATTCAATATCACAATCAAAGATTAAAATGGGGCAGAGAACGTGGTTGCAGATCACTTATTGAGACTCACAAACGAGTCACTAATCGATACCACTCCTATCAATGACTCTTTCCTCGATGAATTTTTATTTTCGTTAAATGTAATGCCTTGGTATGCTAATATTGTCAATTTTCTTGCGAGGAGCCAACAAGATAAGAGGAAATTTTTGACCGAAGTCAAAAGATTCTACTGGGATGATCCTTATCTGTTTAAATGCTGCCCTGATCAGATTTTCAGACGATGCATACCTGACAGTGAGATAAGTGGTGTTATTCAATTCTATCATTCAGAAGCATGTGGAGGTCATTTCTCATCTAAGAAAACCGCTGCAAAAATCTTGCAGTGTGGATTTTATTGGCCCACCATTTTTAAAGATACATACACTTTCTGCAAAACTTGCGAAAATTGTCAAAAGTTGGGATCTATTTCAAAAAGAAACATGATGCCTTTAAATCCCATCCTTGTCATCGAAATCTTTGATTGTTGGGGGATAGATTTTATGGGCCCATTTCCACCATCCTTTGGATTTTTATATATTTTAGTTGCAGTCGATTATGTTTCAAAATGGGTCGAGGCAATTCCTTGTCGGAACAATGATCACAGAACTGTGATAAAATTTTTAAAAGAAAATTTGTTGAGTCGATTTGGAATTCCTGGGCCATAATAAGTGATGGAGGTAAACACTTTTGTAATAGACCTTTTGAATCCTAATGAAAAAGTATGGAGTCACACATAAAATTTCCACCTCTTATCACACTCAGACAAATGGACAAGTAGAATTAGCAAATAGGGAAATTAAACAAATTCTAGAAAAAAATGGTTAACCCAAATCACAAAGATTGGTCTCTTCGACTAACTGATGCACTCTGGGCATATCGAACAGCTTTCAAAACTTCCTTGGGTATGTCTCCATATCGTATAGTTTATGGAAAACCTTGTCATTTGCCTGTAGAACTTGAGCATAAAGCATTTTGGGCTATTAAAGCATTTAATTCAAACCTTGAAAATGCTGGTCATGAACGTAAATTGCAACTAAATGAAATTGAAGAGTTAAGGAATGATTCATATGAAAATACGAAAATTCTTAAAGCCAAAACTAAAGCCTTTCATGATAGTCGAATTTCACGAAAAATATTTGAAGTTGGTCAAAATGTTTTGCTTTATAATTCTCGTCTTCATTTATTTCCTGGAAAGTTAAAATCCAAATGGAGTGGCCCATTTATTGTGAAACACATTTACCCATACGGGGCTATTAACATTGAGAATCCTAGGGACGGTGATGTATTTAAAGTAAATGGACAGCGTCTGAAACCCTTTTTGGAGTACTCAAAATTTCAAGAAACTTTTTTCCTGTCAGACCCAATATACCTTGATTGATGTAGTTTCTTTCATGTTCTGTTTAATATTTCTGTAATTTCCATTGTTCTTAGTTTTGCAGTGTTCTTGTTCTTTTATTTTATCTCACACCCCGGTAAAGCAGCGGATAACGGTACTCCGTGACTCAAGTCGGTTATTTCAGTTTCCTAAAAACACTGATACCCTACAAACTAAGGCATGGAAGAAACTCTCGCAACCCTCCATAAATATTTTCTGCACTTCCCCAAATGCTCTGATTAAAATTTACAAAGCCCGCACAGAAAGATTGAGAATTCTTATGATTCATGGTATTCCTAATGATATTCGTTGGGTAATCGAAGCAAGGGTTCGTTTGGCAGGTGAGTCACCTGACTCCTTCATTCCTTACATGTCTGGTTTAGGGAAAACACCTATTCTAAAAAACGAAGAGCTAAAAAATGGGTGTTGTTATAAGTGTGCACGTTGTACGTGCAACACTCGTTGTCGTTCTTTAGGAATGGTGTCTGATAATCGTGAGGATAAAATACAATTCATTAGGGATGGACTGAGTAAGGAGCCTTTTGATGATATATCATTGACTCTTGAGACGCATCCTAGTGGATATGTTCATCGTGAAATTCTCAGATTACGCACACAATTTCATAAAGAAAGACAACCATACAGTCTCGGGAATCTGACTTTAAAAGACCATGTTTGCCAATTTATAAGAAAATTGGATGGGAAGCCTATCCCCGACCCATAGAGGGCGTTCAAGCCGTTACTGGACGTAAAACCAGAGGAAGATGTGAGCCACAATCACAACTACCAGTACATATTATTGCATTGATTTTCTTTACTTTAAATTACTATTTTCCTTTACTTTTTACCAACAGTATCTAACATTTTTTGTTCACGATCTATTTTTCTGATAGTTGTCATTTTGCAGATATCAGTGCATTTCTCACTCACCTTTTTCAGGATCTATAAATTTAGCTCGTCATTTCCATTTCCTCAACACATCTAGCTAATAGAGGTAGCACAAATGGAGACAACTTCAAAATGACGATTCACTAATATCTGTGTATTTTGTGGAACTAGCTCCGGAACTAAACCAGAATTTGTTGAGGGAGCACGAGAATTGGGTAGAGTTATGGCAAACAGAAATATGCACTTGGTATATGGCGGTGGCAATCTTGGATTGATGGGGTGTATTTCAAAAGCTGTACATGAAGGTGGAAGTCAAGTTTTGGGAATCATCCCAAAACCTTTAACAGAAAGCCACATCATTGGAAAATCAAATGGAGAAGAATGTATTATCTCAGTATGTCTGAAAGACTCACTGAAATGATCAATCATGCCGATGCTTTCATTGCTTTACCAGGTGGGCTCGGAACGTTGGAAGAAATATTCACTGTTGCATCATGGGCAAACTTGAATATTCACAAAAAACCTATTGGGCTATTTAATGTTAATGGATTTTTTGATTTTCTTTTTGTATTTCTTGAAATGCTAAAAGAAATGGGTTTATTTCAAAACCGGTAAAGATATCTTCCTAACTGCACGAACAACTGATGATTTAATTGACCAACTTTAGCTTATGAACCAAAAATCGACCCTATTTTTTCCAAGTTGAACTGGTCTGGTAACGATCGTGGCAAAAAGCGCAAAGTAAACCTGGACCTTAATCTGTAATCTTTAGTTATGACTGTCATTTTCACAATTACCAGGTGATATCTTCTAAACTCTTTTCTTTCTTTAAACATTGGGGACAATGTCTCGTTTTGGTTGGGGGAGATAGAGTTTAGGAAATAATAATTTTCATGTTTATGTATGTTTCATTGATGTTAGTTTTTACTGTGTTGTTATTTTGTGTGTAAAATATATATCCATATATATACACACAAACTAACAAAAAATTTGTTTTCTAAACCAAGTGGAATTGTTGTTCAGAGGTGGCTGTGTAAGGAGTTTTCACTCCTGAGACGCATCTCAATATAATTCGTAACAAGTTATTTATCGTTCCTTTCTTTTTTGAATCATTTAAATTTGTGAATTCTCCATAACATTGATTAAATTTGATCTTTATATGCTCGTCTGGCTGATATTATCAACAATATGGTAACATATGACCATGGGTGGTAAGTGAAAATTTTGTAATATTCAGTTCTCTAATTTGTTGGAGGTAACACCTAAAAGCAGTGAAATTCTTATTTTGCAAAAAAGAAAAAAAAGAAAAAAAAAAAAGAAGAGAAGTTTGAATAAAGTTCGTTTCGTAGCCTTTCTAACCCGAGCAATTAAGTTCGAATGGGTGTTTTAACACTTAGTACCCTAAGACCAACTGGTCTGGGAATTACTGGCCCAAAGCTCGTTACAAGGGTTAAAAAGAAAGCTTAAGGAAATCAGACACTGTTTATCTGAGATCCGAGCAATTAAGCCCGTAGGGGTGTCTTAACACCTAGTGCCCTAAAACCAACTGGTTTGGGAGTCACTGGCCCAAAGATCGATATATGGATTGAAGATATATTTTAGACACTGTTTATCTGAGATCCGAGCAATTAAGCCCGTAGGGGTGTCTTAACACCTAGTGCCCTAAAACCAACTGGTTTGGGAGTCACTGGCCTAAAGTTCGATACATGGATTGAAATATGTTTATAAATAAACTTTCACTGCCAAAAAAATGTAAAACTCTAATATAATCTTAGGACAAAAATATTACTCTCTTTTCAATAAATACTGTGATATTGTGGGCACAATATATTGATTAATACCTTGTTTTATGAGTATATTGAAGAATGGTAAAAAAAAGTACATGAGAAGTCATTTATTTGATCATTCAGAAAAAAAAAAAAATAAATAATTGTTGACTTAGATAAGAATTTTTCTTCCGCTTGAATTACTAGGGACTAGTAATAAGCTGGTTAGGGGTGTGATGAATACTAAAAAGTGCATATTTATTAGACGATAAGTTAATCATTTTACACTTATAGTTTCACTAATCCCCTTAAATTGACACATTTGTGTAAATATTTTAAAGTTATGCTTTGAGTGCTTTTAATGTGTTATTTTATGTTTTTGTCAGGAAAAATACTCCTCGGAAGCTCGACGGGACAAATCAGACATGAAAAAAATAATCGGCAAGCATGTCGTAAAATTTGCAAGCACGTCGTAAAATCGGCAAGCATGTCGTAAAATCTGCAAGCACGTCGTGACACGTGGCTTCACCATTCTTTGACATGTGTCCACAACATGCATTCGCTGGTCTGGGCGGCGAATTTGCCTATAAAAAGAAGCATCCGGCATTAGAAATTTTCATACTTTCTTTCCTGATTCCTCTGTAATTCTTGGAGAGAGAGTGTCTTGTTTGTTTATTTACTTAAAGCTTTTTGTAATGTCTTTTTCTTTCAATAATAAAAGTACGAATATGTTTTATTACAAAATGAGTAGCTAATTTCTTTTCTGCTGGAGTAAGGGTGAAGCTTTTATAATGAGAACATAGATTAAACTCGCTTTTATTATAATAAATAAATTGAAATCTAATGATTAAAACTTGATTTAAATCTAGATTAATTATTGACAATCTTTATACCGCCTTTATGGCTGGTTGTATCTTTCCACCACCTATATGGCTGGTTTTATACGATTTTGGCATAATTAAGTACCTTGGTAGGACTTGTTATAGACAAACGGTATCACCGCCTTTATGGCTGGTTTTATATTTTTGGCATGCTTAGTACCTTGGTAGGACTAATTATTGACATAAATGATTACCGCTTTTATGGCTGGTTCTTTATATTGACATAATTAATTCTTGTAATAAATTAAGTGGGTAATAAAGACAATTTATAAATTATGATAAAGCGAGATTTCTAAATATTTAAAAGACTAAAAGTGGATCCCAAAACTCCAGCATTTCTTTCTATTATTGTATTCCAACCTAAAATCCTCCAACTACTTCAACAAAGCAAACTTTTCATTCCTGAACTGGTCATTATTCTATTTTGCTAAATCTCTTCTCTGTGGATCGACCCCGGACTCACCGGGTTATTTATTACTTCGACACTCTTATACTTTGGAGTAAAAGACCACTTTTCGAGCGTGTCACTCATCATCATCAACCTCAACCTCAACCTCAACCTCACTGTCAGTAGAATGTACTTCACCACTCTTCTTATCAATCACTAAGGTACGCCTGTTGGGGCAATGTGAAGAATAGTGCCTTGATGGTGATGAATTCCTCTCCATACGGGAACTTAATAATCTGGTTCAAAGTGGATGGCACGCCCCCAAGTTTGTGAAACCATGGCCTTCCTAATAACCGAACAAATGTAGCTGGGATATCAAGCACTGTGAACTCAACATAATCTTCTATCGGGCCCACTTTGACTATTGTGGTAAAAGTAGCTTCGATTCCCCGTTTGATATCGTTATGTGCTTTGATAGTCATGCTGGAAGGGCTTAAGTCTGTTTCTTCATACCCAACCTTGACAGAATCTTCAAAGGACACACATTGATAGATGAGCCATCATCCACCATCACACAAGATGTCTTCTTACCTCTCACTTCACTTTCACTTTTATGAATAGCGGCTTGTTGTGATTCCTTCCCTCCATCGGGAGCTTTTATTCAGAGAATGTTATCATCTGCATAGACTCTTTTTGTACCACCGACCCTATGAACATTGTGGGGTTTGCATCTTCAGGTACCATTATCTTCCTCAGAGCTTCTACCATGGCACGCCTATGCTCTTGAGAGGCGCATAATAATTCCCATATGCTCACATGTGCCCGTGTCTTCTTCAGTTGACGTAACATTGTATCCCCTCGGTGTTATCTGCATTCTCCGTCACCTCTCGGCCTTCTGCCAGCACTTATTTGCCTTTCTCTATTACATCACTGTAAAAATGTCCACTGCGAGTCATCCATTTTACCTATTCTTTGTCACTGCTTGAGAAGTTTTCCTAGAAATCTCTCCCTTGTTCTGTTTCATCTTCACTATTATTATCCCATATCCCCATGCAAAAAGCTTGGTGGCTGAGAGTTTGGAGGACAAAGCTTTCGGGTAAGCCGGAGTTGATCATGTCGGTGTGGTGGAACGGAGTGATAGTTGGGTAGATGGTTTCTATGTGTGTTGGGTTGTTCTTTTTCTAGGTCAGGTATTTTACGGGTGTCAATGAGGTCTTGGATCTCATGCCTGAGGTGGGCGCAGTTGTCAGTGTCGTGGCCTTTTTACTGATAGTAATGACAGTGTAGGTTTAGATTGAGGTGGGGTGGCACAGGGTTTGGAAGTGGTCTATGTTCTAAAGTTTTTAGGAGTCCTTGCTTCTTCAGCTCTTCAAACACCTTTGACAAAGGTCGACCAAGATTGGAGAATCGCATGTTTTTTATAGCGGCGACCTCAGCATGAGCGGGCTTGGTCCCTGAATGCCCCCCAATGGTCTTTCTATTCTGGCTGTAAAACTTTCTATTCTCGGCTACTCTTCCTCGATTTCCATGACAGTTTCTCTAAACTGTCAGAAGTCACGAATCATTGAGGTCCCTTCTCAACTTGTTATAAATGGAGGGCTTGGTGCCCTTGATGATCATCTTAATCCGGTCCTTCTCCGAGGGCCGCGTCTATATTTTCAAGAGCTGGCCTCTCCAACGGTCCACATAATCTTTGAAACTATCCTCTAGCTTTTGTTTAGTGTTTTCTAGGTCACGGAGCGACAAGTCTATCTCCAGATCTGTGACATATTGGTTTAAAGAGGCCTCTGCTAATGCCCTCCAGTCATCCCTGATCTTTCTCTACAGGCCATGATACCATACTACAGGCGCCCCTTCTAGTGATATCCCAAACATCTTCTGTACCTGGAGCTTTGACAAACCACTGAACTCATCACTGAAACATATTGTCGGAGATGGACCCGATGATCTCTGTTTCTGTTGAACTTGGCCATGTCATGCATCTTGAACTAGGGAGGCAGTTGTTCTTCGAAAGTCATTGCATCATAGTCTAACAGATCCTCATGTTTTCCCTTCATCTTGCGGGTTACTGACTCTACTTGTTCTCTGAGTTTCTATAACTCTTCCTGAGGCCCGGCTATCCTTCTTGCGGCATACTCAGCCATGTCATCATCAAAGACAGGGATTTCTTCACTCACCCTTATCGGGGGTCCTCACGCCGTCCATTCTCATTGTTTTATGTTTCCACTATGCGGGGTACGGTCAGATTGGCCATAGCATTGGTCAAAGTTTGTAGTTGCTCGGTAATTTTGGTCATGTTGGTCTCCAATTAATCCATACGGGAACCTTCACTGCCTGATGCATCCATAGTTGTTAATCTTTTCTTGACAAGTCTTCTTTCTTCTCTAACCCAACTGATATATATGATGGCTGTAAAGACCAGAGGTTAGCATGATGTGTATATGCATGCGATGCATGAGATGCATGAGGTTATCAAAACAACATATATCCTTCCGGCCTTATTCCTCCTACACTCATGGTAAGTCCATTTATGTCCTAGGTATGGCTTATTTTATGCACCAATATGGGGTACACAAAATCTTTCTCTCCTACACTACAATGGAGAACTTTGGCTACCTCAGTCCATTTCCATCGTTAAAAGACAAAGACCGCCTATTTACAATATTGACTAAGCCTATTATAGGGATCATGCCATTGTCTAGAAATGATGAATTGGGCCCTCGGTAATCACGGTTGTGGGGATGGACCTGGAGATATCCAAAAGTATACAAATATGCCCTAACAAGGCGTACCCTTCCTGGATGAAAGCCAATGCGAATATCAGACTCATGCATTTGGCATATTCGGATCATGTTTGGACCTTCTAAGTCCATCAAGGTTTTCATACAAGTTGGCCCGTTATCATTTTAAAGCGTTCAATCAGATTATCGCGAGGTGCAAACTTGTACCAGTTAAAAAGGCCCAACAGATTTACACTTTTACGATAAGGTGGCTAAACAACTTCAAATGATAGTTGGCCCAAACACAAGGTGGCCCATCATCATTTTGAAAACTTTTTGCCCAATCTTCATAAGATACAAACTCATCCCAGTTTAAGTGGGCCAACAAGTTCATATCCTATGATGAGAGGTCCAAACACACTGAACTGAGTCATTTTCATAACATGTCATGCATAATTGTTTCTTAGGTAATTTCTCTTGTACCATGTAATCAATCATACTATTTGTATTCCTGCATTTATTTATTTTATGTGTTCATGAGATGGTATTCAAGCATGAGTTAGCCCATTTAGTTGTCATTTTCAAGCATGATTAGTCATTTATTTTACGTTTGGAATTTGCATTATGTTAGGATGTTCTTTGTTTTCCGCATTATATGATCGAAGTATGTTCATGAGATTGTCGTGTGCTATTGCATGTTTGCCGTTATGATGATTACTTTCATGCATGTGAACTTAAAAGTAGAATACTCCCTGGAAATAAATGTTGCTTAGGTTTGGTTGAATTATTGCACAAATTATTTTATTACAAGTGGCATAAGTAAGGGACCATTCCGAACCCAACGGTTTGAGGTCTTCCCTTGCGAGGGGTGAGTGCGGCCTTAAATCTCATTTTCCCGGTTCACACCGGGTGGCGACTCCATTATTCTCCGGTTTAGTCCCCCGCGGGCTACTCCGTACTCCCAACCGGGCCACGAGCCCGGAATAGCATGCGTCGCCCGATTTCTGTGTCCCACAAGATGAATAATAAGGGTCAGTGAAATATGATGGTTCTTCGTACCTTGAAGGATTCTGATAATTCTGCCACCCTGAATTGTAGTAGTGGTTTATGCTTGGGTGGTTACCATCACATATCTCAAATAATTTGGGTTGTTTTACTCACTAGTTTGAGGTGTTTTTTGGGTTATTTTTTTGTGATTGCAGGGGCTGGTTTTGTGGTGTGTTGTTTCGGTGAAGGGGCTACTGTTGAAGGATTCTTTTGCTGTCGATTTGTCTTGACGTGTGTGTGTGTGTGTTCAACGTGTAATAGTGTGTGACTTTGTGCGGTGCCGTGTGTGTGTTTGGTCGCTATGTGTTGAACGTGGGTGAATGGTTGCTTAAGGGCGTGTGTGTGGCTACGTGGTGGGCTGCTTTGAGTGAGAGAGTCAATGGTTTTGGTTTGTGATTCACGTGGATATTGTCAGTTGATGAGTGCGTGTCTGTATGTGTTGAGTAAAGAGTGAGCCGAGTGTGAAAGATTTGTGTTGCCGTGAAGGGTCTTCGTTGCTTGATGATTGTGGCCAAGAGAGAGTAGAGATATGAGAGAGAGAGCGAGAGCTTATTAGGGTTTGTTTTTTGGTGTTTTTGTTCTTTGGCTGTGAGAATCAGTGTGGTGCCGTGAATCAGAGTGAAGGAAGGGGGAGAGGGTTTAGATTTTGGTGTCTTTTATAATAGTGTGCTAGGGTTTCTCTTGCATGGGATTTCAAAAAAGGAAACAAATCAAGCCATAAAGGGGATGCATTTAATTAAATTATTTAGGAAAGAAATATTGTATATTTTTTGTAGGGGAATATTTTTAATTTGGAAGGTGATTTATTTAGATTTTGGCATGTGTTAAATATGTTTTGAATTTTTGGATTGGATTTTGTGGGCTTGAGCTTGTGGCTTGGTTGTTGGTGGGCTTGGTGTGTAGCTTGGTTGTGTGTGGGCTTGGGCGTGTGGCTTGGTGTGGGTTGCTGGGATTTTGGGCCGAGGCTAACATTTAAAACGGAGCTCCATCGAGCGAACCCGAGATTAGACAAGCGAATTAAATCTGAGGATGTACTTATTTTTGAATTTTCCCTTCCGACGTTTGTTTCCCGTAACTTTCGCAACTTATCGGGTAGTGCCTCCATACGAAACTCGTCATCGAGCTTTTATGTAAAAATGCAGTGTCTACAAGTATGCTGTGCATATATTAAAAGTTTGGATGGTGCCAAACTAGAACCCAAATCGGATAAGTGCCTATTTGTAATTGGTTATCATAGGGAAACCAAAGGATATTACCTCTACAACCCACAAGAGAACAAGGTATTTGTTGCTCTCCATGCAGTTTTCCTTAGAGGAATTCCTAAATGTAGTGGTAAGTGGGAGGAAAGTAGAACTCGATGAAAATCAGAGTAATACTGGACCTGGCACTGATCCCCTCACGGAACACGAACAGTTCATCAGGGATGAGACTGTTCCACAATCTTCTAATACACAAGAACCGCGTAGGTCAGAGAGAGTCAGAAAACAACCTTAGAGGTATGAGTTTCTGATCTCACCTCATGTAGATATTAATCTTATTGAGGAAGATGAACCGGCTACGTATGAGGAAACGATACAGGATATCAACTTCGCTTTATGGCAAGAGGCCATAAAGTCCGATATGTATTCCATGTATACAACCAAGTTTGGACACTGGTTGATGTATCAGAAGGCATTGTGCATATTGGTAGCAAATGGGTCTTCATGGTGAAGACAGACATAGATGGCAACAAACAAACGTACAAAGCTAGGCTTGTAACGAAAGGGTATCGTCATCAACATGGTGTTGATTACGATGAAACCTTTTACCTGTTGTCATGATTAAATCCATTCGGATAATGCTTGCTAATGCTGTATATTTCGATTATGAAATATGGCAGATGGACGTCAAAATCGCTTTTCTTAACGAAAACCTTTTGGAGGATGTTTATATGCAACATCCTGACTGTTTTTCATGCCAAAACGTGCAAACAAGGTTTGCAAGTTAAATCGATCCATTTATGGATTGAAACAAACATTGCGTTCTTGGAACCAACGTTTTGATGAGGTCATATTAAAATATGGTTTCATTCAAAACAAAGATGATTCTTGTGTATATAAGAAGGTTAGTGGGAGCGCACTGATAATGATTGTCCTATACGTTGATGATATATTGCTTCTTAGCAATGACATTCCCATATTAAAATCGGTGAAAGATTGGCTTTCATTAAAATTCTCCATGAAATACTTGGGAGAGGCAACCTTTATTTTAAGAATAAGAATCTATTGGGATAGATCTAAAAGTTATTGGCACTCTCCTAGAACTCGTACATTGACAAAGTGTTGAAGAGATTCAACATGGATCAGTCCAAGAGGGGCTGCTTCCGGTGTCACATGGAGTCTCTCTATCTAATGATATGTGTCCTAAAACTCAATATGAGAGAGATTCAATGAATCGGATCCCGTTCACTTAAGCAGTCGGATCGATCATGCATGCCATGATATGTACGCGACCTGGTGTCTCATATGCTTTGAGCATCTGCAGTCACAATCAGGCCGATCCAGGTGATGGTCACTGGATTGATGTAAAGAACATCCTTGAGTATCTTAGACGAACTAAGGATACTTTCTTAGTATATGGAGAAGGAGAACTTGAGGTGAATGGGTTCACCAATGCAAGTTTAAAAACCGATAAAGAGACGATTGTAAGTCGTAATAAGGGTACATATTTTGTTTGAACAACGGAACAGTGAGCTGGAAATCTTCCAAGCAAGATATTGTTGCCGATTCAACAACAAAAGCGGAATATATTGCTGAGGCTGAGGCAGCAAAAGAAGCATTTTGGATCTATAAAATTCCTAATTGGATTAGAAGTAGTTCTGTTAGCAGCTGAGCTGGGCTACAACACAAGCTAAGGAACCACGGTCTCATCAATGATCCAAGTATGTACTTCGACAGTTTCATCTGATTCGTGAGATCACACATCGTGGTGATGTGAGGATCGAAAAGATCATTTCAGATGATAACCTTACAGATCCGCTGACGAAAGCTATTTCTCAGCAAAAATTTGAGCGACCCGTTCATAGTTCAAGTGTTGGACACTTGAGTGATTGGCTATAGGCCAAGTGGGAGATTGTTGGACAATTATGACCCATAGCATCACTATTTGTAAAAGACATGGTATTTTTGAACAAATTAACTATGTGACAAAGGAAATTGCTCTTTTATCATTTTGTAATTGGATTACTTGGATATATAAATGATAAAAGTCCATATGATTAGTACCGGATTAATAAGATATGAGACAGTATTAATCCACGAAAGGTTTAATCATTAAATATCCCTAGTCGTAGTATTATCGAGACTGGACATCGATAATGTGGAATATGCTAGTATTACACTTGTGAGCGTTATGGAAGCTTAACGACATAGTTCTCATATATTTAAGTATTAGATACTTATGCAAGTGTGATAGAAGGTTCTGTTAGCCGTTGGACCGGGAACAGCTTCGCTATGGATAGACCCCTCGGAGTCCCATTGGTAGTATGACTATGTGTCTATGTGAATTCGAATCAGGGTAGGTGTATGTGGTCTTAACCTAAGACTTGCATCGCTAATACTTGTGACAATCAGTATACTTTGGTTTTGGTCATCCGGAGCTTTAACAGGTTCTGTGTACGCCTCTTCTGGGTATACTGAGAATCGTAGTGTATTGGGTGTGATGTCAAGATGGAAGTATCACTTCAGTCATATGGAGATTATGATCACGCAAGGATACAGAATTAGTACTCTTAAATGCTGCAGCTATCGGGATAATATGACTAGGTCATGATTATCCGATTACAGAGATTAGTTGCTAGTGATCCGATATATGTCTCGTACGGGCAGACACAATTCATTCCAGCCCTAGGCTAGCATGTGACATCCGATACTGGATCGTATTACGCAATTTATTGTATACTACGCCAGATACAGATTATATATTCCATGTTGAATATTTTGGAGAATTGGGTAGGCACGGTGCTTTGCTAGAAGCCAACCATGTCTTGTAAATCGGTGAGAACGTGGTACGGGGTACGCACATGTTCGGATGGTCCGACAACCTTATTTACTGCCAACATTCCAGGGATCTATTGGGTCGCTTACCAAAATTTACCGATGACATTTGACTCGAACAGAATTATATGGGATTAATTATGAGAGAGAAAATTAATCTGGGATTAATTACGGCAAGAATTTATCTGGGAATAATTCGTCTAGAAAGAGAGAGAGAGCGCGATTAATTTGGAATTAATCAGCAAAATAATTTAATAGTTAAATTGAATTTTTCTATTTAATTTATTTAATTGAGCTGAAATAATATATTGGATATATTAATTGAAATTGGATTTCAATACGGAATTAAAATGGATTTTAATTCAAGCGAACGAATTAATTTAGAATTAATTCGTAAGCGACTTTCGTAATAATTTTGATAGGCATTATTATTTAATTAAATTGGATTTAATTACGTCGTGATAGAAAATTCGTTTAATCGGATTAAACGAACCCAAGCCCAAAGTGTGTTGTGTAAGCTAACTTGAATTTTGAATTAAAGTGGTGGGACCCACTCACTTACATCAAATGTCAATCATTGATGGAAGTGGTTGTCTTACTTAAATGGTGCAATTAACAACACACAAACTAAGTTTTAGAAACTAATGTTTTGGAAACAAGTTTTGTAAACAAAACACTATTCATCTTCTCTCTTCTTCTCATGAAAACCGTGAGCCTTCTTCTCTCTCCTTGGAAATTTTGTTGCAAAATTTCAAGCAAGCTAGCACTTCAAGAGTTAAAAGAAAGTGATAGGGAAACTCACCCAAGTGGTGGAAACACTCAACAAGCTTGGAGCTTTCATACAACAAAGAAAAAGTCTTCAACTTCATCCGATCATTGTAAGTTTTTCCACAACTTTCTTTGATTTTATTCACACATAAATCTTGTTTAGGATCTTGGGCATGTCTAGGACACTAACATTAGATTGTTCAAATGATCTAACCCCCTCACTCCTAGTTTATTTATTTTGCATGTTACTCGGAGGATGAGCTCGAGAGGATGGATACTGATGGCAGTCACTAGAGGGTCTGAGTCCACCAGAGTGTGTATAGAGTTTCAGTATTGTCAGTGTCAAAGTAAAAGTTGTATGTCATGCACTGTATTGAATAAGTTATTGCAATGTGCTAATGTGTTAATTAGTATAGTTGTGATGTGTAGTACTAATGAGTACAATATATGAGCATTTTTGATGCATTTTATGCTATCGAGTCAGGGCAATGGTCCTTATACATGAGAACGTCATTTGAGATTAGTTCAGTTAAGATGATTACAGATAGTTAGTCAGAGGCTCAGGGGGATAGTTCGACCTATTCTCTGTCAGTAATATCTCCCGGATTGAGGATGTTATAGAGACTTTGATTGGTGTTAATACTAATTTGATTAATATTGAGAAAATTGGAATTAAAGCATGAAAAATGATAGTTTTGGCACCCATATCAGATCTGGAAATTCTGTAATTTTGGTGATGAAAAATATGTTATTTAAATGTATTGGATGTGTATCGGGCATTGGAATAATTGTCGCAAAGTGTTTCGGAGTGAAAATATACGAAAAAGGTAAAAACGGCCTTACCGGGTGACGACTATCCAAACAGTTAATTGGTAACTGTTCGGGCAGCCCATGAACTGCCCAAATACTATTGGGGCTGACCTGGGCAGCCCTCATATGTATTGGTTGGTCGGTTCGAGCAAAAACACGTTTTATGCTGTTTTACGAAGAAAAAAAAATTCTTAAAAGTTTCATGATATTTTCTAAATTAATTATGTCGTTATTTGATATCGAACAAATATGTTGGTGAAATGTGAATGAATTAGTCATATTGGATATTGAATAATTGATTCGGTAAGTTTAAAAAATTTTATATGGTCGACACCTCATTGTTTATCTATAATAAATATGGTTTCACAACTTACTTGCTTGTCTATATATATGATATGATCATTATAGGTGTTAGGGTTGGTGCTCGGAGTGCCAATCCGGATTGTATTATGTCTGATTCATGAATATGAGCAATACATTTTCCAAACATTACTTATTGATGGTTGTACATCTGGTCTTTTATTATATATATTCGATCTAAATCATTAGATTGAAACTAAATCATGTTTAGTGATATATATATAGATATATATATATATATATATATATATATAAGATATATATGAAAGTGTCATTACTAGAAATAATTATTAAATAAAGTTCTTGGTCAAGATTTACTAACACACAGGTCAGTTAGTAAAATCTGTTGAGACCAATACATGTCGTATATCGTGACTTGGTCCGATGATTTATCCCAATGAACCATGAGTCTTGCGAGACTCGTATAGACGTGTAGGTATTTATTTGATAAACACTGAACGACTCACCGAAGATTACCTAATAGATGGAACACCAATGTCAATAAGAATCTTCTCGGGTAGAGTAGCATAATGATTATTTGACTTGAGATACCACTGTGGATATATAAGTCATCCTCCACTTTGATGGCAGTCATGTCATCGATCTATTTAGATCAGACCTTCGCCTATTCGTTGGGTGTTGACTCATGCTCATGATATCTTGTGAGTATCAAGATAGGATCTGTCAGTCCTGTGTACATGGCATAGGTATTCATTATGGGATTAGCAATCCGTTAAATTCATGGATTCATGGTACACTGTAGAAGTGAGTTCTAAGTGCTAATAAGAGATTTCTAATAGTATCGTCAACAGGATTATACATATAGAGATTTGATGTTAATATCTATATCTCTGGAATAATTCGAAAATCTGTGACTGAAGGATTATACGTATGCGATGACCTCGACCTGTATGGTTCAGCGAGTTTATATGTGGTCGTCATAATTTACGGGTCGGTAAATTACGGATACGAAATTAGATTTTATGATGGATATGCCTGAACCTAGAGAGACTCACTAATGAAATATACTGAGCACTAGGGCAACATTTATGAATAATACTGATTATTTATAAATCGTTTAACGGTTAAACGAAAGATACATGCATTAGGATTTTATTGTCATTTCCTAATTAATGTGTATTTGTATTTAATATTTGATTTTATTAAAGACATATTAATTAAATGTCAAATTATGATATTTGACATATATCATTAATATATGTATTTGGATTATTTAAAGTAAATATAATATATATTTAAGATGTTTATATTTAATTATTAATTTAATTATTAATTGATTAATATAATTAAATTATAAATATCTTAAGTAATGATGGAAGCTTGAATGAAAGGTGTTAGCATGTATGTTAAGTAAAGTAAGCTTATAAATAGTTATTAAGCTTTCTTTTGGTCATTTGATGATCATGTTGCCATTCTAGAGTTGTTAGGCCACTCATTGATGACCTAGAATTATTCTTGAGTTATTTCAAAGTGGTGAGACTTGTTTGGTGTTGTAGAGATTGAATTTGCTTAATTTTAGCTAATTTTATACCTCCACCAAAATTGGGGCTTTTCATATATGTGTTGAATAATTATGTGTATTAGATTTATAATTAATTTGGTGTTGATTGGAAATCATTCAAAGTTGTTCTGAACAAATTTAGACCAAATTGCACAAAATTGAAAATGTTGAGCACAACAATTTGAAGAAAATTGGGATTTTGTGTTGTGAGTTTTATTTTGATGTATATGATATGTATAAATCATTTTGGTAGTGATTTGAAATCACTTAAATTTATATTTGGCAAATTATGACTAAAATGATCAAAATATAAAGTATTGGGGTTTCACGATAATTAGTGATAAATCTGATTTTTGGAATAAAAATCTATTATTTGAGTACTTTTAATTAGAATAAATTAGTTTATTTTAATTGCCCAAGAAAAATAATTATCGGAAATTATTTCGGAGTGAAAAAATGTGAAAACAGTGAAAAACGGCGTTACCGGGTAACGGCTGCCCAAACAATGAACTGGTCACTATTCGGGCAGTCCAAGAACTGTCCAATGATATTGGAGTTGACCGGGCCAGTCCCCATGTGCATTTGTCGGTCGGTTCGGTCGGAAACGTGTTTTATGCTATTTTACGGGAAAAACCTTTTCGTAAAAGTTTCGCAGTGTTTCTAATTTATTTATGTCGTTATTTGATATCGAATAAATATGTTTAGGTGAAATATGATTGAATTATTAATATTGGATATTGAATAATTTATTCGTAAGTTTAAAAATTTTAAACTACGATTTCACCCGAACCGCGCTTCTTCCGCTGCACCACCCTGATAAAATCACAACAAAATGGTGTCAAAGCGAGTCTGATTCTGAACCCATGATATGATTAGCCCTTTAAATTTGATATTTAATCTAATCTTTACTTTTTACATGCATGTATTTATTTAATTTGATTAAATAAAGTGAATTACATTTTTTAGGAAAATCCCCGTTAAATAAGGTTTTAAAGTGACTAGTATTAAGAATACTTATTACTTCGTCCGCCTTGTCAATACGGATGTGAATATTTTCATAATGCCATAGTTGTATCGTGCCAAAGCTGTGCAGTTATGGCTGAAGGTAGTTTATTTGTGCCGGTAGAATTTATATGATAAGAGACAAATTCAAGTGAAAGAGGAAATCCTGAACGTGCCAAAGCTGTTAGGACTACATCGGAGCCTGATTTTGTCACTCACAAGTGAAGCCTTGATTCGCCTTCTGTGAACGTGCCAAAGCTGTCACAATGAGTTATCTACTTGTGAATATACGTAGGCGAGAACGTGCCAAAGCTGTGAGTCGAAATATATTCATGGGGTCCACTTCCCATTATGAAATTCGATTTAATTATTGAATTCTCATTTTTCGTTGGGGATTACGGTATTACGTAAAGTAGTGGGAGGCATTGCTGGGTTAAAAATCCATAACAAAGGCAGTGTGTAATATTATGAAAATTATCGCTTATGTTTTTTTTCCTTATTCTATTATTTGGATAGAATTAAACTTTTATCAACTATATGCATATTTTATATATGTTTTCTAACTTCTTTTATGGTTGCAGATTTCTAGAATAATTTCTAATTCGAATAGACTATGATATAATCATTCTAGAGAGAATAGTTTCTTATGCAGTAAAGATTGACATGAATTGGTTCATGTCTTGAGATTCTTCACTGGCATTAAGAAAACCCCATTAGGTATTTGTTTATCTAATAATGACGTTACTTGAATTTACTGACATTTAGAGGTCACATGTCCGACACTATTTACTTTTCAATTATTTACAATTGTTGTAAATAGTTGAAGGAAAAATAATTAAGCTAAAGAAAGAAGATGCATATAGTTGTGTGTAGAAAATATCAATTTTCACAATACGACAACTATGGGTATTGGATACCAGATCTCATGTCTAGTTATTTAAAATATTGTTGAATGGTTGTTTTGATATTTGATATCAGAACTTGCGACTATTGGATAATTACCTGTTCTTTATAAATAATTGTTATATATTTTTAATATGACTAGTAGTGTCATTGACGAATAAATAAACATTAAGGAGAATATTCAGTTAAGTAAATAACTTAGAACATTATTTTATGAGATTTTATCACTTAAGTATTAGATGCTTATTCAATATGGTAAAGGATGGTCTGATACGAGATCACACCGCATATCATTATCCATTTAATGAATATTATATTCGGGAAGATGATTAAATCTCATTTAACTAATGATTATCATTGGAATGGAAAATTTATTAAACTGATACATTAGATGTATATACTTTAATGAATTGTAAATTACTTAAGGTAGTTTTCTTTACTTCGTAACTTAGTCAATGAATTGTCGTGACTTAGTTACATGTTTATGATGAAACGATGATAGAATATTTTAACTGTTTCAAAGATATTCCATCTGAAGTTTTGAAAACTGTATCTTTAAAATTCATCGTGAGTCTTTGAATTGTTCAAAGATATTTGATATGATCAAACTTATGAATTTAAGGTAATTAGTTCTAAGGTTATTGAATGAATATGATTCTTACTCAATATAATTCTTCTACGATTCCATCTTGATGAAATTGATTAGTAGGAGAAATCGAATCTTATACGATTTGATTCGCTTGATATTGAGTTCTACCGAAGTAGTTTCAATCATCTTGGGGATATGCTCCAGAAACACTAATTCATCCATTTAATTAAGGTTCCATTAGTTTCTACAGTTACGTATATGATATTACAGGTAGAAAATTCGAATCTTGAAATGTTTAAGATTTGAAAATTTCTTTTGTATAATGGTTATATAATTGAAAGTATTTGCGCCTCGGAGGTACGAGTAAAGTTTATCATTCATTCTATTTAATAGAATATTGTATTCTATTTGATAGAATACCATTTCTACGATCCCGGGTAATTAAATTATTTTATTACTTATTGTGTAACATCGGATATTGATGATTGTAGAAAAAACTTGACTTGTTGAAGTCATTTGTGAGAGTGATAAATTATAAATGGAACTACATAATTAATAATATGAAAAGACCCTTAGAGATCTTCCATATAAGTCCAATAGGATGTCAGAATCATTTGCGAAATATTTGATACTTAATTGTTCTGTTATTTTATTATCGAAGAAACTATCCTATAACTTATAGTGGGAGTGATATTTGATATTGATTTCGGAAGTTAGTATTAAACCATAGATCTAAGATTGTTCATAGCTTACTACGATCAAGTTTTGAACTTGTAACATCCCCAATCTGGTAGATGCTACCGACAGGGAATAGACCGTACTATTCCCCTAAGCCTCTGACTCTCTAACCATGAACAAATACTAACACTCTTTTCTCTATTTAAATATCTTATGTATGGGACCAATGCCCAAACTCGACAAAATGAAATACAAACTCAATATTAATAACTATATACTTAGTAACATTTGTTTTTACAATGACTGTCACATAATCAAAGACTAATACATGACTTCTACTTGACTCTAACTGGACTCCCACTCTCTCTGACTTGAACTGGTGGACTCCATACGTTAGTGACTGCATCAGTACATGTCCTCCTGATCTCGTCCTCCGAGAATACATGCAAAATAAGAAAACTGGGAGTGAGGGTTAGATCGTGTTACGATCTAAGTGAGTGGATGAAAACTGAAATACTACGATGAAAGTGTTTGGTTCCAAAACTAAAGTCCCCCAAGAAAACAATCTAGTATGAAAACTCTTTTGTAAAATTTTTCTTTCCTGAAAGTCTCTTATAAAAATGTTGTTTCTAAAAACCTTATTTTCTAGAAAACTTCCTTCTGGAAACTACCTCTGAAATTTGCTTTTGAAAATTTGTTTATGAAATGTCTGTCTTCTGAAAACTGTTTCTAATATCTGATCTCTGAAAACTATTTTCTGAAAAACTGATATCTGAAAACTAATCTGTTTCTGAAAAACTTGACGTATGGGGGCGTTACGTATCGACGTCCCCTCATACGCCTAACTAGAGCAGGAGTGCAAATCCATGACTTTGGGGCATTACGTATTGATGTCCCTCAAATCATGTCACTCATGTCCCTGAAACTAGTGGTTTTGGGGCGTTATGTATCGCCGTCCCCCAAGCCACTGAACTATAACTGGGGGTGTTGATCTATGTTGCCCTCCAAGCACTGAAATTAGGTTCTATGGGCATCTATCATCCCCAGTCCTGAACTAGGATCTGGGGGAGTTACGTATCGTCGCCCCCAGTCCTCTACATGTGCACATATGTTGTCCGTCAATTCCATATCTAAATCAAGTTACATACTGATGTGGATTTTTCCCCTAAGCCTCAAAAACATAAAACTCATGCTCTGAAAACATTTCTTTCTCAAACATAACTTAAATCATAAACTTTTATGAAATAACTGTAATAAAAATAATCTAACGCCCTAAAGTTTAAAAAAAAGTCTGATATGAAAATAATAAAATGAAAGTCAATTTAAAAGGGTAGTGTCTACTCACAGGTTTAGAATCTGACTAGCACAGATTACTCTGCCGAAGAAAATTATGATTTATGCGATGATCTATATTTGATAAACTAGATTAGAAATGGACTAAGAGACGTACTACAGAATCAGGCTAAATTTACATATTTAAGTGGTTGCTATCACTCTGATAGGTATCATATTTATATAAAGATGTAATCTATGTATACGAGCTGATACGAGACCTTTAGGGTGGTCTCTAACATGCTATGGTGAAATTGGAATGGTTTAAAACTGATTTGGAGAATCTTTTGATCACGCATCGCGATGCATGGCATTGCGCATCGCGACACGCATCATTCCAGAAGCATACCTGGGAAATTTCCCAATACGCGTCACGACGCGGATCAATCCAGAAATGTATTCTAGGAAAATTCCCAGTTCGCGTCACGACGCAGCTAGGCCAAATTCTGGTCTTATCTTCATCCTCTTATACTCAATATGCTCAACACTTCCCCCATACATTCCACCCAAGCAAATAACCTCAATAAATATCCAAAACATCATCAAAATCATTCTCAATATTAACTCATGTCCATACTATAACCTTTATTTAATTTCAAACCCGAATTTAGCAAGTTGGGGATTCCCACAATCATCATTTTCTTAGCAAAACAATCATTCAATCATCATCATACTCCAACTCTCAACATTCTACAATTATCAAATCATTAAAACTCAAAATATTACAATTTGGGTCTGCTTTTCTTACCTCTTTTCCATTGATTTCCATCACTTTTCCAAGCCTTAATTGTTACTCATCTTCTTCTT